>ML675625.1:28254818-28342186 GCA_007922155.1 Mesoclemmys tuberculata
TCAAGATCCTTCTGATGGGTTAATCAAGGTATTTACAGAAGCGTTCCCATTATTCTTCCACATCCTCTGACCTCTGGCACATCTCTCTTCTCCTCCATTTTGTATATAGTTAGAGATTTAGATGGTACTTAACTCTCTTCTCTATATGTCTGCTATTTCTGTGGTAGACATGAGATGCACACATTTATTTTGTTTGTCTTCGCTGCATAACTTCTTCTATAAAAACAATCGGGGAGGAATATCCAGTCACCAAGGAGAGAGTGATGTAAGGTTTGAGGCCTTGTTTTTTGGCTAAGCTTAGGCCCTGTTCTTGGGCGAAGCAGTAGCAGCCATATCAGAGGTGACAGCAGCCATAAGCTAAATAGCATGTAGTCACATTTTTACATCAAGACAATGTAATATCGGGCTGTTAAGAAGGTGCTACCATCCTAATAGTACGTACCACCACCAGATAAAGGAGCAGATCTTAAGAAGCTTAAAGAAAACGTTGTTTGTTAGCATTCTATCTGGCAAGGAACCACTTAACAGTTGTGGTTGTAAAATCTACACTTCTTACTGTTTTGTCTTATGGTACCCACTTCTGTATTGTTTATCTGAATGATTTCTGTCTGGTTCTTTGATTGGTCCTGTCTGCTGCCTAACTAAGCATGCACTATTTAAATCAATTAAGGTGGTGGAATATGATTGTTTAAAGAACTATTTCATAATGGGCTAGGATTGGTGTTTTGTAGTACTTTAGTTTAAAATGATTGGTTAAGGTATCACTAAGCAGGAACAAAGTTTTAACTATATAAACTGAGGTTCAAAAGGAACCTAACTCCAGAACACAGCCCTTTCAGAGCTGCCGACCTCACACCTTCCCACCTGTATTTACGAAGCTGGAGCCCTCAGATGATCTAATCCTGATTGGCCACCAAGAGAAGTTTTTCTGCCTCACTGGGAGTGATGAGCATTGGATGCTTAGTGTGCGTGTCCTGTGTTGGTCATTGTTAATAGGTAGAGAATAAGGATATTTCTGTGTAAGGCTCCTTCACTGGTAAAAGATCCTGCAAACCCACAGAGAATTATGCCAGAGCCCTATGAATTGGGAAAGGGGGGGGTACGTCAATTAACCAGATTACGCCTGGAGCCTACAGCCTGGGAATGGGTGACCCTAAGCCCCAGAGTGTGAATTGAGTATGGGTAGGTGCCTTTCCCCCAGAGCCCTACGGATTGGAGTAAAGGTGGGGTGCCGTGGGGTCTTTTAAGGATTGATTGCCCTATTGAGCTCTACAATAAATGCAGTCCCTTTACCATGGTCTCTATCAAGGCACCTTCTGTTCCTCTCCCCCAGAATCCAGTGGGAGGAGATGGATTTCTGGTAGCCTGCTAGTCCACTGTCTACTGTGAGTCAGGATTGAGCTAATATTTCCTGGGGCCAAGCCTTGGACCTCTCCACTGCTGGTAACTCTATGTAGCACCCTCAGCAACTTGTTCTCCTGCCTTCAATATCCTGGGAGCTCTCAGACACCCTGATTCTTGCTGTCTCACTGCAAGGTTCTGAGATTAGTTACTTCAGGTCCATAAAGCACTTTGAAGACAAAATGGCCCATCTAAGTGTTAGATGGTGGTGTTCTTATTACTATTTAACCTAACTTCTCTCCTCTTTCTGTCCTTTTTGGTTAGAGTTATTGAACTCTTGCCTCTCCAGTATCCATAGCATTTCCTTCTGTCCATGGAGACAGCACGTCTCCCCTCAGGCCACCCCCTACTGAACTACCAGTACGACTTTCTGCAACACCTGAGTTTTCCTTAGGGCTCATCTATCCAAATAGCAACACAGCCTGATCCTGCTTAACTTGTGAGAACTGGCAAGGTCACAGCTGAAGTGAGCTGGCTGGAGGTGTAGCAAAAGGGACATTAAGACACAGGGCAGACTGCTTACATCTGGAGAAAGGAAGATTCACTCTGCACTCAGTTCTGAATCCAACGCGCCTGCATGGTGCTAAGTGGCCTCTGCTGCTGGAGGGTGATGTCTTTTATGTGAGATGTAAAGCTGAGGTCCTGACCATTAATGATCCCTTAGCATTTTTTCAATAGATGGGATGTTAACCCCAGCTCTGTGGGCAATTTCAATTAGAGTAAATGCTAGGGATGGGTGAATTGAATAGCAGCGACCTGATTTAAACAAGAGAGGCATGCCACTGGCAAATCTGAGTATGACGTTAGTGTGGTCAGGGTAAACTTCACACAAATACACCGTACTGGCTGTATCACCACCACACAAGTGCCATAAATACAGACGCACATGGCTATGCATGCGCGCACACATGCTTTGCTAATGTGACATCTGTGTTCCTCTCACAGAGAGGCAGCCATAGTGGTTATGGGCAGCTTGCTCCATTGGGAAGTGCTGTGGGAATTCTGGTTGTGGAGTGCTCATGCTGAATCAGAGCCAGACAGTGAACGGATGGATGTGAAGTTCTCTCGTCACCCAGTGGCCATGTCCATTCAGACAGCTGCTGCCTGCCCCATGCTGTTCCTACATGCCCATCACTCTGACCAGCAGGGAGAAAAGGTTCAGGCCCAAACCAACTCAGCCCAGGATTTCTAACGACGGGAAACTGCCAATTGTGCTGAATTTATGCAGCATGTTTTTGTCATGTGGATCTTTGTCAACTGGGGATTGAGCAAGAGCCTCCAAACTCCCCTGCCATTACAAGCAGAATATGAGCCCTGCCTCCCAGTGTCTGTACAGCTAGGTATCCTGCTGTAGCCCAACCCCACAGAAATCAACCGAGTCGCTTACATGGGAAGGGCTCCACTGCTCCTGGACTCTCAGATATTCCTTGCTCCTCTGCCTGAAGCCTTCCCAGTGTTTGATATTTGGGATTTTATGCTGTCGCAGGCCCTGATTCTGATTGGAATGCAGCCCTTGTCATCCATTTTCCTTTCTTCCTGCTGGCATTGCCTGTTGTTTGGATGGTTATAAGTGGCTGTTTCATTTAGACAGCTTTCTTGGTGCTCATCTTTCTCCAGACTGCATTTCTCAAGCAGTTTGTTTCATTCCTCCCCTGAACATGATGCGGAGCACATTTGCTGCCATGTCTGTTGGGTTTTGTTAATGGGAAGCTTTTCAAACACTGTGAAAAGCTTTTTGTTACGTTTGTTTTTCTCCTTTGTGTGGTGGCAGGTTGCAGTTCTCGCTGTGTTGTTGGCGTTTATAAAATGCCCATGTCCAACACATGTTTCTGGATTTGGTGAATGCCAAACAAGAATATCTCTGAGAACCTTAAATCCCAAGCAACATCTTCCCAGTGCTGATAAAGCCTGGAACGCACGCAATCAGAACACAGGCTCTTGCTGCAAAGAGAGAAACAAAAGACTCCCATACAAACAAGCTCACGTACACAGACAGTCTATCAATGTATTACCTAATACAATCGCTTGGCTAAGAAAAATCACACTATGCACAAGAGATACAGCGGGAGCTGAAAAGCCAACTGCAAAGAGAAAATTCCCTTCTACAAATGTCCCAGCTCCTGCCTTTGTCAGAAAGCGAATAAGAGATGGAATGAAATTAAAAGCCCTTTCCCTTTAGATAAAGATTCCCTGCCGTGCCCTGATGGGATTTATGCTGCTTTTTAACCCTCCTCTCTGGCACAGCCACCTGCACTTGGACACATACAGGTTGAGGCTGTTTGTCACTGAGTGAAGCAAGTCCCCTCCCAGTGCCTGAGCTACGTGGGCTCCCATCTCCCATTGCCTGAGAGGCACTGGCAGAGCCCAGGACTTGTGCTTCGGTGACCCCACCCACATGGCTGTGGGTTCTAAAGATACTGTTAGGCCTCAGAACCCTGCCATTGTTACAGGACTTCCGGGAGGAGTTGCCGCCTGTGTGGGAGTGGCACTGAACTACCACCTTGGCTTGGAACCATCCCCAGACACTCGCACTCCCTGTGGCACAGAGGAGAGACAGTCTCAGCCTGCTGCAGTGCTGTGGGAAGACTCTCCTGCAGCCAGCTCTCGGGGCAGGGTGGGTAGCTAACACTAGCCCTCTGGGGAGCAGAGCCATCTAAGTTCCAGGTCTGTGCAGCTGCTTCTGCAGAATAGCACCCGGGTGAGTTCTGAGGCAGCAGGATCACCTGAAGGTGCCTTGCCTGATTCCATCTGTGCGCGTGAGACAGGCTGTTACATGAGGGACGGGGACCTGCTGGAGCGCTCGTTCTGTCTAGAGAGAGGGCCCCGGCAGAATGCAGAGATCCAGCCTGGCACAGCTGGAAGTGAAGGATTAATTAACTCTTCACAGGAACAAAAAAAATACTCTTCTCTCCGTGCGGCTCTGGCACACACTCTGCTCATCTGGGACACCACAGCACCTCCGTCTCGTCACTGTCTGTTGCACCCTGGCCTCTGCATGGCAGGGAGGTACAGGGCTGCAGGTCGGGCTGCTAGCTTTACAGGAGACAGTGTTTGGATGGACGGCAGTGGGTGGCGGGGTCTGAAATCATTCTGAAGCATGATTTCAAATGAGGCCTGAAAAAGCAACTTCCCAGTTAAGCTGGAGGAAGAAGCACAAAAGGTTGCTGGGCTCCTATCAGGTGCTTGCATCCTTGTAACAAATCATCCTAAGGCATCTCCTCACCTTGTCAGGAATGGATTTGTTCCAGAGTGAAGTGGGCATGTGTGGGGGAAGGAAGGACCTTCTCTGTGATTGCTCATGGAGAAGAGGGCTGCCTCCTTGCTGTGTCTGGGCTGGACAATGTTCCATGCACCAGATGGTGCCTCCCAGCAAGTTGGAGAAAATCTCATAGCACAGCCCCAAAGTCCACTGAATGCACATTGGGTTTATAGAACTACACTAGAGATATCAGTGCATGCCCTTGCTCATTCCCTGTGTTATCTGAGGCATGAGCTACCACAAGGAAACACCTCAGTTATTCGGCCAGCCTGCTGTCTGGGAAGTGATATGGTGCCACTCTGGGACTCTTTCTGCTCTCATGCCCTTTAATGCACGAGGCTCTTTGCAAGGGTAATACACAGATTCAGAGTCACACGGGTTTTAGCAGAGGAGAGGAAGCTGGGACACTATAGAGATGGCCAGAACTGTTAAGAGACTATTAACTGGCCAACCGACAAGCGAGAAGGGCTCCACCTCTGCACTCCCAATCTCTCCCGGCTGCATGGCATGGAGCTGGGGTGCTGGCAGCTTTTCACAGGTAGGTGCATGTGCAGGGTCTCATATCAGCTGCCCTGCTCCACTCACCCATGCAACCAAACCTGTCAAGTTCATAAGCCAAATTGCTATAACCAACTCAAAGAGCACTATGGCATGCCAAACTATCGCACAGCGACTCTTCAGCTCTTCGCATGAGTGATGGGTGTAGCAGCTCAACTTCCTGCTGTCCAGGGAGCGAGCACCTCAGCAGGTGGAAGGGGACTAAGGGCACTTGTGCCAGACCTACTCTGGCTCTTCCTTTCCTATTTAGCTAAAAATCTTCCCCAGACCAAGCCTAGGTTTTGGGAGCTTGCTATCAGTGAGAACTGGAACCGCTGAGGAGGCCAGTCTCTGCTCAGCTGTCTCCTGGGCTCCTTGTGATTAGTCACCTGAAAGACAGAGTGTTTGTTTCCCTCCATAGTAAGGTGAGACTGCAGCGAGAGAACAGCAACTCCCCCTGCCATTTACATGGCACCAGGCAAGACCAGAACACAAAGTGGAGTCAGAGGCAGGGGAGCCACCGTGTAAACACAGCTACAGAAGAGGTTGCCTCTTCTCCTCCTTTCTCATAACAAAGGATCACACAGGTAAAGGGAACCACTGAACTGCGGTGACTGGAGAGAGGATTCAGCATGGACTTCCATGGGCCTGGGTGCAAACCCTGCCAGTGCTGGCAGGACCAGCTGCTCTTCTGTGAATCACAGATGAAGAACAAATGCTGCCTTTTTGTTAGTCTACCTGGGAATTACACACTTGAAATGCAAGGGGACTTCCTGCCGTCTCCTGCTGATGAGTGAGTGCCACATCCTGGCAAGGTGCTGGGAGGAGGAATACGTTAATGTTGTGCAGCACTGGGAAGCTGTGAAGAGCTATGTAAGTGCTGAGGATTGCTCTAATGTTACCCGGGCAGATGGGAGGGCAGCAGAGTTCGGACAAAAATTCCTTTCTTGCCATTTTAGTGCGGTGAGGGGGACTGTGTGTTCTGGCGGGACAGGGGTGGTGAGCGGGCCTCATTACATGCAGCTGCTGCCAGGCAGAGCTCTCTCTCTCGCGCGCGCGCGTGTGTGTGTGTGTGTGTACACTCACCCTTCTGTTCCAGGGAGTGCCACTAAGGAAGACTCGCAGGAAGGAGACATGCTGTCTGTGACGACGTCAGGTGCTGAAAAGACAGCCACTGTTTACAGACGAGCACGGCAACCATCCTTTCTGTGAGCGTTGTCGGAGGGGATGGGGGTGACATCCTCAATACGCCCAATCTTCATTCTAGAACGAGCTAGAGCTCTGATGGCTGACTGGACACCAGGTCCAGGAGTCTTGGTCCTATTTCGACCTGTAGCTTGCAACCTGATGTGAAGGGCAGTGATGCCCAGCTCCTTGTACCTCTAGGCAACGCCCTGGGCTGCCAACATAGCAACATAGGGTGCAGACTCATCCGTCAGCCTTAATCTTCATACCACCAGTCACTCGGCAGATGGTTTCCTTGCCAGAGAGATCAGTTACACGATAGGGGGCAGACAGGCAGTGCCACAAGGGAGAACGGTAGGACTCGTGAAAGCTGTCTGCCTAGGAGTTGCTGGAGGGTGAATTCAGACCTGAGTGCATCAGGGATAGCATGAGAAAACAATTTCCGATTCATGCAGCTGAGGCCAGGGGATTTGGGCATGTTGGCATCTCATGGGTCAAGCCTGGAGCCTGGACGAGCAAGATGCGTGCCTGTTTGGAGTGCACTGTTATAACACCAGAGACCCTCTCCTGCCGAGCACGTGGCCTGTTTCTCTCCGCTCCATGCGCCCCTTCCCAAACATAACCATCTCTCACAACCTGGGGAAGGCTCCTTCCCCTGCTTTCATTTGTTCTTTCTGCAAATACTGCATCAGAGCCACAGGGAAGCAGCACAAGAAGCAAGTGAGATCCCCAGGGCCCATTTCCTACCATTAAAGACCAGAAAATAAAATCTACATTCTGCAGCATGACTAGAAAAGCCTCAGTAAGGAAGTGCGTGTGCATGCCACAGTACGTGCGGAGAGAACATGCACAGGATGTGAGTGTCTACACTGCAACCAGAGTTGTGATTGCAGCTCCATTAGGCACCCCCACTAACTTCAATCTAGCTAGCCTGGTAAATTGCAGTGAAAACATGCATGGAGTGTGGTACAGGCCGGCAGTGTGAGCATGTCCCCAGAGTTCCGGCTGGGCTTGTACAACCCACCCAGGGTTCGCACTGCCCATTTGCACTGCGATTTTTAGCCATGCTAGTTAGTTTAAAGCTAGTATGGGTGTGCCTGTTTGAGCAGCAATCACACCTCTGACTGCAGCACAGACACATCTGTGTCTATGGAGTATCTGACATACGGCTGAGTGTGCCCTGCACAGCGTATGTATGTCTGAGGTACAACATATATTTTGTTCACACAGAGTATATGCAGAGTATGTGTGTGAGTGTGTGTACAGCTGTGTGAGGATCCCCTTGGAGTGTGGGCCAGGGACGTCCTGGCTGATCACATGAACTCTCACCCTGACATGCTCTCAGTGACGCTTTCCTAGCCCGACACTGCTGACTGAAGGGAACTGGGTGGGCATCAAAAGGCTGAGGGTTTACAAGTTTGAAGTTTCTCTTGGGGATTTCTACATGACTCTATGTTAATTCTAATGTCTGGTGTGAGGCTTTGGGACGTTTCCTCCCCCACCAAACAACAGTGAGTTGCCCTGAGCAGTCCTGTTAGAATATTATTTCTGTGTGTCACTTGCTGACTATATTCACAGACTGTCACCAGATGCCTCCCCTTCCATGAGTCCCTGCTCCTACCCTGTGCCCTGTTCTACCATCATCAGGAACAGCTACAGGACAAAGCTCTTGAATCCAGGGCCACAATGTGCAGGCTCCATGCTACTCCTGAGTCCACTACACAGGTCTCCTTTCCAGCACACCTTGCTCCCTAGCACAGCAACACTACATTTCCAGGGAGCAGCTGTCTGTAGAGACCTGCAGCATAGAGATTACCTGGCACCAGAACACACAGCCTACCAAGGACATTTTCCACAAGTCAAGGGTGTTTTCTATACATCAGCTTTTCATCCCCACCGCTCACCACTCAGGCCAGTTGGCAGAGACAGAAGGCTGCTTTTGTGCCACAGGTAACAGTTTAACTAGGTGTAAATCTCTTCAGCCACAAACAAAAAGGCACTGGAACATACAGATAAGCTGCTGCCTAAATTGTGCCCTTGCCCAAACGTCAACTCCTTTGGTTTCTGATCCTTTACATGCCGCCAGTCGCTGTCTCTGGCTCCAACGGCAAGGCATGCCTCCACAGGGAATGCCACATTGTACAGTTGTCGTTCTTCCCTCCCTGTCATCCCTGGTCACTCATTTAGGCCTCTTCACTGTGGCTGCCCTGCCTGTCATTCATGTGTAGGTACGAACGTCACCCATTCTTCTTTGCCAGTCACACTCCCATCGTTTGCCAATGACGTACCTGTCACTCACACAGCTTGTGTCCTCATCTGTCTGCTACTTGCACACTGGTTCTCTCACTCCCCTGCCAGATGCCTGTCCTGCATCCCCCACTCACCTGCCTATCCTCTCTCACTCACTGCTGTCACTCACACTCCCATCCAAATCCCTTCTCAGACACCGGCCAGGCCCCATGTCACATGCAGGCCCACTGCCTGATGGAAGAGAATGTGGCGCTAGAAGGAATGTTGCCTTTACCGGACAGGGTTGTTTGCCGCATCGGGGTCCAGGGCAGTGACCACTCCCACCACAGCACCAACATAGGCATCCTCCTGGACTTCCATCAGGTCAGAGGGGGGCTGGAACTCCGGGGGCTCATCCACATCCAGCACAGAGACCCGCACAATGGTTTGGTCTCGGAACGTGCCCAGGTCCACGAACCTCGGGTCCACAAACTTGTTCAGGGCCTCCACCACCACAGTGTGAAACTTCTTTGCCTCATAGTCTAGGGGCTAGAGACAACAGCACACGGTTAGCTATTCATGGTCTGACTATCCCTTCCCACTGCGAGCAGCCCGGCCGTTCACTACCAACGCTCCTGAGAGAGGCCAGGATTGGGAAGCCCATCGCCTGAGCGACTGCTGTGCTGTCTCTGGCTGAGTAGGGCACACACATGCCCCGTTCCCTACAGGGGCTCCTGCTGGGAAGAACATTTCCTGCCCTCCCCATTCCACATGCAGATAATGCATGATGCAGGAATTCAGCAGTCACTGAGAAGACGATGCGCACTTTGAGGGCAGCGAGTGGTTTTCAATGGGGTAGTGATCATTAATCACCCTGTGATTATTTCTACAGTAGAGGTGACTTGAATGCAATGGCCTCATTCTTTCCTGCCTGCCTCAAGTGTTCTGCCACAAAAAGCAGACATTCAAAAACACTGCTGCTCAGGTTCGGGCATTCCATGGGCACATTTCTCTCTAACTGACGCTATCAGTAATAGAGGCTTAATGTTCCTGTCCACAGTGCTGCACACCTGCCTTTAGCACCCAGCAGCAGTCACTCCTGCATTACAGATTTGTTGGAAAGTCTTTCCCTGTAAATTCTGCGCTCACGACTCTCCTTGTCCCCAGCGTCTCTAGGCAGCGACTTCCTGCTGGTGCCTTGCCTGCCCACCACGCCTCTCTCTCAGCCCTTTCTTTTGAGTCTTTGCTTCTCTCTCCCAACACCTCTCCAGTGCCCCGCTAGCTATGGTCAGGGGCCTCTCCCCAACCCCTGAGGATTCCAACTTCTCTAAGATGCTGTTACATCAGTTCTCAGAGAAGCGTTTCCCCAGCCTCTAAAACACACCCACAACAGAAGGCATCATCAAAAGAGAAAGGGTTCTGAGAGCCCTGCTGTCCTGCCTACCCCACTGTCTTCCCCTCACACCCTCTATGCATTTACCTTCTGCACGGTGATGATTGCCTCTTGGGTGTTGCTGTCTGTGGTGACTTTAAACATCCGTACCCCTTCCTCGTCTTTGATCTGGTACGTCATGTCTGTGTTCTCCCCCATGTCCGAGTCCTCTGCCTTCACTCTCCCGATCGCCGTGCCCACAGGGGCAGTCTCCACAATGCTGAACTGGTACATCTCTACCGAGGGGAGGAGAGGGGCTAGGAGTCACAACATGGTCTTGGCTGACCCTGATCTCCATATTCCCTTCAGGCAGTGCACAGACGCTCTCTGGAACACAAAGAGCTGGGTGCTGGGGCACCTCCAGTAGGTGTGTGCGCCAGCCTCCAAGCAGAATCCCAGAACCTTACTGCAGCACACCAGCTGGCCCCAGGACCAGTGCAGCACAGCTCCTGCATGCACGTGGGGCCTGGCTGGAACCAAAGAGCACGCCTGAATCTCATCAATGTCCCACCCCCCTGCAAGGCATTTTGGGCTTTCCCTGCCAGAGGAAAACAAATATCCGATCTCGGTGAACGAAGCTGGGACAAAGCATTCAGGAACATTCAGTCTCTAGAAGCCTGGGAACCCACCAGGCAATCTCAGAACCAAATGCCCGGATGCCAGCCCATCCAGGAACAGGGCCTGTCTCTCTGTGTGCAGGACATCAGCACAGCCCCCCTTCCCACCTCTCATTTCTGGAATATAAACACATTCAGATCCCACCTTGGAATCCTTTGTAGCCCTGCCCCAGGCTCTGCCAGCCAAGCACTGCATGAGCTCTGCAGCTGGTGCACGAGGCAGAGCTGAGCCAGCAGCTCTTCAGTGAGAGGATTTCTGTCTCGCAGGTGGTGAGACTCGAATGCAGGTCACAGACCTTTGGCAATGGCTTGGGAGCTAGAGATCAACTCTCGACTTACACATCGCACCAGCCCCCGTAGCGTGCAGGCAGGAGCTAGTGACAGCCTTGCCAGGCCTTATCACAGGTAGCAAGGGCAGCCCTGGGGCACATTCAAACCAGCATTTGAGGTTTGAATCAGTACCTAATACCCTGGAGCTCTGCACGAGATGGCAGGGAGAGATGGACTGATCTGCCAGTGGACTTTGGGGGTTTACTCCCCTGCTCCAGAGCCTGCAGGCCCAGGCAGGGAGAGAGAGACAGCTCCCTCACGGCTATAGTCCTGCAGCCTCCTGACTCCATGCGGGTTTGCTGGCTGTCATTGGAACGCCCCTCCTGCATCAGTTCATGAGGTGGGCTGGCACCTGCAGAGCATTCAGGGTCACAATCCACTACACAAGAACCCCAGGGAAAAGCATGAGCAGCTAGGACTCCTGCACCTGTCCCAGGTCAGACGCCCTCTGCCACCACTGCTGCCTTGTGGAATACGAATGGAAACCCACAAAGACCTGACCACACACTGGCCTGCGGCACTCCCAGAGCCATCAGCGTCAGAGAGTGTACACTGCCAGCAAGCCCATGGTGGGCAGGTCGAGGGGCCAACTGGGAGCGATGACACTGAATCCAGGGGAGTTTTAATAAACAAATCAGTCTGCATTAAAACTCAGCATTGATTGGCTCCCCCACTCCATGTGTCACTTGCCCTCTTAGACTGCAAGCTCTCTGGGCAGAGTCCAGATCTCTGGGTGTGTGCAGCACCTAGCACAATGAGGCTGTGTCCCTGACTGGGTCTCTGAGTGCTACCACAATGCAAACAGTGAGCAACGATCCCACCCAGACTGCCTGCAAGACCCCCAGAACGTGGAACAGAGACACTCACTCTGTGGGAATCGAGGGGGGTTGTCATTGACGTCTGTGATCACGATTGTAACCGTGGTGGATCCAGACAGGCCACCCAGCTGACCCGCCATGTCTGTGGCTCGGATCACCACCTCATACCGGTCCTGGGTTTCTCTGTCCAGATTGGCCACTGCTGTGCGGATCACTCCTGGAAAAGGCCAGAGGAGCAGCAGAGAGTCAGCTGTGAATGCCTGGGAGGCCCCTACCAGCCCATGGAGCATCCTTCCCACTGCCGGGCCACCCTCCCCTAAGGGGCAGGTCCTGGGAATTCCTGAGACAATGCTCCAGGCCATGGCACGTTTACAAGGCAGGAGCCCTTCACCTTCATTTGCCAACAGGACTCAGCCTCCTCATGCTTATCAACTCAAAAGAGGCTAGGGCTGTCAGCTGCAGGGAACGCGAGCAGAGCAGCAAGTTAGGCTGGGCCTTGAATAGCAGGGAGTGCTGCAAGTCAGGAATGAGAGGCATTAGCACAGCTGGTGGGGGTAGCTTACACGGGCGTGTCCTGGCCACTGCTGCTTCCTCTCACCTTCTGGAGCATTAACACACTCGCCCAGCAGCCTAGTGAGCGTCACAATCGTTACACTGATAAAAGCCTAAGGCTCAGAGTCCAACAGGATGGGGGTGGGAGGAGCAGACCTGAGGGACCAGCTGTCTGTCCTGCAGAGCCCATCCAGGGAGCTCCTCCTAGGCCCTGGCCCCTCTCCAGAAAGAGGAAATGCTCCAGAGACATGTTCAAGTGTGGGCATAAGGATAGGGGGCCAGGGTGGTTACACTTTTATTTACAGTCTGCCTGAGATACAAAGATCCCGCCTTTAAATACTCTTGCCTGGAGCCGCTGAGACTTCAAAAGGCCAAAGCATGTTTCCAGGCACTATGCTCTGAGCTTAGTGAAAACAATGAGAGTCCTGCTTAGTGAACCACCCCAGAGGAGATGCAACATATCACAGAGGTCAGGCGGGGTGGGGCAGGGCCTGCTGGTGTTATTTTTTGGGTGTGGAGCTCAGTCCCCTGCAGAGCAAGGGGAACATGGGCATCGCCCTGCAGCAATCTATCATTTAGCAGGCAAACAGCCCAAACCGGCACGGGGCCGTGGTGTGAGGACCATACCAGAGCCAGGTCATTTCATAGAAAACAAGATTTTTCATGTGCCTGCATTAGGATTTGTGAATGCTGCAGGAGCAAAGTCAGTCTGCGGCTTGGCCACATCAGATGGCTTGCCATTGTTTGTTTCACCAGAGGAAGCTAAGTACCAGCTGATTTTATTATAACACAAAAATAAAGATGTTTAGGAGGAAACAGTGGAAGGTTCTAAAAATAGCCCCAGAACCCAGCGAAATGAACATACCGCGAACGTGCATGGAAAGGGGCGTGTGAATGGTGCTGCCCAGCCAAATGCACCTGGCAGCAGAGAATAGATCTAGCAAGGGCCATGGACAGCATTAACCACAAACCCACCTATTGTCCCTTATTCTTTGAATGTAAGCTCTTTGGAGTTCAGCCCATCTTTGTGTTCCCTGTTTGTACAGCACCTAATGCCATGACCAGGGCTCCCAGGCACTACCACAAAACAAATACATATTATTATAAGGGACGTGGCAAGCCAGAATAGCTGACAAGAGCAGCGGAGCTGGTTCTCTCTGACACCACCAGGAATAACTCCAATGAAAGCGGTGCCAGCGTGAACCTGTTTGCGGGAGCAGAGACTCAGGCCTAGAGTACTGTGTGTCTTAGGTCCGCTCTACACCACAGACTAATGTCAGTATAACAATGTCATCGACCCTCCTGAGCAACACAGTAATACCGAGGGAAGTGCCTGTGTAGACAGCACTATGGTGATGGCAGGGCTGCTCCCACCAACATAGCTGCTGCCTCTTGGGGATGTGGATTAAATATGCTGATGGGAGAAGCTCCAGGCCCTTACTCTGGAGCCTTAGTGACAGACCTGAGGGGGATTCAGGCTCCTCAGACATGGCCACAGCAAACTGCACAGATTCTCCTATCTGGCCTCGACCTGCTTACACTGTCTGCTCCTGAACAGGTGCACATTCAAACCTCTACACGCCCTTGTTCATCTCCCCCCAAAGGCCAGGGCTTGGGCAGCCCAAGGGGTAAAGAAGCAGAGTTCTGGGGGAGCCAGAAACATCCCAGGACACCACTCAGAACCGCAAGCTGAAGGAAACCAGGAGGAGCTACTGTACAGCAATAAGCAGATATCTCTCTTTTTATGACATTTCCAGGAGCTAGCAACGCTGTTCTGGAGACAGAATCTCCTCGCGTTCTGAAACTAGCAATGCCAGTGATTATCACGGGTGGGTTGATTATGAAGACATCACCGTTGTCTCACATCTCTGCAGCTCTCTCTTTTGCGGACAGGCACAATTTCCCCCACCTCCCCCCGGACTCTGTCATTTTAGTTCTGCAATCACCATTGTCTCACATCTCTGCAGCTCTCTCTTTTGCGGACAGGCACAATTTCCCCCACCTCCCCCCAGACTCTGTCATTTTAGTTCTGTAATTACCCCGGACTCTATGAGCGCCACTTTCTCTGCCTTCAATCCCATGAATCAAAGGGAGGATCCGTCTTGCCTACCTTACTTCAGGCAGGTTCCCACGCACTCACATCAATCCAGTACATGCTTTCCTGTGCACTAAGAAGTGACTCATCTGTACACTCCTTCCTTATGGTCCATGTCTCCTGACAGCTGCCGTGGGCGCGGAGTGGAGGACTGCAATGCACCTGGGAGCTGAGGCACTTCCAACCTTTACAGTAGAAAGGCCTTTCTCCAGAATAGCTCCAGCTGAACTGGACATGGCACCCCTCTGTCCACTGCATTGCAAGTAGATTCAGATTTCTGCCACAGTAGCATTTGAGGAGCTCAGTCTCTCCCTGTGTCTCTGGACATTTCCCTGTGTCAGTCCCATGGCGTCTGAGCCAAGGTGCATACGCCCTTTTTTGCTTTGTGTCTGCTTGGAAAGAATTGTTTCCCGATGAGATTCACTGCCGAAGCAGTCAGTATCGTCTGATGCCATTCCCTCTGCCAGATGGTGTAGATGCAAGGAGGGTTGGGGGGGATAGAAACCTTAGGGGATACTCTCCCCCTCATCATGTCCCTCAAGGAGAGGAGTTTGCATTTGTAAAGAGCACTGAGCGATACAAGGCCCTAGAGAGAGGGCTACCTCTCGATGAGACCTCGGCCCCCGCTGGACTAAGCTGCATGGCAGGCTGATCCCGGGAGCTGTGACTGGGGCCAGCTGGCCAGTTGGCAGCATTTATAGTCAGACCCAGTCCTATCGCTATGAATATTAAACTGTTATTTCTGGGTAAGCACCATCTCATTCAGATTTCAGCAATTCTGTTAATTAAAGGGGTAAGAAGTGTTTTATAATGAAAATGATTTTTGTCAACACAATAGCAATGAATTGGGATGAGATGGATAAAGCTCATGCATTCAGCATAGTGGCAATGGCTTAACTGAGCCACTGTTAATGATACATGCCACAATGCCCCCATGCAGTGTGGGATGGGAGCATCACACCAGTGCAGGATCACTACATCCTATTAGTGAGTAAACCACAGAAGCCTCAGGGCTGGCTAGCCATGGATATGGCTTGTCAGGGCACCCCAACTCTCTGGGTTGATACAGGACCATCCTGTGGTTTTGGGGGGTCTGTGCAGACCCTATCTTGTGGGATACCATGCTGCTGCCTTTGACCCAATTCACTCATTTTCATGATTCCACAGAGTATTTTCTTTCTAAGATAGACTTTAGCTTAACCAGAAGCTATGGGTTGGATTCAGGAATCCCTAGGTGAGGGTTTGTGGCCTGTGTGATGCCAGAGTCAGACTGGATGATCAGAATGGTCCCTTCTAGCCATAAATTCTATCAATCTCTGAAAAGTTTCAGGTCTGGGTTTGACTTTTGGGTCCTAGTTCCATTTGGTTCTGATGTGAGACACCCATCTGCTACTCACCACCTCCTCTGCATCCACACCGGGGGGGGGGGGAGGAGGCGGAGGAGACGAGACTTTATTCCAGTCTGTAAAGTGCTCAGAGACCCGCAGCTGGGAGGTGCTGGGGATGGACAGAGGGTCATTAGCTAACAGCCATTTGGAGCACATGACTCACAGCAGGGAAAGGGCACCAGAGAGGGAGGTTCCTACTCCTGGTTCCAGTCTGCTGACGCTCAGTAAAAGGACCTTACATAGTTCCAGCAGGGCTCACCCCTCCCCAAGGAGCACACCTGCCTGGGGACTAGACACAGCACAGCCAAACTCCTGGGTGGCCCTGGACAGAGTGGAGGGTATAAAGGAAAGGTTAAAACCAGCAGCCAGGAGTCTGCCCCCTGGGGCTCATTCCAGCAGCTTCCTCTCCCTCCAGGCCCACAGATCTGGTGCTTTCCCAACCAGGAGAACAGAAGGACTTCCTCTGTGCTGCCCAAAGAATTCCAGCCCAGCCACACAGACAAGAACATCCAGGCATGTCTTTTTAGTTCTTGTCAGTGTCTATTATAGCAGAATAATGCAGACACATAACTACATACCCTCCGGTACAAACTGCGCCCGCATTTCCAGAGAGAGCCAGATTAATCACAGAGAATAATTACACTGCTAGGGGATACATACAGAACCACACAAATGTCATCAAACTGGCTCAATGGCAGATGCTCTTTGGGCGAAAAAAATGAAGCAGGACAAAGCTCTCAGCAGGTAAATGCCTCCCAGAAATCCTGAGTACCAACTTACTCAGCTCTCCATTGCTTCCATTTTAGGGGGATACCGAGTCTGCACCCTGTGGGTTTCCACACCAAGGGAACAAGACAGAGACCACCCTGAACCCACCACAGCACTCTGCCAGAGAGGAACACATGGCCATGACCCAACCACATGGCTCAGCCAGGGTTTTCAAGCTTAGGTGTGTAGTCCTGTGACCGCCCGGGGACTCACCTGACATTGATGGGCAGATCCCTGCCAGGTGCACATCCCTGCCTGTGCAGGCCGCGGAAATGCCAAGTTGTTTGTCAGCTTAAAACATGCCCCTTCTTGGAAAGACCTGAGGTGCTGTACAGTACATCTGATTTCTACGCCCCAAGCCTCATGCATTGTGGGGGAGCATCGCTGTAATCCATCCCCAGCCCTTCAGCAACTTCCCGCTCCTGCCCTAGGCAAAACACCTCCAAGGTGTGCCCCATGAGCAACACTTAGCCACACATTTCTAACCACAGTGACACTACCTTGGCTGCCCTGCCATGTTTCAAAGCTGAGCGGCTAAGGTGCCAAGAGGACTTAACGGCATATTGGGCTGCATTAGTAGGAGCATTGCCAGCAGATGGAGGGAAGTGATTATTCCCCTCTATTCGGCACTGGAGAAGCCGCATTTGGAGTATTGTGTCCAGTTTTGGGCCCCCCACTACAGGAAGGATGTGGGCAAATTGGAAAGAGTCCAGCGGAGGGCAACGAAGATGATTAGGAAGCTGGAGCACGACTTATGAGGAGAGACTGAGGGAACTAGACTTCTTCAGTCTGCAGAAGAGAGGAGTGAAGGGGGATTTGATAGCAGCCTTCAACTACCTGAAGAGGGGTTCCAGGAAGGACGGAGCTAGGCTGTTCTCAGTGGTAGTAGATGAAAGAACAATGAGCAATGGTCTCAAGTAGGAGTGGGGGAGGTCTAGGTTGGGTATGAGGAAAAATATTTTCACTAGGAGAGTGGTGAAGCACTGGAATGGGTTACCTAGGGAGGTAATGGAATCTCTATCCTTATTGGTTTTCAAGGCCTGGCTTGACAAAGCCCAGGGAGGGATGATTTAGTTGGGGTTGGTAGTTCTTTGAGCAGGGAGTTGGACTCGATGGCCTCCTGAGGTCCCTTCCAACCTGAATCTTCTAGGCGTCCATAATTTTTACACTTTCAGAGAGACTTTCCCTTCCTACTTGGCCTGGGACCATTATTATCCTGAGACACTTTGTGCCCAAGCGCCAAGATGCAAAGGCCACCACCGAGGAGAGGCGCGCTAGCCCTGAAACATCCAGCGGCCTCTGCTGTGGCTCCTTTATCTGTTTCAATGAGTGACCAGCCGATGACGGGCCTGTGCTCCCAGGAAATGGGCACACAGACACAATCAAACTGCAGGCACATAACAGGTGAAGCCAAACTCCTCCATGCATCCCTAACAGGGAATAAGGCAACAACCATGCAGAAGTTAAATCAAATCCAAGCCTTGCTTCAACTCCTGCTCATATCGCAGCCCAGCTGCACACTCCGTCCCTACCCAGAGTCTGGGGAAGGAGGTGGGCCCTGAAAGACATCAGGCCTGGGCTAGCTAAGGCTAAGGGGAGCGAATCCAGCACAACTGACACAACCCTTCAACAGCAAAGCCGCGCGGGCAGGAGGAGAGCGTCCATGTGCATAGCTAATGAAGGAAATACACTTAGTGTCAGGCTTTCAAGGGTTAACAGCAACAAGACAAAACTTATTTTCAAATGATGTAAACTACCTTGAGAGCAGAACCTTTATCTATGGGAAAGAGAATCACGCAATGGCTGAGAGATTCTCTGCAGCTTCATTTCCTGTCCATGTCACTTGATATTCCATCCCCCCTTCCCCCCCAAACCGATAAAAATCACTGTAAATGTACGGATAGGGCACAGGAGAAATAGTGACAAGGCTCAGAGAGGAGGCAGCAGGTAAGGGACAGGACAGGACATAGGAGATATGTGAGGCACGTGGCCAGCAGGGCACAGGCACGTGTATGAACATGCAGACATTCCAGGCAAAGGTCCATCTTGCTGTCCTCCTGAGCTGACCTCCGACATCCTCTGCCAAGGGCACTTGGGGAGCTCTCAGCCCATGATCACCTGCATTTCGCTAGTTCAGCAAGCTTGGGCCCTTGGCTCAGGAGGCCTGGAGGGAAGGGGGCAGACAAGACAGGCTCAGTTAATCTGGGCAAGGTGCCACTAAGTGGGATTTCAGGCACTGTGTCCAAACAGAACCATCTCCCAAGCTAGCACTCCTGAACCAGCAGGCTGAGACGTGGGACAGCGCGCGGAGGGGCAGGGCTGCTGGGACGCGGGACAGCGCGCAGAGGGGCAGGGCTGCTGAGACGTGGGACAGCATGCGGAGGAGCAGGGTTGCTGGGACGCGGGACAGCGCGCAGAGGGGCAGGGCTGCTGCTGCAGATGAAGGGATAAGGAGACTCAGACAGGAGGGCTGGGCACATTGCGAATTTACTGCAGCCAGGAAATAGCCAGTCCTCCCCAGCCACTTACGGGCCTCTCCCCAAGAGGCCACCTAACAGCAGGGATGCAGCAGGCAGGCCCAGACATTTTAGTTCCCGGGGAGGGCCAGCGTGGGGAGGGGCATACTAAGACAGCACAAAATGAAGCTAAATCCCAAATCCCTCTTGACATTAAATATTAATTTCCACTTTACGTGAGTAAATACGCCCTCAGTTCCCAATTAGACCAAATACACAATCTGTCCCAAACCTACCGACCTTTCTTAAAGGACCAGTGTCTCTTACAGGACACAATTGCTCAAACACCAAAGGGGGAATCTCCACAGACCTGGAGACATTGAAATCACCCTGCTGACTGGGACCTTCCCAGTTCAAAGTTGCCTGTCCCTGCTCACATGGATAATCCAGAGCTGGTAGGGGCTGTTTGGGAGTGATGGAGAGAGTAGCCACGTAGGTCAATGCACCCTGTGAGCGTATGCAAATACACACCATACCTGTCTGCACACACAGCGAGGTGCTGCCAGCACAGGCCCCAACAGGAGCCTCTCTCTAACTGTCTCCCCACACCACAGGACTGATTTGCATCTATATGGTTCAGAGGCAGCAAATTCCCAGCCCCCCCTTGAGTTCCTGTCTCCCTCCCCCCCTCAGCCCCGTGCGCTCAGAGGTTGTCACAATGGTCACACCACAGGGCAGGGTTACTGGGGAACAACAAAATACAGAGGTAACAGAGGCCAAAAAAAAAAAAAAACCACAGCGGGGTCAAAATCCCAGCCTAGGAAGCATCCTCTCTTGCCCCGTGTTCCCTGACCTGCCAGGACGGTCCCAGCCAGTTTACTAGCCAGACAATTCTCAAGGACAGTCGTACCAGGCAATAGAGGCATTCAGCCATTTGCACTGAAATCCCTGCTGAGCTGTGTCTCCAAGAGGAAGGAGGTGGCTGACAAGAGCAGGGCCTCACACCTTCGAGTGCTGAAATGGGGATGACAGTAGTGGGACACTCTGAGAAACACAGGCCCCTCCCCAGAAGCAGAAGGCTTTTAGAAACTAAGAGGAGTTAGGCTTTATTTAATGTTCTTCTGCTTCCTCAGCCTTTACACCAGCGTTTCACCAAGTGGGGTTGCTCCATCAGCAGATGGGGTCCTGGCAATCCCAAGTGTGTGGACGATGCCATTTAACAAAATGGTTTCCCACCTCCACACAGCCTGACCGCCCAGGCACAGTACTTGAGGGGTCACGCAGCATGGAGGACGCTATTTTGCTTTACAAAACGGTGCCCTCCAGCCAGCGTGACCTCGCTTGCACACACATTATGGTTTTAGAAGCTGCCTGGGGCTGCAGGAAGCAATCTCTCTGCCAATGGGGCCATGTAGGAAAGGTGTTTGGGAACTGCTGCTCTAGGCTGCACTCGGGCCACCTCATCCACAGGACACCCCATCTTCCCTGCAGACAGCAGCAAGAAGCTTGCTTTGTATTCCGAAGGCAAGCGGAGATGCTCTGGAAGACTCGTCCCACCAGCAGCTGGGGCTTTAAGAAAACGTAAAATATTCAAGACTTGCATGAAATCACCAGGGCTGGCAACCCTGCTGCGTGGCAGTCTGTAGCAGGCAGCACTCGCAGCTGGGAGGACCAGGTTAGGGAGGCAGGAATTGGGCTGGATCCCATTTCTCAGTGTTGGGTATTTTCCTCACGCTGTGGGACGGGGAGGCTCCCAGTGGGGGAATGACTTGAGGTCTGCTCCCACACCAGCTGGAAGTGACTTGGGGAACGTCCACACAGCAATAAAAGACCTGCAGCTGGGCCGGCTCATCTGACTTGGGCTGCGGGGCTCTCAAATTGCAGCATGGATGTTTGGGCTCCGAGTGAAGCCTGGGTGCTGAGACCCTGCAAGAGGGGCATGTCCTAGAGCGTGACCTCAAACATCTACCCTGCAGCTCTGAGCCTACAGCCCCAGGACTCGAGTCAGAAGGCTGGGCTCCAAGACTCGGTGCTGTGGGTTGTTTATCGCAGTGTAGACAGACTCCTAGGGTACTGCAAAGAGGAAGCCTGGGTGTCCAGAGCACTCATTGCGCAGCTTCGGGGTAATTAGTAGGAGCACGGATCCCCTGTCAGATAAGCAGCTTCTCTGCAGAGGGAGGAGGGTGCACTGAACTCAGGGAAGGACTCTCTCCACTGGGTGCAGAGTGATGTACAGATTCTTGCCTCCAAAGAGAAGCACAAGCCTGGGTCTCATCCTTGCCAAATCCATTGCCTGCCAGCCAGCCCCTCAGTGACAGACCTGGCGGTAGGCATTGTCTACAGGGTTGTTGTAGTGTTGTGTAGTTTTGTGTCAATCCCAGGATGTCAGAGACACATATCTATCTTTTATCTTCCACGCACATGGCTGTTATTGGAGCGTTTAGCACACTGGCTGCAGTACACCACATGTTGTGATAGGGTGTGTTGTGGGGGGTGCTGATCATTGCAGGTGCAAAAGCTGCAGACGTATCTTGACTGCTACAGTGATCAATACCCAGTGCAACACACCTATCAAGATCCCTGGGTCCCACATGTGCCTATCATAACGGGGTGCACCTCATCCAGGGCACTAGCTGCCCCAAAAACAATGTGTGGGTGAAACCAGACTATCCCTATGCTCTCAAATAAACTCATATAGGAAAACAATGAAAGACAAAAACACTCTAGCCCCTGTGGGCAAACACTTCTCACAAAGGGATCACTCCACATCCAACTTCTCTGTCCTCCTCCTCTAAGGATACATGCACAACGTCTCAAGAGACAAGCCTGGGAACTTAAATTCATAATTGATAGACACTGAAAACCATGGACTGACCAGAGACCCTGGATTTATGGCTGATTCCAACAACCTATAACCCACTAACAATGCCCTCTATGGCTGGAGGGATGTTAACGGGCCTCTTCACCTTGAATGGTCCCTTGATATGTGTGTTAATAATTTAAGCTAAACCATTGGTTCTCAGCCAGGGTACATGCACCCCTGGGGGTACTCAGAGATCTTTCAGGGGGTACATCAACTCATCTAGATCAGTGTTTCTCAATGTGGGAGTTGCAGCCCCCAGTGGGGTCACAGGACAGATTTAGGGGGGGTTGCAAGTGCAGAGCCAGCATTAGGGGATGGCAGGTGGCAGGCAGGCAACTGCCGGGGCCCTACACAACAGGGGGCCCCACAAAGCAAAGTTGGGGGCTCAGGCTTCAGACAGGGTTCACAAGTAGAAATCAGGCTTAGGTATCTACTGAAACATAAGCACAATATTTATATTCCAATCCATTTATTTTATAATGATATGGTAAAAATGAGAAAGTCAGCACTGTCTCAGGAACAGCACGCTGTGACACTTCGGTGTTTTTATGTCTGATTTTGTAAGCTAGTCATTTTTAAGTGAGGTGAACTTGAGGTACGCAAGACGAATCAGGCTCCTGAAAGGGGTGCAGTCGTCTGAAAAGGTTGAGAACCACTGGGCTAAACAATCTGCTCCCCCTTGTTTTTGGCTGTGATGCTCTGAACACCTTTCCCCCCCCAGCCCTGCAGACGAGCTCTGTATAGCTTGAAGGCTCCTCTCTCTCACCACCAGAGGCTGGTCCAATCACAGATATCACCTTCCTGCCTTGTCCCACCGCAGCAGGAAAACACTAGCTGGGGTATCTGTGCTCTGCCCGGTGGGGGCAAAGTGCTTGACACTGGGATGGGAAGACCAACTGGCGCTGGCCTCTGTGCCAAGCTGGACAGAGCCTGGGTTCAGTCCCTCCACAGGGGCTGCTCCGTCTCCCTCCACGGCCAGACTGCAGCTTTCCATGCCCTGTCTGTTTGCAAGGAAATGCTCCTCCTGGCACTGAGAATGACAGGAACCCGGAGCGTGAGCCCTCAGGGACAGAACGTGCTAAAACCTCATTGTCAATGGCTGAAATTACTGTTTACAAACAGCAACATCAGAATAAAAGATTCCCTGAGCACCTGCTAGGGAAGCGATTCCTTGCCAGGGCTATTGCTGTGCAGACATGCTGTTAAACAGGAGTTTCCTTGTGCAACAGGCCAAAGTGTCATGCTGCCCCTGTTCCATTGTGCCTTCTCGCTGTGATGAGGTCAGTCCCTGGCTATTCACCACACAGCCCAACACAACATCCCAGGTCAGAAAGCTGGCAGGGGACTTGGAGTGGCAGCAATGAGAAGGAAAGACCCCCCTGACACCCATCCAGGTCTGTACCAGAACGCCGCTCTCAGAACCCACATGGAATGGCCAATGGGCCTGGCTCTTTATAGGATAATTGCTCAGCTCATGTTCGTGTCTTCCATCCAACTCTCCTAAAAGCTTTAAAGCCGGCACTTCCTCCACTCCCAGAATGGGACGTTTTCAAAACTGGCCCTGGAAATTGCACCAGCGAGTTTTGTGCATGCAAACACCATGGCTGTACCTTTTGAGCAAGCCATACAGTCCTTGCCCATGCAAGTTGGGTGGTGAGCCTGCTCTGAGCACACAAAACCGGCAGGCGCAGTTTCAAGGAATGGCTGAAATTTGGCTCCTACAGGACACGAGTGGTGCTTTATTGTTCTTATAAAAGTCAGTAGAGCTCTAAACATGTCACTCTCTCTCTGCCTCCAGCAACCAGCCCAGAAACCAGAGCTTATTCTTGGTGGGGCGCAAAGCTCCCTCTTTTACTCTCCAGTCCACAAGCCCTACATTCCATCGGAAAAGATGGTGACACTTTGGGTCAAATCTTTGGTCATACTCTAAGCCAGCAAGGTCACGGGTGTGTACCAACACCCAGCCGGCCACTGCACTCACCATTGGCTGTTTAGCTGCTCCTGTTCCTAGAACAGAACTTCAGAAGGCAGCCGATATCTAAGATCCTTTTACACTGGAGATGCAGAATTCAGCTTGGTTAGCAAGCAGGAATGTCCAGGATGTATTATTATTTAGAGATTGCATTATGGTAGAACCCATAATGTGCTGGATACAGCCATCCATACAGGGGACATCTGGAGCTGGGAGGGGTAATTCCCAGGTCAGGTAGACGTACACATGCTAGCATGCTAAAAATAGCAGCCTGTAACATTGGCCTCCCAGCAGCATACTCCTCTGTCTGCCAGTCACCTTAGTCATTACTGATGACTGATTTGTCCTGTTACTGGGGGGTGAGGAGTTCAGAGCTGGGAGGTTGCTGGTACAGCAATCTACATATGTGAACATCATACCCCACTTTCCAATCCAATTCCTCAGGCTCTAAAGATACTTCCCGCAGAGGGCATGTAAAGTACTGACCAGGTGGAGTAAGGGGAGGCAGGGCTAGTTAGGGTACAGGAAAGGATTGGGTTGAATGGCCCTATAGCCATGTGGCCCAACCCAGCAGGGGGGGTTGCACCTGTTCCTTGGGCCCAGGCTCCAAGGCCACAGCGCCTTAGTCTACAGCGGGAAAAAGCTAGTGGTTGGTGAGTCTTTAGCCCCCGGCCCCCAGGCTGGGTGGAGCTGACAAGTAGTTTGTAGCTCCCCAGCCCTCAAGCGGGCCAAAGCAGTCTGTAGCCCTCAGCCCTCAAGCGGGGTGGGGCTGGTAAGCCATCTGTTGCCCTCAAGCAGGTGGGGCAGACAAAGTAATCTATAGCCCCCAGCCTTCAGGCAGGCAGGGCTGGTAAGCTTGGTATCCTCTGGCAGGCAGGTTCAGAGGAGCCAAGCACTCCCAGGGTAGTCAGAGAAGGGGGGAAAGGGATGCAGGTCCACCCGACTCCACTGCGTCCCAGCCCAGAGCCCTAGCAGTGGCAAAGTGGTTTGCCACTGAGTCAGCGGGGATCCAGCCACAACACGCTGACTGAATCGGCCACAGCCTCAGCCAAACTATGTTCAGCTATCCCTGAGCTACCTCCTCCCACCCCGTTCTTGGGTACCTGCAGCCAGGAGTCTTCCTCCAGGTCGCTGGGGTAGATGGCGAGTGGGAGCCCCACAAGTCCCTCACCGTCGACTGGCGGCAGGTCCAGAAACTCCTCGGGGTCATCAGTGGAGGGCAGCTCCTCCAGGTCCCAGGGGGTCCTCTGGTACACCCGGCTCAGGCAGCTCCAGTGGGTCCCCGGCATCAGGCAGCTCCTCCAGGCCAGGGCCAGCCTCGGGGGGTTGCTCCCATTCAGTGACCTCAGGTAGCTCTTCCCAGTCACTCGGGCCCAACGGCCCGGGCAAGCCTTGGAGGCTCTGGTCTGTGGGGCAGTTGCTCCGCACAGCTGCAGGGCCTGGGTCAGGCCCAGACCACAGCTTCTGAGAAGACATGTCTGTCTCCAGCAGCAGCTTCCGCAACTGAGCTGCTAGGCCAGCCTTTTATACTAGCCTTGCCTGCCCTGGCTCCGCCCCTTTTCTCCTGCCCACTTCTCAGATCACAAATAGTACAGGCCCAGTCTCGTTTCTGTGCACCCCACCCAGAGAGGCACCAGGAATGACGCCTTTTAACATGCTGCACAGAGTCAGAGCATTGCTCTTAAGTGCTCCTCACTTTGTTCTTTCCAAAGAGGGGTTTCTACTCGGATCCCCCTCTGATCATGAACAGGCCACATTTCTAAGGAGGCTGCTTTTGGGTTACCCCAGGGCAGACACACAGGCACCTGCATGAACACCCATTTATTCTGTTCTCATCACTCAGCAACACTGGAAGGGTTTTACTCACTTTCCCAAATGAACTCGCTTGGAGCTGAGACCAGTGCTAAGAAACGTCAGCACAGCAGAAAGCAACTAAGCTACTGAATCAAGGACTGGTCATCTCAGCCTATGCCACAATGCAGTACCTCTGCTGTACTGCAACAAGAAGGCTCCCTCAAACACCTGTCTTGTACTGGCATCCTAGCCAGGGCTGGTTTCTAACATGAACTGCGGCTGCCCAGGGCATTAGACCGTCTATTATTACTCATTAGATTCCTGGCACTTGATTGCAGGCTTTGTACCTTAAAATCTTTTATTTCCAGTGACGTCTCCTCCCTCCTCAGTTAACCACTAACAATAATGGGACTTCCGCTGTCAGGAGGAGAGGACAATCTACATCCCAATAGCTCCTGGTTCTGACGTACTTTATACCAACTTGTCACAGCATCATCTGCTAGGGATTTATCACAAATGCATTTTCTAATGGGCTTTATTACCAGTTATTAAGGAATGGAGCAGCTTCTACTGTTCGTTCATTAAATATTAATAGAACATTTATAAACTGATCCTTAATTTAAAGTGTTACCTTTAATCAAAGCCCTGGTGATAACAATGCAGCTTTTGGTAAAGCTCCTCTGGGAGTATTAAACCTATCACAAGGAGGCTTTTACACGCCTGCAGGTGCATTACAACTGTGAGTACGGTGCACAGAAGCTGCTGTTGCCAGCAGGCCCAAGCAGGAAAGGCAACTACAGGCAGCCCTGAACAGCTCTCATTGCCAAGGGGACCCAGCCCAAGGTGGCAGCTGGTTCTCTCCAGCTCTATGGCTCACTTGGCCCTATGTGTGCTCTTGCGCTGATAAAGAGGTGGTGAGCGGAGTACAAATGCTTGTCTAGATAGGCAGCCTTCCCTCTTCACCTGGCTCCAGCATTCCAGCCCATGTCAGGACTAATGATAGCTCCCCGATGCCTGGCTGTTGGTCCCTTCTTCCCTTCCTGGCAGAGGGACACTCACCTGTTTTACTGTCCACTGTGAAGTGCTGCTCCCCTTCCAGCACACTGTACGCCACCCTGGCACTGCTGCCGTAGGTGGGGTCATCAGCATCTGATGCCATCACCTGCATCACGGATGTGCCTGCACAATACGAGTGGGAGACATAACAGGAAAACAAGCATGAGCAAGCTGGGCAGAGCCACTCAGACCTTCAAGCATGGGTCCCCCTTGGACTGGCCATGCAGGAGATGGGGGCACAGGGTCGGGAAAGAGTCCATAGGCTGACGATACAGCCCAGGGTTAGGAGCAGAGAACCTGTGCTGGGATAACACCCCCACCCCCGTGGGACAGAGCATGAGGGAGATGGTAGGAGATGGTAGGAGCTTTCTGTGCAGGAGCCACTGGGATACTGGGCCCAGTTATGGTGTCCGTGACTCAAGGCTGCCAATAAACTGCAGCGGGTGCAGAGAAGAGCCACGAGACTGATTAAAGGAATAAAAACCTGCCTTATAGTGTGAGACTCAAGAAACTCCAGCTCTTTTGCTTATCACAGAGGTTAAGGGGACTTGATTACAGCCTATAAGGACGTAGCTGGGGAACAGAAATTTTGATAATAGAGGGGTCTCCTATCTACCAGACGAAGGTCTAACAAGATCCAGTGGCTGGAAGTTGAAGCTAGACAAATTCAGACTAGAAATAAGGTGTACATTTTTATCAGTGAAGATAATCAACCACTGGAACAACTTCCCAAAGGTTGTGATGGATTCTCCATCGCTGTCATTTTTAAATCCAGACTGGATGTTTCTCTAAGAGATCTATCTGTTCTAGTGCAAACAGGAATTAACTGAGGGCTGACCTGTCGCCTGTTATCCCAGGGAGACCGGTAGCTGTGTATGAAGCAGGTCCAGCTCCCCTGTGCTAGGACAGTGCTCCTATATGACCAATTAGGAAGGTGGGGCAGCACCTGGGCAGGACCAGTGCAAAGCAGAGACAGAGAGATCTGGTGACTCCGAGCTGTCTGACTGGGAGTCAGGAGTAGGTAAGAGCTGATGGAGACAGTCTGCTTGGCACCCGGGGGAGAACTGAAGGCAGGAGAACAGCAAGAAGGGTTTGCTGGCTGGTGTCCCCAAGCCAGACAGCCAGGATGGAGGAGGAACAGCAGAGGCAGATGCCTGCTGCCTCTAAGCCAGAGCCAAAGCCAAGAGCCAGAAAGGGCGGAAGGCAGCACAGCAGTGGAGCTTACCTGCTGATGTCTCCAGAGCGAGGACATTGGATCTAGAAGAACCATGAGAGGGCAGGGGAGGGACAGATGCTCCCCTGGTAGCTGGTCTGCCAGCAGAGTGGGGATTCCCACTGGGAAGAGTGGGGTGCCACTCTAGAGGGAAGGGCTGGGGTGGCTGTCCTGTTACAAGGACAAGAGAGTGGGGGTGCAGCAAAGGATACCAGTGCTGTTCGTGGCATATACTGCTTGGACTACGCTCTAGGAATTCTGGACTATGGTTGTGAAACTTTTGATATGATTTATGTGCATGGGACTTTTGAAATGAACCACACAGAGGCTATAGGTATACTTGGAAGACCCTTAGTTTTGACTATTTCTGGGCACTCAGGAGGGAAACAGAGGCAGGCTCGCCTGTCATGCTGAGGCCTGCCACAAAAGGGCACTCCAGGAAGTGGCTACTCTGACACCTGTGATGCTGGAGGACAAATTAGATGATCACATTGGTCCCTTCTGGCCTTGGAATCTGTGACCCTCTGAAATGCTCTCCTCTCCCTGGGTCAGACCGAGAGAGAGGCTGGGTTCTGGAGATGGGATAAGTACCTTTCACCACAAGGCCTCTGGCCTAAGCCCTGCAGAGGATGGGTGCTTCTGGAAGCAGTTTTTAAGCTGTGGCTTGACAAGGGCCTGGCTGGGATGATTTAGCTGAGGTTGGTCCTGCTTTGAGCGGGGGGTTGGACTAGACACCTCCTGAGGCCCCTTCCAGCTCTGATATTCTATGATTCTTCCGAAACAGGGTGACTGTTCTGTGTGGGTTTCACCCTGGTTTCTGGGGGAACCGGCATCACCATCCCAACTGTTCCCCTTCTTGGCAATATTGCCAGGATCGAAGGAGCCATGAAGGGGGCCCTCCACAGCAAGGGGGAGGAGAACATGGCTGCTGCCTGGAGGCTTCAGACCCTCGGGATGTTGTTCCAGCATCTTCCACAGCACACAGCGCGCTTTAGAACAGAGACATGCCGGGGGGTGGAATTGCTGCCTCCCTCAGAGCCAGACATGCCAGCAGCGTCCTCATGCACCACGCGTAGCAGGGCAGGAGGAGTTTAAATTGGATACAAGTCCATCAAATGGCTGCAATTAAGTTATTGATTTTCAACGTTGCCTCATTAAACAGGGTGCTTCACTCTGACTGTCCCTGTGATGGCTCTAATTTGACATCATGTTCAATTTGACAAAAGCAGGACCCCACGATGTGAGAATCGTTGGCCAGGCAGGGAAGGCATGGGAGAGCTATGGAGCGGAGGACAGAGAGGGAGGGAGGGAGATGTTCCTCCTGCCAGGAGAAACCCCTGGGATACAGCATCCTGCTATGACAGTGCAAGGCTGCCCAGCAAACCTATAGCAGAGAACACTGGGACCAACACACACTAGCACACAAACCAACGGGTTTACAAAGTAGATCAGACCAACACTGCAGAGCAGCCACCCTAACCCCTCCTCCGCCATGCAGGATGGAGCCCAGACCAGCAATGGAAAAAGGATATGAACTGATCACAGGCTACACGTCTTTATCACGATATCTAATTAACGCAGGGAACTCTCTGTCATTAGTGGGGCCAAGGGCTTAGCAGGGCTCAGAGAGGGATGACCACTTATATGGATAATGGGAACATCTAGTTACTTTAGATGGGTTAAAGAAAGAGAAGCTCTAACCTCTCCTGCTCCAAGGCCTTAGGGCCAGGGCGAGGCAGCCCCTACAGCCATGCATTCCATTGCAGCCTGTTCCTGTGACTCCAGCTCACTTCCATGGGCATTGGGTTGGGGCTTTAATTGTCCACAAGACAGTGTCACTTCCTGGGAAGGATCTGGCGTTGGCTGAGGTCAGGGACAGGAGACTCCATCAGATGGGCCTGGTTCCAATCTGATCTGGCAATCCTTATGTTGCCAAGATGCCACATGCTTTGCCAGAACAACTCAATAAGAAGCACACACCACTGGCTCTCTGGACCTATGTTATGAACAATACACACCCAGGTCTCCTGGCTAGTCAGTATGTCCAGGCAGAGTAGAGACTCAATTCCTAACACTCTGGCATGGCAAATTCCCCAAATCCCACCCTAAAAATACTTCATCCAACAGCCCTGCAGCAATGTCTGATCTGGCTAAGAAATAAGCTCTTGTCCAACAGAACAGATGAAATACTTCTCAGACAGTAACACCCTGTTCATAACAGAGCAAAGTGAATGGAAAACCATCCCGGCACAAGGCAACTCAGTGACAGAAACGCCTACCCAACTGGTGACAGACACCAAGGCCCGAGCCCCTTGGGGGCAGAGCCCAGAGGACTCGCAGGCTTATGAGGACTAGCTCGGGGTCACTCCCGTTCTGTTCCTGTCAGGAGATATAAGCCCATGGAGTTAGCAGTGCTGCTGCCAAAGCAAGGCTGCTTCCACTCCTATTTACACTGATCTGTCCCTGGAGAAAATGAACAGTTACTGTAGCCACTTGGATTGGTCTTGAGCCTGCTACTCAGTGCTGTAGCAATGCCGAGAACACAGGAATCCCTCTCAACAGCTCTAGAGATGGGCTGGCTTGAGATGGCTTATTTATGCTTTGCTGTCTGCAGCAGCTACCGTGCATCCCTCCAGGCATGTCCACACTACACTGAAGTGATATTAGCTCGCTGCATGGCTTAATGTGTGTGTGCTGAGAGATGCAGCAATAGCATCCCATGCGAGGCTGTCTCAGTGCCTTCCATCCACCCTCCCTCTCCATCTGGCTCCCCCCTGCCCATCGCCCAAACACTCAGTGTAATATTCGTTCACTCACCATGCCTCCCACGCTGATCACTCCTGCACCTTCCCGCGATAAAGCCTGGCCCTTTCTGGGATTCTAGAATTCTAGATGTAGAGTCTGCTGCAAAGATGTGATGAGCCCCAAGAGCAACAGTGGTCCATGCAAATACTGCACCAGGGCCGTGCTGCCCCATGGAAGCCAGCACCCATGGCAGCAGCCAACGGCAGCACCATCCCACTACCAACCCATGGGAACATAGTGCCCATGGTGGGTGCCACCCTGACACTGACCCAGGAGAACACTGCTCACACGGCTGCGCCACACTGCTCTCAGCTGGCTGTTGTGCACACTGGATGCACACAGTTCAAGGAGTCCACTTTACAAGTTGGAGGGAAGTTAGAAAAGCCAACTCACTGGCAGCAGGTTTTGGAGCAGAGCAACGTCACTTGCTCCTGTTATCCCTACAAATGGCATCACTGACAGGACTGGATGTATCATGACAGAGCAAGAGACGACAGGCAACTTTGCAATAGAACTGCTTGTGTAAGTGGCTCCCCTACCACTGCCCTGGTTACACATCTGCGTCAGTGCCACTTGCCAGCCAGGCAGCGGCACAAAGCCCAGAAACAATCCGGCAGCAGCATCCTGCCCCTGCTCCTTGGAGCCCAGAGATACCAGGCACCTTCCATCCCAGTTATGGAGAACTGCGTCTTCTCCAGACCCAGGCCCTGCTGCTGGTTGATGTCTGTCCCAATCTGTTCATCTGTCTGTCTAGATATTTATGGGAGCGCCTGATGCAATTATGTGAACTCCAGCATGTGATTTAAAGGTGACCTTGCCCATGAAGACAGGCTGCTTTGTTTATGTCCTTGTTTCAAGTCCCAGCAAACTGGCAGGTCTTGCATTCTGCCCTGGTGACACAGGTTTATGTGCTCTCTCATGGGAGCCTGCTCAGAAAACACCTGCTCTAACAGTTGCCCCATGTACTGAGAGCTCAACTGCAACAGAAGATCACAGCTGCCCCTTGGTCAGGGAAGAGAGGGTCCCTGAGCTAGCAGCCGGGGCCCAGCCCAGTGACAGGTTGGAGATCAACTGTTGCTGGAGCAATGGTGAAGCTACGCAGTGCTGAAAGCACCATGGCGATGTGCTCATGGCAGCTCCATGCGTCAGCACACTCTGAGCAGGAGCAGCTCATAGAACCAGCTAAGCAGGGGGCACATTACAATACCCCTGATGAGGGCAGCAGTCTTGTGGAGAAGAGACCCTCTGCCTGTCTCCATCATCCTTCATCTGAGTCGTGCATGGTGTTTCACAGTCATCAATGGCCCTGTGACACCAGCAAGGTAGAAAGCACTATTTCTGTGTTGCAGATGGGGAAACTGAGGCACAAACAAGTACTTCACCATGCTTGGGATCTCACACACAGAGTCAGGAATAGAGCCCAGGTGTCCTGACTCCCACCCCTCTGCTCTAACCACTAGACCCATTCCCCTCTCACAGCCAGGAATGGAACCCAGTGTCCTGACACCTTCCCTTCTACTAATCATTAGCGCTCACTCCCAAAGCACAGCAGCACCCACTACGAGCACATCTTGTACTCCTACTTTTATTTCATTTCTGGCATCTGCCTTTGCCATAAAAAATACAATAAATAAAATCCAAACATCCATCATGTGCTGCCAAACTCATATCCCATAACCAGCAACCCGAACTCACAGCCAGAGAGATAATGAGACACGTACAATGAGATAAAGACCCTTGTTCCTGCCCAGGCCAACTTGCACTGGGGAACTAGAGGAAACCAACAACTGCACATAAAAATTAATGAATCAGGCAGGATCTGTGTCTCTTGCTCTCCTCGCTGCAAAGTGAAATCTGCCACTGTGGAGATGGCATCCCCTTCAAAGCTCAGGCCGGGGGAACCCCCCATGTCAGAACCCTGGGCTGGTCCCATTCTAGAATTCCATTATTATACTAACAATGCATTTCCCCTTCACCCTTGTTCTGTTCTGGAACAAAAGACCCCATAACAGCTCCAGAGAAATAACCCCCCGCCCTACACAAGGCCTTCACAAAGCGAGCACTTGACTAAGTGGCCATCCCCCTTTGAGGGTTGTTGGAAGGAAGGTGCCCACAGTGTGCTGGCTGGCAGGTGTCCCCGAAGGTGCTGTCGGGATGACTGCCCTGTCACCAGGCCCCAAGAGCAATCTCTAGAGATCTGCATGAGAAGATAATGTAGTCCTTAATTCTGAATCCATGAAATGCTGCAGCACAATTAATCTCTGCTCTGGCCTGCAGGAAGCCAGGATTAGCAGCTCGGGGAGGGTCTCCTCCTAAACCCCCGGCAGGCAAAGGAATTTTGTCCCGCTCAGACTTGATGAAATCAGTGGAGATTAACAAGCAGTTTCTCCAACAAAGCAATTCTCTCCCACTAGTCTCAGGGCTGTTGCAGCCTAGGCATGTGAATGGTCAGTTTTCGAACCCTCCGCCAGGAAGCCTCACTCCTTGGCCATGTCCAGGCACGCCAGGCGGTGACACACACTTTGCCATCCTACATGCAATTCCCTTGCTACCCCTGCAATGCTGGTGCCCATGAGAGATGCTACTGGAGGAAGGGTTGGCAGCACCATGGCTCCTTCCAGGGGGAAGGATTCTTAAGCAGCAATTCAATCAGCAGTAAACTGAGAGCAGCGCAAACAGCATCTTCATTGACAGCCATCCTTAGGGGAAAGCTCTGGAAGTAGCAGGCCCTTCCTGACAGTCAGGAAATGGAAACGGACTTTCTGCAGCCCCTTTTGCCTGTCTCCAAAACACCCCAGGACAGCAGCAGCCTGGGAGGCACAGGCAAGCCATTGGCTCCTGCCAGAGGCTCCTCCTCCAATTCCTAGCAGCCCAGGGCTTGTGCTCTGTGCTGGAGGACAGCAGGGAGGCAGCTGTGTCGTTATCCCCACTACTGGGGGCACTATTGGCACCAACCTTGGGACTATTTAGCTGAGGCTCTGATAGAGGATTTGGTTCCATGTGGAGCTTGTTCTGACCCACTACTGGGCCCTCTCCCTCTCCTGTACACCAACCAACAGACTGTGCTCTAGAAGGCATTGCTAGGCCTGGCACCTCCAGGCATGGCGAAGCCCTGCTGTGTCTCCGCACTGCCATGGCCTTCCCTGCAGCCTGCCCTGCATTCCTAAAGCAAGCCCGGTGCGCTCAGCACTGCCTCTGACTGTGGCAGACTGACTGACCCCGCAGAGCGGCTGCGCAGGGATTTCTGTAAGCCAGAAGGGAGGATTCTGGCTGGTTTGCGGAGGCATTGACCTGCCACTAGGACCTGTCTTAGGAGCTCACGCCTGGGGCTGTTGGCGGAGATAGTGGAGGGGGAGGAGATAAGGAAAACCCTCCCCCCATGCCATGGGGCAAGGCTGAGCTCTCAAGAAGTAGCCATTGATGAAAGGGCAGCCCAGAGCCCCGCCTAGCCCTGCCCTCGCTCACACTGGCACTGGCAGTAAGTGGCGATGGGAGAGTCTCCAAAGCACCTGCTCTCGGGCTCCCATGTGCTCCCCCTGCCTCTCTGATCTTCTGCCTTGGGCACGTGCCTGGCCTTTCCTGTGCTGTCAGAGGAAGTGCAGTGAGCCTGGGGCCCAGCTATGGGCTTAGCATGCACCCTCCCTGCCTCTCCCCCAGGAGCTGACCACTCTGCTCTGTGTCCCTTCCTCTCTCAGCCCTCCTATGACCCTCCCGTTCACAGCGCGCCAACCACTCTGCACCTGATACCACTTACTAGCCATTCACTCTGGCAACATTTAGCTAAAATCAATGTCAACCGGCAAACACAACGCACAGAAAGCAATCAGGGCTGCACAGAATCCACAAGGCACCTGGCTGGCAGGCTGGAGAGGGACCTCTGCACGCCCATACGCCACCACAGGGAGAATGCTCTCCTCCCCAGGGCAGGAAGCAGGCCAGGAACCATCCATGAGGGAGTGTCAAGACCCATACAGAATGCACACAGCCCCATGCCCACAGGCCAGGGCACAGAGCCCTTCCCTCATGACCCCCTCCTGACAGGGACCAGCTCAAAGAGTTGCACTGTCATAACCCAGCTCCTGTGACAGGCCAGCTCCTGTCTCTGCAGAGGCATTCCTCCTTATTCCTGTCACGAAAGCACAGGCAAGAAGGCCCTGGGCAGGTAGGGACAGGTTCTGACACAAAAAATCCCTGCACACCTCTACCACGACATGGAAGAGACCAGGGAGTCCCCCTCACAAACCCCCTTTCCTGCTAGAGTAGCTGCTGCATCCCACCCTTCAGGGCCATTCTGGACATCTGATGCACTTTGGCAACCCCAGATCAGAGGTCAGCACCTCTCTGTGTGAGGAGCTGCCAACATGGGCCCACCCTGGGACTGAGCCAGCCATGGACATGCAACATCCTCCTCCCCACTTGGACCAGCTGAGTGCTCAAGCTCTTGGCCACTGTGGACAGTCTGGACCTCTCAGTGCACCTGGGATAGAGCTAACCAGCTGGTTCATGCCCCTTTGAGGAGCTGCTACCCAGAATGCCCGGCCACAGGTTTGGCTAATCCCTGCCATCGAGGTGTCTGAGTGGTCTGCCGCACAGAACTCATTGGTCACGTTCATGGATGTCCTTTTCTGCTCTGTAGCACGTGAGACCAAACGCCCTGGCATGCTGTCACCCCAGCAGAGACATGGCAGGGGCCGGAGGAAGCACATTCGGCTGCCTTCAGTTCTTCCTGCCAGACTGATCCCAGGGAGGCAGAATGGGCCATTGCCCCCAGTTCTCTCCCACAGGGAGCCTATCGAGGGTCAGTCCGTTCCTGCCCCATAACCATCAGCCACATGAAGTGACTGGGGGAGAACACGAGAGCCAATAGCCAGTCACCAGCTGCACATCATCTTTATTTATCACTAGGAGCGCCACGTTCCAGCTGTCCCCATTCCTGGGACAGACCGGCCCTTGCAAGGAGCACCCGGCTGGAGGCAAGACGACCGCTCTGCTGGTGAAGAGAGGAGGGCACCTGCACCTGGGTTGCCAGGTCACTTTCCGCCCCTTGCTCCTTTCAGAGACCCAAGTAGCAGGGCTGCTATAAACACTCCCTTCCCCAGGGCTATCCCAAGGCTGTCCCAGCACAGGTCATGAAAACAATGACTTCAAAACAACACCAGCTCCTGACACTGTCATAGAGAAGGGTCTCGGCTCCTGGCCCTGCCTGCTGTGAAGGCAGACCTCCCCAGGGCACTGTGCGTCACTCTGTAGTGGCAGCACCTCGATCACAGCCAGAAAGGGAAGAAGGGAGACGAAATCTAACATCCTGATTCTGGGGGCAGAGAGGAGCACTGGGCCAGAAGCAAGGCTGGCATTGGCCCCACAGAGCTGTGGTGTGCTCAGATGTACGTAAGGAGGAGATAGATGTTGGCAGACAGGCAGAGATGCACTGAGGGCATTTTCTGCAGTCACAGCAGGGATTTCAGCTAACGTCAGGCCCACGTAAGAGAACGAACACCTCTGTAATGGTAGCAACACAGCGCCCTTCGCTGGCAGAGACTGCCATGTTCCACCGCTCCTGGCCAGTCACAAGGCCTGCTGCTGAGCTCCATGGGCCCAGGAACTGCAGGCAGAGCTGGCACTCCATGGCTGACTCACTGCCTGAGCCTTTCCCCACACTGCATCCATCCAGAGGCTACAATTCTGGCACAGAGCAGCGGCAGAGGATCTGCTTCTCCATTCTGGTCACACAGACGTGTACCTGGGCAGAGGGGTCAGCGCAGGCAGGGCCTAGCCCCTAACTGCTCTCAGAACTGTCCTTTGTTTTTTTTTCATGTGAAATTCTTTTGTCAGAAACAGAATGGACACAGATTATTCTCACTCTCTGACTAAAATGGGGAGGGAGATTGTGCTCTGAGGGCAGGAATTTATGGACAGAGTTGTCTGCAGATGCGGCACTCACAGGGCAGAGGCCTGGTCACAACATTGGTAGCTGCCACCAAGATTTTTTAAATGGTAAAATTTGCAACTTTCCCTCTTCTTGCCCCAACAGGTGAAGTGGCTGGTGCCTCTCACTAACCCAGCACTAACCCAGCTGCAGATGGATCTCACAAAAATATGACTAATGAAACCTGCTATGAAACAGAGCAGCCTCCGGAGGACACTTGGACACAGTCCAGTGGGGGCCTGGTGTCCTGGAGCACACAGATAAGCAGTGGTCCTGGTGGGCTGGGGGATGTGGTCTGCAGGTAGATAGATAGATAGATAGATAGGGCACTATGGCACATGGCTGAGCACTGGGACACCAGGCATGCAAACCAGCACAGAAAAGTGGAAAGTTTGCACCAAGGCAGCATGGGAGCCCCAGGAGCAGAGACCACTCAGAACACTCTCTCTGAAACAGATTCCAGAGTCTGTAACCTGCCCCTAGTCCAGGGAACCCAGCACTGAACTAGGGTCTGCCTTCACTCTGCAAAGTGCAGTGGGATGCCCACTGCACAGAGCTCTGGCTCCTGGTTGCTCCCAGCCCAACAGTTTCCAGACAAGCTCAAGCATTCTGAGCTCTTTCTATTACAAATTCAAAGCCACCTGTTGGATGGGCCGTAAACGCTCTGATTGCACATTGAACAAATCCCTTTTCTCTGCTTCCAGTGGGGAGATTAAACAATTCCTCTTGGCAATAATCACTTCTGCATCCAGCTGACTTTGTGCTAAAGTCAGGGCCTGACCCCAAGCTTTCTGTCTGCACAGCCAAATCGTCCTTCTAATCTGGGCTGATGAGACTTGCTGCTACTCCGGCAAAGGGGGGAGGAGAGAGAAACTGTCCCTGTGTCAAAGGATGCATATTTCACAAAGGTCCCGTTGCCATGGGCTGATCCTGCAAGGTGCCATGCATACCTGTTGCACAGCCCCAGTGATGGTGCCAGGATTGGGCCCTTGAACTCTGACTGTGTGTGGTTTGTTTTTGGCTAGGGGCAGCAGACAGGTGTCAATCAGCCCTGGGGAGCTTGGAAAGGGAGCTCAAAACTCAGCTGATTTTAGTATGTGCTAATATCCCGTGGTTCCCAGACACCAGCCTGGTTCCCCCAGACCTCTTCACTTGGGATTTGCCTCTGCCAATGGTGCAGAGGGGCCTTGCTCTCAGGCTGGGGCTGAGAGCTGCTGAGGGGTTTGAGCCAGAGCAGAACAGCCCTTCCATCCCCTGTTCTTGAGAGCATCTCAGCAAGGAGTTTCTCTGTGAGGGGCACAGCACAGCAATGGGGCTGCTGCAGAGCTTGCTGGCTGGTCCCTAGGGTGCTGGAGACTCGTCAGGAACGGGATCTACTCTAGCTTACCCCTCATGTGCAGGTCTCAGCCCGTCCCTGAGATGGCAGGAAAGCGGCAGAGAAGGCTTCATACATAACAATGCTCCTCACTGTGCTATCTGCCTTTCGGACATGCGGCTGCCAGCCCAGCGGGGCACAGGCACTGGGGCACCCGCCAGCCCTGACAGGCTCCAAGCAGGGACAGCACCCATTTTCCCTCCAGGAGCTCAAAGCACTGAGCAGAGCCTCCTGTCTTCCCCAAGGGGCCTGTAGCCCCTGCGCACAGTGCCAGCCAGAGCCCAATTGGTATGTTCTGTGCCCTGCCCCCTGAAGCCTCTAATCCTAACCCAGCTCTCTGCAGAAGTCCCATGTCGACTGCCCCACACCGCTCCACTCTACGCCCCGGGAAGGGCAGTGTCTTGGTAGGAGACCAGAGAGCCTTGCCCTGGTGGGTGAATCCCCACAGCTTCTCATGTCTGTCACCGCCATTAAATAGCTAGATGAGAAGCTGGCATCTCGCAAGGAGCCAGCTCCCTCTGAGAACCCCTCATGCCCCATGCCTTTGGACAGTGCTGCTGCACCAGGGTGCTGGAGCAAGAGTGCCAGGTTAATTTCCAACTGTGGCATCAATGCAGTGTCCTAACACCTTGTGCCCAGCACTGCCTGCAGGGAGCCCTGGGTCCAGAGCGTGTGTACAGCCTGGCTCTGACAGCTGGTATCAGCACCAGGGAGAGAAACTCCCTTCCCCCTGGCCTGCTTTCTGCGGGTCACACCAACAGTGTGAGGAATTCTCAGCTGATCAATCCTAGCATGACAAGCAACGAAAGGAATTCTGCACCCAGTAAGGACAGAGTTAGGCCAGGTCACATTTGGGAAGAAGCCATCGACCCTCACCTTTCAGTTGGCTGGAGGAGCAAAGACTAGGAAATCTTGCTAAACAACAGCCTCTGCCCCACAGCAAGCCCTGATCACCGACCTGGAGGGCCCTTTTCTAACAGATGGGTGCTGGACCTTTCCAGAGTCATGACAGACAGACAGCTGGGCCACAGTCGCTGAGGGGAGCTAGGTAACCCCCTGCCACCAGGGCCTGAGCAGAGAACATCAAGCTCATTCCATATAACACCTCCGGGCTTTAACGCAGATCCTGGTGCGAGAGACAACAGCACCTTCCCCTGAACAGCTCAGTATCCCTCAGCTTTCCCTGCCCACCTACGCTGTGTGCAGTGTCTCCTACTCCCTCACGGTTTCCCTGTGCCCAGAGGCAAAGGCAGAGGCTGTTGAACGGTGAGGTTATCTTACACGTATGGATCTCCTGAACTTTAATGAAAAACCTCTTCAGAGGCCGACTCCGAGATCTGGGAGTGATTGATTCTCACTCTCACGGAGTGCTGGGGGAAGCAGCTCCTGCATGGTGACTCTGGGCACAGCATGCAGTTAGGGGCCTGACACACTGGCTAGGATGACAACCACAACTGGCATAGCAAGGCCCCTGCCACATGAGGGGCCAGCCAGGAAGGTGTCATCTGGACCTGGGCTGTGCAGGGTACATGCCATGTTGATGGTTGTGGCCATTCTACAGACAGTTCTCTGCGGTGGCATCACTGCTGTCTTCTTATGTGCCATGCCAATGCTCCATGTTCACAGCCCACCCCAGTGCAGTGCCTGGGCCAGGACTGCTTCCCAGTGTCACCGGCCTAGCTGGAGCAGAACCCACCCACGACTGTCTGGTGAGCGTAGCATAAAGGGTGTTTGTTTCTCGGGCACCGGGAGCCCTGTGTAAATCTCTGGGAAGGAAGCTGGGTGCCGCACATCCTGGGGATTCAGGGCGTTTCAGCAGCACCCTGGGGGTGTCTGATGGACTCTGCGGATCTCTGCCTCAGCTCCATGCAGCCGTGCCATGCTGCCGCATCTGCTGGCTGTTGGAAGATGCTTCACACGGAACTCTGCCGCTCCCCTGGTAGCTGGGGGACAGCAGGGCAGCTGCAGCTGAGCTCTGCTCCTGCTCTCCAGCGCAGGGCAGCTGCAGGTGAGAAGGAAGCATCTACCCTGACCAGTTCACGCACTCTAACTCAGCGCTGCCTGGGCTGGACAGACCAGAGGCTGTTGGTCAGTGCTGGCCCTGGGCTTTGGGTGCCCCTGTCCGGAGTGACGGGGCACAGAGGCACGTCTGACGCTGCTCCGAACACTTCTCTTTGCTCCTAACTTCTGAGGATTTTAATTTGCAGGAATTGCCTCCTTTCATGTTCTGAAACCGAGTTTCTTTCTCCCTCTGATCTCCAATTTCGCACAGACACTGTCTCCTTTGATACATCTTGTTCACATCAGCCTGTGATCAGGCAGCTCTGTAATTGTTAGTGATTTTCAAAGAACTGGGATTCTTGTCTAATACCTAGAGTGGAGAATTCTGCCCTCTTAAAAAGTTGTTCAGGCAAAATACGTTAATTTAATTTCACCCCCCCTTTGGGAAGGGGACTTCTCCCACTTGCTGCCTGCATCCTGCATACATTTCCACAGGAGCCCTTGTCTGTGGTATATGACGTTCTTGGTCAAAAGAGGACAGGGTTCCTAGGGTGGTGGGATGCTGAAAGCATCTGTTGTTCTTCTGTCAGAAAGAATTCAGTCAGCAAAAGCTCCTCTGATGTAATGATTTCTGCACATCTGTACATGCTGAAAGACATCACAGGGCTCTGTATGAACAGAGCTAACTAACAGGCTGCACACATTAAACACAGCAAGAGACTGACACTCCAGCTTCCTGCCAGGCACCAGAGACTGTGTCCTGTCCCCCAAAGAGAACACTTCCCTTAGGAAGCAGGCCTGGGCCCCTCTCCAGGGCGCTGCCTATCATATACCCAAATTGGAAAACCAGGAATGTATAGAATCCTAGAAGATTCGGGTTGGAAGGGATCTCAGAAGGTTATCTAGTCCAACCCCCTGCTCGAAGCAGGACCAACCCAACTAAATCATCCCAGCCAGGTCTTTGTCAAGCCACACCTTAAAAACCTCTAAGAATGGAGATTCCAGCACCTCCCTAGGTAACTCATTCCAGTGCTTCACCACCCTCCCAGGGGGAATTGTTTTTCCTAATATCCAGCCTAGACCTCCCCCACTGCAACTTGAGACCGTTGCTCCTTGTTCTGTCATCTACCACCACTGAGAACAGCCTAGCTCCATCCTCCCTGGAACCCCCTTTCAGGTATTTGAAGGCTGCTAACAAATCCCCCCTCACTCTTCTCTTCTACAGACTAAGCAAAACAAGTTCCCTCAGCCTCTCCTCATAAGCTGTTTGCTTCAGCCCCCTTATCATTTTCGTTGCCCTCCACTGGACTCTCTCCAATTTGTCCACATCCTTCCTGTACTGGGGAGGGAGGGACAAAGGGGAGGAGGGGGCACAAAACTGGACTCTAAATGTGGCCTCACCAGTGCCAAATAGAGAGGAATAATCACTTCCCTCGATCTGCTGGCAATGCTCCTACTAATGCAGCCCAATATGCTATTAGCCTTCTTGGCAACCAGGGCACACTGCTGACTCATACCCAGCTTCTTGTCCACTGTAACCCCCAGGTCCTTTTCTGCAGAACTGCTGCCTAGCCCGTCGGTCCCCAGTCTGTAGCTGGGCATGCGATTCTTCCGTCCTAAGCACAGGACTCAGCCCTTGTCCTTGTTGAACCTCATCAGATTTCTTTTGCCCCAATCCTCCAATTTATCTAGGTCATTCTGTATCCTATGCCTACCCTCCAATGTCACTACCACTCCCCCCAGCTTAGTGTCATTTGCAGACTTGCTGAGGGTGCAATCCACCCCCTTCCTCCAGATAATTAATGAAGATATTGGACAAAATCAGCCCCAAGACCAACCTCTGGGGCACTCTGCTTGATATCAGCTGCCAACTAGACATAAAGTCGTTGATCACTACCCATTAAGCCAGATAATCTAGCCAGCTTTCTACCCACCTTATAGTCCAGTCATCCAACCTATACCGCTTTAACATACCAAACGCTTTGCTAAAATCAAGGTATATCACATCCACTGCTTTCCGCACATCAATAGAGCCAGTCATCTCATCATAGAAGGCAATCAGGTCGGTCAGGCATGACTTGCCCTTGGTGAAATCTTGCTGACTGCTTCTGATCACCTTCCTCTCCTCCAAGTGCTTCAGAATGGATTCTTTGAGGTCCTGCTCTGTGATTTTTCTGTGGATTGAGGTGAGGCTGACTGGTCTGTAGTTCCCTGGACCCTCCTTCCCTTGGTGGGCACTATATTAGCCTTTTCCCAGTCATCCGGAAGCTCCCCTGATCACCACGAGTCTTCATAAGATAATTCAGCCTCCTGCCTGAGCCTGACTTAAGGCATGTGCCCCCTGTGCTGCCACCTTGACTCTGAGGAGCCTCTTCCTCATGGGCTCTTCCCACTCTCCTGCCTTCCCTTTCATTCAGCCTTCTCCTCAGCAAGCCTTGCTGATGTTCTCCTTGCTCCCTTCTCCCCTGCACCTGTCACTCTTTCCTCTCGTGCTCCTGTATGGTGGGACCTGACTTACCCTTTGATGTCGGTCAGTCTTTTGCAGGCTCGTCTTGTGCCTTGATGCAGCCTTTGGAGAGCAGCAATTTACAGTTGCGCTGCCCAGGGAACCTCTCCCCTTGCAGCCTGCCAACCCCACTCCTGCTGACAATCTTGGCCAACCCACATCGCCAGCCCGACTCGAACAGGGCGCAGCACAGCACTCAGTCAGGGAAAAGAATGGCTGGATTGGGGCTCAGCCAGCATGCGCTCTCAGTGCATAGTAGGGATGCAGGGCAGACACCTTGCTATTGCCCTTTTCATGGCCCCACAGCCAACCCTTCCTTCCAATGCTCCTTAAAGTGCAATAACCGACTGCCCAGTCTGTGACCCCAGCCCACCCTCTCCCCACTGGGGTGGCACACTCATGTGAAACCTCCCCGCACCGACCCTGCTCTGGTGCACCACATTCCATGCCAGACGACACTCCTACCACAGGATGGAAGGAAGCGGGGTGTGTTAGGTGCTTGCCCAGACTAGTGCACTGGGAACTTGGGTTCATAGCTCACTTCAGCCACGAGTGGGATGAGTTTACACATCTGAACTATCAGCCAAAGCTTGCTCGCAGTACAGAATAGTTGTTCTTAGTTCAACACCACTGCTGGCCTCTGCTCAGTGCATGCTCACGGCTAGAGCAGCTGGGAGGGGGGCTGCAGGGCATGCCTAAGGTGTTCTGGCAGAGCTGGGGGGGGCTAGGAATGGGACGGGATGGGGGCTCATATCAGGACTGATATGCACTAGCAGAACTGGAGGAGGGTGCCAGGGGCAGCACAGATAGAACAGGGGGTGCTGCAGGTCAGGACTCAGTAAAGATGGGGAATAACGGGGACTGCAATTCAGGATTGGGAGGGGAGCCCAGCCAGGCTGGGACTGAGGGACATGAACAGAGCTACATGGGAAAAATTTGCACTAGTGAACATATTAGTGCACAGTGAACAGGCCATGAGCAACAGAGCACCTGTCCACAGGCACCATGGGAGCTCTGCCTGAGCAAGGAGTGCAGGATGGAACGCTACAGAGGTGCCAAAGATAGACAATAACCAGCGAGTCTGCGTTCTAAGTTCCCAGGGTACATGGGGCTTTCCAGGCAGGAGGGCCATGCAAGCACAATCCCAAAGACAGGCTCCATGTCCCGCTCCAGCCTGGGGCAGAACCTCCCCTTCCCTGTAAAAAGGAAGCAGCACCAGGACTCTAGGGAACCTGCCTCTTCCAGTGGCTGCTCATCTCAGAGCTTCGCCTGCCCAGTGAACCCCGTCCCTGCCAGGCCAGCAGCACCAAGGGAGCTGCTGACCATACCACTGGTAGACAGGACAATAGGCAGCAGGCAAACATTCTGCAAGGCACCGGACAGCAGCGAGGAAGAGACACCCTAGTCTCCACCAGCAGCACCTGCCAGGGGCTAGGCCATGGGTGCATCATTGCATTCTCTCCTTGGAGTCCCAGGTTTGTGCAGGGGCTGAGTGACCGCAGCCAGGACCCCAAGGAGAGGCCAAGCCTGCAACGGACACCCAGCATGGTACCACCAGTCCCTGCTCAGGTCCAGGTGCACAGGCAAGGCAGTAATGCAATGAACTTATAGGCCATTAGACAATAGCATAACTAAACTAATCAAGGCATAAGACACAAGTCTCAGCATAAGCAGCTGAACAGAAGTAACTCATATCACCAGGACAAAACGCTTAGGGACTCAGCTGCCAACTGGTAAGCACAAGCAGGTGCTGGGATATTGTTAGTTAGGGACATCGGCAGAATGCCATGGTAACCTATGGGAGAACAGTAGTGCAGTGAGGAACTACAAATACGGAAAGGGGCTGAAACCCCTGCTGAATATGCATTAGGCATGGGGGCGTCATTGAAACATGTGATAAAAGCTGTATCCTGGGACACAGCATGCCTTGGGAGCTGCCAGGATGATGACTGCTGGTGATGGTGATGATGGTGAGGGGGATGAGGAGGAAGACTGTTCTGCCAGGGGTGGTGAGAGTATATGGATGCTAAGCTCATTCTGTGTCATCTCTTCCTGTGCTGCTGGGGTGGAGTGTTTGTGACTTTGCTAACTATTCAATACAGAAAGGTTTCCCTACATATGAGTGTTGCAACCATGCACATCGGAGTTCCCGGTTAAACAGGAATTCTAATAATACTGGGTCTGATCTCGGGACAAGAACCAATCAAACCTAATTGGGAATTTTAAAGAAATCAATGTAAAGACTAGCCAAACACTGACAGATGGGGGAGGGGGAATCCCGGGGTGGGGAGAGCTGGGAGCATAGTCCCGGTAGACATAGCCAGAGGCAGGGAGACATGGTGCAAACCTGCCAACCAGGAGGGAGCATGTACCTAGGTCAGCCCATCACCACTGAACAGGCTCATGGGTGAGCGCACGTGCTTCCCCAGCTGGCAATCAGCACTAAGGATTTATTCAATTGCTTCCCTTAAGCTGCCTTATTTATTTTCCCCTCTTGGTTCCCTGGCTCCAGTTGTGGCTGGAATCCCTGGGATTTATGATGAGAGATTTTGTGCTGTACAAGAGACTTATGGGTAATGGAAGGGAGCGTGGCCTGCTGGCTCCTCACCCCATCCCTCTTATGCTTAGCACAGATGCAGGGCACCTACCTATGGGGGACAGCTCGGACACGCTGCCAATGTAGGGTCCCTCCAGGAAGCGGGGCTCGCTGTCATTGATGTCCTGCACCTTGATGATGAACTCGGACTCAGGCTCCAGCAGCTGGTTGGTCTGGCGGTCCCGGGCCTGTGCACGCAACGTGTAGAATGTCTTCTGCTCCCGGTCCAGGCGCTCGGTGGCATGGATGTCACCTGTGACCTCATCAATGAGGAAGATGGTTCCTGCGCCCTCCCCAGAGATGGTGTACTTGATGGACCCATCCCCTTCATCCGAGTCTGAATGGATCTGCAGAGGAAGGACAGAAGGGTGCTGAGAGAGAGCAAATGAGCCCGCCCGAGCCACTCCCACGAGAGCCAAGTCAGTGAGGAGACACCAGAGCGGAGCAGGGGATGGCCCAGGGGGATGGGAGGGGCTGAAGCAGGGGCCTAGGGGGTGGGGAGGGGTGGTGGAGCAGGGGACAGTGCTGCATGGTTTTCACTGCTAAGAGTTAGTTCAGTTCAGCCTGTCCCTCTTGGAAGAGAAGAGCAAGAGATGTCCTTATGCTCCTGGGCTGGGTTCAATTCCTGGCCCTGCCACTACTTTGCTCTGTGACCTGGCCCTGTCAACAGATCTCTGCCCTGCACCCATCTAACACAGTGCTGAGAAAATAATCCTGTGCAGCTCAGATCCAACAAGACAGAGGCCAGATCAGCCCCTGAAGAAAGAGTGATGGACAGTACAGGAGACACAATGGGAACAGAGCTAACCCAAAGCGTGTGAGGCTCCTCCAGCGGCATGGGCAGCAGAGAGTCACCACACACAACACTGTGATGTGTGTAAACACAGGGAGCCTGACACCACCTCACTGCCCTTCTAAACCTGGGCCAGTTTCCCCATTATTCTGGCTTGCAACCCCAGTGGCTGCCAGCCCTTCTACACTGTGACAGCTTTGTGCCCACCCAGCATTCACCAGAAACAGCCACTGGGAAAGCAGCTTCTGTAGCCAACAACTTCCTCTTCGTTTTCTAATGAAGATGATATTTGGAACGAGGGAGTGAAAGGGTAAACAGCAGCTCCCTTTGCCCTGGAGCTGCCTGGAATCCAGGCCAGACGTCCAGAGATAATTTTATTGGTGGCATTAAACTGAGTTATGAGGTTTTTACAATCCAGCCACTTATGAGAAATCTATTAACAGTAACTGGACAGGCAGAATGCATCTCTGAGGAGAGCAGTGCGGGCATTAATTGGGGCAATCCATAACGGACAGGCCCCCAGAAAGCTTTGATCAGACGCATTCATTTACTCCCCACAATTTCTGCTGAGAATCAGCAAAGTTGCCAAAAAAAGAGCTGTCCATTAATCGGCTAATGAAATATGAAAATGTTTATGGGCCATTCAATCTTCCAAACTGCAGTTCTATAATCCACCTTAAAGACATACAGTTCCAGCAGCAAGAATTTATATCAGAGCTGCCTCTTTTTATGATGCCTTCATTATATTTATCTTGTTAGATACCGTTTATATATTTATTTATTTATTTCATGAGTGAGATGCCCACGCATTGGACAACTCAGTGTATTGTACGAGCCATTCACACATTACTGCCTCTGTCCAGTCCTCCCCTCCAACCTTCCGCCCAGCACTGCCCAGGAAATACACCCCCTCGACCAACCACCTGCTTGGTATCACCTAGGAATTACCCTGCCTGACTGGCCATGCCTGGAAAATATGCCCCCACCAACCCAACAAATACACCAGTATTCTCAGCACTCCTTAGGAAACACACCCACTCACCTGGCACCACTGGAGAAACACCACTCGGACAGCACTTTGCGCTGGGTGCCCCAGCAGCAGGGTTCCAGCCCCACTTCCCCTCTCAAACCTGGGGGCTCCACTCCAGGGTTGCTGGACTTGGTAACACCCCTCCTTGGGGCTGGGTCATTACCAAACTATTGTGCAACCAGTCCCTAGCAGCAGTCCCCAGACAGCCCACTTATCACCCCAGTGCACATTGGCCTTAAAATCCCACGACATCAGCGAGGCACATACCACACACCAGCATCTCCCTCCACCCCGGTTCTCTCCTGTCCTGCCATGACAGCTACCCAATCTCTTCAAGCTGGAGCGCAACCCCACTCTTTCCACCAGGAACCCCACAGCCTCCCTGCTGGCTGCTCCTCCTCACCAAAGAAGCTTCTCCCATCCAGTTACCTCTCATCTCAGCCCGGCCTGCAGGTGGGCCCTGCCACTGTTCCCTTGGCCATCAGCCTTCTTTGGCCCTCTGGTTCCAGCTCTCCTTCATGGAGACCTTCCCCCCTCTCCAGCCTTTCCAGACCCCAGCTCATCTGCTTGGATGTCCACAGGCAACTCCTTCTGCTGCCCTGCAGCTTTCAGTCCCCTCCAGCCCTGGCACTCTAGTGAGGGGAGGCCAGCCAGCAAACCCCTCTGCAGTTCTTCAGCTTTCTCCTGAGAACGGCCTCCAGCTTCCTTCCGAGACCTCCAGCCCTCTGACTCACCCTGCTCCTTTATAGCCCCAGGTGCCCCACACCCTCGCAACTGGTCAAACTGGGAGCACCTGCTCTGCCACAGGGGAGCTGGACCTGCATCACTGAAAAAGCCAGCCAACATGTGAGCTTCCCTTCCTGCCTGGACAATCTCTCTGCCCCGCCCTTCTGGTATTGCAGCAACAAGGTGCAATGTTGCTTGCACTGGAGATGACCCTGCCTGCTCTGCATCGCATCCTTCTGCCCCATGTCAACTCTTGTCCCTGTCAAAGACTGAAACATCATGGCAGGGACTGTGTCTGTACTGGAAAGTGCAGGGGCCACATCCAGTACTACAGAAATTTGCATTTCTCTCTAATAACAACAGCAACAAGATTCATGATTAATGATCAGCCAGGAAATAAATCTGCCCATCCAGCCCCTTTGCCCAGCAAACAATCCAAACTTGCAGCACATTCCTGCTCCAAGTCTGTTTAACACTGACTCCATGCTCTGAGCAGACACCAGCAGCCCTGAAACCTGGAAAGCCAGGAAGAAAAATGGAGCCCACACTCAGGGGGCTAGAAAGATAGATTTAAAAAGGGAAGATTAAAGAGCTGAATCTGTATCACTTGGCTAAATAACACCTAACAGAGGAGAATGATAACCCATCTGCAGATGTCTTGGGGAGACACCAAGGAGGGTAAGACAAAGAGCAGGGGTGTGGAAGTCAGTTTGCATTTGTCCCCTAATTTGGCATACAATCACCAAGATTGCATGCACCAGCACAGCGTTTGAGCACGTACATGACCAAGTGGATGTCAGAGCAGTTCTGAAATCTAGGCCAAAATACTGTACACAGAATTTTAAAAGCACAAAAATGCAGCCATCTGATTTATCTGGCTGTCTCTCTGAGATGCCAGTCAGTGAATTTGACAAACAGCAGTAACCTGGGCTCTGAGCTGGGCATCTGCTCTGGCTGCACCTTGATCATTTGTCCCCGGGGGTATGGCTACACTGCAGTTCAACACCTGCAGCTGGCCCACGGCAGCTGACTCTTGCAATGTAGACATTTGGTCTTGGGCTGAAGCCCAGGATCTGGGACCGATTAAACAGATCAGTAGCCCAAACTCCGCCAGCTCGGGTCAGCTGACCAGAGCCAGGCACAGGTATTTAATTGCAGTGTAGATGTACCCATGCTGCATTTGGCTTCTTTCAGTCCATGTAAATATTAGGATTGATTCTGGTGAACCGTTCTGTTCACAGGAGTGAGGGTGGATGGCACCAGAGTGGAGGTAGGTTTGGCTGTTGTTGGGTAAGCATCTTCTGAATAGCTTTACCTGTGCACCCTAGCCCTGTGACTACCTCCTATGTCATTTCCAGAGCCCCTCAAACCCTGCAACCCCCCCAGCTGTTGCAGTCTGCTCCCCACACCCACCCAGAGCTCTGACAAGGCACCAGTCCTGACAAGCTATTCCCGTCCTTGTGCCTCCAGCTCTGCCTGTAGCAATACACACTGTTACCCATTCCTGACATGATCCTCTTGCCATCACAGACCCACCAGTACTGAAAAGAAAGGCTACTTACTGTAACTGGTGGTTCTTCGAGATGCGTGGTCTCTATCAGGATTCCATATGTGGGTGCACAGACGCCAGTACTATTTGAAGTAGTCTCCACTGACCTGCATGTGCATCATGTGTTGGCCATGTGGTGCATCCAAGGAGACCATGTGAGTCCAAGTCCCCTCAGTTCCCTCTTACCAACAGGCACAGAGCAGAGGGGATGCGGGGGTTGGACTAGAACCCAGATAGGAACCACACATCTCAAGAATCATCAGTTACAGTGGGTAACCTTTTTGTCTTCTTCGAGTGCTGGTCCCTGTGTGGATTCCATACAAGGGTAGCACGGCGAGCAGTACTCAGTGTGGATGTGGGAGTGAGGGCTCTGTAGAAATGAGAGTTTTCAGGACGGTGTAGCCAACTGCCACATCTGCTGCTGCTGAGCAGACTATGGTGTAATGAGCGATGAATGTATGAATGGAGGATCCGTTGCTGCTTTACAAATGTCTTGACTTGGGACACCCATGAGGAAGGCAGAGGTGGTGGCTTGTGCTCTCGTGGAGTGGACAGTGTGCCAAAGGTGGAAAGATTCAGGAAAGGGAGTCCTCTGTGCTGTAGTGAGAGATCCATTTAGATAGATGTTGGGAGAAGAGGGTGCAGCCTCGGCAGTGTTCTGCTATAGTAAGAAAGAGTCTGGGCAAGGCTTGGAAAGTGAGGGTGTGTTGGAGATAAAAGGCCAGTGCACTACTGATGTTGAGGGAATGTAATGTAATGTACACTCCCTGGTGGAGGTGTGTGGTTTAGATAAAAGGTTGGGAGGTGAATGACTTGATTGAGGTGGAATGGCAAGGCCACCTTGGGGAGAAACTTGGGCTGGAGTCGTAGGGAGACCGTCCTTGTGGAATACCGTAAAGGGTGGGTCCACCATCATAGCTTCCCGTTTGCTGGCTCACCAAGCAAAGGTGATGGCCACTAAAAAGATCACCTTCAGGGAGAGATAGGTGAGAGAGCAAGTGGCCATGGGCTCAAAGGGTGCCTAGTGATGGCTGAAAGAATGAGCTTCAGGTCCTAAGGGGGAGTAGGTTTCTGGAGGGAAGGTGTTGAGGAGACCACGGAGGAATCAAACAGAAGTTGGGTGGCTGAAGGCAGAGAAGCCGTTTATAGGTGGGAGGAAGTTGCTGAGCACCACCAAGTGAACTCGAATGGAGGAGTGAGCAAGGCCCGGAAGGTAAAGGTTGAAGAGATAGTCAAGAATGGTTGGTATGTACATGGTGTCTAGGGAGTGATGGTGTGAGTTATGTGTGAGGATGCTAGGGAGTTATGTGTGAGGATGTCTCACACAGGCATGGAGTATGCATTGTCTATTTGTGAGCCACATCCAAATACCAGGCCATGAGGTGCAGAGGGTCCGGGTTGGGGTGGTGGATCTGGCCATGTTGTTATATGAGGAGATTTGGGAGAGGGGAGAGACAGATTGGAGGGCAGGTTGAAAGGTGAAGAAGATCAGTGAACCAATACTGGTGCAGCCAGAAGGGGTCTATGAGGATGATGACTGCTCAGTCATGTCTCACTTTGCAGTGCACTTGTGGGAGAAGCAGTATGGGCAGGAAGGCGTAACGTAGTTCTGATGTCTAAGAGAGGAGAAGACCATCCCTTTGAGAGCCTTGCCCAAGAGCACCTCAGGAGCAGAAAAGGGGAAGTTTGTGCTTTGTAGCTATCATTAAAAGGTCCCAGCATGGTGTGCCCATTGGTGGAAGATGGAACAAAGATTGGGGCTGTGAAGTTCCCACTCATGGTTGCAATGAAAGGAGTGGCTGAGTGTCCACAAGGTTGTTGTCTGTACCCGATAGATGGGTTGCATGAAGTGTGACATCATGTCATAGGCACCAATTCCACTTTGTTTATGTTTATGACTGCTGTCATGCTGTCCAAGAGAAGTCGCACAGGTGTGCAGCACATGAGAGGAAGAAGCGCTTGACAGGTGTGCTTGACCGCTCATCATTCTAGGCTCAACATTCTAGGATGTTGATATGCATCCTTGCTTCTCTGGAAGACGAGATAGCCTTGGGCTGTGCAGCCCTCTATGTGAGTGCCCCAATCCACGAGTGACACATCCATTGTGAGAGTGGTGGGGGGTATAGGATGGTTCAAGGGGGTTTCCGCCATGACTTCGGATGGGTCACACCACCATGAAAGAGAAGTTACCACTGAGGGTGGGAGGAGGATCCATTTGTTGAGATGGTCCTTCTGTGAATTTTACACCAAGCAAAGCTACAACTGAAGGCATTTCATGTGAAGGCCGGCATATGGAGTAAGGGAGGTGCACGCCGCCATATGCTCCAGAAGTGAAAGGCATTGACGAAGGTGTGTGCAGGGACGAAATTGTAGTTTCATAATGAGGGAAGTGAGTGCGGTGAAGCAGTCCATCAGGAGGAAGGCCTGTCCTGCAGTGGAGTCCAAGTGCTTCAATAAGGTGAGTTCTCAGGTAGGCACGGGGGTATACTTGTCCTCGTTGATGCAAATGCCCAAACTGGTGCGGAGGTCCTGAACTGTACGGATGGTAATGAGGAGGTGTTTGCAGGACAATGCCACTAGGAGCCAGTCATCCAGGTATGGGAACAAGGAACAGCCCAGGCATCACATTTAGGCCGCAACTACTGCATAGATCTTTGTGAGCACATGGGGGATGGTGGCAATCCCAAAAGGGAGGACACGGAGTTGATGATGGGAATGTCCTACGATGAAGTAAAGGAATTTGCCGTGGATGGCATAGATGTCCATATGGAAGTATGCATCTTTCACAAACCAGATCTCAGGGGGAAGGAGGGAATGATTTTGGGAAGAGTTACCATTTGGAAATGGAATTTGCAGATAAACTGGTTTAATGCCTGCAGATCCAGAATGGGGCAGAGGCCGCCACATGGCCATGGCCACAATATTGGTGCAGAATCCATTCTATGGCACCTTTTTAGAGGAGGGTGCTTGCCTCCTTCTGGAGAAGGTCATGTGGGAATGGGTCTGAATGGGTCCCATGCGGAGGGTGAGGAGGGCGGAAGGCAAAAAGCTCTATGAGGTATTCCTGGTGAATGATATCTAATACCCAATGATCAGTGATAATCTTGCTCCAATTTTGTGCAAATTTAGCAAGATGGTCCCCCAAAACAATCAGAAAGGCTGGAGGAGGGGTGAAGAGAGGTTCGTGGTTCTCAAGAGAAGAGTCAAAAGCGTTGTTTGGAGGGCTGTTGTTGGAAAGAGGAAGAGGCAGAGATGGAGGCAGTGGAAAACCTGTGTCATTGGGAGCACTGGCAGTGGCAGGGCTGTTTTTGCTGGCATGGAGGGTAGGGTTGGTAGGTTCATCGGGTGGAGAAACAAGGTAGGAAGGAAGGAAGTTTCTGTGGCAAGTTGGGGCTGGAGTATAGAGGCTCAAGGACCAAAGCGTGGCATGACAGTCTTTCCGTAAGTGAAGACTTTTGTTGGTCTTATCACTGAAAAGTTTCTGATTGTCAAAAGGGAGGTCTTCAAGGATGGTTTGGACCCCCGTGGGGAAACCAGAAGTCTGGAGCCATAAGTGCCTGCAATGAACCATGCCAGAGGCCAGGGAGTGTGGTGCCCTATCTACTGCATCGATTGCTGCTTGAAGGGAGACATTTGGCTACTATTTACTCTCCTGAATGAAGGACTTAAATTCCGCTTGTTTATCCTCCAGGAGTGAGGCTTGAAATTCCGTCCGTTTGGAGTATGACTTGAAGTCATACTTTGCCAGTAGCTTGGCAGCTGGCAATGCAGAATTGCAGACTTGCCAACAAATAAACTTTGTGCCCAATCAGGTCAAATTTTCTGGCTGCTTAATCTGGAGAAGTGGTCCTGAAATGTTGTTGTCGGACGCGTTCCAGTGCTGCTTGTACTATGAGAGAGTTGGGTGGTGGGTATGTGGAAAGGAAGTCTGTGCCCTTAGCCAGAACAAAATAGCAACTGTCAGCTCATTTAGGTGTTGGGGTACAGGATGCCAGGGCATGCCAGACAACCTGGGCTGGTTCAAGGAGTCACTGTGAATAGGGAGAGTAATGCATGAGGGACCCGTGGGTTGTAAGATGTCCAGGAACTCATCCTGGGAGTCTTTTACATCCTCTGCTGGAAGATTGAGGTCTGTTGCCATACGATGTAGGAGGTCTTGGTACCTGCCCGGTCATCAGGGCAGGGAAGGGAGGGAGGAATGAGCATTCATCCGGGGACGACGATGTCGCAGTCAGAATCAGTGGTGCCAAGGGCATGATGGTGCCCCATGGTTCCTCGTAGACCAAGGAAGGGGCAGTATAATCGGGTGAAAGTCACTGATGAGGTGGCAGTGCTCAGTAACCACAGTATGTGTCCCAATTGTGCTAGTAAGAGGAACCCTGGCTCTGCAGGTCGTGTGTACGCTGGTGTGTAACTGAGCTGTTGTGGTTCTAGACTATGGGAGTGCGCTGGTGAAAAGGCTGGCCCGGTTCCAAGGACCATTCATAGTCTGATGGCTGGTCTGGAAAGGGTAGTGCTGTCAGGGTGGGAGGAGCCGGTAGTGTGGGTAGGGCCTGTGATGAAGTTCCAGGCTGAAGGGCTAGCGGCTGATATAAGAGCAGTGGTTTGTCTGCTGCAAGTGGAGGCTGCATGATCCTGGGCGATCCGTGCTGTGTCAGGAAGCCTGCAAGTGGCAGAAGCAGTTCTGCTGTAGGCATAAGAGGAGATAGTCAGCCAGGCATGAGTGGTACCGATCATGAGAGACTAGATGGGCCAGGCGGAGTGGACAGAGATGGGAGCTCCGGTGATGCTCCAGTGACCACAGCAGAGGATGGCTCCGGTCGATCATGGCGATGCTTAGTCTTACACTCCGCTTTAGATTTCTTCAGAGGTGGTGCTGCCGGATCAGGGTGCGACTTCCCGCCCAGCCTGGCACAGCTCAAGGAGGTAGTGCTGCACTTGGAGGTGTTCCCTCTCAGGGACACGCCCATTGTGCTTCTTATGAGCACGGTGGGTCTTTGTCGGTGCCACCCTGGCAGGTGAAGCACTCACTGACGGTGAGGCTAGGCGCGCTGGTGGGTCTGTCGGTACCACCTCCAAGTGCTCATGCAGTCACATGGCTACCTCTGGGAAGTGTTTAAGCAGTCTACGTTCTCGGGCCTCAGGGGTCTGTGACAGGAAAGATCAGCAGATAGTGCAAAGGGTGACGACAGAGTCTCACCGAGGCAATAAAGTCACTATTGGGGCTAATGGTTCACTGAGGAGCAGCACGGGCATGAAGAGCAATTCCTAAAACCAGCTTGTCAGAGAATAGTTCCCCCCAGCTGGTAGGATGCCCCAGATGGGGTAGAACAGGACTATTAACTACAAACTTACTAATGAAAGAACTATATACAACAATACACCTTTTTTTTTTTGGCTATGCAGCTCAAAAGACAGAGAGGAAAGGTGTTCCAACTCTGGCCATGCAGCAGCAAGAGGGAACTGAGGGGCATCGACCTGCGTGGTCTCATAAGACCTTGGACGCACCATATGGCTGACGCACGACACACACACGGGTCGACAGAGACTATTTCAAACAGTTCTGGCTCTGGCCCATGGCGTGCATGCACACCAACATATGGAATCCACGTGGGGACCAGCACTCAAAGAACCAAACATGGTGACAAGCTGCAGGGATGTTCTGGTGTCACAAAGACAAACTCCTCACCTCACACTCTGGCCAGTGCAGACCTGTCCCACACATCCCCAGGATCTCTCCAGGAATGCATGACTGACGGGCAAAGCCACTCACTCACAGGCCCATCTGGAGAACCAACCTTGCACTGGGTTTGCATTGGAGATGGCTCAAGAGTGGCTGTGACAATGCAGACAGCCCGCAAATGGGATGTGGGGGGTGCTGAGTCTGGCAGTGCCCAGTGCCAAAGAAGCAGAGACATCAGCCATTGCACAGTGCATACAGCTACAGGGACAACCACCACTTTCCTCCTATGGCCAGTCCTCCAGAAACCCCGCTGGCCTGGCTCCCATCCCAGCTATGCCATGTGAATCTGGAGCACTGCACTGAAGTCACTGGAGTTACTCCAGGTTTACACCAGGGTGAGATCAGAATATGCCTCTGAAAACTGGCTAAACATTTCCAAAGGCAACAAGCTTCTCCAGTCTTTGTCCCTACTTCTAGGCACACCAGGGCAAGTGAGTCCAGGGAGACCCTGGTGCCGAACAAACCTAATCTCAGTCTCTCCTCTCACATAGGCTCCCTCTGGCTTGAGACCAGCCCATATTATACATCTAAGCAACAGCTCTAGAGCAGGTTGCAATGACCCCTTTTCCTCCTGGGGGAGCTCTTCACCCACAATGGGGGAAGGAAGCCAGAGCTTCTGCCACAAAGTCGACCCCATTCCTGGCAATGAGGTGTGTATGGGAAATGCTGGGGAAAGGGCCTCTTGGAAAAGACAAAAATCTTTCATCTGTTCAGTTTGTTAAAAAGGGAAATTATTTCTCTGCCCTAAAGGGCTAAAACTGGGATTTTATGAGGCCATTAATTACTGCCTACTAATTAAATCAAAATTAAATGTGAACGGAGGTGCATTTTCCTTATTAAAAACAATTAAAAAGAAAGCACAGCCACAGAAATAAAAAACTACTTCAGGATTGAAAAATAAAGAAAATCAAATAAAAACTGGCCATAATGAAGGCATGCTCTGTGTTTGCTCCAGCTCATAAAGCCCGAGTTCATCAATTTTCTTTAAATATTAGCAACTTAATTAAATCTGCTTTTTTCCCTTTAATCCCCTCTTCTATCTAAAATAGATCTGTCCACATGCAGAAGTTTGTAACTAGTACTGACCTCATAATTCTATTTAAAAAACCCAGAGAAATCCACATCAAACTGACAGAAGCCTCAGGGGAAATTACAGTTCAGAAAAAGGATTAGCAAGAGAATCCTTTGTGGAAATGTTATTGGCCCTCAGAAGAGCACGTGTAGGTGTGTGGGAGGGAGGGGGACAGTATGGCAAGGCAGGTGGCACTGCTGGGAATGGTGTAGGTGTTTCAGGTAGGGGAGCTCCCAGCTACTCCCATACCTGCCTGTCCCAGCAACAGGTTCTCCAGGGAGAGGTGTAGGAACACTGACCATGGAGAGCTCACAGTTGCTCCATTCCCAGCCTCTCCATGAAGGACCCATGCTTTGGAGCAGTTACACCAGCAGCAGAAAGAGATCAGAACTGTTTTCATTCTCCCAGGCCTCTCCTACCAGAGGCACTGTGGGGAGCAGGGCAGGAGTGCTGGCTACGGGAGCATACCTGACTACTCCTGGCCCAGCCCTTTGGACAGCAGCTGCAGGGGGAGATCAGACCTTTTGAGAGCATTTACAGGGCATTGTTCTCTGTGTGGCCTGGCTGTCTGCTCCTGGCTGGCAGGTGATGTGGTGAATGATGTGGAAAGGGGCTGTAAAATGGGCCAGTTTTAGGTTCCTGGGTTCATTTTGGAAAGGAGGCTGTTGCTAGGCTACCTCTGGGATTCGACAAGGCCTGATGCTTCAAGTCACTCCCCAGAGGAGCGGTCAATTAATTGTGCATCCAGTGTCTTCATGGAGGAGTGCGGCTTCCTGAGTGGCTGCAAAAACAGGCACTGTTTAAAACTCAAGTGGAACCTCACTCGTGCTCCTGTCCACATGGCATCCCCCAGACTCATGGCCCGTGACAGCACACTTCCCCAAAGCATATGTGCCCCCAAGCACAGCCAAGCCCTTAGAACCAGCTCACATCACACTCCTCTGGCTCAGGCCCAGCTGCAGAGTGGACTCCTTCACAACACAGTCTCCTCGCTGCCTCACTGCGCCTGCCTCAGGACATGATGGGCAATGGAGATGTGCGCTCACTGTGCTGGAACAGGTGATGGAGGAGAAGACGCTCTGGGATGGCCTAACCACAGAGCACTGAGGAAAGCACCAGCCAAGGCTGACGTGACATCCACACTGCAGAACCACTGAGTGCCAGGGTGAGTGCTGGAGGACAAGCACATGCCAGCCCTGGCTGCTGGCAGGGCAACATGCAGTTAACTACCACTGTTACTGTCTCTGGACTTTCACACCACATCCCTCACCAGTTTCAGAGCATCTCCATGGTACCAGGTCTAACAGAAGCATTCATCAGCTAGCAGAGAGGGAAATGCTAAGGGAAAGAGAAGATATAAACGGCATGAACTGCATTGACTTTGAAGTTACCAGACCGTCACTTCTCTGGGCAACAGCCAGAGCTCTGCCAGGGACACAGGAACGACACTGTGGCGCCTACGTGCCCACACCAGCTTATCCCACCAACCTTGTCCCGTCTTCCCACCCCATCACCAGTCACACTCACTTCGGTCTCATCTCAAGGCTTTGGGATGTGGCTGAGTCTCCTTGGGTGCTGTGCAGAACCCAGTGCAACGCGGCCCGACTTTGACTTGGCATGAGCGTAATAGTAACACAGGGAAGGCAAAGTGCATCCCCTGGGGACTCCCTCAGTACTTCCCATAACCCCAGACTCCCACCCAGACACCAGCTTGTCCCCCAGGTGCTACGCAGGACTGCTGGCTATGCACCTGCTGGGACAAAGGAGCCAGACCTCAGCCCTTGGCCTGGAGCAAAGTGGCTCTGTACCTGTAATGTTAGCCTTTATCCTAAGAAAACCCCAGCCCCTCCCCCAGCACAGGCATGGGCAACCAGAGGCACATTACACGCTTCCATGCAAATCTTTTATGCAAACTGGAATCAAGGTATGTAAATACGGTGACGCTGTACTTTGGAGTAACTCATTGGGAAGAGGAATGGGGAGGCCAGGATTTGTATACCAAGCCTGAAGGGGCTGTTCGCTGAGCAGCCCCGATCTGCAAGAATGATTAACGGGGAAACTGACATTATAGTCGTCAGGGAGGTGATGTATCTGGTAGGGTTGAGCTTAGTCCTCCCAGACTGAAGCAAATCAGTGGGGAGAGTCTGAACCCAGTGCAACTACCCCACAGGGGACAACTTGGGGAATGCAGTGGTGCTACCCTGCGGGGGGGAAGGGGAATGCCCTGCCATGGGGGAAATGCAAAGACCCTGCGCCTGTCACTGGGAACCCCTGGCTGGAGTGATGCGGCTGCCCTTCGCTGCACAGCCACCAGCCCCTCCTCTCCCCTCCCCAAGCGTCCCTTGGGAAAGGAGGGCTCTCGATGGCTCTCAGCACACACCCATTGGGACTCAGCTCTCCCCAGGTGGGAGTCACAGCCCCAGCATGGTCTGCTGTGCATTCCCTGTGTTTCAACAGAGCCTATCCCCAGCTCAGTGGGCCGGGCTCACCCATCTTCTTAGCTGGGGCAGGGCTATTTGGGACATGTTCCATCAGAGCCAGCACCACCACTGGGCAATGCATACCTCCCACTCCCAACCCTGGGAGAGAAAGAGCAGCACTGTGTGTGTTGGGTGTCCCCTTCTCCATGTGCCCCCAGGGCATGTCACACCACTTCCCCTTCCCCTCATCCCCTCCCACCAGGGGCACCACCAGGCTCCCCTCCCCATCATCCCCCTGGGAGGCCACCAGCCTGCCCTTCCCCTGAGTGCCCTCCCTAGGGCACTGCCAGCCAGCCCCTGCCCTCCTCATGTGCCCACCTAGAACTGGAGGTGGCAGCTGTCCCTTTACGGGGCATTTGCTGCTCTGAATTTTCTCTGAACCCACAGGCCCTACTGAAGCCCCATCAAACAATGACAATCCCTAGAACTGTCCTAGCCCTGAGGGCTCCTAATCCACCTCATCAACTGACCCACCCCAGCCAGGGGGTGCTCCTTGACGTCAGTGCAGCCCCTCCCCCAGCAAGTACCTTTCCTTGAGGTATGGGTCATCCGTCCTGTGCTGCAGGGCCACCTGCTGGACCTGGCCATGCTCCTTGCCTAGCTCTAGCCTCTGTCCCTCCCTGCAACAGGCCTGGGCCCTGTGCAGACATGCCAAGGTCACTTTACCTTCCCCACGTATAGTGGCTCCGTGCCCGTGTACTCCTCAACCACGAAGAACTGGTTCCACACCCAGCCGCGCTTCACACGCCCACCCATCAGCAGCATGCTGTCCCCTGGCTGCTCCAGACCTGGCCCCCCAGCCTCCGTGTGCATGGCCAGGGCCCCCAAGGTCTCCAAGGCTGGCTCCCTGGCCTCCATGTGCATGGCCAAGGCCCTCGGCTGTCCCAGGGCACAGAGAAGCAGAAGCACGGTCCACAAGAAGCCTGGCAGTGCCATTTTGCCCTGGGAGGCTGCATGGAGGACAGCTTTCAGGCAGGACGCAGACATCTTTGGGGAGCAGGGAGGAGCCACACACCACCACTGTGGGGTTCACCAGTCCAGATGGGGCAGCTTCCCCATCCCCACTGAGGCCTTGCTTCCAGCAACCAACTCTTCAGAGTGCCTGTGGGATAGGAGTTACAGGTCTGCCCAAGCCCCAGGGCCATGCTGCCGACAGCAACCAGCGACAGACATCCTCAGCTCGTGGCATGGGGCTGAGCAAGGCAAGAACAGTCAAACTTTCTGCCTGGGCACCATCCCAGACTCCATGTGGCCAGGGGGCTAGTGCTTTCCCAGCAGCACTTGTGTGCCCGATTCGCCAGAGACCCAGGGTTGCACTGCTCCGTGGCTTGACTGGTGGCTGTACTTTGCTGGGAGCCAGGGGCCAAAAGACTAGTTATTCTCCCTTCTGCTCTCCTCACATCCCACCCTGGGGGGCTCTTCAGCCAGCTGGGAGGGAGGCTGTGCTGCCTGTAGCGTGACTCTCTCGGTGAGCAGAGCAGGCTGCACCCGTAGTTTGCAGGACGGGGAGAGCAAGCACCTTTGCGTTAAGTTTCATGAGGAGCAGCCTGAAAGGGCCCTGTGCTCTCAGGCCACAGATCCAGCAGTGGCAGCAGGGCAGCTCAGGATGCGGGTGTTTGTATTCTCCGTATTCGTGGCTGCTGCACTCCAGCTTCTAGAGGAGAGCCAGTCACCTCCATCCTCCTCCAGGACACTCGGCTGAGTGTGGGGCAGCTGACAGCATCCCTGGGAACCTGAAAGAGGCCGAGATGTTAGTGGAGACCCATGCGCTGAGTGCCGCACTCCCCCCCGGGTGCCTCCCTTTGCCTGGCTGCCCCACAAGCTCCCTTCATCTCCTGTGCTCGCTGCCTTGCTCTCTTTTCCTCCCCTGCCTTCTCTCCTTCTTTGTGGTGCTGATGCCCCCTCCCCTGATGCCACGTGTGGGAGCCCAGCCCAGCATTGCAGGGACATTGTGAGGAGGAGGAGGGTAGCAAAGCTGTGGAGCTTTCGTCTCTATGGAAATTTCTGTATTTAGCAGGGATCCAGAGAAGAGCAACAGTGCCTCCCCCTCACACTGCTTCTGGGATCCCAGTGAGAATGAGCACTTCCACAGTGGCAGCCACTCAACGAGCGTAATCAGCTGTCCCACAGACTAGCCCTCCCAGCAGCAGACCTTGGTCTGGGAGTCAGATTTTGCATGACATCCTGTGAGGTCAATGTGTGCAGCTCTGCACCCTAATAAGTGCAGGCTCTGGACAACAGCAGGACTGGAGCTGCGGGGGACTGGCTGCCCAATTCTGGGCTCAGCCCATCAGCCCCTCTCACCAGCCTCCCCTTTGATCTTCTCAGCCTGAGAAAGAGTTTCAAGCCCAGAATTCTGGTCTTTGGGAGCTACTGGGACCTTCACTGAGATCAAGGTCAATGGCAGTTGAGGAGAGGAGTCTAGAGAATGCATAGTACCAAGTCCACAGCTAGCTCTGACCAGCTACCAGAAACTGACAGACATGCTTCCAGGAGGAGAGTTGTGAGCTGCCACTGGGATGGACATGTGCTCTGTGTAACAGGGACTGTTTCTGGAGATTAATGATAAGCCCCACTGACCCATGGGTGGATGGACAGGCAGCCCTCTGCCCCCTTACAGCCTGAGCCGTGCAGAAGCTTCCTGCAGTGGCCAGCCAGAGCCACATGCTCTGTTCCTGAAACATTTGGTTTAAATAGTTTTGCCAAGTTAATCTCCTACTATCTGTTACTAGAGACGACAGAGGGGCAGGGCAGGGGCACCATGGACTGTGCCCCTTATGACTCAGACAAGGATCTCCCCAGAGTACAGGAGTCACAGAGCTGTCTGGAGAACAACTCCTCAAAGCCCGACCACTACCAGCTGCTACACAGCCAAGTTCGGTGGCCGCTGACAAGGAGTTTCATTAATGGTCCCTCGCATGCACCTGGCTCCCCACCCTCCTGGGACAGGTGCATGGGCCCAACTGGCTTGATGCACACAGCATCCCAGCTCCCTGCAGCATTGCTTGATATTTCTCTGCCCCCACACACCACCAGAAACAGAGCACTGGACATTCACGGGACGGAGATGTTGGGTGTCACTCAGTTCATGATTATTACACAGCACACAGGTGAGATGCACACACTGGCACATTCGCACACCATTCAGCATGAACACATGCTTGGTACACACAAGCCCTGTGTAGGAGGCCCAGGAGCCAGGGCCCTCTCACCACACACACTACACTGGGGGCACTTGGTGCGCTGAAGAGCACAGAGTTTCCAATGTATTTTGAGGAGTCAGGAGTTATGGTTCAGCCTCCCTAATGTGTCCTTCCCAAATCCGCTGCCCAGAGATCCCAGCACCTGAGCCCACTCCTCAGCAGACAGGACTGTAGCAAGGCCTCTTGTCACTGAGACATGTCCCCTCTCACTACACATCATGCCAGAAACTCTCTGGTGAATGCAAAGAATGATCACCCCATGCACGAGGCCTGACAGGGCAGGGCTCACTCATTCCTCTTGTGTGCGCAGAGGGTCTTGGAATCATTCGTGCCAATTTGGCAGGTTGCCCTGTGATCAAACGATGTGCAAGACTTTAAAACAGGATTACTATTTCTGGGAGGCAGGAGAGTGTAGAAATGCTGCCTGAGCACCTGAATTTTCTTTCCTGCTAACACATTCTTCCCAACAGAGATTCAGTGAAAGCTGGTTTTCTAGCCAGAGGTCGAACCAAGCTCCATCCTGGGGAAAGAAGTGCCCCAGGCCAAAGGTGGGACCACTCAGGTCCTTTCCATGGAATCTCTGCTCTATTCTCTCCTCATCCTAAAAGGAACCCAGGGTGTTTGAGCCCCCTGAAAACTTCCAAACCCACCATGCCGAGGGAAGTTGGTCCCAGGCACCGCCCAGATATCATTCCCATGCCACAGCTTCTACAGGTGGGCATGAAATCAGCTGGTGGCTCTCAGGCCAGCTGCTAGCAAACAAGCACTCACACCTTGCACCACAGAGCCTGTCCTATTGCTCAGCACTCAGCCCAGAGGGGAGGCACCATCACATAAAGCTCGCTCTGTTTACACTTGTCCTGAGCCTCCCTGAGGAAGAGCAAAGTGCATCCGTCTCACGTGCTAAATAATTATTACACAACACTTCTGCACTGTAACCCCCAGGTCCTTTTCTGCAGAACTGCTGCCTAGACCATCGGTCCCCAATCAGTAGCAGTGCATGGGATTCTTCTGTCCTAAGTGCAGGACGCTGCACTTGTCCTTGTTGAACCTCATCAGATTTTATTTGGCCCAATCCTCCAATTTGTCTAGGTCACTCTGTATCCTATCCCTGCGTTGCAGTGTATCAAACACTGGAATTGGAATAGCCAATTTCAATTGATAGGCACATTTGTGTTCAAGAAACAAGGCCTGGCCCTTGCAGCAGGGACAGCAGGCTCCGAGTGATGCACAGCAAGGGGCAGAGCACCACAGAGGAGAGCGAGAAAAGCCTTCCTAGGTGGGAAACGGGGAAAGGAGCAAAACTGCCCACCCCACCCCCAACTCTCTGTTATTTTTAAACCAAATATCACCTATCTAGAGCAAAGCCCTGCATCCTCTACCCACCCCCACCCTCGTGCTTCCAGGCCATTCAAAAAAGCATTAGACTTGGTCCCAGCATGCAGCCTAGGACAGCTGATGCTCACACACTGAGACAGACACAGGGACAGGTTTCTCTTCTGTTGTGTTTACGTTTTTCCATAAAAACCACGGCAATGCAAGGAGCTGTTACTACAACGCTGTGGGTGAGACTCGTCCTCTTTGCATTTCCAGTCGAGGGGACAGGGCTTGAGGCGGCCAGCGTCTGTCCCGTGGAGCTGTTCTGATCTGGGCCACCATTCCCCTTGCTCCTCAACTCCGTGTCGCACTGCTAACCCCACACTTAGGATGGAGTCCTAGAGACCCAGCAACTGGTGAACACTGGCTGCTGGGGGAACCCTGCCCTAGTGTTTAGCATGTCAGCCATTGCTGTGCTTGCTACATTCAATCACTTCTCACCTTACTGTTTTTGAATTAATGTAATTTATCGGGGGGGGGGTCTCACAAGGTCAATGTTCAGCTGCATTCGGCCACCCTAGACATGAGTTGTTGCTGCTAGAGAGAGAGGGGCAGGGGTTTACATATCCTCACCTGGCCAGCTCGATACATCTGGCAGCAAGATCCTAAAGCATAGGGCTTGACGCCTTCATTTGCCCAGCTCCTTGGGACACTGCCAGTCCAATCCACTTGATCTTGTGACTCTCCCCCTCCCACAGAAATGCAGAGAGCTGGAGGGATGTTTGTAGGAGCAGGTCTGTGGGAGCTGGTGATAAATGTGGTCTTGCAGAGCGAAGCCAGGCCTGATCTGCCCCCACCCCAGAGTGCTCAGACTGCACTCCACTGCTCTCACCATTACAGTCACACATTTGGATCGTGCTATGCAGAGCTGGCACAGGGCATAAGCAGACTAAGTGCTTAGGGCCCGGAGCAGGTCAAGGGACCCCTATTTGCTTTTTATTACGTGTGGGGGGAAGGGGAGGGAAAGGAATATTCCTATTAGGGCCCCCAATGAGCTAGCACCACCTCTGGTACTATACAAGGGCTAGGCTGGGATCAACAGTTTCTTATCTGCACATGTCCACACCCTCCTCTCCAGCTTGCCCTCTGCCCTGCAAGCGCCTCCAGCCTCCTCCAGAGGCAGCTGCTTTCTCCTCTCCCCTTCCCACAGCCTTGGTGCTGCATCTCAAGATGCTGTGCCAGAACATGAAGTCCTCTGCTGTGGGCAGGGCTCAGGGAGACCCAGTACATAAGGGGCAGAGGCTGGTGACAGCATTTATTTCCCAGAGTTATTGATGACCTTTCATAGCTGACTTGGGGCACTACTACTCTCTGCCACACATGAGCTATGGGGCCATAAATAACTGATGGGAGTTGCTGTGCCAGACCCAGGCCATAGTGCAGTGTCCTGACAGCGGACAGTGTTTGGGGGGTCACCAGCAGACGCACACTCTGGCTGGCTCTAGCTCACACTCACACCTCGTCTTCTGCCCCCCCCCAGTACAGAATTCATGAGAAATGTCGCCTTTGGTGCTGTTCCCAGTCCCAGCTTCCCAATTATCAGTGCGACTCGTACCCTTCCCCAGAGGGCTCGCTCTGCTTGTCGGTGTGTATTTGGCAGAGCTGTACTGTACATCATGTTGACAGTAGAAATTACATCCTGAGCTTATGTTTTACACTCTGCCCTGTCAGAACTCACCGCAGCCCAGTGATCAGGACAAATTGAATAGCATCCCGCCCGTGTCAATATTTATTTCATTTTACAAATGCAGCCGATGCAGGGGAAGCGAGGAGGGTGCAGACACCAGCACACACAAAGAAACAGCTTAACTGCTAATACATCATGCAGCCGGACGAAGCCCTACATGGCATGAACATGCACTCAGGTGCTGCAGTATGGAGGACAGATATGACTGCAGCCGTCCAGAGACCTGTGCTGGGGCCCAGCCTGAGAGAGAACAGAAAGGGGATGACTCTTCCCCAATGCTGCTAGGAAAGTGTAAATAGATTCCTGTAGGAACACGCACACACACACGCACACACACACGCACACGCACACGCAGAGCCTACATGCACAAACACAAATTTGCACCCCTGCAGGCATGCATACACTGGGGGGAGTTCTGCAGCTGGGGATCTCTTCACAGAACACGTCCATCTTTCAGCTCTCGAAGCATCACCTTGGGTCCCACTATCTCCCTCTTCCCTGACAAGCAGGATATGAATGTGGCCTCTAAAGCATCAGCCCTGCCTCTGGGGGCTGAAGGGCTTCTCCACACATGGAAATGTAGGAGCATAACTATACCTGTGTATTACACAGCCAGCTGGGGCTGCCCACTGGGTTGGAGGTATTTCTGGAGGCATCATCACATGACATCATATTTAATTAAAGATTAACCCTTAACTCCTGAAGACTCAGGTCAGTCCTGGAGGGCTGTTAACCCTGCTGCAATAGCTGTGTCGGTACGCTTCGGACCCCAAGCTCATGTGGGAGCCAGGGGCAGGGCATGCCCTCCACAGTCACTGAACACAGTACTAAATAAAAAACCTTAAAACAGCAGCCAGGCCCTGCCCATGCCTGTAAGAGCACATGCCCGTGACTTGAGCACCCATATCCCAGCTCAGCTTCCCACAGGAGGGACAGCACACACAGTGAGGGCTGGCCTGCCTGTTTATCACAATTATCAGGACTGCACCCGGCATCCAAAACCTGTTGTTAGGAGACTGACAGCTGCTTAAACGTTCCCAAATTCCCCACCATCACTCCAGCTCGGACAGTTCCCCACGGCCTACCACCACCGGGCACCACTAAGCATTGTGGGTAACGTGTGAGAGGCTCCAGTCCCGGCAAGCTGCTCCTGGCCAGGCCCCAGGCGGACAGTATTAAAGAGAGGCCGACAGGGGAGCCTGCCCCTACAGAGACAATGAGCTCATCCCCCTGTGCTCTGTGGATTCATTCTGTACTTCAGCCAGCCAGCTGCTCCCACTGCTCAGCCCACAGTCTCAGAGTCTGGCTGCCAGTCTCAGGCAGGAGGGATTTAGCACCAGGCTGTATTTTGTTTTAATGCCCCACATCTCCCATGGTTCTCAGGCAGGGCACTCCCTCTGTGGCTGGATGCAGGGCCAGCCACTACCCACGTGTCCTAGTCTCAGCAGTCCCTATAAGCAGAGCAGCTGCCAGGATGTGTACCCATCAAGGGCAGGGATTTAAAAACACTGGCTGGTGCCAAAACTCCATGACCAGCCAAGGAAGAGCTCTGTGGCTGTCTGCAGTGCCTGTGTGGACATTCGCATGGGACTCGTGGGAGCTGTCGTCTGCTCCCCTCCAGGCAGCTAACATTGAACACCACCAAATGCGGGAGACCAGGCCAGGCCTGTGAGGGACACACTGGGCTTATTTGGGGAAGGGGTCATTGTCCTGAAAGGAAGCAGTATCAGGATACAGGGAGAGTCGAGGGTCGTACTGCGCCCTCTTCCCCCTGGAAACTCAGTGGTGGCATTTCTGGCCTGTGCCATGCAGGTGAGACTCTAGTAACAAAGGTCCCTCCTGCCCTGAACCTCCTGATAGCACACACAGAGCTCTCTAGGCAGGACTGCCTCGCCCTCAGAGCCTGCGCAGAGCCCACCTCAGCGGAGCCTTCACCTGACTCAGGCCTCTGGGCACTACCAACCAACCACCAGACTGGCCAGCCCAGCACAGACGGGGGCCTCCCAGCACGGCTGGCTGCATGGGTGCTGCAGCAATGGAAGAAATGCTGAAGCAGTGCTTCCACCCACAGAGGAAACGGCTCCTCCTGAACTGTGTTCCTGATGAGCGCATTAATGCAGAATCAGAGCTCTACATCCCACTTAATACCTCAGCGAGACCACCTGCCTAGCATCTCATCTCAGCGAGTCAGTGCAGCACCGAGAGCCTAGCCTCAGACAGATCTCACTGAGATGGGCCAAAAAGCCTGTGATTATTCTACCAACAAATTCCTCTCTCACATTGTCAACAGTGCAGTAAATTACAGTGCCATGGAACTGTCTCCTCTTCTTAAACAAGATTCAATTCCATTTAACTCTCCCTTTCCAGGGGAACACAGCAGACTAGCTAGAATTTGTTTCCCAGTATCTGTTGCGTACAGACAGTGTGTAACCCATGGCAAGGTTCTCAGGAAACTTTATTATGGTACATCACCTCCACGCACCTCCATTGGCCGGGAAGCCAGAGTCTTAACCGCTCCAGAATTCAATTTATCTCCTGCCTATTGAGAGACAAGCAGGAGTGACTAACACTCTATTCCCCTCATGTGCTACCCTCCAAGGCCGGGCACGGGAGGGAGGGAGGGAAAATTTGCTGAATGTAAGATACTATTAGCACCAGGCTAGGGCCGCACAGAGTGCAAGAAAACTGTATGCAAGCTTCTTACACGCAGCTCTGACGATACACCTCAATTCTGACCTGCTGCACTCCTGCTATGCCACTTCTGAGCAACAGCTATTGCTTGTGCAAAACTAAGGGGTGCTTCTATGATATGGAGAAACATCCATTAGGGACTGGGATGAGGCATGCAACTTATTCCTATGTGCCCCCTGGGACTTCAGTCTGAAGAGGGGAAAGACCAGCTGTGAGCACACTGTCTAACCACACTATTTAGCCTCCAGAGGCCTGGGCTGCTGCTCAGGGTACCTGAGTGCCTGCTGGGTACTCATTGCCTACCCTTTGCAGATAAGCAGCAGTGCAGACTGAGGAAGCTGTTCACACAGGAAGAAGGGCGCTCCCAGCATGTATTTTGTTGAGGGCAATGAGGACACCAGGCCCAGTTAGCTCAGAGGTGAGCCAGGGCAGCTCCTCTGAAATCAGTTGAGTTGCATCACGTCATACCTGGGCTGAATTCAACCCAGAGACTCTGGTGTTGCAGTTCCCATCCTACAGCAAATCACACAGTGATGTGCTATTTACAGTTCAGCTCCAACTCCCAGTTCACAGACTTCTTTGGACAAAGCACTAGAAAGTATATGGTACCATACAGAGCAATTGTGGCCTAGCTGTGACCTATGACAACAGGCCTCCACCTACCCCCCAGTATCTCCCTGCTCTGTCACGTGAGCCCTGGCCATCCAGGCTGGCGCTGCAGCCCAGGTGGGACCCTCTCCTGAGATGCATTCGTTCAGCAGCAACCCTCTGATTCACAGCATCCTTTGTAGAATCTGAACATAGTGTAACAATCAAGCAATAAGAAATGGCCGAAGATATTGATCTGGACAATAGACAGTGCAGCAGAGTATACGAATGCTAGAGATAAATGGCCAAGAGATGTGGAGCTGCATCCTTTTTTAAAGGCATATTTAATTGATTCTTAATTTTACTTACCCAGTGAAAGTCCTTTTGTATCCACACAGGTAACTGCCATATGCATCTTCCTGAACACAGCTCCCATCTGCAATAACGTTAACATGTCACAACAAAGCACCTGGTCCCGAGAGGCATCAGATTCCACTGGCTTCCAACAAAACCAGCACCTCTGAGGATCAGACTGAGACAGTACAAGGCAGAGAGGTAGGAGGAGCCTTGCGGTTTAGCAAGTGCCCAGCCCTGATCCATAACATACGACAAGGGAAGAGAGTGATTAAAAAAAAAAAAAAAAAAAAAAAAAAAGAATTTGTGTTTTTAATCCCCCCCAGCTCCCGGTTTAAAAAAATAGGGACAGAAAGCCCATTAAAAGTTTAATCTTTCTTGCCCTTAAGGTAAATTTCTGAGTTTCCTCTTTCTGGTTTCTTGGAATTAGTCTCCTAGCAGGAGACTTCCACCTCTGCCTCTTTTTAGCTGGAACAGAAAGCAGGGTTCAGGTAAAGCTGCTTTTCCAAAAGAACCTTCCAATGACTCATGTTCAGGCCAGCGCGACTAGGAATCTATTTTCTTCATTTCAAGTTGCCTTAATTTGAAGTTTTAATTATTGTCGCCTTTGATGTCTTCTGGAGAAATTCCAACAAAAAGGGCACAGCGATTGCCGAGATGGGAGCTCTTCAAGCTCTTTCAGCAATTCTCCTTCAGTGCCACCTGCTGCTTTCCAGCCACACTGGGAGGAAATGTTATTTGTTAAAACCCGCACACAAGCACTGTTTAGGAAAAGTACTTTCAAAGTTTAGAAGTTTTTCTTCTCCAAATCTTCTCTGGTCCAAGTTTCAAAGAAATTTTAATTGCAAAGAAAATCTGAAAGTCTCCCTTAGGGGAGAGGGTTTTACAGCCAGAACGGTCTCGCTCTGCAGTAATTCTTTTTCAAATATGGAATTTTCATGCTTTGTCTACGTGGATACAGCGCCTTAATTGGTTTTAAAAAATGTAAAGTCCGATGGGAGGTGAAAGAATGTGACTTCCTAAGGATCTGGATATTTACATGGTGCCACCTGACCCAGAACTTACGTTACAGCTAGGAAAGCCCAATCCGTCTGAGTAAGCATGTCCTCCATTCCCCAGGGCTTTGTGCAGCCTACTTTTATATGTCCTCAGTGCTGGGGATCCCAGCCTGCTCTTGGCCACTTTGCCACCATCCAAGAGGTCAAACAGCCAGCACAGCTGTTCTGCAATGCAACCTCCATTCTCCCTCTCTATCTCATCAAGTTCAAGCCCTTAAGCCCCAGAGATGGCTCCGCTTCCCCTTGCTGCTCACACGGTACAGGACAGATTTAGCTCTGTTCATCTCCCTGTGTCATCCTCTCCTGTTCCTTAATGAGTTTTGTTGCTCTTCTCAGAGCTCTGTCTGTCCGGATAGTAATAAGCACAGCATCCCGGCACAGTCCCACGGGAGCAGTACAGAGGGACTATTACTTCTTTCTTCCGGTGGTGCCTATGTCCCCCAAACACCCATGTCCATGGTCTGAGGCTGTGTCTGTGCTGAGCAACTCGCTCCAGCTCCAGTTCATCTCCACCAGTGCAAGCTCTACAGAAAAGCTGCTGGCAAGCACTTAAGTTTCCACCACTGTCTCATCTAATCCAGCTCAGAGCAAAATATACAACATGGCATCTAAAACACCTGCAGCACCAGTGCCTTCTCTGCACTAGAGCTCACACCATCAGAGCCAGACTGTGTTAGTGCAATGGTGCCAAGTATGGACAAGGCCAAAGAACAAAGAATCCAATTCACAACCCAGCTGATGCCCCAGTGGGTCTCTAGTGAAGTGACTTCAGGTCCTGGCATCCAGCACTCACTGGCTGCCTGAGGAATCAGCAGGCGGGGCTGGCTGGACAGGGTCCCAAGCAGAGGCAGGAGGGGCCCTGAGTCCTAGTTATGATCTGGAGAGTAAAAGATCAGTCATTCTTGCATCCAGACCTGCCAGATTGGTTGGAACAATAATGAAACAGAAGAAAACACCAGAAAGATTGTGATCTGATAGGGTCTAGTAGCACAAATTGCTCAGGAACAATGTATCTCACTAATCTGTTGGAATTCTTTGAACATGTTGATGAAGTAGTGGATAAAGGAGAACCAGGTGACAATTTATTAGACTTTCCAAAGAACTTTGACAAGATACCACACAAGAAGCTATTGAAGAAATTAAGTTGTCATGGGTGAGAGGCAAAGTATTGTCATAGACCAAGGAAGTCCGTCTAGCAAGCAAAAAGCAGGACAAATTGGTCACTTTTCACCATATCAGAAAGTTAAAGTGGGGCTGTAAAGTTCCATGCTAGGACCTGTGTTGTTTAATGTATTTATCAGAGATCTGGAAGACAGGAGCAGAGAAGGATCAACCTCTGAAAATGACACAAAATTATGTAGTCAGGACTAGAGCGGGCTGTGAGGCATTTCAGAGAGACCAAACATAGCCAAGGGAATGGACAACACGGTGGCAAATGGAATTCCGTGTAAAAAAATGCAAAGCAATGCACATTGGAGAGGAAAATTTTAACTCCTTTTACACATCCCAGGGATCTAGATTAACTATAAATGCTAGGAAAGAGAGCTGGGTGTCACTGCAGACAGTGCAATGGAGACCTCTGCTCAATGCATAGCTGCAGGCAAAAGAGCTGAGATGTTCGGGTGTAAAAGGAATAGGGTGGAGAATAACACAGAGAACGGTATGGATCTTGTAGGCAGCATTGGGCCCTCTGTCACATACAGAGTGGTACAGAGCTCGGAGGGGAGGTGGGGGGAGGGTCAGAGAAGGGTGACAAAAACAATCAAGGCTGGAAAATATGTTATGGGGAAAGCTGACAGAAATTGGAATTGTTCCCTTCCAGGTGGGACAGAGGAGAGGGGGCAGGAAACCCATCTATACAATCCTGAATGGGGCAGAGCAGTGAGAAGGGGCACATTCGTTCTCTCTGCCCTCGGCACAGGAACCAGGGAACAGCCAATGAAACTGACAGGTGGGAAATTCAAAACTAAGAAAGGAAATATTTTTTCACACGTTGCAAAATTGGCCTAGGAAACTCTCTAACAGGATGTTGCTGAGGCCAAGAATTTAGCTAGATTCAAAAAGGGATTGGATGTTAAATGGATAACAATATCCAGAGTTAGCATAATTACAACAACAAAAGTCTGGCAAAGATATTAAACCTCATGCTTCATGGCTTATAGCAATCTAAGTATGAGAGATCCGGAGGAGAGCTGGTATGGAAGCAGATTACTCCTCACCTGCTCCAGCAGGGTTCTTATGTCTTCCTCTGCAGCACCTGATGCTGCCATTCTCAGAAGTGGGGGACCTGGGGTCTGAGGCACTCTTGTCAATACCTAGCTATGTTGTGGGGGGAGAGAGATGACCTTGCTGCCCTGATTCAGGACAAAGAGTTTCGGGTGTTTATCTACATCAAAGGGCAGCTCACAGCAACAGTCAAAGGATACGGTGCAGGGCTTCCTATTCCTCCCTCTTCGCCTTCTGTCCATCCTGCTGCTCCAGCTCCTGTGCAAATGCTACAGGCATCAAACGAGCACATGCAAAATCAGAGTTCTGATTTAAAAGGTGAAATATGGTCAACAAGACACCCCTGTTCTGACCCCTCAGGGGAATCAAAGACAGCCCAGCAGCTGAGGAGCAAGAGACAGCGTGAACAGAGTCCTCCCAGCACTGCCTAGGCAGGGTTCTTGCTCCCATCAGATTCTCTCCGTCAGGGATCCTGGGCTTTAAAGATTTCTCTGTTAAGGATGCAGATGGCTTCAGGTTCCCAAGAGGAGGCCAATGAGATCCCAGTGAGTGATCAGTGCAACTTCTCTGTGACGTGCTCCCCAGTACTGGAAGTCAATGGAGCTCTCCCAGCCAGTAGCACACAGAATGTAACAGCAGGACGAGCTGCTGGGCTCACTACAGAAGGGACAGGTGCCACGCAGCCCTATCCCTCCCCAAGCACACTGCTGGCAGGACTGGACATAGGCAAGTGAAAGTTTGAGGAAGGCAGAAGAGCAAGAGGGCCATTTGCCTAGAAAGGGCATCGGGGAGAAGCGCACTGCTTTCTCAGGGCTTCCCAGGAGCACCCCTGCTACAACCCTAGGCCTGCAGGGGGGACTTGGGGCAGAAGGCACCTGCATGCTGGGACAGGGCTGAGTATCCATTTTCAGCTGCTCACTCCTCAATGCCTCGCACTCCCCACCCCAAGGTATGGGGCTGGCTTTCACAACAACGGAGGGAGAAATCTGGCCTCTCTGGAGTAGCTAACCTTCTAGCCACCACTCTCCCATTCAGCATTACTGGGGAGGAGTCTGCTTCCTTTGGGCCACCACGATTCCTCCCTTCAGCAACTGAGCCACCCCCATGTGAACGTCACTCCCAGCCCCTCCCCAGCCACAACGCTAAAGTGATCAGCAACACACAGCTGAGCCATGGAGCACCATCCCTGGACTCTGGCATCAACACCAAAGGAGGCTGAATGGGGGCAGTGGCAGTGGAGTGACGCTGTTCTTGGCTGTCCACAGACACAGGCAGACACCACTGCATCAGGATTGCTGGGCTGTGCTGGGCTGTCACCTGGTTCTCACCCAAGCCTCCGCTGCTGAACAGTCACCCATGGGGCAGTCTCTTCCTGTTATTGCCAGTCCCCATGCACGGTGCTCTTGGGTGACTCAACCCCAGGCTTGGCGAAGTGACAGCAGTGGTGTTGGAGCCACTCCTGCCTCCATGCTACAGAGTTCCTCCAATAACTACCCTCCAGGCTGGAGAGATAGGACCCTCAGAGCCTGCAGACAGGGTGGGGGCAGACACTGCTGGAGACACTGGGACAGACACAAACTACTAGAGGAGCACAGAGAGACCCAGTGCAATAAAGAAGGAGATCCCAGCACTCAGCAGCTGAAGCTTTCAGCCACTCCCTCAAAGCCAACCAATTCCATCAGCCCTAGGCCTGCAGAACTCAGGATCACAAGCTGCACTCCTCACACCCCCTCTGCCTGCCACTCACTAAAGGAGTGGCCAGGGGACTCACAACTGGGAAAGGAAGGGGAACAGAGCCTGCACCTAGGCTGTGCCAGGCGTACTCTGCCAGTGGCCTGGGCCAACCCTACCTCCTGCTACCCACAATCCTTTGCTCTCTGGGGACACTTTCCTTCTCAGCCTTTCTCCCCTCCATAGAATGCCTCTTCCCAGTTGGTCAGGGTGAAGAGCAGAAATACGTCAACGGAAAGAAAACACGCAAGCTCTAGGATGGCTGGAATCAGGGCAAGCAGAATAAAGGCCGATGGCCAGGATAAATAAATATCCGCACAGGAGTTAAAGGACAAATTAAAAGAAAACCACTAAATGGAATTCTTACCCCTTGACAAATGCAGAGGGAATTGGCTTCTTTTAATCAAATGTTTGGCAGACGTATGAATTATTTATAATTCAATATTGTGTGGTTAAATGGAAAATTGAAGATGTTCACAGCTTTCTTGTCTGCAGCTCTCTCACCTCCCAGGAAATTCCCCCAAATTCCTATAGAGAATAACAAGTGGGTATTACAAAGCTGACTGGGTTCAAAGCAAGTTCCCTCAATCTACTGCTTAGGTCTCAAGGTCAGACTCACTGAATCCTCTGCTTTAAATAAATATTACGGCAGGCACACAATATTCCTGTAGAGATCTTGCTGCTGCTGGCTCTTCTTCCCTGCACATTTCAATGCTCTCAGAAATTTTGTTCCTGGAAATCTCTCTCAATCCCTATGACAGGAGATCGGTGACCTCTCTTTCTACTGCGAACGACACCACAGTGCCTTCCACAGTAATGCACAGTCATGGGGAGCGAATGAGATTCGAAGTGTGCATAGGGTTACCCATATTAAAGCAAAATGCACACCATGGAAAATTCATTCAGAATACATCAGCTAAGGGAAGTCAGAAGACAAGGTGCAGAGGCTGGAACAAAATGCTGCAAGTGGCAGGGCAAGGCTCCCTTGCGCAATGCCAGAGACTCAGCATGGCACCAGGGCCCCAGCCACTGGGATTCGGATTCACACTTGCAGCTTTGAGGACACACCTTCTCAGTTTAACACAATATACAAGCCCAACGAGGTTGCCCTCTGCAGTCCTGAGCCAGGAGAAGGCACTGATTTTCTGTTACTGATGTTCTGTGACTGAAAGGGAAAGAAAAAGGAGACAATCCAGGCAGAGGCAAGTGACTTCCCCAACGCAGCTGAATTAGCAATTTGCAACAACAAACAGCCATCCAAAAGGTGGAAGAATGGAGGTAATTAGTCCCTTTAATGCCGATTTCAGCCTAATCTTTCACACTTAAGAAAATTGTTCCAATGATTTTCTTATTTTCAGGGGAACTCATTAAATAAGAATTAGAAACGAGATGGGATAATAGATAAGAAAATTAGTTCTGCAATTACATCCTGCCAAAACACCCCTTCCCTGGGTTTATCAAATCCCTCGCCACAACCCGCATACCACTCCCACACCTGTGGAACTTCAGCACTGCAGCTGGTCGCCCTCATGATATCTCAGGGCTCAGTCACTGCTGTCAAGCCAAACCATAAGGTTTGACTGTCACCATGCTGCCTAAAGGAGCCAGACCTTCCTCAGTTCCTGAACAGAGGGATTGCTCTTTCACTACTGCCGGTGGCTCTGTGAACAACAGCCACAGGGAGGGGACCCCGTGGAGTACAGACTAGGTGAAGCTGGATGCACTTTGCTGAACTTTACAACAGTTTCACATCCAGAACTGGAATGAAATGTGGATTCTCAGAGGTGCTGCAACTAACAGGATGTTCCCTAATCAGCAGGAATCTTGGAAAGATAAGACTCCCAACAGGACAGCTCCAACCACACTTTGCTCCCAGCTCTACAATGTCACTCATGAAAGAACTGCTCTCCTTGTAATGACTAACGTTCCTGATGACACTAAGCAACAAGGAGGCTGCTCCCTGCTTTATCTAAGCTGCTCAACCCTCATACTCCTCTCTGGGCTGACCCAGCAGGTCACAAACTCCACCAGTCCCCTCCTTGGCTTCACAGTGCAGAAGCTGTAGGCAGAGTTTGGCCAATATTGCAAATGGTTTTCATATACAGGCATGTGAGTTTTACCCTAGTCAGCAAAGGGATGCTGGCAACATGGGCAGGTGACTTCCAGCCTTCTGCTTATTAAACCAGAGCCTAAGAGTTCTGCTCAGCAAGTCAGGAAACAGACCAGATACCATGTGACCTGTAGGCCCAAACACAACAGCCTGGTTACCAAATTTGGAACTCCTGTGCTGCTCACAAACTAGCTACAGACCAAAAAATTATTCAGCCAATAATTACCTAAAAAAGTGCAACTTGTTTGCAGGCAGAGCCACAGCCCTGGAACCCATTAGACCTTTAATTCTTAATAGTATTTATCAGGGATCACTTGCCTCGTTCTACTAATTACTGTTATTACTAGGTGAAGGGGACACCACAGGATGCTCGGCATTGAGGAGCTCACACCTTTCCAGACAGTGCCTTCTTTCTCACTAACCGGCAGTCATGTCACAGGCTCCTCACTTCAGTGCAGTAAATGGAGAGGGAGCAGTGATTCCTGGGGACTGGCCAGCACCTTTCACCCCACTGCACATCTACTTAAACAGCCAGAGCTTAGAATCTGCAGCCAAACAGGAATCCTCCCAAGAGGGGCCCCCTCAGAAGGGTGGAGAAAACATATTGCCATCAGTCCTCTCCCTTCCACACTCCGTCTGTCCTGCCACTGGGGACAAAGAAGCTCCACTGGATTTTCCAAACCCTGTGAGCCTAATAAAGACTTTGGCCCATGCCCAGCCCCAGTAGCCCAGTGTTTGCTGCTAGGCGAAATGTCCTCTCCATCTCCACAGAGCAGGGCGTTCCCTCTCCTTCACTCTGTCAGGGTTGAGCTCCATTAGTGAAGAGAGAACTAGGATGGAGAATGAATTCTTCTCTCAGCCAGAACTGAGACACCAGCCTACTCATCCATCTATCCATTCAGGCAGCTCCCGACCCTCACCAACCACAGCACCTGAGCGCCTCCCCCATTCTCGGCTGACACAGCATAGACCAAAATACCGTCTCTTTCCTGGGGTGAGGGGATCTACTCCAATCCATCAGTGGGGAAGATCCAGAACGGTGAGCACTAACCAGGCAGAGACAGATCTGCATGAAGCTACAGGGATTTCCCTCTCCCAGGCAAGGGCTGGCGCCTCGCACAGCTAAGAGTGGCAGGAAACCTGCAGACCAGAGACATCTCATGCTAGTGTGAAAAGGGAAGCTTTTAGTGCCCAAGCTGGAAGAATCAAATTTTTACACCCTTCCATGGACAATAAATTCAAGGGCTTGAAAGAAATGGAAGAAAGGAAGTAAAAGCCCTAATAAATGCTGGAGAAGCAAGGTGCTCGTGTCAGCTCCCAGATAATCTAGGCAATAGTTTATTTTTCTCTCCAGTATCATTTTCCCAGCTTGATCTCTACTGTCGCAGTACGATGGTTTCACCCCATTAGCCTTGCTTAAAAAAGTGATCCCAGGACTGAGAGTGTTATTCTCCACATAAATCAGGAGGCTTTGAATACCGAGCACCTTTAAATAAACAGCTGATGGAAGTGAAGTTCCGGGATCATTATTAATAGCTTTTCATTTCTGTGTCCGCTGTGCTGTGACATTCTTTCCCAGCAGAAAGCCTCCGCTTCCAACCCCCAATACATCTGATCCCACGAGTCCTCCAGTCAGAATGAATGACTGTACCTTTGTGTTAATTGCATAGCCCGTTCCACAAACTGAATACTAATATTAACTAGCAAGAGGAAAGGAGTTCGCAGAGCGAGAGCCAGGGGACAGTTTGAAGTGAGGCGTACCGTTTCCATTCTTGCCCTCTCCTGCACCTGAAATGGAGTGTGCAGCACACAGGGATGCAGCATTTATCCATCTGTCTCCTTCTAATGAAGGGGAGATTCCAACTGTCCCAGAATATGCAGGTGCTTCAGTGCATCAGGAGACATTGCCACCTCCACACTCAGCCTGGGGATGCCCTCCCGCACGGCTCTGTCAGTGCAGCCTGCCCCAGGAAGAGCACTCCTTGCAGGGGCTAGGGAGACTCTCTCTCTCCAGTATGCTCAGTGTGGAGGGGAAGGGGAGATACCCTCCCATGTGGCTCTTTCCCCCATCTCACCTGCCCCTGCCCAGAAGTTTAATGTGAGGGAAACTGAGGTTCTCTTTAATTCACACCCATCCTGGCTGTGTCTGAAAGGACGTGCAGCCTGGGACAGTCGGCTGCTCCAGAACAGCCCTATGGTGTTTGCCTGGCACTGTTCAGTCACTTTACCTGACCGGATCCAATTTATTTTTACCAGAGAGTCTCAGCCAGGGAAGCAATCAATCCCCTCCCCAGCGCTCTGTGGTAATTAGCAGGCTCCCAGCAGCCACAGGCAGGCGCACTGTAACCCAAAGTAGCTGAGAGCTATTCCAAACCACCATCAAAGGGTCTTGCAGGGCAGTCATGACAAGCACCACAGGAAAGAGGCCAAGAGCTGCCCTTCTACTCCTTCCAAGATGGCCAAGGCCTGGGCACAGGCAGGGACTATGCAAGACACCTGCCATCAGAAGAGATCCCAGTCAGTTAGGCTAAAGCCACAGGGAGGGGGCACTGAAATGGAGAAGCTTTGCTGTCAGCTTCAAACTGACATGACCCTCCGCAGACAGGACTGCCATGACCCGCACATCCTCCTCCTCCCCATCACATCTCAGATTCAGAGACCTGAAATGCAGAGGTCCCAGAAGTGCCATGCTGGCAGAAGAAAAACTGGTTGCTACCTTCTGTAACGGTTGTTCTTTGAGATGCATTGCTCATGTTCATTCCCAGCAGTTGCGTGTGCGTGCCGTGTGCACAGTTCACCAGAAAGCTTTCTCTCAGTAGCACCCATAGGATCGGCTCTAGTGCACCCTGGAGTCACGCCTCCATGGCATTCAATATAAGGCCCTGCCCACCCTCCACCTCTTCAGTTCCTTCTTGCTGGTTGGCTCCAACAGAGAGGCAGGCGGGTGGGTCTTGGAATGGCCATAAGCAACACCTCTCAAAGAACAACAGTTACAGAAGGTTAGTAACCAGATTTTTCTTCCTCAAGTGCTTGCTCATGTTGATTCCAAGCAGGTGACTCCCCAGCCAGAACGATGGAGGTGGGGTAGGAGCTTAGATCTACGGATTGCAGCACTGCCCTGCCGAATGCAGCATCATCCCTAGTGTGCTGGGTAACAGCATAGTGAGCTGTGAAGGTGTGGATAGTGGACCATGTTGCCGCTCTATAGATGTCCTAAATAGGTAGTTGGACCAGAAAAGCTGCCGAGGAGGCCTTGTGCTCTGGTGGAGGCTGTCAGTCTCAGGGAAGGTACTTTCGCTAAGTCACAGCAGGCCCTCATGCACGAGGTGATCCATGAAGAAATTCTTTGGGAAGAAACAGGAAGCCCCTTTATCCTTTCCGCCACTGCCACAAAGAGCTGTGTAGTCTTCCTGAACAGTTTGGTTCTTTCAATGTAAAAGGCCAAGGTATGCCTAACATCAAGCAAATGCATGCAATTGTTAACATGCTGTTTCAGGTAGACAACCGGAAGGAAGATATCCTGGTTTGCATGGAACTGGGAAACCACTTCTATAGAAATACTGGGTGGGGACGAAGTTGGACTTTGTTTTTAAAGAAAATCATATATGGCGGTTCTGACATAAGCACCTTGAGCTCAGAAACTCTTCTAGCCAACATTATGGCCACCAGAAAGGCCACTTTTCAAGATAAATATAGATGTGAGCACATTGCTAGGGGCTCAAATTGTGGACCTGTCAACCACGAGAGGACAAGGTTGAGGTTCTGTTGAGGAATCAGTTGCCAAGTGGGGGAATAGTCTGTCTAAGCCCTTCAGAAAGTGACCCACTAGGGGGTTAGTGAATTCCAAACGTTCGGCCTCTCTGGAGCGGAAAGCTGAAATTGCCACCAGACGGACCTTGATCAATGACCCCAAAAGGCTTTGCTGCTTTAAAATGCAACAAGTAGTTAAGGAGGGTGATGAAGCACTGGAATGGGTTACCTAGGGAGGTGGCAGAATCTCCATCTTTAGAGGTATTTAAGCTGTGGCTTGACAAAACCCTCACTGGGATTATTTAGCTGAGGTTAGTCCTGCTTTGAGCACGGGGTTGGACTAGATGACCTCCTGAGGTCCCTCCCAACTCTAACATTCTATGATTCTAATTGAGGGGGCTGATGCCGACCGGGCCGAATATCCCTTTGTGTGGCCCAAATTGAAAACCTCCTCCACTTAGCAAGGCAAGTGGCCCTTGTGGAAGGTTTCCTGCTGCCGAGGAGTATTTGACTGGCTCTGAGCATGTCAGGAGATTCAGCCATGGAGCTTACATGATGTGAGGTGAAGTGACTCCAGGTTGGGACGACAAAAAGTTCTGTGCTCCTGAGTGATCAGGTCTGGGAGCAGCAGGAGAGTGATCGAGGAATCCACCAAGAAGTTCTACCAGTGATATATCAGTGCTGCTGAGGCCAGACTGGGGCTAGCAGAATCACCATCGACTTGTTTTGTTTGATCTTCAGTAAGACCTTGGGAATGAATGGGGTAGGTAGAAAGGCGTAAAACAGCTGCCCCAATCATGGGATGAGGAAGGTGTCCACAATGGACCTGGGGCTGTGATTCTGTAAAGAGCAGAATGGAAAGCATTTTCTCTTGGGCTTCGGGGCAAATAAATCTATTCATGGAACACCCCACCACTCGAAGACACTGATCAACATGTCCAGGAGAATGGACCACTTGTAACTGAGAAAAGATCTGCTGAGGTTGTCAGCCAAGGTATTCTGAGCTCCAGGGAGGTAGGATGCTTCTAGATGTATTGAATGAGCAATACAGAAGCCCCATAGCCTGAGGGCTTCCTGGCACAGGGGAGAAGAGCGATCTCCATTCTATCTTGTCTGTTAAGACCAATACTATCTTGCCTTCCAGGTGACCTTAGAAGACCTGACAGACCAGACATACTGCTCTCAGTTCTCTTACATTGATGTGAAGTAAAAGTTTCCCAAGTGGGCTTCCCAACCCACTGTCAAAGCATCCATCACCAGACATAATGATGGTCGGGTGGTTGAAAAGGGAACTCCTACACATACTTTGGTTGGGCTGCACCACCAGCTGAGACTCTAGCACTGAGGAGGGTGTAGAGACTATCTTGTCTATATTGTGCTGAGCTGGGCAGTAAACAACAGTTAACCAAGCCTGCAGAGGCCTGAGGTGCAGCCTCGCATGCTGCACAACCTAAGGCCCGGTCTACACTTACTTTTGCGATTCGGTGGCAGACTTTGCAGCATCTCCTCTGCGCGGCATCCATACTGTGCTGCATCTAAGGGAACAGTGCTTCCTTTGATGCAGCGCTACTCCACTTACCAGGGTGGTTTTCCTGCATCGCTTCCTGGATCAACTGAGCACATCTATACAGATGGCTCAGTTGATCCAGAGCAATCGATGTGACGGTGGCGAATTTGCCGTGCGTCAGTGTAGACCCAGCCTAAGTGTGTGCCTCCACGTATCCCAACAGCTTCAAGCAGTTCCTAGCTGTGGTGTGCGGGTAGCACTGCAGGTCCTCTATGAGGCCCCAAAGGGTCTGGAAGCGAGCCTCTGGGAGGGATGCTCTGGCTTGGTCTGAGTCCAGTACAGCCCCACTTAATTCTATCCTCCTGGTGGAGGCGAGGGTCGACTTCTGCTCGTTGAGTATAAGGCCCAACCTGCCAAATGTAGCCCTTATCAGCCTTACATCTGAGTCCACCTGAGCCCTGATGTTCTTTTTGACCAACCAATCATGGAGGTAAGGAAACACTTGCACCTCCCTTCCTTCTCAGGAATGCTGTTGCCACTGCCATACATTTGATGAACATGCAGAGAGCTGCTGACAGTCTGAAGAGCAAAACCGTGAATTGGTAGTGTGTTTGGTTGACAACAAAACGGAGAAAACTCCTGTGGCCTGGGAAGATGGCCACGTGGAAGAACGCATCCTTCAAGTTGAGGGCAGCATATCAATTGCCCAGATCCAGCCAGGGGATAACCATGCGAAATCTCAACTTCTTCATGAATCTGTTGAAGTTTCACAGGTCGAGAATAGGCTGAAGCCCTCCCTTGGTCTTTGGGATTAGGAAATAGCAGAAATAGAAACCTTTTCCCTTGAGCTCCCAGGAACCTCTTCTATCACTCCTATTCTTAGAAGCGCTTACATCTCCTGCTGACGGAGTTGCCTGTGAGAAGGGTCCTTGAGGAGGGACAGGGAGGTGGAAGGGGGGTGGAAAGGCAGGTGCAAGGAGAACTGGAGGAAATATCCCAGTTTCAACACATGTAGGACCCACTGGTCTGAGGTGACTGGAACCATACATGGTGCAAGTGGGATAAATAGTTAGAAAAGAAAAAGGGTGGATCGAATGAACTGATTGGTGCGCCATTCTCAGGCACACTCTCAAAAGTTCTGCTTGACTCCTGTGGACTACATCGTCTGTCCACAGTCGTATCTAGAGGAGAGTTGTTGAGGTCTCCATCTATTATTGTTTCTGACCCTTCTCCTGTTTGTGTCTGTCTGGATGAGCCTTGGTAAAAACAGGGCATAGGCTGTGGCCTGAAGTGTCTCCTTTCAAGTGCCAGAGTGTATTGCCCAAGAGACTTCAGGGTGGCCCCCATGGAAGTCCTTCAGACTATGCAATTTAGAGTCTGTCTGGGATGAGAAGAGGTCTGTTCCCTTGAACAGGAGGGCTTGAATGGTCAACTGGACCTTGCGAAGAAGGCCCGATGCCTGGAGCCAGAAGCTCCACCTCATCGCTAACCCTGACGACATTGTCCAGGCCACCGCATCAGCACTGTCCAGGGAAGCCTGTAGCAGGGTCTTAGATATTGACTCCCCTTCCTTTACAAGGGCAGCAAACTCAGCTTTGGAGTCAGACTGTAATAACTCTGTAAACTTTTCCAAGGATTGCCATGAGTTGAAAGCATATCTACTGAGGATGGCCTGCTGATCAGCTATCCAAAGCTGGAGCGTCTCCGTAGAATAAACCTTTTTGCTGAAGAGGTCCAACTTCTTAAGCCTCCTTAGCCTTTAGGGTAGAGCCTTGCTGCCCCGGTGCTCCCGCTCATTGGCGGCTGCCTCCACAAGCAATCCCAGAGATGGGTGAGTATAAAAATGCTTGAGACCCTTTGAGGGAACAAAGTATTTCCTTTCAACCTTTCTGACCATCGGGGGCAGAGAGGCAGGTGTTTGTCATAATTCAGTGGTATTGTCACAAATGGTCTTAATTGGAGGGAGGGCCACTCTAGGGGGCTCTACAGGGGTCAAAATGTCAACCATAGGGTCTGATCCCTCAGTGATCTCCTCCACCTGGAGGCCCATGCTCTGTGCCACCCAACGTGGCAGCTCTTGGTGAGTCCTGCTGTCGTCCACTACAGGCGCTGGTCATGCTCCTGCCACAGCTTCATCAGGTGATGAGGAAGACGATGCTGTGACTGGCCCAAGTGAAGATTCATGACCTTCCACTCCTGAAGAATCACACAGGGCAGGCCCCTCATTCTCAGTGCTGGAGTCAAGGATGTTATCAGGCCACACACAGGGTTGGAGCCCTCCAGAGTGCCACGTGGAATAACCCTTGTCGTATGGGGAGGGGACAGGTTCGAGCATCCAGTGCAGGTGAATGTGATTTTGCCAAGAGGGATCCCTGAGCCTGGCGTACACCCATGGGGTCCGGAACGGCCACTAAGATGGCGTTTACCACTGTGGGGCCCAAGGAGCCACAAGGGGATGCATCGCCTCTCCTCTCTGGCACCTGCTGTGGTGCAGGATCCCCCATGTGGCATAAGATTCAGTCTCTGAGTTGGAGGAGAAACCCTCACTCCTCGGAGACCATGGGGCAGAGTGCCAATCATTGCCGGTAAGCAGTGCTAGGGAGACCATGATCTCACCAACATGGCAGGCTTTCCCTTGGATGGCACGGTGGGTCTTTTCAGTGCCAGGTCTTGATCCCAGGTGCAGAGAGGCGGAGGTGGCAGGGCCATATCCCCAATAAGCTCCCTCGCCACCTCAAACGTCTCCAGTGTTGAGGGGAGCTCTCTCCCTCTGCAGGGAGTCCACTGACTCCAGACTCAATGAGTCCCTCCTCGGGCCTGGAGCCAACAGTGCCAAGACAGTGGGCTTGGGGCTCAAGTGGCCTGGCATGGGTTATACTGTATTAGTCTCTGCAGCTGACAACTTCAGCGCTGGAGAGTGCCCCTTGCCTGTCTTCCTGATCTGCTGGCACTGAAGAATGGGAGCAGTGCCGCTGCTCTCCACATGCTGGGCCCTTCGGGGCCGAGGAAGCGTGCTGGTGCCAAGGCTCTTTTGGTGTAGAGGGTTCCACACTGATGCCGAGGTGCACACTCTCTGTTCCACCGGGCTCTACTCCATAGGTCGAAAGGCAGCCTCCATTAAGAGAAACTTCAGTCTTTGACTGCGATCCTTTTGGGTCCTAGGACAGAAGCCTCTGCAGATTTTGCATTGATCCCGCTGAAGTGACTTTCCTAGGCATCTAAGGCAGGATGAGTGTGGGTTGTCCCTTGGCATAGGCTTCTAGCAGGACCAACAAGGTTTGAAGCCAGGCATATTCCAGCTCCAGAAGGGGAGTGGAAAAAAATGAACTACTTGATAAACGGGAGTACTTAAACTAAACTAAACGATGCTAACAACCAACTATTACTAATCACTAACTATTTACAGGTACTTAAGAACAAATGATAGAGGAAAAGCACTTGCTAAGCAAGAGCAGCCATGTTCCAGCGACCATCAAGGGTGGTAAGAAGTAACTGAAGAGGCGGAGGGTCAGCAGGGCCTTATATAGAGCACATTGGAGGTGTGATTCCAGGGGGCACTGGAGCTGACCCTACTGGTATTAATGAGGGAAAATTTTCCAGCGAACTGTGAATGCAGCACACACACACCTGCTTGGAATGGATATGAGCAAGCACTCCAAAGAAGAATGCCCCTTTCCTGCCACACCCAATAGTCTGTGACCCAGAGCAGAGACTGCTGCTGTCCTTGGAGAGTGTATCTGAGCCCCCTTGCCTGGACATGGTGCCTGCAGGTGGCTGGCAGCTCCGTGACCTCAAAGAGCCTAGATAAGAGAGATGCAGGTCAAACTGTTCCACGGTGACACTCAGCTATCCAGGAATGACAGGCCCAGGGGGAGACTCGGGGCCCTGGGTGCCCAGTAACTAAGAAGGATCATTTTGGGCAGAGCTTTCCCTATGTTCTCTGCTATGAACTGGAGGCAAAAAGATTTCTCAGGACAGGTGCTTACTGCAGCTCTCCAGGACACTGCACACTCAGGAGAGGACCCTAGTCTGCATCCCCTAACACCAAGCACACCAGCATCACTGGTACAGCATCAGGTTGTGATGTCACATTACAGCATCATAAGATAATGTCAGCCCAAAGAGGAGGGCAAAGCAGTTGCAAGAGCAGCTGCCAAGCAGGTGCGTGAGCCCACTGCCCTATCATGAACTCTCCTTTGTGCAGGACTTGAGAGGTCTATGGGGAGCAGGTGGGCCCAGGAGCAGGCAGGGACACTTGGTTTATGACTTTGCTGCTTGTTCTCTGCCAGGCCCAGTGCACAGCAAGACGCTCTGCACAAAAGCACTGAGATGGGTGTAACAGGCTGACACAGCAGGAAGAGATGGTTACTTACCTTGTAACTGTTGTTCTTCAAGATGTGTTGCTCATGTCCATTCCATTGTAGGTGCGTGTGTGCCCTGTGCCCAGTTCCTGGAAAATTTTTCCCCTTAGCAGATCCTGTAGGGCCAGCTCCAGCACGCCCTGGAGCCCTGTGCACATGCCGCGGTATATGTGGCACTGCTGACCCTATGTCCCCTCAGTTCCTTCTTGCCATCAACTCTGACAGCAGGGCCGGGGGCGGGTGATGGAATGGACATGAGCAACACATCTTGAAGAACAACAGTTACAAGGTAAGTAACTGTCGTCTTCGAGTGCTTGCTCATGTCCATTCCATTGTCGGTAACTTGCAAGTAACTTGGAGGTAGGTTCAGAGTTCATAGGTTGGTTGACTGCAACACTGCCCTATCAAAACTGGTATCATCCCTAGCCTGTTGCACAATGGCATAGTAGGATGTAATGGTATGAACTGACAAACACGTAGCAGCTTTGCATATGTCCTGAATAGGCACCCGTGCCAAAAATGCTGCAGAAGACACTTGCGCTCTGGTGAAGTGAGCTGTGATGTTGCCCGAAAGCGAAACCTTTGCCTGCTCATAGCAGAAGCATATGCAGGCAGTTATCCAGGAGGAGATTTGTTGCAACGAGACAGGTGAGCCTTTCATCCTTCCAGCCACCATGATGAACAACTGAGTGGACTTATGGAAAGGCTTCATCCTCTCCAAGTAGAAAGCCAGGGCTCTGCATACATCCAGTGTATGCCATCTCTTTTCCTCTTCAGAAGCATGCGGCTTTGGGAAAAACACTGGCAGGAAAATGTCCTGGCTGCTGTGGCATTGGTGATATCACCTTGGGCCGGAAGGCCAAGTGAGGCCTCAGCTGGACCTTGTCCTTATAAAAAAGCTGTATAGGATGGCTCCAAGGTGAGTGCCCTGATTTCAGATACCCTCCTAGCTGAAGTGATAGCTAGTAAGAAGGCCACCTTTCGTGACAGTAGCAGAAGTGGGCAAGTCCCTCGTGAGCCCTGACAGGACCAAATCCAGGTCCCAGGGTGTACGGGATCCCTGACCTATGGGTAGAGCTTTTCTATGCCCTTCAGAAATCTCATCGCCATGGTGTGAGAAAAAACTGATCTCCCGTGAATTGGGGGATGGAAGGCTGAGATGGCAGCCAGATTCACCTTTAGCGAGACAGTAGCTGGACCCTGACACTTGAGGTGCAACAGGAAGTCTAGGACCACCTGGATCAGTGCCTGGTGGGGCGTAACCTGTCACACTGTGGCCCAGCAAGTGAACTTCTTCCACTTGGTCAAATATGATGTCCTCATGGAGGGCTCCCTGCTACTCATCAGCACAGTCTGCACCTGAGACAAATAAGCTCCTCCAAGCTCAGCCATTCAGCCTCCATGCTGGCAGGTGGAGGGACTCCAGGTCCGGATGCAGAAGGCACCCCTGGTCCTGGGAAAATAGGTTGTGCCACCATGGTAGCTCCAAGGGAAGGGCGACCGACAGCTCCAGGAGCGTCATGAACCAGTACTGCCTGGGCCAGGTGGGTGCAATGAGGATGACCCTCACCTTGTCTTTCTTGATCTTTAATAGGACCTTGTGCATTAACAGAATGGGAAGGGAGGTGTACAGCAGCCTGCCCGACCAGGGAATGAGGAAGGCATCTGACATGGCCCTCTTGTCTTGCCCCTGAAAGGAACAAAACTGGCTGCACTTCTTGTTGACCTTGAAGGTGAAGAGATCCACTTCAGGAAACCCCAACCTCTGGAAGATCGTGTTAGTGACTGATGGGTGGAGAGACCACTCGTGAGAAGGTACAAAAGATCTGCTGAGCTGGTCCGCTGTGCCATTCTTGATACCAGGGAGGTGAGAGGCCATCAGGTGAAAATCGTGGCCTATCGCCAGATTCCAGAGACCCTTTGCCACCAGACAGAGGGCTGAAGAACAAGCCCCTCCCCGTCTGTTGATATAATACATTGCTGCAGTGTTAGAACCGAATCACCTTGCCTTTCAAGAAGGGAAGGAACACCGCACATGCTAGGCGGATCACTTCTAGCTCCCTGACGTTTATGTGGAGGCCCTGGTCCTCTTCTGACCAGGTCCCCTGGGTACTCATAGACTCATAGGTCAGAAGGAACCAATATGATCATCTAGTCT
>ML675625.1:28342586-28362739 GCA_007922155.1 Mesoclemmys tuberculata
AGTTCCCCATGCGGAACCGTGTCAAACGCCTTACTGAAATCGAGGTACTGTGACTGGAGCTGATGTGCTCCCCCAACCACAGGTCCAAAGCATTTGATACAAGAGTCACTGCAGGGCCCCTGTCTGCAAAGGGCATTCCCTCCATCACCATTCAGGAATCCAACCACCACTCTAGGGAGGCCAGGATCCATGGGGGCATCATGACAACCCTGTCCATGGGGTGCCTGCTCAGGGCATAAGTCGAGGCCAGCAAGAGCAGAAGCAGTCTGAGCTTCAGGCGGGTATGGCAGAGCACATAGGTGCATGCTGCCACATGGCCTAGTAGCTGCAGGAATTCTCGTGCCGTTGAAAGGGGGCAGACACGGAGGTTCCTGATCAGGCTAGACATGGCCTCAAAATGAGCCTGCAGCAGGAACACTCCAGTCTGCGTCAAGTCAAGAGCTGCCCCGATAAACTCTATCCTTTGCACAGGTACTAGAGTAGACTTCTGCTCGTTTACTAGCAGGCTCGGCCTGTGACCGGTGGCTCGCACAAGGTCCAGATTGGCTTGGATCTGAGCCTTCAACCTGCCTCTGATTAACCAGTCATCCAGATATGGGTAGATCTATACCCATCGACACCTGAGATAAGCAGCCACCACTGCCATGCACTTTGTGAACACCCTTGGGGCTGACAAAGGCCAAACGGGAGGACTGTAAACTGGTAGTGGGAATCTCCCACCATGAACTCGAGGAACCTTCTGTGACTCAGAAAGATCAATGTATGAAAATATGCGTCCTTCAAACCGAGAGCAACATACCAGTCTCCTGGATCCAGGGAGGGGATAAGAGAGGCCAGGTGGAATTTCTGCCTTCTGATGTACCTGTTCAGAATGGGCCTGAGACCCCCTTTGGCCTTCAGGATGAGGCAATAATCAGGAGTAGAAACCTCATCCTCTCATATCCAACAGGACCTCCTCTACAACTCCTAGTATGAAAAGACTGCACACCTCTTGTAGGAGGAGTTGCTCGTGAGAGGGGTCCCTGAAGAGGGACGGGAAGGTGCGGGGAGGAGAGGAAAATTGGAGGGTATAGCCTATTCCAATGGTGCCCAGGACCCAGCGGTCCAATGTTATATGGGCCCAGGCCAGGAGGAAAGGAGCAAAACGGTTTAGGAAAGGTGGGGACGCAGGATCGAGATGCAAGCCTGGAATGCTGTCCTCTTGCGCAACATCAAAATGAGTGTCACTGACTGCCTGAGCACCAGGAGGTAGGCAGCTGCATGGTCAAGGAAGAAGGCAAACCCTGCCTACGCCGACTAATGTTCCTCTCTCTCTCTTTCTCCTCCTGTAGGTCCCGAAGAGGCAGTGTTGGGGGCCCTGATTGCTTCCCTGACAAGACCAAGGTGTAGGGTCCCAAGGTCACCTGTAACACCCAGGGGTTCCAGTATTGCCATTGGGGTGGCTATTGGCCCTGAGGCCACCCTGGAGGGGCTGGGTAGGGACCTTGCCCTTGTCCTTCAGGTCGGGAAGGCTGGGGGTGGGGGGAGCCACTGGGCCCTTCCCCTTCCTGGAATCGCTGGAACCTTCTGCTGGAGACCAGCGTCACCCAGAGCTCGACCGTTTCCCTGTACCATGGTACCGTGGGGAAAGGGTGCGGTATCTCCGCCTCTTACCCCGGCGCTCCCTTGACCGATGTCTCGGTGACGGGGAGCATGAGTCCAGCGACTGGTGGCATCGCTGCCTGGACTGACTCGGTGAGGAGGACCACCCACAGTAAGAGGAAGAGCAGGAGCGGCATCTGGGCAACCATGAGCCTCTCAGTACCAAAGCCCACCATCAGCAGGGGTCTTCTCTAGGTAGGCAACGTGATGCCGGCGACCAGGTTCTGCACCACCCACGTGCGGGTGAACTCATTGGTGCCGGTAACCTAGAACAGTGCCTGGCCCCAGATGGGGAGTGTCTGCTCAATACTGAGCAGGACCTGCGTCGACTCATCAGTGCCGCTGACCTCAGTGCTGGGGAATGCTTCGGGCTGCCTGGGCTCCTGCAGTACTGGTTATCCACCCCTGGAGACTGCCTCGGTGCTGGGGAACGCACCCAGGGGATCAGCCTCTTGGCGGGATCGATCTCCTCCTCCACGGCAACCTGTTCACGGAGTGGTACCTAGGGTGAGGTGAGGTGGGCAGCCACTGGGGGGTTTTCCCTTCAATGTGGGAGCTCCACCCCTTGCCCTTTCCATCTGGGCCAATAGGGTGCGAGGGACGGGCAAGGCCAACAAGTCGCCTGCCGCCTGAAACACCTCCGGTGTCGATGGCATCGCAAGGTGTAGCGGTCCCCTTCCGCACTCTGGAGACGGAATGCTCTGCGGAAGGGCTCACAGTCCCAGGTGAAACCTGCCCCTGCAAGGGTTGCTTGGTGCACTAGCTCTGAGCTGCCCCAGAGCTCAACCCCACGTCCTTAGATCTCTTCCATGCGGGAGAGTGGTTGTCTGTCGGGTGTTGTTTTCTGGGCTTCTTCCTTGGTGAAGAAGCAGCCCAGAGTTGCGATGAAGTCGGTGCCGGCAGAGCACTCTGCATGGACCCAGTGCTTGGTGCCAAAAGGGAGCAGGGCAGTTCCGATGCCGGTTTCAGGGCCGCCTCCATTAACAAGGCCTTCAGACGGCATCTCGGGCCTCTTGAGTCCTCGGTCTGAACGCCCTGCAGATGCCGCACTTGTCCTTTCGATGAGACTCCCCAAGGCACTTTAAGCAGTTTTCATGGGGATCACTAATCGGGAAGGCCTTCCCGCAGGATTTACAAGGCTTAAATCCCGGAGATCGGGGCATACCCTGATGCCGGATGGAGGTCCCATATCTTATCAATTACAACAGTAACTAAGAATTATCTAAATGATTACTTAACAAGTACTTATAAAACAAAAAGCTACAGCTAAGAGGCACTCCCCGAAGCAAGCAAGAATGCAGTTCCAGTAACCGTCAGTGGCAGAAAGCAGGAACTGAGGGGGTGTAGGGCCGGCAGCACCTCAGATACCGCGGCATGTGCGTGGGGCTCCAGGCATCACCAGAGCCAGTTCTATAGGATCTGCTAAGGGGAAAAATTTTCCAGTAACCATGCACAGGACACGCATGCGCCTACAATGGAATGGACGTGAACAAGCATTCAAAGAAGAAGGGACAACATGATGTCATCAGAGTAACTTTTCCCACACAGCACGGAGGCTGTGATTTTGGCCCAGCTTTGTCCAAGCAAACCCCATGGAGATCAACATGGAAGGACACAAGATTTGGGGAAGACATTCAGAGAGAAGAAAGGATTAACCCTTTAATTTCTCTGATGACTTCATCAAGGTCTTCCCTTGGTGCAGAGTCACGGGCAGCTCAATGAAGTAGCAGCACACAGCAGCATCTGTGTGACCAGCAGACATGGCCCCATGGTCTATGTGCATTACCCTGCAGTCAGAGCACCACCCACCAGAGACTCCGTACCAACTGGTGCAAAACTCATTTGCCAAGGGCTTCTGCCTCCATTCCCTCCTCTGTTCTGTGTGCAGCCTGATTAGTGTGCAGTGAGCTGTGGCCTCCTAGGACCTTCCAGCTGAGAAAGTACAGTTGAGCTCAACACATACGCAAGTGGCAGGAGACCTGCTAGCTGAATCCTCAAACATTCACAAAGGTTTGGAGCCCTGGTGCTGCCCCTGCCACAGAGGATGCCTGTCCAGATAAGAGCGAGAGCACGCAGCTCTGCTCCCTTCAGCCCACACGCTCTGAAGCGTCTTTGCAGGTGCAAGCACACAGAGCGGAGACTTTGGGGCTTTGTTTGCAAGTTCCAATATCACCATCAAAGCAACAAAGAGGGACACGGGGAGTGGAGAGCCAGGGGAGCAGCCCAGAGAACACAGGGAAGAGAGAGCGAGCCAGACTGATATAGCGACAGGGAGAGCAGAGAAGCAAACAAAATGCGTGAGAGAGAACAAAGCCAGGGAGTCTGTGGGCAAGAGGGATTAGGGTGGTGGTGGTGTACGTGTCTGCGTGTACACATGCATGCCGAGAGAGAGTGTGTGACTGGCAAATGCACAGCCTCCCTGATTGCGACAACCCTGCACGTCCAGTCCCACTGGCATGGCTTGCAGTCCTGCACTGCTTAATGCAGAAGACTTCTGGGGATTGAGGCTGGAACAGTGCCCAATATCCTTTACCCATTCCTGGGCTTTCTGGCAAAGATTTCCCCCACTGCTAGCCCCAGCACAGAGCTGAAGGGAGGCTTGGGGTATGCAGGGCTCCCACTGATTAATCGTGTTACTTCGCCCTATTCCAAGCAGTCAGCAACTTGGTGGCAAAAAGTCACCAGCTGCATCTGTGTTAGCCACAAAGGGACACTTCTGCCAAATCACCAGGCAGAGAAGAGGAAAAAGCAACCTGCATTGACACACCATGCCTGGAAGCTGTGGGACCAAGGGGAGGGGTGGGGAAATCAGCTCAAAACAGCAGTCTCCAGCTGAACTAGAGACTTGTGCACTACATCCTAATCACTCCAGAACCACCACCACCACCCCCCGCACACACATGTGAACAGTCACAGCCACACTGAACCAAAACCCCAAAACCTGAAGCACCCTGAACCCACTTGTGACCCCAAATTAATTGCATTAATGCACAGGGAAGTCCAATGATTACTGAGCCACCATCATTTACCCAAAAGAACCCATGCTGTTCAGCGGATGTGGTCTGCATGCCCACTCAGGCTCTGTCTACACGTGAAGCTGGAAGTGCGATTCTTAGCTCAAGGAGACATACCCATCCTAGCTCGCATCAAGCCAGAATCAAAACAGAATGTAGCCATGGCAACACAAGCAGTGGGAGAGGCTAACTACCCCAAGTGCATGCCCATTAGAGACCCCAGGTACCTCCTTGGGGCGGCTAGCCCCTCCTGTCTCTTGCGTTGCCTGGCTACATTCTAGTTGGAGCATGCTAGCTGGAGGAGCGCTTGGGAGAATATCTGCAAATGTACACGTTCACACACTCACAATGTTCCACTCCCCCACAGATGCAGACTCTCACTGGCTTTGTTCTCTCTCACACTCTCACTCTCTTCTTCTGCTTCCTTGCTCATCCTGTTGCTACATCACAGTCTTGTTTGCTCCTCTTCCCAGTGCTGCTCCATTGGCTCTCCCCTCCCGTGTCCCTCTCTAGCTGGTCTGAGGATACCTGTAGAACTCACAAACAAAGCCCTGTGATCTCTGTTCTGTGCAAATGCACCAGCAAAGGCCCTTCAAAGCCCTACATACTGGTGGGAGCAGCTAGGCACACAGGCTACTGGTGACAGGACTGCCGCCCAGAGAGTAGTTTCAGGCACTCGCCAGCCTGCAGACACCCTCACTTGGTGCAGTCCTCTCCTCTGAATTGCTCGACATCAGCCAATAGCTAGAGCTTCCTCAGCCCCCACGATTCCCTGGGGACAGAGCAGCCGAGCCCAGGCAAGCCTGAGGCAGTGCTGCTGGGGGGTGAGCTCCCCAGCAGGCCAGCCCCGTGGGCTCCTCTTGGTCACCCACAAACAATGTGGAGTCCTGAAAGCTCAGGTGCTGCTACCAATTGCGGCTGGCCAAAATGTCACATGCCCACCTACAGACCCACACCATGACCTCCACACCTGAATATTACAAGTCAGGGTATCGAGGGGTGAAACCAGAGGTTTTGAAAATGCTACCGTGGGTCCAAACACAGCAGCTCCTGTGCTCGGCATCACAGGTCATGGGGAGCTCCATAGTGCTCCACTCCCCGCTCAGGACAGAGTCCAATCCAAGGTCTGTGGCCTGACTTATAATTCTCCATAGGCTCAAGTCTACCTCGCCAAGAGACCATCTCTCCTATTACAGCCATGACCTCCCGTATGTTCCACCAGAACAATGACACTGTCCACCAGGCAAGGAGGCTTATGAACGCAGGAAGCAAAATTTTCCCAGAGTTGTACTTGGGCTCTGGAATGCGCTGCCATGAGACGGGAGGCACCCCAGGCCACACCACATCCAGAGGAATGCAGACCTCAGCTCTGAGACACAGCTTCCCTCACTAAGGTCTGTGCGGACAGACAGCCCCTCCATGCACAGACACACACAAATCCCAGAAATTAAACACGCCAGTTCTCCCATAGGCTGGGAGAGAGCGAGAGAGAGACTGTCATTATTTCTATTTATAAACACTTGGGAGACGCCAAATAGCACAGCGATGGGTCCAGACAAGAACAAGACGAGAGGGAGAGAGAACTGCCTACAGCCTCTGAGCGTGCACATGGGAAATGCAGGAACTTCCCTGGAGCATGAGAATGAGGCCCAGAGCCTAGCTCAGAGTGCCTGGGTGCTGCTGAGGTTTGTATCCTAGGGCTCTCAAATGGTTCCAGCCTTCCCAATCGCTTTCATTTAGCAGCAAGCTTGGCTCCTGTCAACAAGGGCAGCACCTGTCACAGACACAAACTCCGCTCTCCCTGGCCTGGCCAGGAAACCCTGAGGCGATTTTCTGGCTCACAAGGCAGAATAGGCACCGAAATAGCCGTGCCATGGAGTGTGTCTATGGAGCTTTGCATACGACTGCACACTGGATCCATGGACCAGGGAAGAATGAAGGATCCAATTATACAGGGAAGCAGCCACAGCTGATTCCAAATAAATGCTGGAATTTGTCTGGTAATCCTGGGCCAGCTCTTCAGCTAGTGCCAACAGGTGTAACTCCACCAGAGACAATGGACTGAAGCTGATTTCCATCAGCTGAGGACCTGGCCCATTGTGTCTATGTGTGGCCCAGACTCACCTCACTAGCCCATCAGGAAAGCCTCTGGAAATGAGACTGGCTGCTCTCCCTGGGCAAAAGCACTGTCTGCCCCAGTGCAGTCTGGGAGCGTTCTGTGCTGTCAGGCTCTGCAGGTCAGGGGCTGCATCTCCCTCTTGTGCTGAACGCACCTAACACACAAGCACCGCCACTAGCTGCAGCCGGGCCCCAAACGCCATCCCCCAATGCTGTCAGGGCTGGAAGTCACCCAGAAGCCCTTGCTCCCAGGAACAGCAGAAAGCAGGCTCCAGGAGCCCTGGAAAGCACAGTGCAGCTATGGCTGACAGTGTGCTGTGCTGGATATCACAACTGTGGGGGGTGCTTGCCTGGTTTATTTTGTGCTCACTCCAAAAGCCTCACTAACCACCCATCTCTAACCAAAGCACTCCGCACATGGACCCAAACCCTGGTCACCAATTCTGAACGGAAGGTCCAGGAATCAGCCTCTGCCAGACCCCAAACAAACCTCTCCCCAAACAAACCTGTCAATGGCTTATTAGGACAGAGCTCTCAAGTGCACATCTGTCGCTGCTCTGCTAGTTCGAGCCCATTCACAGAATTAGCATGTAGCTTTCTATGCCTCAGAAACACTGAGCAATGCCAAGGGGTGGAAACAGCAGCATGGTCTGCCAGCACAGCGGCCAGCTCTCTTCAACCTGCTCTCTCCTGTCTCAGCTAATCTTTCTTCTGGCTTGGGCAAAGCAAAGCGTGTGCCGTATGCTCTCCACAGAGCGCTCATACCTCATGCACGCTACCCACAGCCACAGCCCCCAGAAGCCAGGATGCACCAGAGCCAGCCTAAGGGACCAGCCCAAGCTCAGGCTGTGGTGATAAAGCAGGGAAGGGGGCACTGGGTGAGGCATACACATATTCCATCTGGCAGCCAGCTTAGTGGGACTAGCAGAGCTTGCACCTGCCTGTTTGCGGCCCTGAGTTCAAGTCTCACCTCTGACTGTCCCTTGCAAATTAATACATTAATTGGCATGTCAGCCTGCATATGAAATAAGGAAGTATGGCTCCCTCTGCTGGTGCATGGGATGCAGGGAAAGGGCCCTCCCTGAAAAGTCCAAAACTCACAGCTCCTCAGCATGAGATTGTGGTGAAGAAAAGCAAGAACCTGCTCTATCAGCACAAGGGGTTAGGTCCTTCCTGGGAGAGTGCAGCAGGTCCTGGAGCGCAAGGGGCCTCTATGTGCTCATGCACCTGCTGGGTGCTCAGTTTCCTGTAGCACAGCTGGCCAGGGTAGCAGATGGCCACTGCTGTGCAGGGCACCATGAGCAGCCGGGTACAGCATTGGGAGATAAGGGAGCAAAAACTGCAGCACAGAACGGCCTTTTATCCGGAATGTCCTGGTTGAAGAAGAGGTGACTCAGCAGAGGAGCAGCAAAATCAAGGCCTGGCTCTTCCATCGGACAGAGCTGGAAGAGAAGTTTTGCCCAGAAAGACACCATCACCCAACGGAAGAGTCAGAGAGTCATAAGGAAGGATCTGTGTAGAGACTTTCCAAACCTCGAGCATGGAAGTCATTTCTGATGGACTCTCCAGACACTTAGACACTTCTATACCATCTATTTAACTACGGTGGAACCGGATCTGTTTTTTCTCTATTAAATCCAACAGGATGTTTTGATAGGGGAAAAGCCAGCCATCCACAAAGGGCTACAGGGACACGCTCAATATAACAAGCACACAGTGCTTCCCTGATTCTGCTGCAATGGGAGAGGAAAGAAAAACATCTCCACCATTGCTCAGCTTTGTGTACATGGCAGGTATGGCTGGCAGCAACATAGCTGGGCTCCTGCATGCCAGGGGAGGTGTCTCCGTTTGTCTGGCAGTCTCACACAGCAACAGGGCAGAGAAAACATTTCCAGCTGACTGGAAAACACAACTGTCCAACCAAGAAAACTGGCAGGGATCCAGGAGCATGGAGGACTTGGGAGGAGAGGACAGCTGGGGTACCTGGTCTGGTGCTACTTCTAACTCCTGTTCTGAAACTGGCTCAGTTGCTGCTGGTTAGGAGTGACAGGCACAATGGCCTGGGGGTGGTGTGGGTGGACAGCAGGAGAGCTGGGCTGTAAGATGTCCCCAGGGTATGGGACACACACACACTTGAGTTGCAATCACCCAGTGACAGGGATAATTGAAAACCAGCATTTCGGGATTTGGGATTCCAGGGAGCAGCTGCCATAAAAATGAAGGCAGATAACCTCCAACATGGCAACTCAGATGGATGGAGATGTGTTCTAGGGAACACATGCTGCACAAGAGGAAGGGAAATCGGGGTGAAGTAGGAGAGAGTGGACCCCCAGCCCAGCTGCTCTGGAGGACCCACTGCCAGGGGCATTCGGTCCCAGGCTCAGGCCCCTCAGAATGTCAAGGAACTTGTCAGGGGGAAGAAGAGGCAGGACAGGTCAAGGGCCAGGCCCAGGGGGGCAGCAGTCTCTTCTGGGGAAGTCCTGCCCCAGGGGCAAGGCAGCAATGGGGAGAGACGCTCAAATCAGCATGCTCTCCTGGGCCAGCACGAGGCTCAACTCTTGGGCCTCCCTGTCAATATTCACTCCCCTCAGACCTTGATGGACAGATGGACTCAAACCACCAGAGAGAAGCCAGACATGCAACTGCCTCTCTCACCTCAGGAGGAACCCGAAGCCAGGGGCTACATGTTGTGGGGGACCTACAGCCCCCTCTCTTCACAGGCTTCAGCTGTTTCTCCCTTCTCTCAGTGCACTCCCAGGATCTTGTATCTGGGGGCCACACACCTTGCCCACTGCCCACCCCTCAGCTGTGGGACATCAGTTTCTGCAGGCTGTAGCTACCTCCCTGAGCCCACACCAATCACAGCCCAGGAGTGGAGGAAGAGGGAGAGGAATGGGGGACCAGTGGTGGAACAAGCTACTTATCCCTGAGGGCGGGTTGACACTGCTCACAGAGACCCCAGAAATTCATATTTCTGCTGCATGCTCACACAGAGCAGGGCTTTGGAGGTTGCTGGCTGATCCGAGGGTTATCTCAAAGAGAAAGTGATCAGGCACACACCGCAGGGCAGAGATGGCTTTGCCCTATCAGGCCTTTGTCAGTGCAGAAGGTTGCACAGCTCTGACGCTGGGCTCCTTGCGTATTTCTCCTGAGATCGTGTTGTAATCCAAGCCTCGGGGAAGCTCTGGTTTGCCAAAATACTGTTTCAACATTTCATTTTCTCCAGCTGCTGCTGTTTCTGTGTTTGCAGTGTTTGTGCTCAAGAGGTGTGTGTGTGTGTGTCTGCCTAGGTCGGTCTGTCTGTCTACCTATATCTACTGTGTGTCTGTGCCCGTGTCTACACACTCCACTGATAATGTAGGTTTGATTGCTTTGGCATTTCTGTTACTTGCTGAGATGTTTCTATGGTGACTCCCTTCATTTCATGTGATTGGCTGGTTTTCCAACTGCTGAAGGCATGTGGTCATCAGCAACTTCAGGTGAGTTGAGGCCCCCAGGTTCCCAGTCACCTACAGTCATTAACTCCACCAGCTGCAGTTAATTAGGGTGAGATTAGCAAAGCCACAGCAGAAGAGCTCCCAGCACTCACAGTGGAGCATAGCAATGGAGCGAAGCGAAGCTAACGAGAAAAGATGGAGGGGGGGCAGAAATCACAAAATCCTTTTCCTTAAACTCTGTGGATGTGGTTGTGGGTGGAGGAGGACCAGTAATGGAACAGTGCCAGCGAGGGGACTGTGCAGAAAGACAGCATGAACACACCCAGGCAGGTGCACCAAGGATCACTTGGCTCTGCAGCAACAAAATAATCCCCCCCAGAGCCTGAGTTGCTGGTAACGCCCCAGTCTGGAGCCACACAGCCTCTTTGGGCCTGGCAATGCCATGGCCAGTGGAGAACCCTCCGCACAGATATGTTCGCCAGCAGGCTCCAAGTCCCTGCCAATCATCTCTATTCTCATGATAAAATCCTACCTATTTCTGTTCCAGGGCCCCACTGACCCTCCAACACTGATAGCAGGAGGCTCTCAGCTCTGCCCAGGAGACAGCAGCCTCGTGCTTCAATGAGGCAGGCACCCAGCCAGCAAGTGTTCCTGAAGAAACCAACAGGCTCCATCCCATCACCAGAACATACTCCTCCCCCATCAGCAAAACTGCTCCCTTGCTGTGCCAGCAGAGATTGAGCCCAGCCACTGAACTGGGACCCTCACCCTGGACCCCTGGATGAGCTCAGGATCCTGGAGCAGACAATGGAATACACTCCCTCTCCCGAGTGCCAGACCCTATCTGTGCACACCTGTTAGATTTATAGGCACTTTGCCCAGAAGTCAATTGTATAGCTAAAGGGTTCACTGCACAGGAGCTAAAGTGGAGTCTACCTCAGCGTCTGGGTTCCTGTTGGCTGGAAATTCCTGGGAAGGGTACAAACTAATCCAATATTGCAAGGAATGTTGTAGCCTGTACCTGAGCACAGGATCCATAGGCAACCCCCTCCCTCTGGCTGTAATGCCAGGTCTGTGGGATGGCAACACAAGATCCAAGACCAATTCTTTCAGCACTTCAGACCTCAGGCTTTGCCTCATGCAAATGGCCTAAGCCAAATTTCAGCCAGGCTGCATCACTGTGTCATTGCAGCTCCACCTTGCTAAGACAAGCCGATCACTGGGACAAGTTTTCTCTCCTGGGTTTTCTTGGCCCAGTGAATTCTGCAGGGGCCTCAGGACAGTGATCACCTTGTAGCACCAAGTCTGACACTGGCAATTGGCATGGTCTGAATCAAGAACAGGGAATCCAAGAACCTGAATCCAGGCAGCTTGGGGGCACATGACTTCCCTCATGTGTTTGTTCTTCTCTCAGATGCTCCAATGGCCCTTGTCATGGCAGTATCTGAGTACCTCACTGTCCTTAGTGTACTTATCCTCACACCCGTGTGTGGCAGGGCAGGCTGTTACCCATTGTACAGATGGAACTGGGGCACAGAAAGGCAAAGTGACTGGCCCATGGTCACACAGGCAGTCTGCGGTAGAGGAGGGAGACTGAGTTCAACTCCCAAACCCCAGGCACAGGCTCAGAGAGGCAACAATTATGCTCTAAAAATTGACACTTGAAACTAAAATTCAGAATCTAACTGCTCACTTGGGGTGTGAATCACCTCAGGCTTGGTCCCTGCATTGCATCCCCCTTCTCACTCAGGTGGGTAAATTCCATCCCTCCCTCCCTGTAGGTGCTGCCCACACCAGGAGCTACTCCCAGGAACATGAGCTTTGCAGTAACAGCATGTCCCTAAGCCAGCAGCCATTCCCTGAATGCTGGTCCCCACAACTGCAGAGTCTTTCCTTGCCCTCCTTCCACTGGGCTCCCAGCCAGACTTGTGGGATTAGGGAAGGCCAAAGCTTCCACAGGCAAATTCCACATCTTTGCTGCTTGACCAGAGAGAGAAAGCTCAGCACATCTCTCCTCTGGCCCGGAGCACTAGGAAAAGCAATGCTCAGAAGGCTGCTGCCGGCAGCAGAGAGCACCCCATGTGCTGCCCAAACTGCAAGCATGGAGGTGTATTAACTAGGATAAAATCCAGCACCGCCCAGGGCCATTCAACAACCAGCTGCTCCTTGCCCATCAGCACAGAGCAACCTGATCTCCCCACCGAGCAGGGCAGAGATGGAAAGAAAGAAACAGAAAATGATGGCAGCACAAAGACAGCCCAAGGGAGAGTCTGGAGCAGTTGCTGTAAGCAGGACCATTGTGTAGAAGATGACAAAACGACTAACGTGCTGTCCCTGCACATTTCCCTGGCTTTTTGTCCAGGCTTTGCAAGTAATAAGTAGTCATAATTAAATGTAACAAAGCATCTAAATCCTGAAGCAAGGGATCCCTGTGGTGGCTGCCGATGGGATCAGAGGGCCTTTGGCTTAGCATCCACCAGTCGCAGCCCAGCCCTCAACAGCGAACTCTGACAAACAAATCAGAAGCCCCAGAAGATATAAAATCCCTACAGAGACGAGCAGGTAGCAGGTGCCCGACCTGCATTAGCAAGCTGGCTACACCTAGCACCCTGCAAGCCAACATCCCCACACTCCGAGCCGATGCAGGGAGGGAGACTGATAAATGGCTCTTTGCTGCTGTAACAAGCAGGCAAAACGCAGGCTCCATCTGTGCTGAGGCAGAGCCAGGGCTGGTATGGTCACTAAACTCAAACAAGTCCAACTGCATGAGGAAATGAGGGAAAACAAAGCCATCCTGGGAACAGAGATGCCTTGGGCAAAAAATTAAATGCTGCATGAAGATCTGGAAAGCAAAGGAAGTCACTGATTCTCCCCATCTCCCTCCCAGAGGTAGATTCCCACCTCCAGCTCCCTGAGGAGACAACTGGGGCACAGCCAGGCAGTCATCCTTCAGAAAGGAAGCAGACTGAATGTTGTCTGTATCCCCTCCTGGCTGGAAAGGCACAGTCACAGTGCCTGGCTGAGCTGCTAAAGCCAGCTCAGAGCACAGGGCAATGCCATTTAAACTTGTGGAGCAAAGAAAATTCAAGGTCTAGGGGCCAAGGACATAAGGCTGGGCCACACACCTCTCCAACCAACCACTCTTCACCCAGAAGCCACACAACATACCAGAGATCCAGGGAACAGCAACCCAGTCACACTCTACAGAGGTTGCACAATCCACACACTGAATGCAAGGAATCTATAGCTACATATACCTTTGAAATATTATTCCTTATAAAACCACATAATTAACCTGTAGGTCAATGCTCACACACTCCCTACAGTATATACATGTGCAAATATCATGCAAAGGCCAACAAAGAAGAAAAGCAAATATAGCCACAACTAGGGTGACCAGATAGCAAATGTGAAAAATCAGGACGGGGGTGGGGAGTAATAGGTTCCTATGTAAGACAAAGCTCCAAATATCAGGGCTGTCCCTATAAAATTGTCAAGTCAAATTTGACCTAAAACTTGGGTTTTTATGGAGATGCTTTAAAAACACTTAACATCTCCATGCAAATAAAATAAAGAGTCAACAGACAGGACATGGTTTTTCAAACAAAGATTTCCCCTGGATTGTTTACAGTGCAAATCCTGCTGCCTTGGACTAGTGCCTAAGATCTAATTTCTAGAAACTGATTATAAATAAAAGTAAAACAAACTAGTCTGTTTTCATTGCACAAAAGGAAAGACATCCAAAAATAACAAAACAACATACATGGTAAATAGTAAATTTGGGCCTGATCCTGAAAATCCTTATTCATGTGTGTGACGATTTACAGAATTGGGTCTGTAGATATTTTAAATACCCAGTTTTAATAGCCCCAGGTGTTGTTTGGAACAGAGATAGGGAATGTTGTTTCTATATATTCTCTTTCACCTGACAGGCCTTTTGCCATATTTTCTACGAGACTTGTTAATTTCATGTAAAAAACCGTTTTAAAATTGGCCTACTTTTACCAATGACTCCTCTGTCCAGGGTTTGAAATCCATGTCTCACACTATTCAGTGTCGGGCATGAAAAGCAAAGGGCAAGTATTTGATTTGTATTGCAGGGGCAAAGCCGGTATTTACTGTATATCAAATGATTTTTTTTTAAACACATGCTATGAACTGTTGACAACCCAACGCTTCCTGCAAGGAACCCAGGCTAGATCACTCTGTTCTCAATCTCACTGAACCCAATGGAGTTGCACAGCATGTAAATCAGGGCAGAATTTGATCTGCCTTGTTCAGATTTTAGTGGACTCTGCTTCATGCTATAGTCATTAACTAGAGGCCATGTCAGCATTTCCAGGGGTTTGTCACTGACACAGAAAACAACTTTGGGGCTGGAATACAGCCAGCTAGGTCTCAGCCAGGAAGAAACATGCAAGACTCTCATTCCCTGCTTTTACTGTATAAAACACCAAAATCAGTCAGTCTGGTTGAACTGCTTATTTGGGGGATTTTGAAAAATTATGTAAAATGGCTATGATCTCTAACTTGGAGAAGGGTCTGCTGCACATGCGCTCTAGATACTTTCCAGAAGGAGTGGGGGAGTGTCTACAGGTTTTATGAAAGAAATCTTAGCACAACCTGATGCTGCATCTACACTGAGCTTCCTGGCAAACAGAGTCCATAACCAACTAAATTAGAGTCTGCAGGTTTGAAACACTCTGTAAATATCAGGATCTCATGAGCGATTGAAATGGGACCTGAGGAAATAGTTTGCATTTGAAATTTCCCCAGCAGAACCGAAATGCCAGCTCAGGCTGTAACCTGCAAGGCACTGTGATTACAGAGAACCCAGTGTTGCTGCTCTCATTCCTCAGGCCATCCAAATACACTCAGAGCTCACTTCGCCCTGAACAGTTCCATGCTCCATCCCGACTCTCATGCTGCACTGACTTGTGGTTTATAGTTTGAACTTCTTGCAAGCGCCTGGCTCATGCTTGCTGCTATTCACATCATCATTTCTGTAACAGGCTTTGTTAAAAACCTACATTAAAAACGAAGGAAAAAACTAACTTTAAGGAACATTACAAAGGACACAAGTGAAGAAGAGACAGCACTAGGTCAGCCACTCCCTCATTCTTTCCCCTTGTGGTACCTGGTGGTACTGCAGAGGTCTCACAACCTTACGGCTGTTTGGCTAAAAGCCCCTCTCCCAATCTAAGGGGAAGAGCTACTGGGCCCGGAAACTCAACAGATTGGGGGAGACAATGAATGAAAAAACAGGAAGAGGTGGAAGGTCAAAGGGCTAAACAGAGGGAACCTGAAGGGGACACGGAGCAGACAACCCCAGATTGCACCCACTGCTCCTCAAAAGCAGCTAAGAAGTCAGCAGACGCAGCCTAGAGAAACTCTGCCCAGCCAGAGGAACGGAACTAGGCCCCACAGTTGCACACAAGGTTAGGGCTGGAGGGGAGGCATGCTAAATTGGAGCCACACAGTGCTTTGCAGTCCTGGTCCCAAATGAGGGGCAGTAGCTGGGCACAAAGGACAAGCAAAGCCTTTCCTAGGCATTGCTGGTTACAGCACATGCCCCCAGACTGCAGGGGCAGAGATACCTGTCAGGCATTTGGGCACCACATTTAAAGGAGAGTGCCTGTTTAGCACAGTTGGTTTTAGTTGATTAGAGAACGTGGCTCTCTTGTGAGGGACAGAACCTGACTCTGACAAAAGGAACCAGGCACATCCTGGTGCCTATGGGGTGGCAGTTACGCAGCACCCTGATGTTAGCAGGCATATGACATCTCCTCGGGGGGCTCCCTCAGGAGGGACAAATATACCAGTCACCTGGTGGGGGCTGTCCTGATCCTGGTCAGATGAATAAATAGGTCATTTAACTCTCAAAACTTAAACAGGAGCAAAGAACAAACATGACTACGGGAGTCTCAGACAGTTTCTTTTAACGGTAACATTGGCTTAAAGGTGAACCACGGATATTTGAGAGCTTAGATGCTGCGGAGACAGGTGCCCTAGAATCCCTAGGACAGACACCGAGATGCTGGTGACAATCTCCATGGATCGTACCTGCCAAGTGCATGGTTAGAAAACAACTCATCTATTTTACATTCACTTCAGCTTCCAGAAGTCACTACATGGCTTTTGCTCCAGCAGGACACCCCAGGCTGCAGCATTTCTGATTCCACAGCAGCAGTGGAGCCTGTACTCAGCCTAGGAAGGTGGCTGGGGTCACCCGTGCACAACACACTGGTCACAGGGCTTTCCAACAGAGCTTATCTCTGAGCCCCCAGGGTGCAGAGTGCCAGCCCTCTGCCAAACCACGGCTATGTCACAAAACCCACCGGGATGCAGCCAAGCCCAGCTGGAGTGGCCATGGCGCAGGCTGTAACCAGGGCATCACCACAGTGGCTCGAGGGGGTGATGTAAAGCGGACGAGTTTGTGCCTAGTTCTTCACCCAGTCAGTGCCCCTCCGAGCCACTGCAGCTCGGGGCACCTGACCCGAGCAGCCCAGACTGCCAAGCGCAGAGTTCGTCAGTCACCTGGGCAAGGGGCCATTCAACCGGCGTCAGCCCCACATCTGCAACCCGCCCGGCCCCAAACTTCACGGCTCGCCCCACCCCGCCCGAAAGAACCCTCCACCTGTGCCCCGCACTGCTCGGTTTCATGCCAGGAGACCGGGGGCCACGCCTGGAGCGGCAGGAAAGTTTGCAGCGAGACGAGAAGGGGAAGTTGGGTCCCTCTTGCCCCCTGCTCAGAGGGGGCTGGCAGGGAGCGACCCACCGCCCGGACCGTCACAGCCTGGCCGTGCAGCAGCTCCGGCACCAGCGAGCAGGCAGACGTGCTCCCTCCGCCCCGGCAGCGCCCGACTCCCCCAGCTGCTCCCCGGCAGCGGCTCCTACCTCGGGCAGCGGCTCCAGCCGGATCCTTCCGACAGGGGCTCCCCCAACATCCCGCGGGGCTCGGCAAAGGGGCATCGCCCGCGCCTGGCAGCAGGAGCCCGGGACGCTCCCCGCGGGGCTGCGCAGGGAGAAGCCCCGCTCCGGCGGCGAGCACAGCCCGCAACCTGGTGCCGCCTCCTCCGAGCCGGCAGAGCGAGCGGAGACGGGGAGGGCTGGGGCGGGAGAGACTAGAGCCGCCAGCCCAGCCCAGCCCGGCCCGGCCCGGCCCCTGCTGGAGACGCTGAGAATGCAGCGCTGCCGGGGCTCCAGCTCCCCGCCAGCCCCGCACCCGCCGAAGTGGGGTTCTTTCGCAAGGCCCTGCACCCCGACCCTCCCCTCCCTCACCCAGCCTCCCTATGCTCCCCAATCCCCCCAACCTCCCTATGCACCCCTACCCCCTACAGCCAGTCCTGCCCCATGAGCCACAGAACCCCATCATGCCCTGCCACCCACACTGCTCAGGACCAGGGTCTGCCCCAGCACGACCCATCAGAGCCCTTGGGAAGGGGCGAGCTGGGGCAGGAGGTTAGGCTGCAGCTCCAGGGCTGCCGGGGCACTCTGGGGGGGCTTGGGGTGGAAGGTGCCTGGCCCCTGTGGCCTCTCAGGCCCAGGCAGCCATGGGGCATATCTGCCACTCACAGCCCCACCCAGACTCACTGCACTGGGAGTGCAGTACATGCAGCAGGAAGATGGCCACACAGAACAGGGTGCCCCTGGTAGGAAGAGGCATTGCTGCCTGGGGGAGCTGGAACAGCTACTCCCTCTGGGGCCTGGGCACCTACCAGCCTGTGTCCCACCTGCCACCAGTGCACCCTGGCAGACACCAGGCATGGGTAGAATGGGGCAGCCCTTCCAGGCACTCCTCCCCTTCTCTGTCTGGGCCCCAGTCAGAAAAGAGGAGCAGCAGCACCCACCCCTCTCTCCCTGCTGCCGAAATGCCATAAGGATGGGCACCCAGCACATTACAAGTTCTTTAGCACAGAGATCAGGGTTCTCTTTGTATAGAAGTGCAGCATCCAAGGGGCCCCAGTCCTGGCCTGGGCTCTCTGAGCACTACTCCATGCAAATTAAAACAACCCTAACCAGAGTCCTTCTCTGGGAGGTGGCCCAGTCTAACTCACAGGCAGGAAGCTGTTTCTGGCATGCTCTGTAAGGAGAAAAGCCCAGGCAAAGGAAGGGTCACATTCTGTCCCGCCATCCCATAGCTCAGCCATTCCATTCGTACAGGCTGAGGGATAGCCCTAAAGACAGCATTAGACTTTGGCAGCCTTTCATGGGCGGACCCAGCACTGAGGTGGTTGAAGCAAAGTCCTGGAAGATCTGTGCATGGAGGTGAACTGACACTTAGCACAAGGAGCACCAAAGCTGAGCTGGAGTCAAAGTAATGATTGCAAAACTTGGGGACCTCTCTGGGCACAGTCAGCAACTCTCTCAGCCCAGCAGAAATTGCACAGCCGAGTTTCTGTCACTGCTCAATGGCAGGGCACTACGCCAACAGGAGCATGTACAGGAGTCTTCATTCTTACATTGAAAAGCCACTAACTCTGAGGTGGGACAGGAGCCGCTCGCTGAACAGCAGATAGTTACATACCAAAAAGTTTATGACAAGAAGTGAAGAAGAAACCTGGGTCCAATTGAAACTATGCAGGAGTTGTGGGAAAGTGAAGTGTGATCATCAGTAGGGTAACTAGATGTCCTGATTTTATAGGGACCGTCCCCATACTGGGAGCTTTTTCTTATACAGGCACCTGTTGCCCACCACCCATCCCCATTTTTCACACATTACCTAGTCACCCTGTCAGGAGCTAACTGCCCGGCCTGGGACCTTTAATGATCTCAAATTGCCAGGAGCTCAGTGCCCATCTCAGCAGAAGAAAGGGTCCTCCAGGATCACAGCACTCCAGCACCATGCTGGGGCACTGGAGCATGAGTGGTGTCACCACTCTGTGCCTCTTCTTGCAAGGTGTGTGACCATCTCAGGGCCAAGGGGAGATAGGGGAGAATGAGCTGGGAGCAATAACCTCTACTGGTGTTCAGCAAACAGAACTGGAGCCCAGAGGGTGTCCTCCCTGAGAAGTGCTGGCGTGCAGGGCACAGGACATGAGTGAGGCGCAAGCAGGGCACTGTAGGAAGTCAGGAGGCATGCATGTCTGTTCAGCCAGAGGGCTGGTTTGACTAGTGCCGAGCTGCATGTGGGGCTCCCAGGCCCTTGCTCTCGTAGGGATACAGTGAAGCCTGGAATACAGCTGCTCTGTGTTGTCTCTGATATCTGCTAGCAGGGACCTCCCTCTGTTAGGATGGCTTGTTAGTGGCTGGGCCCCAGTCAGAGAAGAGGAGCAGCAGCACCCACCCTTTCTCCCTGGTGCCCGGATGCCACAAGGATGGGCACCTGGCAGGTTTCAAATTCTTTAGCACAGGGATCAGGCTTTTCTTTGTACAGGAATGCAGCATCCAGCACCATGGGGCCCCAGTCAAACACTAACTCCCAAGCCCAGAATACCCAGACCACAACCCTAGGGAAGTCCACTTCCACCCAAGATGTCTGGGGTCAGCCTGTCCTGGCCCCTGCCTGTTGTACAGACCGCTGGGCCCACTTGGGCTAGTCAAAGTGCCTGACAAAGGTTGGGGTCTGCACAGCACGTACCACACATGGAGGGAGCTCTTGCCCCATTACACCTCCCCCTTGTCACCCTTTGTGGCTGAGGGCAGGGCTCTGAGCTGGGGAGAAGCAGAGACCAGACACACCCTCTACCTGAACAAGTGGGCACTAGGGAGGAGCAGTGTGAGCACACGTCCAGTGCCCAGTGGGCTGGTATCCCTCTGGGCAGTGAGATGTGTAGGCCCCTGGGCATGGGGCTGTAGGTGCTCTGCTCCATCTCTGAGGGGGCATGGATCTCTAGCCCCATTGTTGCTCACTCTCTGGAGCAGGGAGAGGTTAATTTCTTCAGCCCCATCACCACGGCATATGGGCCAAAAGTGCTGTATGTGTAGCTGGGCTCCTCTTTCT
>ML675625.1:28363139-28397556 GCA_007922155.1 Mesoclemmys tuberculata
TGTGACTCTAGAGAAACTTAGCCCAGCTAGTAAGGGCTCTGTCCCAGATCTTCGCTACAAGGACGAGGGGTGGTCAGCCTCAGGCCAGGGTCCTCCAACCCAAACAGCGATCAGGGGTTTATTACAACCCCTTCTATCATGGCTGGAATTTACAACACTTGGGAGACATACAAAAAATAGCCCAACACCCGAGCCGCAGCTCAAATTGGAGCGCAAGGGACACCCTGGGGGAAAGGCACAAGAGAGACGGATGGGAAGAACAGAACCAGCATTGCAGGGTGAAATGGCCTTCCACAGGCTGCTCTCTTGGCAGGGTTCCTCCAGACTCTGTCCCTGAATTCCTCTCTCCCTCTTCTATCTGCAGCCCTGGCTCATTCCCTTCCATTTGTGGCATTTCCCTTCCACCTTCATGCCATGCCCTTAATTCTCAGAGTGACTGAAACCCCAGTCAGAATCCCTCAGAATCTGCTGCCTTTAACTCTATGGGGATTTCGTCCCCATCTGGCTTCTCACTCAGTTTACTACCCTTAGATGATCTATCCTACCCTTCGAATAGCTACCTTTGTATTTTCTCACTCTTCCCAGTCTGCAGCGCTCTCCCCTCATTCTAGCACTCCCTCCCTGGGCTCCAAACCCTGCTCTTTATTCTCTCCAGCTCTGGTTTTTCCTCTTTCTATCATTCACTTGTTGCCTCTCGATCCTGGTTTTGTTGTGATTAGTCTCTGCTCTGCCCCTTTCACGTGTCTATTCTTCCTTTTCACTCCTTCTCTCTTTCTTTTCCCAGTCCCTGTGTTCTCCCTCTCTCTGTGTCTGCCTTTGTCTGAAGCAGTTGAAAGTTAAAAGCTTTTCCAACTTGATCTTGAGCAGCTTTTCCTGGCGCTTTCATCTCCACAGCACATTTGTAAAACTGCTCAGACTGAAGGGCCGTGACATGAACAACTAAAGAAATATCAGAAAAGAAACAGGGCCTCCCAACACAGGATGGAAATTTGCCATTTTCTCAGAGAAACTCTGTGCTTCACACACACAGATTCTCTTTCCACCACTCCTGTAAGCACAACAAGATAAAAACTATTTACTGGGATTTTCTCCTCCAGTTCTCAGACTTCCAACCTCAAGGAGTCTGCTGCTGGGAGGAGAGACTGGAACAGCTGAGAGCTCCCCAGCCATCACTACTGTCCTGCTGGGAAAGTCTGGAGTAGCTGGGAGATTGTCACTGCCAATACTCTTGCCCCATTCCCTGCTGTGCTTCCTGCCAGGAGAGGCTGTTCCTGGAGTAGCAGGGACTGGGAGTTTTCCCTGTAGTTAGCTCCTGCTCGCCTTCCTGCTGGCCTGAAGATGCTGAGCCCCCCCAAACAACCATCGCCTTCTGGTGGGTTGGTTTTTCCTAGGATGTCTGCCAACTGCCAGCCAGACTCTGAACAAATGTAGTCAATTAGTGGAGGCCCCTGTCTTGTGGCTGGGCTCACTCTATGCCCCAGCTGCAGCTTAATGCAGCAGAAACTCTCAAGTTCTCAGCTACCTGAAGAGGCTTTTTTTTACCCTTGCTTCCTGTGTGAGCTGCACTGGACTCTCTACTCCATTAGGCTGGAGTGGCTCCAGAGGGTGACTTAAGGGGAATGCACAGGGAGATATGCTTTCAGGCCAGTCCTTGGCTTGGCTCTCTTGTTGCAGCTTGTGCTTTGCAGGATTTCTTTCACCTGTGAGCTGGGAGAGGGAGACACTTTGTGCAGGTTAATCTTAGCTGAGGTTAGTGGAAGCAAGTGCATGGGGGTGCTCTGAGCTGCCTGATTGCCTAACACAGCCACACACTGTAATATGGAGCAGGCCAAAGAATCAGGTGTTTCTGTGGGAATTCCTCACTGAGCAGCCTGCGCAGTCAGCTCTCACTGCTCTCTAAACCCATTGGAGAAATAGATCCAGTACAAGAATGGGATGAGCTCTGTGATTCACCTCTCTGGCAGCAGAGCCAGTGCCCATTAATCCACATCTCCATCACACTGTCCATATCTGGCTGTCTGACTATCCATCTCCCTGTCCCGCCAGCCAGCTCTGCCTTCCATCACACGCAACCTGATTCTGCACACACTAAACCTCTGTCCCAGTGCAGCCTTTCTGAGGAAACAAAAGGGCCTGTGGTCACGTGCTCAGAATGCCTTCAGGGGCAAATAGCAAATGGATAAAGGCTGGGTGCTGGGCTCATGGAAGAACGTGGCCTTTGTGTATTCCCACCTCAGCCTAGCCTTGCAGCTCCCATGCCAGGCACTGGGGGGCCCCAAGGCACAGACCTGACCCTGTGCCTCAGGTGGAGGGCAGCACTCAGCACGAAGTTTCAAGGTTTTATTGAGTGAGGAGGTTTCTTGCCTTCAGGCAGGAAGCAGCAGCCATAGAAATCTGCCCCTTTCAGGTCTGGAATATACTGGCAGGTGGCATCACCCTCCTCCAGCAGGGATTCACACTGATGCAGCTGGGGCTGTGGGCAGAGCTGATGGAAGACCCCTGCCAGCTGGTGCAGGAGAGTTCCTGAGAGCAGGTGTTCAGGTACAAGGGATGCAGGGCTCCCCGTTAATGATGGGGCAGTGACCCTGGCTCCTGAGTCTCACTCTCACACTGCCCAGGGAAGCTCAGGGATGCATTCTCTGCACTGAGCCCAAGCTCAGTGACTGCATCACCCACCCTGTAAGCTCAGACATAGGGTAATTATAGGCCCCTCCTGCTGGTTATGTCAAGCCCATGCACATGGGGCTGGTTCTGGTTCTTGATGCCAACAGGGAATTGCCCCTGGTGTGCCAGTGATTCCGGAAACACACGCCGTAAAGCACAACAACACACGACACAATGGAGCACCCACAGGCTGGGGGGGGGGATGTGCCCCAGGCACCAACCTCAGCTTTCTCTACTGTGCCCAGCCCCCTCCCTATAATGGGTGCTGCCCCAGCCTTGCTTTCTCACCTTCTGCTGGGCATAACCCCTGCCCAGCTCCTTCTAACTCCTCAGATGCCCCCTGCCCCAGCTCTAGGAGGGTGGGTCCTGCAAGCTGAAGAGAGGGCACCCTCATAGGCTCCCATCTCCCCTCACTCCAGGTTCAGTGAGCTGGGGGCCAACGCCCACCTCTACCAGGGCACACGTTCCACACTGGGCAGGAAGCCCCCCTGCAGCACCCAGCTGGTGAGTGGCAGCCTCAGTTAAAACTCAGGCTGAAATCCTGTGAGAACAGGAACATGTCACAAGACCGATTTCGGTCCCATACAATAGCAGCTTTCATGACAGTATCATGAGATTTGGCAACACCCAAAACTTGCCCCAAGCCAAGCCAGCCTTCCTCAGGATAGCCCGGCCTGAGGGGGCATATCCAGGCACAGCCTGCCCCTTCAGCCTACCATGACCACCCTCTGCCTCCCAGGGGCCAGGCATATTGCCCACACCCCACCCCTTACATCCCCATTCCTGGGGCCAGGCACATAGAACCCTAAGTGGGGGAGGTGGGGCCAAACACAATATTGCCAACCACAAATATTCAGAAATCATGAGATTATGTAAAAATATTAGATTTGGTGTTCTTGTTATTTGCCTTCTGCTTTTTGAGCCTGTAGGGTGCACTGGAGTCATATTTTGAAGCTTTCTCCACAGCATGAGGGCTAGAAACTTACTTTTTCTTTAAGAAGGGAGGCTGAAATCATCACATATCCACTTGACTCCAGGAGCTGGGGCTTTAAGGAAAACAATAATTATCATGAGACTCATGACAAAATTGTGAGAGCTGGCAACACTGCAAAACACACCACCCTGCTGCCCCACAACCATTCCACAAAGTGGCACCTGGCATCAGATTGGATGGTCCCTATCATGCCTGGGGCCATTCTGAGGCAGTCCCTGCATCAAGGTTCCTGCCCCTGTCCCATGCAGCTGGGAGCCACGTGCTGGCGGAGGCTGGCAGCTCTCCCCAATCTTTATTCTCCCTGAGTACTGTGTCATTTGCAGACTCCTTCATGTCAGCCCAGTGATTAGATTCCAATGTCTTTATGAATAATTTGTTGTGCAATTATAAAGCAAATATTTAATTGAACTTTATGTAAAATATGCTGCTGCATTTGTGCACCCAGCTTGCTGGTTTGGGACAAGGATTGCATGAGTCTACATTAGGCCCCAAGAACCCACTGAGTCTGAAAGCAAGCCACCAAATAGTTCCCTTTCTGTCCCCCAGGAGCCTGCAGTCTGTGCACAGTGAGAATACAGGTGATAAGCTCCTGGGCTGGGAGACATGAAGGGGAACAACCCTGCCCCTGGCCCCACCAGGTGAACAAAATGTCACCTCCTAGAGCCACCTGCCAGACTCAGCCTGGCCTCAGCCAGCATGAGACTACATCTTCATCAACACAAAACATGGGGGTGAGACTGGCATAGATCAGAGCATGTCACTGCCCAGTCACTGGCTCCAGGTCAGCGGTGTGACCATGGTTACCATGCAAAAACCATGGTAAATTTCCATCTAGCTCCTAGGTGTCCTCCCTGCAGAAATCCCCTGCTTGGTTGGCTCTTTGCTGACAGTCTCTCCAGAGAGGACTGACTGGGTCTTGGAGTCTGAATCGCCTCCTTTCTCCAGGGCAGAGCAGGAGCACACTCATGGGGAAACTTGTACGTCAGCTGCCTTGGCTGCACTTGCACTGTGGAGAAGGGGCCTCGCTCCCTGGACTTGTCAATCCGACACATTACACCAGCTCTAAATTCAAGATGAGAAAGGACCTGAAGGCAGCAGGATGCCTGGCTCAAACAGAGGGGAAAGGCCAGTCCAGGATAACACACTGGGGCCAATGACCTATACGAAAATGCTCTATGTACCATTGGTGCTGCCTGACATCTTCCCTGAGGCTGGGGCCGGCAGGGCCCAGGTGGAAGAGTCTGGAAACAGTGTGGATTGTCCATGGCATCATCTGTGTAGGAAAAAAGTCTGTATCAGCAAAAACCAAAGGAACTGGATGAAATCCTCATTTACTATGGTCTGTAAAAGAGGCTGAAGTTATTTCCAGCAGTGGAGAATTTGAAATGGAAAGAGGAAAATGAGCAAGTTGAAAAGATCAGAGGCTCCTTTTCAAACCAGTATCTAGTGCAGGTAATTGGTAACTGACCGAGGGGACTGTTGAAATTGACCTAATCCCACAGTTTCCATTGCAGGGAGTAATTCCAGGAGCAGAGGAGGGAGGAGGAGTGCTGCGTGGCAGCTCCGGACTGAGAGGCTGATGCGATAAGGTGGGTTACAGGGTGACAGGAGACGCTGTAGGCAGCCAGCAAAGGAAATTCTGCAAATTGGAGACACCAAGTGGAGCAGAGTGCGTTAGTGAGACGGAAGAAGAACGGAGCTTTGTGCAGAGTGTCCCTGCCCTATAAGCTGGTGTTCACATGGGGATGTACAGCCATGCTGGAGTGCACAGGGGCCCCCCCTGGAGCACAGAGTGTAGTCGTCTCCAGCCCAGGTGTTCCTCTCATTTAACACATTACTCCTTGACTCACCATTGTCAAATTCCCCCAAATGCTCATTAGGGCCTGATCCTGGTCCCTGCAGACCTTTCAAAGGGAAGAGAATGAAGCCCTGGGAGATCTTGAACAAGAGGCCTTGTAAGCTGTCCAAGGCAGGCCCCAGGCCTGTGCTTGTCTCTTGCACAGCGCTGAGCACATGGAGCCTGTTGCACTGAGAAGGGAGAAGGTTTCAGAGCCTCTGGAGCAGACACACTGACAATGTGAGGATGGGGAACCAGTGCATATTACGCTAACGGGGAAACTTGGACTGATCAGCCCAGCACCTTAGACCCCACCCTTCTCACATATGCTGGGAGCCAGAGTCCCAGCTCAATATCGAGGGCTGTGGGAAGTCCAGCTTCCTGCTTGGCGTGGCTGTGGGTTTCACCGGACAAGTAGCAGCACGTGCATGGTTACTGGTTTCTCTGGACATGGCAGGGTTAAGAGCAGCAGCACCTCATGGGGTATCCAGAGAGACTCCATAGTTGATCCCCCTCCCCTAGGACATCTGCCCCGAGCTCTCATTCCATGTTAGCAGGGAGCTTGGTGCCTGTTCCCTGTTAGTCTCTCTCACTCTGCTCTTTCGGCTCTGTTCCCAGCTGCTACTGCTGTATCATTCACCCCATCGATTCCCATTCACAGGCTTGTTCACCGTCATTCACTACAGGACCAGCCCCATTAGCAGTCTGTCCATGCCTTGCCTCTGGACGCTCCCCCTGCTTCCCAGCCCTTGATGCTTTTCACTCACAGGCATTAAGGTATCTTTCAAGTGGCACCTTTCCACTTACCCTGCATTCCAGGCAGTTCTTTCATAAACAAGTGCTTGAGCAGGCTCTGTGCTGTTTGCTCAGCTTCACGCTTTCATCTCCTACGTGAGCTGTGCCTGGTTTGAATGCTGCAATTCAGCCTAAAAACACAAGGTAAAGGTGGTGTTAACAATTCGGCATCTGTGCACGTTGTCTCCGAGACTGTGGTCTGCAGAGGGTGCAATGGCATGCACTTAAGGCAGCCCAGAGGAGTCAGTGGGTGCAGTATGGAGAGGCCTGAGCTAAAGACAATGAGGTGTCTTGCTCTGAACCTTGCCTGCAGAAAGGCCTTGCTCACTGCATGCCTTTCTAAGATACGCTTTAGTTCAAGCAAATCACAGGCTGGATGCAAGAATCTTGGGGGGAGGAGTGCGGAGCAGCTCTCTGCCTGGATTACACAGGTGGTCAGACTGGATGAATAGAATGGTCCCTGCTGATCTAAACCTCTATGAATCTTGTAAACCCAAGATATTGCAGCCCATCCCAGAGCAACGGAAAAGGAGTGGGAAATGAGCTGCAGTCCAAGGTGCACAGAGAGTACAAGGTGGTGTGTGCTCGCTGAAGGTTTTTGTCAATGGAGCTCCCCAATCCCCAACATGGTCTGCTTTTGGAAATTCCAAACACCCCATCCATGGGGTTGGGGCATCCCTAGCTCATTTCAGCCCTGTCAGGGGGTCTGTGCTGTGAACCTGGGGTGTCCCTAGCTCATATCAGCCCTGGCAGGGGGTCTGCACTAGTTCCATTTGCTCCTTGGGGCCTGACAACTCCAACATGGCAAGTTTTACTAAATGCAAATTATTAAACAATTATACAAGAAAAACAACAACAATGTTCTAGGCTACTTATCAAGCCCTGCTCCATGATGCCCACCAGGCACTGCCCCTCCCCTGCCATTCAACCCCACCCTACCCTGTGCTCTGCCAACTGGATACCACCCCCTAGGCTGCCCACCCCACAGTGTCCCACCTCGCAGGTGCTACCCCCTTATCCTGCGCCATCCCATGCTGCACCATGCCTCTCACCCCATGTTGCACCCCCATCCCACACCACCCCACAACCCAGCTATTCCATCAGGCACCCCACCCACCCTATGCTGTGACCTTCCCCTAACCCAAGACTTCCTGTCCCTCAGGCACTCCAGAACACTCTGTCCCTCAGGAAAGCCCTGCCCCCAGCAGACCACAAGCCCTAGTACTCACCCACTCAGTTAACCCTTCAGCGTCCCACTCTGACTCCCCCACTCTGACACCTTTAAGTACCTTCCCCAGCCAGCGCTGCCAAGTTTTGTTCAGCTCCAAGTCCTATCCCCATTGCTGCTAGGGACAGGGAGTGTTGATTACAAGCTTAAGATTATGATCCTGTAAATTATTTGCAAATATGCAAATACATTTGCAAAAAATGTTATACATTGCACAAAACAAAGCTCATCCTCTCTATTCCCGTATCTGGGAAGCTGGCAGCACACAGCTCCATGGCTGGGGCCATGGGATCAGCAGGAATTAGAGCCACAAAACCACATTCTTCAAAACTCGGCCAGCTATTCTCAGGGACCAACCTCACATTCCCAGTCTCATCATCTGCTCCTAGAGTTCTGCAAAGACCCCTGGCAGCTACCATCTTACCACCACACCTCTCTCTCAGTATCTCACACACACAGAAAACAGCGTGAATTTTTTCTCACATACTGCACCACTACAGAGAAGAGGTCACTCGCACTCTGCCAATTCACACATCTTTGCCACCTGCTTCCGTCAGCAACTTTAGAAACCCTCACACGTTTCCATTAGTCCTTATGGCCATTCAGGTGGATCCTCAGCTAAACAGATTTCACTCTCTCGCACTCTTTTTTATCCCTCTTCTGTCAAATGTTGACAAAGGCTCTGCAAATTCATGTGCATCAGAGTTGGTATCTGCAGGCTCCAGGCCGTTTCTCGGCCAGACCGGTGTGTTCCTTGCTGGATGAGCTTGGATCTAGTTGTGCTTGATTGCATCTCTCTGGCACCACCTGCTGGGGATGCAGTCACAGAGCTACTCTACACTGCCAGCTTTAAGGGAATTTTTATCCAAATGAAGTCTTTCAGGTTTAATCTTCTGGTTTCCTTCTGAATTAGGAGCCTTAAGTCCAGTGCTTAATTTGTAATGAAAAAGGCGCTGGGCCTCAAGCAAATTTTTTACATTCATAACTGATGCAGCAAGGCCAGTGGTGCCGGAGCTATGAACTGCCAAGCTGAACCCTGGCAAGCCCTGGCACAAATTAAGCACTGCTTAAGTCACTCTTTGGCAAGACCTTAAATATGATTCCTCTTCAATAAGCAGCTGAGCTGGGGACTTCCAGTTTCCCACTGAAGCAGTGCAAGAAACTAGAGTGCTTTTATACATACTAGAACAAATCCTTCACTGGTGTAAAGTGCTAACTCCACTGATGGCACTCCCCCACTGGACTTAATGGAGTTATGCTGATTTATAATCAGCTGAGGATTTAGCGCCCTGTCCACTGCCTTTTCCATCAAATTCATAATCATGTGAACTGATGCCCTAGCGTGGTCATTTGTTTGAAGACAGTTAGGATTCAAAGTCGTGTGTTCAAAATCCCAGTCACTTGCTAACTCTCTAAATTCTGGGTGGTCAAATTGTGGCCCATTATCCCTCAATGTGTCTGGAATTCCATGCTCTGTAAAAGAGCTTTCAGTTCTGTTCAACTGTTTTACTGCTGCTATCTTGCAATATCTGTATAGAAAGAATAATAAGTACCAAAGATCCTATCAAATTTCTTTGCCAGGCAAACAAGTCAGAATCTTCTGCAGCCCCCACTTTGGGCAGGGTCTTACTCCTGTGAGAGGGGTAGCATGGTCAGCGTGTAGTTCTCTGTGCCAAGATAAAGTGTTCCCTACAATAGAAATGTCAATTGCAGCCTGTCGATGTAAGCAATAGTAAGGGAGAGGGACAGAGCCAACACTGACCCACTTGCATGCGCATATACTCCAGTTGACATGTATACTTGTGGTAAATGTGCACAAGCAGGTGTCCTGGTGCACACACCTAATACACACATCTTCAGCATCTTGATTTTAAAAATCAAGTCCTTGATGATAATATAGTCAGACTTGTGGTCTTTTTCACTTTCACTTTTTTTTTCCCCCCAAGAGACCCATTTTCAGAGCTACCTTCTCCTTGTCAGGACTACAGTAAATCTAGGCAGTTTGCTCAAAAGACAAGGGGGGTGGGGTAATATCTTTTATTGGACCGACTTCTGTTAGTGAAAGAGACAAACTTCCAAGCTACACAGAGTTCTTCTTCAGGTCTCATGGCTACAGTTATTTGCAAGTAACCACCATTCCTGGACCCATTGCATCTCTCTCACTGAAGATGCCGCATCATGTCAGTGGCTGAGACTTTTTGTCCATCAGGCTTAATGGCTTTAACAAAAATGATATCCTCTGCAAATGTCAGGTCAGCCCCCAACTGCAAACTCCCGTCATGGGCAGCCCTAGTTATTTCAAGCCCCTTTTTAAATCATTCTTTTCTTATATCATCCACTGTTATGAAATTGCCACTAATGTGCTCTTCTGTGTATCATTCCATTCTAAGCTTCTGGGTCTTTTCCAAAGTGTAATTCCTAGAATCTAAACCTCCCAAAATTCATATTAAATGTGCATCATTCTGAGCTCATCTCTGTTCATTCAGCCACCAGAATCCTGAGGACGCATGTGATTTACCAAAAATGTTTGTATTTGCAAACTGTGCGCTGATTTAGTCTCAGGTGCTTTTCAAATACACCTGTTAAGGTCTCTGAAGGTAGCCACACTGCTACGCATTGTCTTTGTCCACAGTAGCGAAGGTATGTTTGCATTCAGCCAAGACATCCATTCTCTGTTCTATTTCCAGAGATTCTATCCTAGTCATTTACCATCCATTTGTCTTGAAGTTGCACCTAGCACCTCTCTCTTATTCCTACCATTCACTAGACAGAGCATATTACATGCCACTATTGGCACATAATGTACTGAATGGTGGCAGCATTTCCTAGATTATGCTAAAAAACCCTTCCCCTCTCTAGTTGCATCAGCTCAGACCCAACTCCTGACTTGGATCTTGGTTGCTACTGGTTTTAGCACAGTATAATTCTGCTCACACTCAGTGTGGATTGCGTCACTCATCTGCAGGAACTGTCAATTAGCTGGACTTTCAGTTTTTCCTCTACTTAGAATCTTCAGATACTCCCCACAAGGCAGCCGTGATCACACCTCTTTACAAGCTGCTTAGTTTTGCCACTCCTCTTGCAGTTTCTTGCAAAGCAGAATATAGGTTGGGGCCATGCTGCATAGTCACTCAGACTTGAAACTTCCTACAAGATGTTTCTTCCTTTTGTAGACATTTCCAGCTGTTGGTTGTGCTTTCTGCTGCTCCCTCTGCATTGGGATCTAGCTCCTTGGTTTGTTTGTAAATGATTTCGATTGCCCTGTATATCTGAGAGGTTGGGTTTAGTCTCAGCTCTTGTCTGCACACCAGCTTCTCTTTTTATGTTTTATGCAGCATTCCCCAGATTACTCTGGTCTCTATTAGTGATTCTGTCAGATCCCCAAGCTCCCAGGTTTTACTGCGCATCCTTAATTCTGTCACATATTGATCTATTGTTTCTGCTTGCATGTAAAGAATTGTTGATGCCCAATGACTCATTGCTTTCTGGAGTACATCTCCTGATGCTTACTCTTGGGGACATTTTTCTCTGAAATATTCAGGCTCCTTCTCCTACCCTATGTACAAAGGCTGGGACCTTCACTTCAGCCCTTTTTCCTCTTGTATCAATTGCTGTTAAATGGGTCTCATGCCTGGATGTTTCCTATTCTCTGCAATAGCCCAGAAGAGACAGGTCCAACTCAGGACTCTGGGATAGGAGTGAGCTTACAATTCCTGCTAAAGTTCTGTCAACACCAACTGCCAGGAGGGCTGCGGTGGGTTTTCTGCCCCAAAGAGAGTTGTCTCCCTCTGATTGCCGCTAAACCAGACCAGCCAAAGTGACTCACCCTTGGCCCTTCTGAAGAGCAAATACCAAATGTGTTAACACTTCCGAGAAGAAGATCCAGGCAAAGCACAGCTGTCTGCAGAAAAGCACAGCTGGGGCTGTTTGCTCAGCAGCACTACCCTCTCCTTGGTTAACATTGTGATGAAGCAGTTTTATTGAATGAAGATTCCCTAGATCCCCCATTATTGACGGCTAGAACAATTGAATTGGCTAGAGCAAAGGGCTCAACGAGTAGTGATCAATGGCTCCATGTCTAGCTGGCAGCAGGTCACAAGTGGAGTGCCCCAGGGGTCAGTCCAGGGGCCAGTTTTGTTCAACATCTTCATTAATGGATCTGGAAGAGGGGGTAGATTGCACCCTCAGCAAGTTTGCAGATGACACTAAGATGGAGGGAGTGGTAGATACCCAGGAAGGGAGGGAAAGGATACAGAAGGACCTCAACAAATTGGAGGATTGGGCCAAAAGAAATCTGATGAGGTTCAACAAGGACAAGGGCAGAGTCCTGCACTTAGGACGGAAGAATCCCATGCACAGCTACAGACTGGGGACCGATGAGCTAGGCAGCAGTTCAGCAGAAAAGGATCTGGGGGTTACAGTGGATAAGCAGCTGGATATGAGTCAGCAGTGTGCCCTGGTTGCCAAGAAGGCTAATGGCATATTGGGCTGCATTAGTAACAGCATTGCCAGCAGATCACGGGAAGTGATTATTCCCCTCTATTTGGCATTGGTGAGGCTACATTTGAAGTATTGTGTCCAGTTTTGGGCCCCTCACTACAAAAAGGATGTGGACAAGTTGGAGAGAGTCCAGTGGAGGGCAACAAAAATGATTAGGGGGCTGGAGCACAAGACTTATGAGGGGAGGCTGAAAGAACTAGGCCTGTTTAGTCTGCAGAAGAGAAGAATGAGGGGGGATTTGATGGCAGCCTTTAACTACCTGAAAGGGGGTTCCAGGGAGGATGGAGCTAGGTTGTTTTCAGTGGTGGCAGATGACAGAAAAAGGAGCAATGGTCTCAAGTAGCAGTGGGGGAGGTCCAGGTTGGACATTAGGAAAAAGTTTTTCACTAGAAGGGTGGTGAAGCATTGGAATGGGCATCTTTAGAGGTTTTTAAGCTGAGGCTTGATAAAACCCTTGCCGGGATGATTTAGCTGAGGATAGTCCTGCTTTGGGCAGGCGGTTGGACTAGACACCTCCTGAGGTCCCTTCCAACTCTAATATTCTATGATTCATCATCATCTGCATTGCAATCAGAGCCCTATCATGAACCAGAACCTCATTGTGCTAGGCACTGTACAAACAGAACACCCCCCCCATGCAAGCACGTTTGCTGGGGCACAGGCTGACAGGAGAATGTTTGTGGGAGCCCAACATGGCTGGATCTGATCTTCTGACCTTTGCAGAAGTGCCAGTTTGGATCGAACTGTGAAGCCAGACTCAGCAGCATCAGACCATCTCTGTGTTAAGGAACTTAATGCCTAATCCTGCAGGGCTGGATCAGAGACTAGCTCTCCTGGTAAATCTAAGATGGTGGCATATATTTTAGGATTAAAATCTGCAGCTAGACTTTGTAATGAGAGATCTTCCTCCTCCTGCCTTGGGCCTAGGCCCATCCTGAGCTTTCCGCCTGCTGCTTTCCCTTCACCCACAGTGACTTTCCCCATGAAAGCTCTTCAAGTTCCCTCCTGACAACATGTGAGGCTGCTCATTGGGTGCTCAGATAACCAGACAGGGATTGAGAAGCACAGTAACGTGTCCCACAATCAGCAGGAACAGGCAAGCAGGTCAAGCCCTTTACATCTCCCTCCATGGCTCTCTGGGTCATTCGCTCAGATTTACAGTGCATCTATCACGTTTGCACCAGGCTCAGAAAGGAGGCAACAGGCCTTTTATCCTCGAGCTTGCAAAGCCAGCAGAACCCCTCCTGCCCCACACAGCAGCCAGCCCAGGCCTGCTCCAAGCACTGGTGGTGCTGGCTAACCATCCCTAGAGTCAACCTTCTAGCTCGGGGCCAGATGAGCAAACACCTTCTGTGTGGGCAGGAAGCCACAAGGGAGGCAGCTGCCCCAGTTCCTCCAGATCGCCTGCTGCCTCCCACAACGTAACACAGCACCACTGGGTCTTACCCAGAAGCCTCTTTTCCCAGCCACAGTGCTTAGCACTCTGGGATAGGTGCTACAGGAGCCCAGCATGCGCAGGACTGGACGGGGGACTGGCAGAAATGATACTGCAGGGGTAAGAGGGCCCTGGCCTTTCCATGCAGCCATTTCCTGAACTAGTGCAGTCACAGTCAGGGGATTCGTATTGCCAGGATCCTCCCTGCCTTTATAAACAACAGTCGAGCACCAGGGAGCCCCATGCCAGGCAGGCTTCCCCCAAACTTTGCTCTCCTCAGTCCCTGACAGTGGTGTATCATGGGTCTCCATCGCCCAGGGGCCAATGCTTACATTTGCTCCACACCCTCAGGCTTCACACGCCCTCCATGCACAGGGTAGAAGGGGTCCCCCAGCTCCCACCAGATGGTGCCACTCCACAGCTGCACCCGGGGGGTGTGGGGGGGTGGCGGGGGAGGAGACCTGTACCTGCACAGGGACATGCCATGTTCCTCCCCCTATGCCCTGGGAACTTTCTAGTGCTCATGGCAGAATCCCCCCCACCCCCACTAGCCTCCTGCACCCCTCCACCCCCTGCACATCATGAAGGACCCAGTTGGCACCCCATCATCACCGGTACGCCACTGGTCCCTGGCTGTCTTAGAGGCACTGGCAGAAATCCACCCCCAGCTATGCCATGGCGTGCCCACTGTCTGCCAAGACTGGATTCAGCCATGCATCAGCACAGAGTTGCCACAAGGCTACCTGAGAATAGGCTCCTTTGTTCTGGCCTGAGCGCAGTGGAAGGGCTTGTGACTCAGGGCTTGTCTACACTTTAAATGCTACTGTGGCACTGCTGCACCACTGTCATGCTTCACTGTAGGCGCTACTACGCCATCAAGAGGGGTTCTCCCATCAGCATAGGGAATCCACGCCCCGAGAGGCAGTGGCTAGGTGGATGGAAGAATTCTTCCATTGACCTAGTGCTGTCTACATGGGGACCATTCCTTGCTATGGCTCACATCACTGCTGTGTCTCTCGCTTCACCTAGGCCATCTCTCCCCTGCTGAGAGCTCTCTCTCTCTCTCTCTCTCTCTCTCTCCCCTGACTCCAAGAGTCTGTCAGGAATGTGTGTCTGAAAATACACCCCTGACCCTTTGATAATAGGTCATTTTGGGACCATTTCTCTCCTTTTGGCTTCCAAACTGCTTGAGCACATCATCTTGGTTCAGTTCTTACCTCCTACTGGGCTTTACAGCAGAGCACTCAGCTGGCCTCACTGCTAGAGGCTGGCAGCTATTTGGCTGAGGCACTTCCCTCCCCTGCTCTGAGAGGATCCGCTGGTGACACACTGGCTTATAGGACAGTATTATCTCAATGAACCTCCATGTTTTGTATACAGGACATTGTTCTCTTTCACAATTGTGCTTCTATCCTTGGACTGTTCTTTTCACAAGGCTCCTGGTTGTAACTCTCCTCTTGAGAGTGCTCAAGGGGCTGTGTTAGGCATGCTGCCTTCCTCTCTAGACTTCCAATCACCCACTAAGTTTGAATTGTTCACATACAGGCAATACACACACAGATGCCCCCCTTGCTTCTCTACTTCCATAGGTTCTTGATCTTCCCATTTCTCACTGTCAGAGCAATGTCTGCAACTGGGGACATGCTAACGTGTTACCATTAAACAGGGATAATAGACAAATCCATTTTCTTGTCCCATTAGACTCCCTTGTCTTTGAAGTCTTTCTATTTGGGGTGAACTCTCCCTGTTTCTGTCCTCTCTCTGTGCCATGAGATCTGGGGCTTATCATTCCCTCTGATCTGTAGTTCCACATTCCCCTCTGTATTGATTCTATTCCATAGTCAAGTCTTGTTGATGTAATCAACTAAGCATTTTAGGAATCTGCCTGCTTGATGATTGGTGCACTCAAATCTCCATCTCTGTCCTGTGCCTTTCCAATTCTGTCTGTTGTAATAGGCTCTTTGGTGGCCTGCCAATACCTACTGTCTTCTCTGATTCAAAATCATGCAGTTCATTTGAGCTTTCATTATTCCAAGTTTCTCTTGTGATTCCATTACTTAAAGGCCTTCATTGGATTCCTGTTTCTTTATGCCTCCAATTTCTGGTTCGGACTCTGGCATTTCAAGTCCTTCTCACCTGCAGCACGTACAGCCATCTGCAATCTCACTTCCATTGCTGCTTTTTCTTTGCTGCCTGTAGTTTTACCACTTTCCAGTTCTAGGTACTAAGCCCTTGTGCTCCATGCTGGGAAAAGCTGTGCCTCACCTTTTTTGCTCATGGCTTCCACTCAAGGCTTCAAACTAATTATTTACCCAGTTACTTTTATTCTTAATCTGTTCTTTCAGGCCATATTTTTGTGGAGCACACTAGTGGTTGTAAAAATGTTTTAAATATGCAAGAGAAAAAAGTTTGTCTTAGTGCAATGAAGGGAGACCTCAGATGGAGGCAGACAGCCAGGCCTGGAGCTAGCTAAGCAGAGCTCTGATGGAAACAAGCCACTTGTTCCCAGCTAGAAATGGAATCCCCCTTCAGAAAGGCAATATGAAAATGGACAGCCTGATCTTCAGACTTGGTGCTGTCAGGTGCTCAGCAGAAGTGCTGTCTTATGCAATAGTGGCCTATGATAGCACATAAGAGCTGCCCCCAGGGTCTGTAAGCCTGCTTAACCTCTGAACTCCAGGCGTGGCCTGTCTCTGAATAAAGCTAAGGTGTGTTCAGAGCTTAGCTTCCTAGCTTTAACTTTAAACTGCCTTTGGAGCCACAGCAGCAGCCTGTCCCAGCGTGGGGAGGGGAAGCACATTTAGACATTCTGCTGCCTTTCCTTAAACTTCAAACACACCATCAGGTCTAAATTATTCACTTGTAATCCCTGGAGCTGGCAGCAGCTCAGAGAGGTTCCAGCACAGGTGCTGAGAAGGAGAAGAGGAAAAAGAACCCATTAAATTTAAAACCATATGAGAATTGTAAAATGTAAAAATATATTCAGGACTGAGTCGGAAGGGGGGAGCAGAGCAAAAGGCTGGAGAACTGACATTGGTGGAGATAGGACAGACAGTGGGAGCTATGGACCTAAAAAATGGGGGCTCAGAGGTGGAGTCAGGCTTTGAATAAGACTATGCTCAATGCCAGAGTTTTGATGGTCCGGCCATGGTGGCTCCATTCTCCCGTTCAGGTCCTATTGAGATAACTGGGCCTACAAAGGTACCCTTATTGTAAGCATAACTGTAAAAAGTGAGTGAAAGTTTACAAAGGGTCCTTATAACCTTTAACAGCAAAAACTGATGGGAAAAGTTGAGGGAGACGGAAAGACTGAATTCATCTACACTACCACTTATGTCACTATAGCTTATGTCACTCAGGGCTCTGAAAAAACACACTCCTAAGCAATGTAAGTTACACCGTCCTAAGGACTAGTGTGAACAGCGCTATGTTGGCGGGAGAGCTTCTCCTACTGAAACAGCAGCCGCTGCTCATTGTGAATGGATTAATTAAGATGCCAGAAGAGCTCTCTCTCATCATCTTAGAGCTGCTACACTAGAGAGTTTACAGCGGGGCCACTCTAGGCTCTCTAGTGTATCCATAGCCTGAGTCCAAACAAAAAAGCCTACTGACATAACTCAAGGACAGTGTTAAGATCAGACCTGGTAAACAAGACAGTGTGAAACCAAAATTGGTTTGCTGGAAATTAGGCCTAATTGGTGGATAAAATAATGACAGGATGGGCTAGTCCACCAATCACTCCATTTTTGAGTCCTTAAAGAGACTTTGGGGAGAAAAATTAGCTACTCAGACCAGAGAGAGGGAACACGTGACATCGCCACCTCAACCACCTTCAGCTAAATCTTGAATACCGCCGGGGATGTAAGACTTTATCACACACCCCTCTTTCCTTTCCACACCTTATTTCTTCTCTTCCCTATCACTTTCTTTTTGCCTTCTGTCTAATAAGAGTGTGGCTCAGCCAGTCAAGACCTGTGTATTTTGCAACACTGTTGTTAAGCCTGTGGCCAGAAAGAGGCAGCAAAAGCAGTACCCTAAACAGGGTCTTTGAGCGTCTGATAAGACTGTGTGCTGGGCCCATGTTTCTCCAGTAGTGAGGGCACAAGTAAGAATCAACATCAGAGGCAGAAACTTCATTTTCTATCTTTGCTGTTCTTTCTTCTCTCCTTTTGTGCGTCTTTGTCTTCTTGGGAAATGGGCCAGACTTTAACAACTGCTTCTACCCATCTCAGCTAACTTCTTCTCTTTCCTCCAAAAGAACAGTTATTACCACCTTTGATGCCAGGTAAAAGACTGTCAATCAAATGAGATTTTCCATCTAAAAACTTTCCCAGCTAACGGACAGGGAACAAGGGAGGCTGTTAAAACGAAAGCCTTATTCAATACTTTATATTTCAAATGCTTTACCTGTTTCTCTTTTCTGCGTCTTTAAAAAAGGGATTTTAATGGAGGAGTATTTGCCATGTACTAGGCTGGGGTCTCTATATACCTTGTTTAACAGTGGACAGTTTCAGGGTCCTGGTAACCCCTTTGACTCACTGGCCCTTTAGTCCATCCAAATTAATACAAGCGTCGTATGTCACCATGTCTATGCAAACAGAGATGGAGGAGGACAGGGCCTCACAGAAAGGAGAGGAACTCAGGGGACAGAACTGGGCGAATAGCAGGGTCTGAGCTATGCAGAGCAAACAGGACCATACTAAAGGGGATATCCCACATCCAGGCCAATGAACTTCCCTTCTCCTCTCCACTAATCTTCCTGGCCCTGATTAAAGTTTCCACCACTAGCAGCATCTTAGAGCTGGTACTGGACTGAGAATGTGGAGTGAACATATCCCCTGACCCCAGTGGACAGTGCTCTGGGGAAGAGGAGTCCCCAGGACTGATGATGAGGGGGAATGTCCCTGGCCCCAGCAGGGGGCACTTCTCACAGTGTGGGGAGAGGAGGAGCACTGGCCGTTCAGGGGAGAGACGTATGTCTCCCAGGTAGGTGGTGCTCTGGGGCACACAGCCCTTGCATTTCTCCAATGGGAGTGAAGTGTGCAATGGTGTGGGAGTCGTCCTGGCACTCATGCCATGCTCTGAGAAGCTCCCAGATTCTTGTTTACCAAACTGTAATGGAATCACAAAAGCTAAATAAAAATGGACAGCAGCTCTTGGGGAGGTGCAGGCTGTTGAGAGAACTGAAAATGAAAAACATTTAGAATTTCTTGCTTCACTTGCCTGGCTGATTCTGCGGCGTGAGCTGCAGCCAATCTCCGTGCACTCCTGAAGACGGACGCTCCATCACTCTGGAAATGAATTCCCTGGCTCGGAGAGTAGCGACCAGGAAGCCATGCTCTCAGTCCCGATCTGCTGAAGAAATGCCATGGATTCCCTCAGCAGGGAGTCTGGGCCCCTTCTTACCTCCAGGGCACCAAGCAGCCTCACTCATTGCTGTCCTCCTGTAGCTGTACCCTGCCGGCACCCACTAACCCACGTCTGCTCACTCAGCTCAGAGGACAGGCGCAGGGGACTGCGCAGGGGCCCCAGTCCTGGATGCTCGTTATTACTGATTTAGTTAGGTAGCTATCCTTCTTGCCCATAGGTGGAGTGGGTTGAGTGTGAGAGAGATGGCTCACTGATCACTGACTTCCCTCTGGGCCGGAGAAGGGACCTGGCCATAATTCAAGGGGACCGTGTCCTGGTGGCACCCAAAGGGAAAGTTTCTGAATCTCAGCTCAAGTCCCAGCCAAGTGAATAAAGTTTTTCCATCATTTTATCTGCTATTGATAGCACAATGCAAATGGCAGTAGCCACGGCAGCTATCTGGGAAGGAAGGCCAGGCCACAGACACCCACCTTCCCTGACCTCTTGTATTTGTTGATGAGGTTCTTCCCACAAGCACCTGCCAGCAGCCTCTCCTGTCCACGAGAGAAGGGAAAAATCCTTTTCAAGAGACCAAACCAGCCTATTAGACAGCAGAGAGTGCCAACCAACGCTGGTGTACGCAGGCGGCCAGAAGCCTGCTGGTAAGCTGGCCAGTGTGGCGCCTTGTCCCTGCTCCCTATGCTTCCTGCCACAGGCAGACCCAGCCCAGGAGGGGCCTCTGGAGGGGAAGCAGTCCAGCTCTCAGGCCTTTTATCCCCTCCTGCTTCAGCCCACCCCTGTGCTTCTGCCTCTTCTCCCTCCGCCCCAGCCTCGGTTCCTCAGATCATCCTTTTATACAAAGCAGCAGGGGCCAGAGAGGAAGCCAGGTCCCAAGCCAGGCAAGTTTGAGGGATAGCACCAGCACCTGGCAACCAGTACACAGCAGTTTGGGAGCCTGGTGCACAATGCCACAGAAGTGTCTGCAAAGGGGCTGCTGACCCGGCAGAGGCTCTCGCATGGGCTCCAACCCTAGGTAGCCTGGCTGCTCTGCATCCAAAAGCCTCCAAGGAAGGCAGGGGGTGCAAGCCCAGCTCCCATCAGTCCCCCAGGATGTCTCACCACTGCACCTAGCGGCATTGCCTCTGTCTCACAGGGACAAAGACAGGCTCCAGGCCCTGGAAAAGAGCCGCACCTCCAAGTCATCACCTCCCCCCAGGGCCAAGGGGCACTGCCTTTGCTCAGGTCCTGCTGCCCACTGGAAGGTGCTTCCAAGTGTCAAGCATTTCCTATCTGAATTCAGCAGATAAGCATCTCCCTTCTCCTGCCAGCTCTCCTGTCCCAGCATCGGTGCCAGCTCTCACTCTCCTCCGTGACACCCACCACCACTGCCAGCTCCCCACCCTCCCTTTCCCCATACAGCCCATGCCATACAGCCCATCCCTCTCTCCACACACTCCCACATATATTTTAATTTTTAAAAAGATGTTGAAAATCGGAAAGGGTGCAGAAAAGAGAGACAAACATTATTTGAGGGCTGGAGAAAACACCTGACAGAGAGCCTGACAGAGCTGTGAGCCCAGCCAGATGGAGACTGAGAGGTGACTTGATTACACAGTGCAAATAACCTCAGGGGAGCAATACCAGGGACTAAAGGGCTCAATAATCTGGCAGAGAAATGCAGAACAAGAGCCAATGGCTGGACACTGGCACCTGACACTTTCCAGTTGGAATACGGAGCCCTTTGTTACCAGGGAGGGTAATTAACCTCTCTGAGATGCTGAGTCTCCATTGCCATGGCTTCACAGACAACACTTTGGCCAAACATAAGTTACTTGGCTCAATTCATGGGGCCCAGGGTGAAATGTAACAGACTGTGTGATGCAGGAGTCAGACTTACTGAGTAGAGGGACCCTTCTGGCCTTAAACTCTATGAATCTCAGCAAAATAACCCATCCATAAACCCATGCACCTCCTCCCCACCACGTGTGCACACCCCTCATCCCCTACACACACAAACCCCATACGACCTGTCCTCAGCAGACACATGCACCTCGCATCCATACATCCCATCCCCTACACACACCCTCTATATAGACCATCCCCTATATGCACCCGCTCTATACAGCCCATCCCCATTACATGCACCCCACATCCATACAACCCATCCCCGCCCCATACACACAGGGTACAGGAGAGACTGTGACATTAGCCTAGCCCGGGGGGCAGCAGCAGTATTCTCCCAGAGCCGCTGCAGGAGAGCGTAGCTTATGCCTGCAGAAAGGCAGCCAGCAGGGAGGCCTGTTCGGGTCTGATAAACACTGACTCTTGGCTCCTCTCTTCTGGCAGCACCAGTGCGTGGCATGCAGAGCATTAGTCTCCAGAGCTTCGGAAACACGCCAGTTGGTGACCCTGCTGCCAGGCTAGTGTCTTTGGCCTGCTTCCCTTCGGAGCTCTCACAGCCAGCCCCTGCACCAAATCCCTCCCTGGGGTCTTCCCCTGGTCACTCTGAAGAAGCCAGGGATGCTGCAAGGCTACTAGAAAGATGCAGAGAAGATAATACAGGACCTTGCACCTTGGGCCAGGCCAGGCAAATGCTCTGGCAGCTACAGCCTAGGAATGGAGCTGCCTCAAGCCCATTGCAGCCATGATTTGGCTGCTACCATGTAAGACACCCCCACTCGCAAGGACAATCAGCAATTCTGCTCTTACTCTTCAAGGGAAGTGGCCAGCAGGGCCTAGTGAGCTGCAGTGCCACCAGTGAGGGGATAGGGCACACACCATGCAGGGCTGGCTCAGCACTAGCAGGGTGGTCTGGCTGCTGCCTTGCAGCGGCAGAGGTCTGCTGATTCCTTTGATACCTGGGCCTGTAACCTCAGCCGGGCCCAGAAGTGAGGGCAGAAGGGGAACATGAGGCCCAGTATTTGGTGGGGCTCTGCTGTGCTGAATCTCAATAAAATTACATGTCAAACTGATTTTTTTTAATTCTCTTTCCTCTGGAGATGGCAAGAGCTTTGCCTCAGGTTAGCCGCCCCCTCGCACAAAGATCAAAGCCCCATCATTACATCAAGCCAGCACTAAGTGGGCATCCCCAGCAGGCCGCACAGTGAATTGAATTACTAGGTTTCACACCAGACAGGTTTGACTAAGAAGTTCCATAATTTTTGACCTTCTGATGCTGAGAAGACAGCAGAGTAGGAGCAGGAGGGGAGCAGAGACAAGGAGTGGGACAGGGCTGTGGGGAAGGGAGGAGAGTCTGAGAGATCTCTCCCTCTTACCAGTGAGGTGGAAAACCCCAGGTGACAGAAACGAGCAAGATGTGTCTCTCTTGCTGATTATTGCTCCACATTGGATTTTGGACGACATCTAATTTCTGTCCTCACAGGAATCAGCAAATTGTCCTCAGTCTTCCCATAAGCCAGGAACTGGATGAATTTTAAGAAGATATCTATAGAGCAGGGGTGTGCATGAGGGGGGACAAGCAGGGGCGTGCCCCCCCCAGTAATCAGCGGGAGCATAGCACTCCTCCGTCCGGCTCCAGGACTGCAGCGGGGAGAGCAAGAGAGAGCTCCACCAGCCTGGGGTCGGAGGAGTTCTGTGACACTGCTGCAACCAGAGGATCTCATTCTCCCCGCTGCTGCCCTGGGGCTGGAGGAGCTGGCTCACCTCCCACTCTTTTGCTATAACAACCAAATGGCTATAACGGCCAAATGGCTTTGATCCCCAAGGGTTTGCTATAGTGGGGGTATACTGTATTTTCTCATAACGTGTTTAACATTCGCCTCCAAAAGCGGTCAAATCTAAATTCCTGCACATGCCCCTGCTATTGAGCCATGTGGGTGTGTCTCCAGCAACTGTACGGTCCTGCAACCCAAGACACACTACGCTGAAAGAATATATCTTAAATTCATGAGCAGAGTTGACATGTGCTGTTAAACAGCTGCCACGTCCCACCCCACAGGGGACTGTATTTCGGTGCTGTATAAAGAGAGAATTCTCTCTCTCCAATCTAACTGTATGACTGTTGTGCAGCTTATAACAAAAGTTAGGGACATGAAAAGTCCCATATGGGCCATCTTCTGGAGTCCCTGCACAACATTTTTGTAGGCCTTGTCGAGTTTTAAATGTCCAGAGCCATGGGCTTCCCCCGGAACACTGCACTGTCTGATTAGACTCCTATCAAAAAGTTATTCCTGGAACTTAGCCAGTATTATTGCTTTCTTAATTTCATCTCATTCCACCAAGAACTGGACCCAACACTCCAGGTGCCAGAGCTGTAACCAACTGTAACCTCCTCTGGGAGCTAATGGATGAGCATGTAGATTGTCAGCTGATAAGAGTTTTGAAGTGAGGGGACCTGGAACAAACCAACAAAAACTACCTTTGCATTTTCATCCTCAAGGTTAACTCAGAAATAGCTGTTTGTGAGACTTCAGATTCCTCTATCTGGGAGAGCTGCATATACTCCCTGTGGGTGAGAAACTGGGGGTCAAAGAGTAACACTTGGCTTGTTTGGGTATGTACAGCTGCAACTCCATAAACTTTAGCTGCACTTCAAGATGGCTTCAGTGTGCATGGCACAGAGAGGTTAACTGCACAGCTAGCAACATGGCTGCAAGAATTTCCAGGCTCAGCTGTAAAAGCAGGAGGAGACTGTAAGCCCATGAGCTCCGAAGCAAGGAATGGACAAGCTCTGCTTACTCCCACCTGCCACTAAGAGAAGACTTAGCGCCCATGCTAGCAGACTCAGCCCTGGCCATGGCAACCCTCACAGCCAAAACTTCCAGGCTGACTTAGTGGAACTCATTTTACACAGAGTTGAAGCCACATGCCTTGGAAACAGGTACCAAATGCAGCAGCCCATCTGCTCAGCAACACAGTCACCTTGAGTGCATCTCCTCAATGCTCTGCACTGGCTTGTTGCTCAGGACAGAGTCCAGTCCAAGGTTTCTGTCCTGATATCTAAAGCCCTCCTGGGATTGAGCCTCGATCCCTGAGAAACATGGCATTCTCCCATAATCATACGGTTCCCAGAGCTCAGGCTTTACGCAAAACCCCCAATAGCAGAAGACAAATAAGCTTGCAAGACTTGATGACACTGAAGATCATTACCAGGGGAGGCTTATAAGTGCAGAGGCAGAACCTTCCCAGGAGCCAGACCTGGACTAAGGTGCTCTCTGCTGTAACAAAGAATGACTGTGTCTATGTAATAGATATGGAGGAGGGGCATTTTGACAAAGGAAGAACTACATTCTTCAATAAACGCCCAAGCTAAATGTCTCTTGCAAATGTGGGATCTGAGTCTGATTGTATTAGGGAGCTTGATAAGAGTGCAATAAAAAGCTGCCTTATAAGAAGGTGATGAATGATAAGTCTCGAAATAGTCAGACCTAAATGCAAAACTCAGCTCTGAAACTCAGGTTTCCCTCAATACATCTTACCATCTAGAAGCCTGAACAAGGATCCCCCTCCCACAGGGCCTCAAATGGCCAAAGTGAGGCACAAGCATCTCTCAATGGGTGTGGCGCTATCAGCCCCTGATTGCCATGGGGCTAATTCTAGCACCTGTTTGAGAGGTTGTTCTCGTACTGTGTGAATCAAATAAATCCACTTTGTAACAATCTGTAAGAGCCCCCCTTCACTCCCCCATACTAGCCCATTCTAGACTGTGGCTAACCTGGTTCATACGGTTCCCACCAAGAGACCAGCCCCAGGAGTGGGGATTATACACCAATGAATGATAGTCAGTCAGCTGCGTGTGACATGCCTCAAAACACACACATGCCCCACACTTGGCTCATGTGTCACATTGGTGGTGTGTCACACACAAGCTGTTTGCAGACTGGAGGTGCAGGGCTGGCTCTTACAGCCAGAGGCCCCCTCCCCCCTGTTCTGCACAGACCTGGGCAGCCAGCACCCCCTTATTTGTTCTTTGCTACAGAGCTTGTCCAGAGAGAAGGCTCTTTGGGAACAGAATGCTTTCCTGAGTGGGGCTCTGCTGCCTTGCCTGGGACTAAATATGCAGAGATGCTGTGCATTAGCCCTTTGATCAGCAATTTCTCTCTCTGTGCCACAAGTTCCTGGAGCCTGGCGTTTCCTTCCAGTGCTCAGCCCTGCTCCCCAGAGCCTAGGAGACAGGTGTGAAGAATTAGCTACAGGGATGAATCGCTGACAGGAACCGGCACCAAAAGCAGGGGACAGAGTGTAATGTTTATTACATTTGAAGCAAAACAAACATGTGGCCTATTTATGTATCTATAGAGAATTAATTGGGGAGCTCCACAAAGCAGCAGATTATAAATTAGAATCATTTTCACCAACTCCAGCCCATTCATCTTCTTTCAAAAGAGGCCTGTCGCCTCCGCCTGACTAATTCCTCAGCACTCAGCAGTGTTCTCACATCAGCTCCAGCCCCCCCCACACATGGGACCTGATGGGTGGGGCAGGTGACAACAGTTCTGCAGGCCCAAGACCATGAGACCCTAAGTCTCACATAAACACTCCCATGCAGCAAGATCAGCTTTGAGTCTGAGAAGAACCCCACTGGCCTGGCTACCAGGTGCAGTTCTGAACCACTGGCACAGCAATAGCAGGAGGTCCGAAGGGATAAACAAAGGGATAGGCACAATGGGGAGCCAGAGGTGGAGGGCGATGGATCCCTTGACCCCGGTTTTCAGAGGTGCTGAGCACCAGCAGCATCCATTGGCTGCAGGAACATCTGTGAGGAAGCACAGCACAGGCAGTCCAGCTTAGCAGGTATAACTGGCTTGACGTCCACATGCCAAGGACAGTCAGCGAGCAGGGGTCAGAGGAGTCGCTGGAGTCAGGATCAATAGACAAACATTGGGCCAGAGTCGGAGCCTGGGGATCAGCTGGCAAGGCGCAATCCAGAGTCACAACATGGCAGATATCTGTGGGGCTGCCCAGACAATTTCCTGGGGCACCCGCCAGGTCTAAACAGTGCACTTGGCTAATCAGAGGGCCCCAGGGTGGGACTTCCTGCGGTGCCTATTCCCACAGTGCTCCCCCGAGGGGGCTCTCCAGGCCGTCCTGGTAATACTGGGAATGTTATCTGTCACAGGCACTGCAAACCCAGGTTCTAGACCATACATCCTTACGGTATCCTGGGTCCTCAGCTCTCTAACAATAACCATCTGTTTTTTGGCTTTTGTGTGCAGGTGCCATAAGGGTTGCCAAGTGTCCAATTTTGGGGGACCTGGCAACCCTGCCACTGGGGCCTCACCCGGGGCCACCTCCTACCTACTGCAGGCAGGCTTCTTGAGATAATCCAGCAAGCTAGGAGGTTTGGGGGCTGGGCTAAAAGTGAGTGATGGGGGCACTGCCTTGGGAGAAGAGGCAGGGCAGGGATGAGGCTTCGAGATCCAGTTACCAGCAATTAGAAAGGTGGCAACCCTATTAGCAGTCAGGCCCAGATGCCAACTAACATCCAGACACCTGCCTGCCTGAGGCCTTGTGACACAAGACTAAGTGCTTGTGAGCAAAGGGGCCAGCCACCTGAACAAAATGAGGGTTAAAGAGTGGAGAGGGGCCAAAATAGGGCAGGTGGAGAGGACTGGTGCCAGCTTCCTTGCCCCTTCTTTGCTGGCAGGATGGGGCAGGAGCTCTGCTAGCCTTAGGCAGCACAGCGCCTGCTGGAGTCCTCTTGCTGCATGGCTGAGGTTGACTCTGCCAAGCTGCTTTGATTGTGATGCTGCTATGTCAAATCAGAGGGTACAGCCAAGTCCCCAGTGGCAAGCACTCTCCCCAGAGCTGTGCTCCTCCCAGGCACACACAGAAGATGAAAGGAAGCAGCGGGTGCAGGAGCAAGTGTATTTCAGCTGCAGAGCTCTGTGGCTGCCTGTTGTGACCGTACAGCTTACCCAATCAAAACACCAGGATGAGACCCACCTGCTGACATTGCTCACTGCAGACATGATGTGCCAGGAGCCCCTTCCCACCCCCCTGTTGCTAAGGGGCTGGACTGAGCACCCAGCCAGCCTCACCCCAGGATAAAAGAGGGAAGCGGGCTGCAAATGGGCCCTGGGCCCCAGATTGCCAGCCACCATTCACTGAGCAATCCATCCCACCTGGCCTTGAGCAGCGGCTGGCTTGTTTGGGGTTAAAGCTACTCATCTAGCAATGAAGAAACTGACACCAGCAACAGAAGATTCTGACACCCAGTGAAGCATAACCCCACAGCTAGGAGTGAACGTGGTGGTTACTGGGGACCCTGGCCTGCTTAGGAAGCTCTGCTGAAATGCACCCATTTGACACCCATGCCACCAGAACCCAGCTCCCTTCTGGGAACAGCTTGTGTCTCAGGCACCTCCCCAGCTGTGGCAACACAAGGGCCTGCACTGAGTCCTGGGCCTACCAAACACCACAAAGGCCCTCCAGGACTCTGGGCTGGAAGCAAGCTACTCAGGCTGCCACTGTTTCTCAGGTGGTGGGACTCCACCAGCACAGCACAAAGCTGAGGTTTAGACCTTGTCTATCCTCAAAAAATAAGTCAACATTACATAATTATTTCTTTATAATAAATAATTACCGTAGCGGCTGGCATCCACACTACACTCGTGTCGACGGAGTGAGTTCTCATCAGGAACACTTCCACCGACTGGGCTCTCAGCTCCTGGCAGGCTGCACTCCCACCCACTCCCCATTCCCACCAGAAGCCCTGGGCTTCTCCCATACCCGTTCCCCAATGCCACCCAGGAGAAGCTGCCAGGGGCTTCCCCCGTCCTCATTCACAATGGGAAGCAGCCCAGGGCTTCTTGCCCCTGGGGATTGGGATCCAGCTGCCCAGGCTTCTCACCCAGCTCCCTGCTGGCTGCCAGGCTCCCAGTGAAGAGCAGGCAGAGAAGCCACCCAGGGTTTCTCCCCTCCCTGCTGGTAGCTGGGGTCCAGCCGTTCCGGGGCTTCTCCCATCCCAGCTGCGAACCGGGAGCCAGAGTCCAGCTGTCCTGGCGCTTTTTGCCCACTCCAAGCTGGAAGTTGGGGTCCAGCTATCCCAGGGCTTTTCACCTTGCTCCCAGTTGGTTTTCTTATCAATTTCATGGTGGTATATTGACAGCGCATCGCCCTATCTATGCAGACATAAGCCCTACACCTCTCACTGAGGTGGTTTTATTATGTCAGTATAGCAGGGAAGTTACATCAGTAGCAGGCACCTTTCAGTGTGCATGCCTCCACTATTTAAAACTCTCTACTGTAGACCAGCCTCAGAGTAGCCCAGGGCTCCACAAAGCACCACAGCGTTGGAGGAAAGACAAAGAGGAGGCATTACCCTGAGGCAGCCTGTCTCAGAGGATGGATTTCCATCAATCCAGCTCTCTGCTGTACCTCAAGCACCAATCACCACTGTACATGGGCTCCAGGGATCAGTAATGCTCAGCAGCATTTCCTATCTTCTAGGTGCTTTATTGGTTCAGCCAATACCCCTGCCACAGGAGGCAGGGGGAATTGTCCTCTCTGAAGAAGTGGAATGGAATGGACAAGCCAAGGCAGGTGGTGTCAGAGCTGAGTGGAGCCCACACCCTGGTGCTCCAAGCTCTCTCACCAACCCAGCGAGGAATCAGGGCCACCCCAGAGTCTAACTGACACGGGCCCCTCCCTCAGGCATAATATGGCGCTCAAGCATAGAACAGAGCCACCCCAGCTGCCAGCTGATCCAGCCTTGGAAAGAGAACATACACTGGCCACCCTTAAGTCCTACCTTGGTCATGTGCCAGGCAAGTAGCCCTTAACCCCTTCCTGGCTACTTTAACCTGTTCCAGCCCCAAGCAACTCAGCCTTGTACAATAAAAGGCAACTAGGGAAGGTTTTTGCACCCAGGCTTTGGTTGGTTTCTCTCCACCATGACAGAAGGCAAAGGTTCCAGCTGAAGCAGGATTGGAAGGGCATGAGGCAGGTCCCTCTGTCCATGTGAGTCCCACCAAATCCCACTGCTGAAAGCAGCAGCAGCTGTGGCACAAAGTCTGAGCCTGCGGGGCCAGCCCCCTCATGTCTGAGCCCCCTGGCTGCTGCCTAGTCACCTCCTTCCCCTGATCACAGAGGTTCAGGAGAGATATGCTAAATCAGTCAATGGATCCAGGCTGGCCCCTGTAGACAGGACTCTGCCCACAGCCTGCCATCCATCACACACTCCCCAAACTGGCTTAGGAGCCACCACTCCACTCGTCAGATGTACTCAGCCATATTGACACAAATAGTGCAACAAATTGATAAATTAAACAGTAATAAGTCACCAAGGCCAGATGATATTCACTCAAGAGTTTTGAAGGAACTCAGATATGAAATGAGAGAGCTACTATCTATGGTATGTAACCTATCACTGATATCAGCCTCTGTACCAGATGACTGGAGGATAGCTAATGTGACACCAATTTCTACAAAGGGCTCCAGAGGCGATCCTGGCAATTACAGGCTGGTGACCCCAACCTTGGTGCCGGGCAAACTGGTTGACACTACAGTAAAGAACAGAATGATCAGATGCATAGATAAACATGATTTGTTGGGGGAAGAGACAACATGGCTTTTGTAAAGGGAATTCATGCCTCACCAGTCTATTAGAATTCTCGGAGGGTGCGAACAACTATGTGGACAAGAGTGATCCAATGGATATAGTGTCCCTGAATTTTCAAAAAGCCTTTGACAAGGTCCCTCATCAAAAGCTCTCAAGCAAAGTAAGAAGTGATGGGATAAGAGGGAAGGTCGTCTCATGGATCAGTAACTGGTTAAAAGACAGGAAACAAAAGGTAGGAATGAACAGTCAGTTTTCACTGTGGAGAAAGGTAAATAGTGGGGTCCCCCAAAAATCTGTCCTGGGACCAGTGCTTTTCAACATATTCATAAAGGATCTGGAGAAGTGGGTGAACTGTGAGGTGGCAACTTTTGCAAATGATACAAAATTATTCAAGATAGTTAAGTCCAAAGCTGATTGCAAAGAGTTAAAAAGGGGTCTCACAAAACCAGTAAAAAGGCAAGAAAATGGCAGATGAAATTCAATGGTAGTAAGTGCAAAGTAATCAACATTGGAAAACATAATCCCAACTATACATACAAAATGCTGGGGTCTAAATTAGACCTAAATTGTCTAATTGTCACAAGAGAGATCTTGGAGTCATCGTGGATACTTCTTCAAAAACATCCACTCAATGTGCAGCAGCAATCAAAAAGCTAACAGAATATTAGGAACCACTAAAACAGAGATCAATAATAAAACAGAAAATATCATAATGCCAATATAAAAATCCATAGTACACCCACCCCGTGGTTAATGCATGCAGTTCTGGTCGCCCCCCATCTCAAAAAAGATATATTGGAATTGGAAAAGGTACAGAGAAGGGCAACAAGTGATTAAGGGTATGGAACAGTTTCCATATGAGGAGAGATTAAAAGACTAGGATTATTCAGTTCAGAAAACAGACTACTAAGGGAGGATATGATAGAGGTCCATATAATCATGAATGGTGTGGAGAAAGTGAATAGGGAAATGTGTCACCCAATGACATTAGTAGGCAGCAGGTTTAAAACAAACAAAAGGAAGTATTTCTTCAAACAACACGAAGTCAGCCTGTGGAACTCCTTGCCACAGTATGTTGCAAAGGCCAAAAGTGTAACGGGGATCAAAAAAGAACAAGACGAATTCCTGGAGGATAGGTCCATCAACGGCTATTAGCCAAGATGATCAGGGATGCAATCCCATGTTCTGGGTATCCCTAGACTCTGACTGCCAGATGCTGGAATTGGACCTTTCGAAATTACCCTGTTCCATCTGATGCACTTGGAACTGACCACTGGCACTGTCAAGAGACAGGATTGGTCTGATCCAGCATGGCCATTCTTTATGTTATGTTCTTATTCTTCTCTCAACACCCCCAGGCCACTGGAAAGGGGGTCAGATGTTTATCCAGCCAGGCATCTGGTCTCTCTGCCAGCTCTGATTCCCCAGTCTCCCCTCCCTGCTAACTCACTGATGCTGAGTTCCGCTGCCCCAGATACTGGGGGTGTGCCTTGTGAACTGTCCCAGAAGGTGCACCGTACTGCTCCAGGTAGCAGATGGTCCAGGTTGCCTAAGCGTTGGAGCGGAACCTGCAGGCACCCAGGTGGATTCAGGCAGACCAAGACCATGTCCAAATCCTTGAGTGTCTCCAGAAATAGGCAGCTGGCAGGGAGCTAGGCAGCCGGCACTCTACCTTCCCAGCAGGGAGCCCATGGAGAACATGAGGGATTTGCCCTGCTGAGATGGGCTGAGGTACCTCAGCTTGGCCTGAGTTGGGACCAGGTGTCCTTCACTGTGCCCGGTGTGCTCGACAGAGGCTCAGAGCAGACATTCTGCAGTTCAGCCTCTGGCTCCCGTCAGCCCCATAAAAGCATACTGAAAAGCACTTTGTGACCCAGCAGCTAACACTAGGCATCCACTCAGGGCCGCATGCCCAGGTTTGTCTTGGCACAGAGACCTTCCTCTCACGCACTGAGCCACTTCTGAGCTTCAGGGCTTACCTCCCTGGCCTTTGTTGCTCCTTCCCAGGATGGGGCACCCCTCAGCTCGGAGAGAAGCACTTTCAGAAGGTATGAGGCTGCTGTCCTGAGCACACCCAGGGTCACTGCCTGTACTGGGCTCTGCCTGCCTAGCAGTGCAATAGGCGCGAGGGAGGCTCTTGCCAGACTCCAAGATGTGTTTATAATCCCCTTTACCTCTCTGGCCAGTTCCCCACTGTCCAGTGGGGATAACATCCCTGCCCTGTCACACACGGGTGCTGGGAGGATACATACATTAAAGCCAGTGGGGCGCTCAGCTCCTATGATGGTGGGGGCTAGATAAATACAAGATTAGCTGGAGAGAGAGATCCTGGCCTCTTCCAGGGTCGAAGACCCCTTAACCCCTACGCTGCAGCCGGAGCAACCTGTGTTAGCACACACTGGGTGCGATCACCAGCAATCTATCGTGGAGGCAGCTGGACATCCTGGCATATGTGATCAGTCTCAGGCCCCAGCACAGAGCGCACCCAAGTCACGTCCCAGGCAAGCACCTGAATCTGCCGCTCCTCTCCTCCAGGACCAGGGCACCCTTTTTACACAGAAGAGGCAGGGCAAGGCCAGACAGCAGCTTCCCCTGCTGCCCTCAGCTCAGTGTGAGGGGCTCAGATCCTTTGCTCTGCGATAAGGCACAAAGCAAGTTTCCCACCAATTAATTGTTGCTCTGTCTGTATCTCAGCTGCAGTCCCCCTCTCTCTGGAGCTGGTGGGCTGGTAATTTATATCATTAAGAGAGAGGTTGTTTGAACAGAGTTACTAATTAGTACAGAAACACTATTAGCATTGTTAACACATTCCAGCCATTTGTATTAACACTTGTTGGCATCATATAAAGACCAGCATTGGAAAAAGTGAGCCTGGGGGAGAGGTGGAGCCTGGACCAGGAGGCAAAGGTTAAGCCTGGGTCTAGCAGGATCTGATCCCATCTCCCAAACAGGGAGAGAAACTGGAAGAGCTGGAGCCATGGAACAAAGTAAGTTCTTTGTACAGCACCTAGCACAATGGGTTCCTGGTCTGGCACTACAGTGATACACCTACTAAATAATGATAAATTCAACTTGGATTGAGGCCCAGTCTAAAAGGGCATAAAAGCATGGTAGGTGGGCGGGGCAGGACTAGAAACTAAAGAGTATGTGAAGAAGCAGGACAGGAGAAGGAAATTGGGAGGAAGGAGCTGAGAGCGTTGATGGCTGGGGAGAAAGGGAACAGCCCAATAAAATGAAATGTAAAGTGGATGAATTATTTACTATTCTAAGACAGAATCTGCAGCACTTCTCCCCAGCGTGCTGAGTGATTTTTTACGACTGGATACATGAGGTCGGGGTAATCTTATAAGAGACTCCAGCAGATTGGTTTAGTATTGATCATGTGCTGAATTTAAAGGCTTTCTGCATCTATCTGCTTCTGCTCCCAGGATGACAATTCGACTAGAAGCCGGGTGCGTGCTGCAGACATTTGCACCCAGGAGTCCTGGTGTCTCCACTGTCCTGGGCTGCTGCCTCAGAAGCACCCACCACCCTGGCATATTCACACCAACTGTGAGAAAAACACTGGGCACAAAAGTGGATTCCAGATCAAGGGTTAAAAATGTGGTGCTAAGTGGAGCCCAAATAGCTGGTGCACACCGAGCCTTTTGGTAAAGACCTCCTCCTCCATCACGGCTCCATGGGCACTAGTGCAGGGCAGGCCTAGATCACACCATAGTTAAATCTACACTATAGCTCCTTAGTCACTACCAACTCCACAGCATTGTCTACTGGTTCCATAGAAACAGCAAAGCAACCTGCCCAGCCAAGGCACCAGACACAGCTGCCCTCCCAAACAACCCACTCAACTTCCCCCTCCCCAAAGGTGTGATACAATGGCCATCTGCAACACAGGGCACAATGCAGGCAGCCATCAGCATCTGCACGGCCCACCCAGGATTGCATGGCCTTCACAGCTCTCACGCCTGGGAGCAAAGCTGGGTTGACTTGGGCTTTTTCCAAAGCAAGATCTAGACTAAGACAGGCAAAGCTCAGGAAGGGAAGCTGAGAGCTTAACAATGGCAACACCAGTGACGCATGTGCACAAAGGCAAAGGGAGAGCCACGATGCTGGAGCCATGTTCCTGAATTTCAACTAGGTGCCAGTTCTTCCTTGGCCAATGGCCCTTCCTCTTCCATTTCCCTGACCAGCCCAGCTCTAGGGCTATCTGATGCCTCCTTGCTCAGCATTCATCACCATGAGCTCTCACACAGCTGGCTCTGCACTGCCAGGCCCCTGGGCTCTGGAGAGTGTTTTCTCCGCATTCTCCCAGCAACTGAAGAAAGTTTGCATCTGGGGGAGGATGCTGGGACAAGGAAGGGGGGAGGATGGTGGGACAATCCACAAACCAAAGTGGCAGGAGTTCAGGGAAGAGCACTAAATATGCCCCAGGCCAGGACTGAGTCCTGGGGAGATGAACACAGCTAAATCCATACAGCTGAGCTGGGAGGCAAGGGGGTGGCTACTGCCAGTATCTGACACTGTGGGAGGAGAGTTACTCAGGGTGACACATGGAGTAGTACTAGTCCATGAGGGATGGAACTAAGAAAGCAGGATGTCTGGGCTGACCGTCAGGAAAATGCTCCCACCACAGGAGGTGACTCCTGCTGGGGAATTGTCTTGGAGAGAGGAGGGGCCGTTTACCCTAGGAGGGTCCCAGGGCTGGACAAGCTGGGCCTGCGAGCGACACTTCCATCTCTGGTCCCAGTAGTCCAACACCCCGTTAGCCCAGTCACTAAGGAACACAGCTGAGCCTAGGGCAGCAGTGAGAATGGACAGCAAGTCTTTCACACTGACAGCGCTGGGGAGTCCACAGGCTCCAACAGGCCTGTTCCCAGGTGATAACAAGGGCCTGGCTCCAGAGCCCAGAGACACAGGCCTAGCAGGGACTCGTGTCTCCCCAGCTCGGTTGCTGTGACCAGCACTGGAGAGCTAACCGTGAGGCCATGCACTTGTAAGCCTAAGCTTGATAAGTATATGGAGGGGATGTTATGATGGGATAGTTTTATTTGAGCAATTGATTTGGATTATCGGCAGATAAGTCTGCTCAATGG
>ML675625.1:28397956-28432194 GCA_007922155.1 Mesoclemmys tuberculata
AGATGATCATATTGGTCCCTTCTGACCTATGAGTCTATGAGTAAGCAGGGGAGCTGGGGGACCCATCCTGGCTCATGCATGACCCTGGTGCAGTTGGCTAGCGACAGGCTGAGTCCTCGCTCCACTCTCACCAAGGCCGGCCTGACCCCAAGGGCTCCACTCGCCTCGTGACCCCCACAAGGCTGGGCCCAGGACTCCCGGGGGGCCAACCCCCAGCCTTGCCCTGGTCACCGGGACAGAGGCCGGGCTGCCCCCGCCCGGGCGCTCCCTGCCCCAGGCACTCCCTGTCCCGCCGAGCCAGGACGTGCTTCTGGGGCGCCAGGGACACGCAGCCTCTCCCCGCCCAGGCCCTGCCGGGGTCGGGGTCGGGCCCCGCACGGCCGCTGGGCTGCGGCGTCTCCCTGCACTGCGCCGCGCCGGGCCGGGCCCTGCCCAGGGCCCCCTCGCTCCCCGGCCCGGCCCAGGGCCCCCTCGCTCCCCGGCCCGGCCCAGGGCCCCCTCGCTCCCCGGCCCGGCCCTACCTCCCTCCCTCCCTCAGCGCGGCTCCCGCTCCGCCTGCCACTTTCTCCTTAGCTCGGCCCGCTCCGCCCTGCCGGGCAGCTCCTCCTCACACGGAGGGTGGGACCCCGGCCGGGCTCCCTCATTGGCCAGCCCGCCCTGTCAGTCAGGCTGACCCAGAGCATTGGCCTCTCCCCACTGGCCCTGGGAACTGTCCATCTCAGGGCCTGCTTTCTCCTGGACTGCCCCCTTCCCTCTGGTCCTGCCAACCAAACACCCCCTGGGGCACAGCCTGGCCGGCCGCTGCCCCCTCACACCTGCCCTGCGGGCTCATCCCTCAGGGACACAGCAAGGCTGTGACTCCCAGCTCTGGAGGGGGCACCTAGAGCCAGGAGGGAAGGGGGTGCCCTGGGCCAAGGGGGAGGAAGAGCAGCATCTGTCCATTAAAGTCTCTCAAACGTTTTTAGACCTAGCACCTGCTGGAGCCGCCAATGGGCGAATGCCTGTAACTGGCCAACAGCAGGGCCTGGACTTGGGCGACAGCCACACAGCTGAGTGCTGGGGACAGACAGGTGCTCAGCGGGGCAGCCTTCAACCTGCCCGGTGCAGATGGCAAACCTTGCTGGGGAGGAACTGGAAGAGCTGTGCTCCATCCTACATGTGGTGCACCAGCATTTCAGCCCCTTCAGCAAGAGGGCTGGGGGGCTCCAGATGAGCCTGGAGTGCTGACTGGTGTGACAGCTGGTTTCTGGGAAGTGGAAAAGCCTTTGACACAAAGTCCTGGAAGGGAGGCACATGGAGAGGGTTTAGTGTTGAAATCACATCAAACACTGAGGCATCTGGCTGCTCAGACACTGGACGACAGGTCCTAGTGTCTGGTGAGCAGCTGGGGATGGAGGGACCAAGCAGGCCAGGGAGAACTATACATCTCATACATTCCCAGATGTGCTGCCCAGCTTGCAGGGCTGTAGTGATAGGTGGGTTTAATCTGGCCTCGCAGGAGAGCACAATGTTCGGCATGCAGGAAGCTGATAAGGCTGCACGCCAATGCTATTCAATGGCCTGCTAGTCTGGCCCTGGGTGGTGGGCTGGGTTGAGCAGAGCGGTGTGGCTGTTCCATGCCAGTCTGTGAGAGGAGGGCTCATGTCCCCTTAGCTGTGGCTCTAACAACACTATGTGATTCTGCCAGGAATGACAGGCTGGGGGAGATGCCACCCAAGGACATGCCTGCAAAGGAGCACATGCTGGCTTTTGGCTCTCGTGATGCATGCCTTGTGCCCTCTGCCCCTCAATGAGATGTTGGTTGCAGAGAGTACAAGCTGTCTCCCAGTCTAGTTCAGTCCAGGGGCCCACTCAGGCATGGTCCCTGTTGCTCAAGCTCCTTGCATGGGCAGTGGGTGAGGCAGTTGTTTGGCAAGGGATTTTTCAGATCAGTGCAGAAAGGGTTAAAGGAGGAAGTAGCAGAATAATTGTGTGTTAATATGGTCCTGTGTTTTTTATTACACTCAGCGCATTAAATTGATAGCCTGGTACCAAAGGCCAGAAGTGTCACCTCTCAACAAGATGAAATCTATGTAGCCCGTGGACAGGGGAAAGCTGGAAGATTTATAAATGCCTCCATAAAATTAACATTTGGATGGGAACGTGGGGAAAAAGAAACCATGAATTGCAGCAGCAGTCTGGTTAGTGAGTCTCTTTGCATTTTCCCGGCTTCCACCCAGCTGGACAGATACTGCTGACAGGGTCAGAAATCTTGCCCCAAGCTGTCCTGCCTGCTGGATGGCTCTGGATTCTCTTCTTCAGCAAGGAAAAGCTGAATGTGGGCTCTTGTGAGAAGGTGGCACTTTGGCAGTGCTGAGGGGCAGGGGAGCCCAGGCTGGGTTGGCAGGGAGCTGTAGGGCAGGACCGAGGGGCATTGGCTGCGGGAGCAGTGCTGGGGTTGTGCTATTGACACAACAAAACCAATATGAAGGAATGGCCAGGCACAGCTGGAGCCCAACTATCCATGTAATAAATACATGCCAACATGCCAGGCCTAGCTGCATATAAACTGCTGCTGTGAATGGCCTCAGCAGCTTCTAAAACCCAGAACCCAGTACGCGCTACTGGCAGTCTCACAAACAGTTCAAAGGGATGCTGCTCTGCACACCCCCCACATGGAGCAACAATGAGATGCTGCAGGGCACTGAGGAAAAAGCCTCTCCCTCCCCCCCAGCAGTTGCCATGACTTCCCCACCTCCCTGCTACCCGTTCCCTCCTCATAAGGCTGTCCTAGCCAGAGCAGGGACATCTGCAGATATGCTAATCCGCAGGGCAGGCAGCGGAGACAGTGGCCCAGCTCCAACCACCAGCCATTCACCAGGCAGGCTGCTTCGTCCACCCACTTGCCCAAGAGCATCAGCAGGACCAGCACTTCCTGGTCTGTTGCTCCCCAAGGAGATCCTAGCACAGGACGGAGAAGCCTGTAACTGGAGGGGTCTGGCTCAGGGATGAAAGGCAGAGGACATGGGCACAGCAGGGGGTTCCTGGGGTTCATGGTCTCAGGCTATTCATTTGGAGATGGTAAGCAGAAAGGGCAGATGATTTAAAGCCAGTGCTAGGAGCCTTTTCACTGCTGTTGCACCTCCCCCAGCCCAGGAGCAAGAGCATCAGGACGGTCAAGGGAAGGCAGCACTCACTCACTGCTGCAGGGCACAGGTCCCCAGGCAGGAGGGTGACGGAGATGCCATCAGCAGCGATGCCAGCAAAGTGAAGCAGCGAGGGCCTCTCGCCCTTCCTGACAGAGCTCCCAGCACTACACAGCAACAGGGCACAGGACTGGGCTCCAGATGAGAGAGCTCTACAGAGAAACAATCCTGCCCTGCTCCAAATGGCACCCAACCCTATGTCTGACCATCATCGATTTCCTGTCTGCTACCAACCTGAACAATAAAAGTAGACCCGCAAAAACCACCATAGCAAAGGATCCAGCTCCTTCTGCTCCAGGCCATGACCTGGGTCCTGTGGGGCCCCACTGGCCAGATATGTTAGGGGCTGTCACACCTCCTGGATGGCGAGGCTAGTCTCTGCGCAGGCAGACACCAACTCTTATCTCGGTGAAGGCACCTCCCTTAGGTTTGGTTTACACAGATGGTTAGGGAGAGAGGGTGTCAACAGCACTCCATCGCTCAGGCTCTATTTAATCACACAGACAGAACTGGGTCTGGCCTCCTCTGTCTGAGTCAGCATGAGACTGGCCAGCCTCCACGGACGCAGGGCTCAGGAAGGCCTAAGAACATCCTGCCTTCTAGCTTACCTCCCCACAGACCCTCACCCTCAAGCTCTTTCAGCGCAATCACTTTGCCAAGCAGTGGGCCCAGCCAATGACAATCTTTCCTGACCCCAGTCCAAGGTCCCCTTTCTCCAGGGCAGCGGAGAGGCAACGTGTCTGCCAAATATGCCAGGCATCTCTGGGAGGGAGGCTGCCCCCATGGTGACTGGTGTAAACTAGGACTCTGGAGATCTGGGGTCAGTTCCCTGCTCTATTGCAGACATCTGACATGAGCTTGGGCCTCAGCTCCGCCCAGTGCAGAGGGGAGAACAGCACGGCCCAGCTGTCCAGGGAGGGCAAGCACACACACTCATGATGGACTGTGCACGCACATGCCCAGCACACACAACATACCCCACATGCAAGCATCATGACACTCCCCCCACCCCCATCCCTCCCCACACCACAATGCTCACGCTTCACGCTCACAACCCTGGCACACCCAGAGGAAATGGAGCTATGGCCAGCAGTGCCTGCAGTCTAAGTGCTTCACAATTAAAGCGATGAAAGGTTTATACAGGATTAAATCTGTGTTAATTAGGTGAATCCTGCTCCCACCCTGACAGGCTCTCCATCAAAGCTGGAAATTTGGCAGGGGGAAAACAAGGACGAGGACGCACACTGCTCCCAGCCAGAAGCCAAGACACTGGGGCAGATATTCCTTGGATCAGCAGCTGCTCATGCCTGGGTCCCTATGGGTGAGGCTTCCCTGCCTGCAGTCGGCAGAAGGCATGGAGGCCTCCTTGGGCCCAGGCAGGCTCCAAGATCCCAGTTCTGAGGGGAGCGGGTTGCCCTCAGATGAAAAGCTGCGACTGTGCAGGTAGCCAAACTATGGAACATCTGAGCCAGTCAGTTCCAGATTGCAGTGGGGGACCCCTCTGGCCTCCAGGCTTCTCTCCTGGGACTCCCTGGTCCCATACAGGGGATGGGCTGTGGATCTCTGCGCTGGATGGGCTGAGAGGGAGGGGATCCCCACGTGGGACACCTCTCTCCCTTGTCTGTTTTCCCAAATGGTCACTCTAATCCCTGCCCAACCAGGATCCAGTTAGCCTGAAAACCTGCTCCAGCTCCTGGGCAGTCTCCCCCCTTTTGTAAAACTGTGGAGCTGCAGGGGTACACGGGGACTCCGGCAGGCAGAGCTCGATGTGGGGTAGTGGGCAGAGAAAGCCTAGGAAATGAAGGAGGCCAAGTTGTTCACTCTCTGCATCTCACAGAAGTCCCTAGCACACCCCTCCTCTGACTTGCTCCCTCCTTCAGCTGTGCTGCTAGAATGTGCCTGCATTCCATTCTTACCGTGCGACTCCCAGACTGGACCCTGAATGTCTGGGGCCTGATTCAGATGGAAACTCACTAGAGCAGTGGCAGGGACAGGGATCCCCATAGAATGATCCGGAGGTCAGCAAAGGCATGGAGCGGAGGCTGAGCACCACTGAGGGATGGTGCCCAGTGTCTCTTAGCTTCCCTTGCAAATCGTCTGGGCCTGGCTGTCCAGCTGCTGCAGTTTACACTGCCCTGAGGCAAGCAAGGGCTAGGTGCCCAGAACAATCACCCAAGCACCCTCCTTCCTCTGAGGTGCCCTTGGCCTTTCCCCAGGGCACCCCCAGCAGTGCCATGCAGGGTATTTTCTGCTGCTTTCCTAGGAATAAGACAGGAGTGGAGAGAGAAACTCACAGGCATGGGAGCCCAGTGCAGGAATAGGACTGAAGAAGCTGTTCTCCGAATGGGTCTGGCAGGGGCAAGCTTGTGCCCCACTTCCCTTCTAGTGGCCCCTGACTCCCCTCACCCACCCAAGCTGCTCCACCCACTCCCCTATCCGTTGCACTCAGATATTGTTGCTCATGCCTGCTGTAAATTACCTGCTTTGCATTTTGCAGCAACAACTTAACAGTATTAATTTATTGTGTTCTGTCTTTACCAAACATCATTATCATATCGCCAGCTAGGATTATGCAAATCCTGGGACAGGAAATATTTCTCTCCCCAAAGTCACCTTGATTTATCCATTTTAGCTCAAAATGTAACCAACAAGAGTCAGTTTAGAGAAAGTGATGGATAGGTGACCCTCCCAGCGCCCACTACTGGGCAGACCCAGCTCAAAGGGCCCACTGCATGGCTGGGCCAGGGGCAGCGCAGACCCCTCAGCTTGGCAGCCCTTAGAAGCTGCACCTGCACCTGCTGACCAGACGTACCACATTGGGCTTGCATCATGCAGCCTGCCATCAAATCCCTGCTGGGGGTGGGAAGCCAGCACACACTGGCTTGGGGCCTGGGACAGAAAGAGGTTCCCAGGGTGAATGCCCACACAACCCTTCCCCATGCAGAATGGACCTATGAACAGTTCCACGGTATAGCCCCTGCAGACCAGGGGCAGAGGAGGTGGGTGAGGCACACACAGGCAGGGCATCAGGGAAAACGTCTGAGTACTTTAACTATCAAGCACAAGAAGTAGTGCCTCGTGCTGAGCTGAGGTGGACTCTCCTCAGCCCCACTGTCACAGGGGAAGAGGTCTCCCCTCTGGCTGTTTGGTGGTGTGTGCCCAGTGCCAGCAAAGAGGGCTACGGCAGCCCTACCAAAATAAAGGGCAGAGGCACCCAGAGCAGCTCCCTCGTTAAGGCTGAGCAGCATTTTGCACTTAAAGCAAAAGTTCAACTGACTTGTTCCGTGAGCAATGCAGCACATGCCCCAGCGTGTAGCACTGTGCTCAGGCACAGACTGGCTGGGCTGAGGTCTCACAAGAAAAGCTGTAACTGCTGCCAGCATTCAGAGTTTAAAAGGGGTTCTTTATGAACCGGAGTGCCCTTCAGACCTTTAGCTGTCCCTAATTATCTTCATGACACAGACTCACCAAACCAGCTGTATGCCGAAGCCTCGCACCTGGGCTACAAGGGGAGAAATAGTTCTACCGTCAATGGCACTCTCACGTTTTTCCTCGTAAATAAGAACTTCTCCCTCAGCAGAGGCCAAAGAATGAGGTTCCACTGCAGAGACATTCCTAGGAACCTGCCCTCCTGCTCAATGGGACTTGGGCCACCCCAGTGTGTCCCTCCATTCCTAGCAGCAGTGGGGCCGGACTCTTTCCTGAGGGCAGCCTGGCTTCAGTTTCAATAGGAACAATAGAAATTGGCATCCCTTTTAAAAGGGCATCTTAGCGGTGGCCTCAGAACCTTTGACAACTATGGGAGATAGCAGTCACCTTTCAAAATGGCCACGTTCTCCAGTTCTCTACAGAACTGCATCAGCCTTTGTTGACAGATAAACTTTCATTAATGAAAAATGACAACAAAACCAGTCATTAAGCCTAAATGTTTCTTTTCAAAAGCTACCTGTTGCAGCAGATTGCTCAACAAAATGTGCAAGAGGGAGGAAGAAACTGGGATGGGAGAGAGTGCACATGCGGACACGGGAATGAGGGGAAACTGGGGGCAAGGTGCAGGTAGCTGAGGGAATGTGGGCATAGGACAGTGGAGGAAGGTGTGAGTGTGCACAGAGCACTGAGGCCAGGATGCAGGGAGAACCTGAGCTGAGAAGGAAGGAGGAAACTGAGGTGCACATTCTGGCTGGTTTGATGAAACAAAGCAGCTGGAAACCTCCTTTAACTGGCCTGTGTGCTCTGCATGTGTTATGCTGTTCCAGCGCAAGGTCAAGCAGCCAGCATGTCCTGGCAAATCTGGCCATAAAGGTTAAGATAAAACAGCGATTTCCAGCTGATATTCACCATGTCTATTGCCTGGTAAGATGTTAGTTAGGTTTCTTGTTTGCTGCTCATCTAAAACATTTTATAGAAGAAACAGGAAATGACACTGAGACGGATAGAGTTAAGGGTGAGCATGTATCCGTAATTTAGGGTAAAATATGCAGCAGAAAAGTTGTAATTATCCCAAAACCAAGTGTTATAAACCCAGTAAATTCAGAATTAAGGTTACACTTGAAAGACCCACACATGTTAAGGTCTGGAAATGCAGTCAGAGCAACCACAGACCTTTACTCTGCCCATGAGGAGATGTAGGCTGTTGGCATGGTCCAGCTGGAGCATCACGACCCTTCCTTGGGCCCATAGCACCTTGGTCTAGGTCTCTGCAGATTACAAGTCTTTAGTCCTGGTCCGGTGGGTTTCCCTCAGTCTGTAGCCCTCCTGGCCCCCAAATAGGGCAGGGCTGGTAAGCCCCCAGCCTTCCAACAGGCAGGGCTAGCAAGTAGTCCGGTGCCCCTGGCCCACAAGCTGGGCGGGCTGGTGAGGCAGTTAATAGCCCCCTGCCCTCCAGCAGGCAGGGCAAGCAAAATAGTCCCTTGCAGGCAGGTGGGGCTAGTAAAGCTCAGCACCCTCAGGTCGGCAAGTTCCAAGGAAGCCCAGCACTCTCGGGGTGGCTAGCGAACGGGGGAGGGGACGCAGGCCCACCTGACTCCACTGAGCCCCACCCAGAGCCCCACCAGTGACGGAGTGCCTGCCCGGGGTCAGCAGGGGTCCAGCTGCAACACACGGACGGGCTTAGCCCCAGACTCGGCCACTCTCTAGTCAGCTGTCCCTGGGCTACCTGCTCCCACCTGTCCCCGGGGCCTGCAGCCAGGGGTCTCCTCCAGGTCGCTGGGGTAGGCGGCGAGTGGGAGCCCCACGAGTCCCTCCCCGCCGACCGATGGCAGGTCCAGAAACTCTCAGGGTCATCAGCAGAGGGCAGCTCCTCCAGGTCCCGGGGGCCTGTTGTACACCCGGCTCAGGCAGCGCCTCCAGGCCAGGGCTGGCCTTGGGGGGTTGCCCCCATTCAGTGGCCTCAGGTAGCTCTTCCCAGTCACTCAGGCCCAGCAGCCCAGGCAAGCCTTGGAGGCTCCAGTCAATGGGACGGTTGCTCCAAACAGCCACAGGGCCTGGGTCAGCCCAGACCACAGCCTCTGAGAAGACACATCTGCCTCCAACAGCTTCCCCCAACTGAGCAGCTGGGCCGGCCTTTTATACTTCCCTTTCCTGCCCTGGGTCCGCCCCTCTGCTTCCCAGAGTTTGGCCCCTAGGGCCTCGTTCTGCCCAGCAGGGGCACTGCGACCTTCCTCCAGCCCAGCTCCTTGCTACAGGGGACAAGGAAGAATAAACGGAATGTGTTGCAAAGCCAGTTTCATATAATCTGGGACTGGAAACATGAAAATGCCTGAATCATACTGGTCTGTGCTCAGTGCTGTCACCGCAGGGCACAGCTCAGACTATGCAGCATGGTCAAGACCACTGATCGTGAGAGTCACTGCAGAGATGGTTGCGAAGTCCCATGATGTCCAGCCTGGGCCATCCCAGGGGCACAGTCTATTCCAGTCACTCTTTCCTCACATTCATATGCAAGCAGCATCTTGCCAGAGCCTAGAGAGAGCCGGTCTCCTCCCTGCTCTGGGACAGGTGGCCTCTGGGACTGAGCAGCTGGTAGATGAGGGTAGAGTGCTGGGGCTCATCATTGTCTACTCCCTGCATTAAGACATATTCAGCCCAAACTCTCAATAGATGCTCTCACTTGGGTCTCTCCTTGCCAGGACTCTCCATCCATGGCATTGCTGAGCTCTCTCCAGCTCAATCTCTTTGTGCAAATTCCTGACTTCTTTTCCGGTTTTGCCTCCTACCCTCTGGTTATTTCACCCTGCCCCCTATGCAAGGAGCAGCCTCCCATGGCCTGGGCACCACACACCCCACCTGCTGCAGGAGACCTGCCTGAAGAGCCAACCATCACCTCTCCCTGATGGGTTATGTCCTACTCTGTAACATGTCAGATTCTGCCAGCAGGGCAAGTCCTCCTAGGGCCAGGACTGGGCCAATGGATTACGTGTTGCACAGAACAGCCAGCTACATTCATTCTAAAAGAGCATCCGAAGGTCAGACTCTCACAGACAGAAGATGACAAGACATGGTGATGGGTATCAATGGACAGCCAGCGAACCTGTGCTAGCCCTGCCTCCTCCATTCCTCCTTTTCTCCTGGATCTCTTTAGAAAGCTGCATCTTGATTCTGAAGCCTTCTTTGCAGCAGTATCTCCTACTAGGCTGTCCCAAAGGAGGGGTTGTGTCTCAATGGGGTAGCATCAGACAGAGGCCATCTGGGGTGTACAGAGGAGCTGTCATAGTAGGAGAGGGCTCTGGGAGGCTCTGTTGACTGATATGTAATGGGGCATCGTATTACAGAGGGGTGCTCCGTTACGGGTTCTATGCTGCTCACACCAGTGACCTTATAGCTATCCCCAGGTAGTCAGGACCATACTGGGGGTCTCTTGGTCAAAGCAATCCCTATGTGTCAGGGATGAATTAGGGGTAAGCAGGCTGGGCCATAGCTGTCTCCATGGAGTCAGGGCCGAGCTCAGGTCACTGGGCCATAGCTGTCTGGCAGGGATGTATCTCAGGGGAAGGGACAAGCAGTGGGAGAGGTCTTCTCAGTCTTGTCCCTCTTGAAAATTAAATCTCATTAACACAGATCTTCTCATTGGCTGGGGGCTCTGCCTGAGCTCGCTACCCAGACACCCTCCATTTCCCCTTCTCTCAGGTGCACTGAAACCACTCAGGAGGCAGCACACAGAAGGCTCTGCCAGTGGCAGAGGGGGATCTAGGAGGAGCACCAGCTGAGAGAACAGAGGCTGCTTCAAAAAGACAGAGCCGAGCAACAATTCAATTTTCAGAGGTTGTCCCACCAATTCAGCTTAGGGACATGATAAGAAAGCCATTTCCAGTGATAGGCGCCCTAATCCCCAGCCAGCTTGCATTTCCATTTCCTGAGAGGCGCTGCCTCCAATGGGAGTGATTTTCCCATCTAGGTTTGCTCGAAGGAACAGTGCTGGATTAAATACTGATTTGCCCAGCATTGTTTAACCCGTTATGTGCCTTCCTACAACACTCTTGCAAGAGCCAGTGGAATGGGGCACTGGACAGCAGGGATGTTGCTTGTCAGACCTGAGGATCACTCTGCACTGTAGGGAGTCAGAGAACTTTGCCAGGGACCAGAGGGCTGCAGCCCAGGACTGAGGTTTATCAGCAGAGGGGGATGAGGAGGCTCAGGACTGGAACTTATTATGGTTAATTAACACCTAGAGAGCCCTCCCTCCCAGGATCAGTGCCCCACTGCACTGGGCACTGGACAAAGACACAGTATCACTGACCCCAGCATTAAAATAGCATGTGTCAGGCTCAAAACATCATAAGTCTGGCTTTGAAATCATTAGGTTTATAAGGGTGAGGTGGGCAGTGAGTAGATGGGGATATGATTGTGCATTAATGCACCCTAGCAGTGTTCCAGCCATCCCCCTTTTTTAACACCACTGCCTATTACCTCTTAAACCACTGTGCTGCACTTTTGTTCCGGGGTGCTCTCTGGCTGTGGGCAGGATGGGAGCACTGGGTGTCAGCATGGGGAAGAAGTAGGGAAAGGGTGGGCAGGCCTTAATTTACTCATTGCCCTGGGGGCTCCAACCCAGACCTCGCTACCCAGACACCCTCCATCTTCCCCCTTCTCTGTTACACTGAAACCACTCGTGAGGCAGCACACAGCACTCTGCCAGTGGCAAAGCAGAGCTGGGGACGTAGGAGGCGTGCCAGCTGGGAGAACGGAGGTTGTGACAAAAAACCAGAGCTGGGCTGGCACTTCAATTTTTTTGTTTCCTAATATTTGTTCCAATCTTGCCAAAGGGCAGCATGGAGCTGGCACAATAGGAATGTGCACAAGTCTCTAGTAAATAATCCTGCCATCATCACTGACAGAAATTGCACCTATTGGGCCATACGGCTCCAGGCACATGTGCAGCTCCCAGTGGCTCCAGCAGAGTTGCACTGGCACCAGGAACTGGCATTAACCCAATTCTTCAGCAGTAACTGCATTATTGCACAGAGATGTATTACGCACTCCACTGCTGTTTCCGTCTGTTCCTCCCCAATCCACTATCCATGCTTTTCCAAAAAGTGTGCCCCTTACTGCCCTTGGCTGGGCGATGCCCGCTCCCACCTGCATTTCCCAAGAGCGCCCCGACCTGCCCTGTAGCAGCAAGATTTACCTTGTGCCTTAGTTAAATGGAGAGTCTTCAGGGGAGTTCAGCATCCACCCCACCTAGGAGGGGTTCATTCACCCCCTCCAGTCAGCACAACTGTCTCCCTCCCTTGCCCCAAGATAGCTGGAAAAACGCCTCTGCAGCCACCTTTGACAGCAGGAGCTCCGCCTGTTTTCTTGTAGTCCTCTGTCTTCCGCCCAGTGCTGCAGGCTGCCCTTTTACTTTCCTACCACTGGGAGTTTTTTTAACCTAGATTTGAAGTCACTCCATGCATCCATATACCCTGAGTCTTGTCCCCATGCTGTTTTGCAGAGTAATTGCATCTGGTGTCATCCTGATTCCCAAACCCGCACCACTGTAGTTCACTAGCCTCCATTTCCTTCTTACAGCCTGGAATAGAACCCAGGTGTCCTGGCCCCCAGCCACTAGACCTCCACACCTCTCAGCACTAGGAATGGGACCCAGACAACCTGGCTCCCTGGTCCACCTGTTGCAACTCACTAGCCCTCACTCCCTCCAGTCCTGGCATGATGTGGAGCATCCTGCACATGGCAGACACTTGGGGGGGGAACACTAATCCCACTTTGTCACATGCCATGGGAACGATCTGGGTTGGGGCGTTTCTCATTAGCCATCTAAAACAGGCAGCTTTATCCAAAGGCCCCAGCTGCTCCCTGGTCAGCCAGCCTTAGTCTAGCAGGCCCTGGACGGCCCCATGGTTTCTGTGCTCCATGCTCAGCCCTTCACTGCACAAAGGCAAGAGGCTCTGCTCTCTCCATCCCTGCTGGATGTGGCTCCAGCACCAACCACAACTCCCCATTCATCATCCACTAAACAAATTGAAATTTAAGGGCTTGTGTCTCTAACACACAGAAAACAATTCCCATTGCATTTTAATGGGGCTGTAATTTATTGGATCAGAAATGATGGATGGCAGCAAGAAGAAGCTGAGCCCACTAAGCAAAGGGAACCAGCCAGAGATGTGCAGCAGGGGAGGGGCTACCAGCCCTTCTGCTCAGAGCTAGAATGGCAAGACCAGCACGAGGCAGCAAGGCCTGAGCCTTGCTCTCATGCTGCCTCCTCTGCAGCCCCTCCAGCAAGCTGCCCCAGCCAGGGCTCAGCAGCAGGAGCCCCTGCAGTGAGGCTTGTGGGGAGTAGCCGCAGAACCGTAGCCCAGTGCCAGCTGCTCCTGGCCCCCCTTCTGTCCACGGCTGACATGAGCGAGGCACCCGAGACAGACGCAGTTTGAAAACGGGCAAGAACCAGCCAAGCTGCATCAGCCCAAGTGAGCACTGGTGGAGAGAGCAAGTGCATATACCACCCCTCCTCCAGCCTAGGCTCCCAGCTCTCACCAGTTCGCGCTGTGCCAGGCAGTGGCTGAACCAGGCTGGTTAATACAGGGGCCAGTTATCAGGCCTGAGTGTAGGCAGCTCCCATACACAAGCCCTCACCTCCGCCAGCGCTGCAGGGCAGCAGTGTGACAAGCACTGCCCAAGGGAGGGGACATGAGAACAGCAGCAGAGCTAGCAGGGGACGTGAAGGGTAACAAGAAAGGTTTCTACAGGTTTGTTAGCAACAAGAAGGAGGTCAGAGAAAATTGGGCCCCTTAATGAATAGGGGAGGCAACCTAGTGACAGACAATGTGAAAAAAGCTGAAGTACTCAATGCTTTTGCCTTGGTCTTCACAAGGTCAGCTCCCAGACCACTGCACTGGCAGCACGGAATGGGAGGTGAGCAGCCTTCAGTGGTGAAGGAACAGGTCCAGGACTATTTAGAAAAGCTGGACACACACAAGTCCTTGGGGTCAGCTGCAAAGATGGCAGAACAAGGTGCAATGTCTCAAGTGGCAGTGGGGGAAGGTCTAGGCTGCATATTAGGAAAACCGTTTTCCCTAGGAGGATGGCAAAGCACTGGAATGGGTTACCTGGGGTGTGGTGGTGGAATCGCCATCTTCAGAGGCTTTTAAGGCCCAGCTTGACGAAGCCCTGGCTGGGATGGTTTAGTGGGGGCTGGTCCTGCTTTAAGGCGGGGGGGTGGGACTAGATGACTCCTGAGGTCCATTCCAACCCTGAGCTGGGATTCTATGATTCTAATCACAGCAGTGCCCCCACCCCAGGAGTCTGCAGTCAGCCAGCCAGCCCCGAGGCTCAGCCCCACAGAGCAGGGGCAGTGCAAGCCCTGCCAGCCCTGGGTAATGATAGTCCGGGGATTCTGGCCTTGTTGCCAGGTTCAGCCCTTCCCGGAGCCACATTCCCATCAGCTACACCCAGCCCAGCCCACAGGTGACTAGCCCCCTGCGAGGCACCCCCACTGCCTCTGTCCCTCCCACACCTGCTCTGGGGGGTGGAGACAGAGCAAACCACCCACTGTGCACGGGGGCGGGATGGGGGGAAGGGAGAGGGAAGTCTGGCACAGACTCAGGGGAGAGCAGGGAGCAGACTGACCCATTGCCCACAGGAGGGGTGGGGGAGCAGGGAACAGACTCACCCATTGCCCACAGGAGGGGTGGGGGAGCAGACTGACCCATTGCCCACAGGAGGGGTGGGGGAGCAGGGAACAGACTGACCCATTGCCCACAGCAGGGGTGGGGGAGCAGACTGACCCACTGCTCACAATGGGGTAGAGCCACCTTGAATTGTTGGGCTCATGCTGATCCCTACTCCCCCATTTCTTACCCCAAACCGCCTCTCCTTGGGGGAGAGCTGCCTGCATCTGCAGCAACCTGATTGGCTGCTCTTCAGGAGGCAGGGCAGTGAGGAAGCAGCCAATTGGAGTGGGTGAGCCATGGCCACATGTATGCTGCTGCTGGGCTCCCCTTACCAGATGTTAGTGGGCAGAGGTGGTGGTTGTGCTGCTTGTGGCACCTGCCCAGTGGCCATTGGCAGGACATTAAAGCCAGACACATTCCAGTTAGGAACTTGGCACAGACTGTTCACAGTGCAGGCAACTGGTCTCCGGGCCAAACTCTCAGGGCTGTGGGGGATTCTCCATCTCTTGGTCACTGAGACCGGAGCCCTTCTGGAAGCTGCTTTAGTCAAACAGGCGGTAATGGTGAAATTTCAGTGCCTGTTATATGGCAGGTCAGCCCAGATGATCTAGTGCAAATGTATGAAAGCCCATCACAGTGAGGTCATGCTCGGGACGTCCGAGTGCTGGGACACTGGCCCTCACATCTGCACTGTTCCCTGCCTGGGAGGCAGCGAGTGACACCCAGAGCATCGCCCCTTGCTGGCTGTGCCATCCCCACCACCGCCATATCAAGCTGCTGGTGTATAATTGCATCCCCCTGGGCCATGCTGCCTGTGCATAGGCAGATGGGGAGCAGTGCTGCAACTGTTGATCCAATTGTGATGGGAGAGATGAGGCTGCAGAATGCTCTGTGACAACTGGGGCATGCAGCACCGCAGAGCTGCTGGGAGCGGACTCCAGACCCCTGCAGGGCTGGGATACCAGGACAGAGCGAGGAGGCCTGGGGGAAGGGGGAAAGGAGCAAAGTTATGGTAGAAGGGAAGTGGGTGGGGGACTGGCGTCAGCGGGTTGAGGCGCAGCCACCCTGCCCCAACCACAGCACAGGAGCAGGCCCTGCTCAGAGCACTGACAAATGCGGAGCCATTCTGTGCCTGCCCTTGCTCTTGCCACAGGCGCCAGCAAGCCATGCTCAGCGCACGGGATGGCCCCTGTTCAGCTGGCTCCCAGCTTCATGCCATTATGCTACAGAAACAGCAGCTCTGCTGAAAGCACGAGGTGGCTGGGCGCGGTGCCCAAGCCAAGGATGTCCAGAGACTCAGCTCCCCAGCCCTGCCTCTGGTCAACATGAGCCAGTGCCAAGCTGGTGGGCAGGGCGCCACCTGGAGGCCTTCAGCACCTACTGCAAAGGAGCAGCTGCAGGGGGATGGCGACCCTGCAACGGAGACCCTGGGACAGCGCTAGGCCCAGCACAGTCCGGCCTCTCCTGGGGCAGAGAGGCATGTGCGCCCCATTGGTGCGGCAGGGCAGCGCTGCCTTTGGGAAAGGGCCCCAGGAGGAAGGGCGCTAGCCAAGGCTGAGCCCTAGCGCGCTGGCTTGGCACAGGAACTGTGGCGTCACTGACGAGGGCAGTTGTGGGTCCCTGCCACAGCCTTCTCCGTGTTTGTCAGTAACGAGTGCGTGGGCAGTCCTGCTCCTTTGCGCCCAGCAAGTGGTGGGAGCTGCCAATGGCTGCGAGGCGGCATTGGCGCAAGAAGAGGGGCTGGCCAGCAACCCTCTTGTACTCCTGGCCTTGACACAGCCTCTCGGGTAACTGGGAACAGGTCACCCAGCCTCTGGTGTGACAGCTCCCCTCCCTCTGGCTTGTCTATTTAGACTGCAAACTCTTGGGGGCAAAGCACTAGGTCTGGGCCGTGCCCAGCGCCGTGGGGCCTCCAGGCCTGACTGCAAGACAGATAAATAACACTTCTCCTCAGAGTCCTAGAGATGCTGGAGGTTCATCTCCATATTGCCTCACCCCTCCCGCCCCACCCTCCCCAGCCCTTCAGGGAGTTCCCCTCTTGGCTATCACGGAGCCTGCAGCACCACCATCAGGCTCCCCTTCTCCCCAGGTATGTTAGTATAGGCCAAACCTGGGTGTAGCAGAGTTAGGCTCCTGGAGCACTAGAGCCGCATGTAGCAGGTTACAGGCCAACATGCACCCGTGGAGATGCAGCGGGCTTTGCTGTTACCAAACATCATGGTGAGGAAGAGAGTGACTCCTCCGGGGGCAGGGCTAGAGTTGGGGTGGGAGAAGCTCTATGGCCAGCACCCCCCTCCCACCCAAACACTGGCCCAGGCACTGAGGGACTTTCAACTATTGGGCACCAAGCACTGCTCTTCCTCCTTGGCTCCCTCCTCCAGAGCCTGGCTCAGCTCCCCTGGGATCTGACGCATGCTCCTGCTTTTTCAGTCGTTCCCAGCTTTCCCCAGGGAACCAGGGGTGTTGTGACACTGCTAAGGAAGCTCGCTGCCTGGCTCTTGGCTGCCTGGATGGCACTGCTGGGAGAGGAGTAGGCAGATCAAAGGGGCTCACACTGGAGACCCTTGCTGCAGTGGCAGCTAGTCAAAGCTGTGTCTGTGCAGCCCACCCCCGGGGCTGTCCACGTTGGGATGTCAGCAGCAATCTCAGTGTTGGCTACTCAAATGCAGGGGCCTCCCAAAGGGCCCAAAGCTGGAAACATGTAAACACCCTCCTTGCCCCAGGCCACAGCACAGCTTGCAGAAGGAGCACGCTGCCTTCAAGATTCATTGAGCAACATTTCCAGTGGTTAATTAGTTCTAAACAGCGTCCGTAATAAATCACAGTCAGCACCTTCCTCGGCTTCATTCCTGGCCAGAGGGGCGGGAAGGCATGTGCCTGGTGTGTGTCTGCGGGGGGCTGTGTGTCTGTACACGTTGGGTCCGTGAGTGGGCGCACACGAGCATGGTGCCTGCTGGTGTCAGTGAGCGTGTGTATGTGGCGGGTGGCTGCTGGCTGTAGGTGTGGGTGTGCATGCATGTTGCCGCTGTGCTAGCCCACCTGGGAGCAGCTGCGATACGTTCAGGGAGCGGCTGCTCTTCTCCTCACAGCCCAAGATCCAGCAGGGACTGAGTGGTGCCCCAGGCCAGCACAGCAGGCCTGAGCCCAGGGCAGGCTGAGGCCGCTGCCCCATTTGCAACACCATGATGACAGGGATGTGGGGATTCGAGGCCCTTTCAGAACTGGTGTCTCCAGCTTTAGCATTATGGGGGTTAAGCCACATGCACCAGACTTTCCAATAATCTCTGCAAACAACAGCCTGTCCCCGAGGCAGGGCACGGTAGGACAGGCAGCAGAATGGATGCAGCCATGCCCCAGTGCTCTGCTAGTCATGATGAGAGGGGGCAGCTGGCACAGAGTGCATCCACACAGACCATCCTATGCTAAGGGCTTGGCTTTGCCTGGCCTCTCACTTGCTGCACCTCTTGAAGGCAGCACCCGGGAAGGAGACAACAGGCTACCCTTGGGCCTTCTAGTGTTGGGCTGTCATGGGAGCCAGGGCCCAGCATAAACTAGAACCTGAAGGAACAACAAGCACTGAGCACTACAAAGACACCACACCTGAGCTGCAGCCTGCCCCTGCCACGGGCTCGCAGGGACTGCATTGGGGCTTCTCCCCCAACAGCTGCGAGAGGAAGCCTCACCTGCTCAAAGGGCTCTGAGAGCCTTCTGGCCCCATTCATCCCTCCCAGGTGCAAAGGGTCTCAAAGCAGCCTCAAGGCTCCTTGGACTAGAGGCCTCCGTAGCAGCCCCAGAACCCACAGAGCCAGCTCTGCAGCCCCACCTGGCAAAGCCCTGAGGGGATGGAGTGAACCAGGGACTGAGACACTTAACTCAGGGACTCCCACTTTGTTCTCTGCACCTGCCTTGTTGCGGGCTAGACTCTCTCCATGGGTGCAGTTCTGCATCCATTTATGTTGATGTAACAGCCTCAAGGGGACACCCTGTGACGGTACCACACAGCCCTGAGGGGTGAAGTGGGGCTAGTGTCCTGACACTGGCCTGTTCCCCAACCCTTCTCCCCTCAGCACCCAGCACCTCTGTCCCACAGACACACCCACTCCCTGGCATCACAGCACAGGTCAACCCCCCCAACCCCAATCACTTTGCTGCTGTCATTGAGTTTGTGATGTTTTTATCCCACCTCATGTTCTCCTTTTATTACACTCACTGGTTCCTTGTGTTTTGCTTCCTCTTTGATCTGTTTGGCCTCATTGCCATGTGCTTGTCTCTTTTCCTGCTTCCGACAGTTCCAGCACTTAGCGCTTCAGGGTGTTCTTTTCTTCTTTTCATTAAATCTTAGTGCTTATAAAAGTGAGATGGATGGTGTTAGCTGCACATGCAATGCTAGCTTCTTCCACTTAGCCCTGCCACTGGACTGCCATCCCACCCCACCCAACCCTGGGCTCCCCACACACTGCTCTGCCTGTGCCCCTCTACAGCACCCACCACTGTGCCAGACAGAGCTCTCCACCTGCTCTGCAGGTGCACCTTGGCTCCCACCCGCAGGCCCTCTCCTGAGTAGTAACTGGCATGCCAATAGTGGTAATTTGGAGCTGTGGACATACATCTGCTAGAAACTAGGCCAATGCCCAACAAACTAATTCCACTTTAGACCTAACCCATTAATTAATCCTGGGAGCCAGAGGTGACCTGGGAGTGAATTTAACTTGGTGAGACGCTGACTTCCATCCACTCATTCATCCTGCCACACCACGTCAGTCAGGCTGCTGACACCAGGACAGGGGAGGATACTGTGCCCTGCTCACTTATGGAAACATCAGGGAAGGGGCCCCAGCACATCCCCTCCCCAGGATTCTTCTGCTTCTCTGTGCTGGATGGAAGGATGCTGAGCAATTTAACAGCCTGTGACGTTGCCAGCAGTGCATGCCAGAGGTCTGTATGTGTAGCAAATGGTTCTCAGCGCCACACAGACACAAACAGGGCCATGCAGGTAAAAATGCCAGGGTTCAAGAGGGGCTGCAGGAATGAGCATCCAGAGCAGTTCCAGAGCGTCTAAAGAGGAGCGAGACAAACATGTCTATTCCAGGCCATGTGTGTGCAGGGGTGCCTGCATGTGTGCGACAGAGCGAGTAAGCACCTGTACAAAGCACTGCCCTCTGTTGGGTGTAACTGCATGTGTGCACCTGCCCTCACGCACAACTGGCGCTAGGCGGCATGGGACCTGTCGCGTAGTGAAATGGCCTTGCCCCCTACTAGCTGCCTAACATGGATGCTAAACGTGGATGGTCTCAGCCCTGGATGCTCGGAAAAGTCACTGAACAAACAGCATGCTGCTGCCTTAGCTCCACTATAGCTAGAAACTTCAGGGCCTCCCTTAATTTTCAGGGACATTTGCCTTAGAAAGTCCTTGAATCTTTTCTATTTCCCACCCCCAGGACCTGTATCAACATCAAGCACAACTCCTTCCCCAGCAGTCACTGCCTGCTGAGGGCGGGTGCAAGGCCAAGCCCTCAGTGTTGAGGTCTGGCGCATGCAGCTGTGGGTGGGCACAGTGCTGTCATTCCTCTGCACCCACGGATGGCCTGTGGGTCTGGGCCAGGAAAGGAGACTCAGCTTCTGGTTCAGGGAACAGCTCTGGTGTTGGAGATGTCCCGACTGGAAGCAAATACTCATCCTGAGGAGGCTGCCCCGTACTCCATAGCTGCAGCAGGACACGGCTGTATTGATGCAACTGATGTCTGTCAGCGTGAGGTGCATCCTGAGTCGCCCGAACCTGGGCCTAGATCACGCCTGTGTGTGGCGTGGAGAAGGCTCTCATGCTCCTCACCCAGCTGAGCCAGCACCACGGCTAAACATTCAGTCCCCTCCAAGTTCCCCCTTCCGGGGCTACAACTGTGGCTATGCCTCCAGGGGAGCTCGCCCAGGTGTGCCCAAGTGGGTGAGGGATCTGGGCATGGGGCCACGGCCCATGTGGCATGGAATGTTTGCAGGGGCCTTGTTACAACTGCCTGGAGGGAACAGAGGCAGCGTCAGCTGCTGGCAGGTGGTGCTGTGCTGCAGACAGCGTGCACTCCCTTAGCAGGGTCCTGCTGAGGCAGGTGCCAAGAAGGGACCAGTGCCCTTCTGCTTCAGCCCCAGGGCAGGAATGCCCAGAAACTCACCAGCCCCAGAATCTGTGCTGAGTGACCCCCCAGGCACTGAGTTTCAGAGTCACTCGCTCTGTTCTGTGGGACCCTGCTCAACGTCGCACCAAGGGAGAGATGTCTCTTGGCCCCGAGCAGCTGACCTGCTCTGCTCACAAAGAATCCGCTTGCCCAAGAGAGAGGCCCAGCTCCCCATTGTGTAGAACAAGGTGTAAGGGAGTAGGCCCCAGGGTGAGAGCTCCCCTCTGAACCCAGCAGCAGCCAGCACCCTGGAGGGAGCTCACCCCTCAGCATCCAACAGGATCCCAGCACCCTGTGGGGAAGGAATCTCCCTGCCACACCCAGCACGGGCCCAGTGCCCTGGGGGACTGCCCTCCAGGGCAGTTACTTTCCTTTACAGCAAAAGCAACAAGAGTCCTGTAGCACCTTAAAGACTAACACATTTCTGCAGGCATAAACTTTCATGGGCTGCAGCCCACCTTTGTCAGATGCATGAAATGGAAAGCAAAGACAGGAGATATATACATCCATTTCCTTTACAGAAAATAACAACAGAAGGGCTGATTCAGCAAATGTTAATTTATGTGCCAGGCCAGAGGTAGCACCAAGCAATTAGTGATATAATGGTGATGTCGCACTAAAAATTATTTATCGTGTCACTGAGCTCACGGCTGGGTTTAAATTAAGAGACTGGTGGGATTTAAACATCCTTCAGGAGCGCCATCCCAGCCTCCACCCAGCTTCTCATCTGGCTCTGCTCAGTATTGGCCTCTCCCACAAACCAGGAGCAGCAGCCAATGCCCCCACTCTGCCAATGGGCAACGTGCCCCACACCCCTTCCTGTAGCACCCCTGCGTGGAGGGCCAGGAACATCAGCACCCAGCCCCCCTCAGCAAGCCTGGCCTGCTTCCTACAGCACGTCCTCACCCCACAGCTCACAGCATCCCCCCACTGGGAGAAGCTGGGGCTGGATTAGCCAGAAGCACCACCCCTCCCACACACTCAGCACTCCTGCCCTGCTTTCTACTGCACCCCTTGCTAGGAGAAGCATGGGAGCCTTGCAGACTTGGTGAGCCCGGGAGTGACAGAAGCATTGTAGAGTGCAGGAATGCCCTTTCACCAAGCCATAGGGTGGGGAAGAAGACTCACCATAAACAAATTGCACAGAAGTCATGGGTAAGTAGCATGGAGCGGCCTCACCCCATAAGGCCCAACAGCCACAAAAGGGCTGGGGCAGCAGCACACAGTGAGATAGCACCACCCGCAGAGGAACAGTGTGTGTGTGGCAGCTTTAATTTCAATCATGTGTCCATTTCTAGCGCTTCTCGACTCCGTTGTCTGTTTTCTCTGCCTCCCTTGTGCTCTCAGTTGCCCTGAGCCATTGGCATTCCTGTTAGAGAGCATTAATATCACTTTATAACTAGAAAGAGGCTGAGTAAGTACCCCCCAGCACCAGAAGATGAGACCAAAATCAGATGGGACAGGGCCTGGAACATACCCCACTCCCACTGCTCCTGACCAGCCATGCACCCAGTCCCGCCCCTGGCTATCCCTCTGTGCCTGAACACCCACCACCGACAAGGCCCAAACCCACTTCCTCCCCTGGCCTGCTCTGGAGAATGCCTCAGTTTGTAACACCCAGGAGGGCAGCATGGCATGATCTGGCTAAAGGGGTCTCCACGTGGCAGCCTGGCCACATGCACCAGTGTCTGCGTTATGGGGACACTTACCCACTGGTTTGTTCGTTGAGCATCTCCTACGGTTGCTGGGAAGCCCCTGAGTAGGAGCCCCTCATCGCACAAGACATTGTTTTGATAACTATCCCACTCAGCACAAACACTGGCTAATTAACGTTAGCTGCAGGATCTGCCAGACACCTGCCATGGTGTTATTGCCAATGCCCATAGGGGGGCGGGGCGCACAGCAAAGTGTGCTGCAGCGGCTGGGGTTCACAGTAGGGCAGACCTGAGAAAGAGCGAGCCAGAGACATTAGTACATGCAAGCCTGGGGCACAGAGACCCACTCAGAGCTCCTGGTACCCAGGGGGAAGGCAGGGCAGACACACACCGTGCTCCCTTGCTCACAAAGTTTGGGCTCTCAGAGGATGCTTTGCAAGGACAGACCCACACACAGTAGGAATGTCTCACTTTCCTCATGTTTCCCAGGCAACGCCAAGCACTCAACAGCAGCTCAGAGCGTAAGCACGCCCTCCCTTGGGCACTTACTGGGAGGAAAATATCAGATGGGAGCAGCGTGCCTTGCAGCCTGTTTGGTAACCTAGGCCAGACACCTGTAGCTGTGATGTTTACCTCCAGCACCACACTGAAGAAATCCAGCACGGCCCTTCTAGAATTTGCAGCTCTCATTGCAGGAAACTAATTTCTGCAGCTCATTTGTTGGCATCCAGCTCCCCTGCGCTCACAGCCGCAAGAGCAGCGGATCCCAGCCCTAGCGCCTCCGCATGCAGCCGGGTGGATCCTGGCCCTAGTGCCTCTGCATGCAGCCGGGAGAGCAGATCCCCGCCCTGGTGGCCTGCTGTGAGCTGTACAGGATGGTTTGGGCACACACAATTCTGGAACATTCAGATATTCTGCAGGGACCCCTCCCTTCCCACTGTGTTTGTGCTCACACAGGTGACACCCTTTTCTACCCAGCACGTCTGTGTGGCAGTACAATGCAGGCCCTTCACCTCACAGGGCTCTGTTCTCTCCTGACTCCAGTGTCACGTGGTAGAAGGACCTGTGCTCATCATACAACTTCCAGGGTGAAGCTACTCAGCCTGAGCATGAAGGCCCAGAGCCCTCTGCTCAGTCACTTACTGAGGCTGTATAAAGGCAGGGGAGCAGGGAACCTGCCTTTAGTACAGCCTCCAAAACCGCACTAGGGACCTCATGTCATGGTTCCAGAGTTTACTGCACCTCTGACCCCGCTGAATATTCCCCCAGAGGACAGGCCTCATGCTGTACTTGCCTGGGTAGGGAGTCTCCCACTCTTAGACCAGGACTTAGGGCACAAAACCTGTGGAATAGCCATGCTTACTCCAGCAGGCCCAATTGGGTTCAGTGCCTGCAGTTCTTCCTTTTGGGAGTCTGTGGCCATCTCTGACTGTAGACCCCAAACAGCTCCCTTAAACCAAAGTATCATTGGTCTTAATAGTAGGAACAAAGAATAATGCACAAGAAAAACATTTTTAAACCACTACCAGGGCTATACATATCCCTCTCTTTCCCAAGACTTCCCATCCCCTGGGTGCTTAGCAAGGCCTAAAATCTTCAGTCCACCACTCAGGTATCTGCCACCACTGTCAGTTCCATGGTCAGAGAACAGCTTTTTCACTCGTTGTTCCTTCTGTGATCTTGTTATCTGTTTGTTTTTAGCATCGACAGAAGCTTCGTAACGCAGCTGGAGCTAAGGACATGGGTTCTTCCTAGATAATGGCTCAGCCATTGACTCAACCTCCTGACCTGCTTACCAGCAGCTGTTTTATCTAGACCCATTTTCAGGCCTTCCTGTTTATTTCTCAACTGCCTGCATTTAAACATCCCACTACAGTTATATGCCACCTATCCCAATAGCCACATACAGTATTCATGAATTAATAAAGTGCAGCTCCCCATCCTTCATATTTCACAATAAAGGCAAATACAGCGTGGGCAACGCAAGGTTTTTACTGTCCATTTTGTGATTTTTTTTTTAAAAGCTGAGCTCCTGGAGTCAGGTGATGACAGAGAATCTCAGCAGACATTAAAACAAACAAACAAACAAGACCACCGGCCTTCCTCATGGTGGAGAGAATTTGGAGCCCATTCTCCAAGGAAGCCTGAAGGCTGAGCAACCCAAAGGCAAAGAAACAAACCCACAATTCATTCTTTTAAAAAAAAATCTTTTTCTAAAATCAATCCAATGATTTTTTGGGCCTGACTCACCATTTCTGATTGCAATGGCAACCTGTAAACAAGCTCACACTCCTTTCCCCCAGAAGCTCACCATCCCAGGTCATGCGTGGCACAGGAAAACGGAAACAAAACAGCAGGGTTGAGTGCAGAGATCTTCAGTTTGTGGGGTACGCCTCCTAGGGGGGCACAGAGAACTTTGGCAGGGCCACAGCAAGGTCCAGGCCAGTCTCCATGGGGATGGGAAAGGAGTGCTGCACCGCTTTGCCCTCGCCCCACCCCCCAACTATAGGTCTGCCCTCAGCTCCCAGCCCTGTCCCTGGCTGCCAGCCCCGCACCCAGCCTTGGCTGCCATGGCCCTGACTCCTGTTCCCAACTCCTAGTCCTGCTCTGGCCCCTGGATGCTGCAGCCCTGCTTCCAGCTGTAGCTGGGGAGTGCGCAACCTAAAAAGTTTGGGGCCACTGGGGTAGTGTATAAGATTTGGGAAGGCTCTGGTAGCACAGGCAAGGATAGGCTCTGAGATGACATGGCTCTGGTGCATTCCCAGTGGCTCAGCTCTGAGTTGATGCGACTCCATTGCATGGCTGGGGGCCTTGGATCTGAGAGGATGGGGCTCCCTGACAGCTTGGCCGGGGAAGCCAAGCACTTATGTATAGTCTGATTATTATTTAACGTTTTAGGCTTCAGCCAGGCCCAACAGAAATCCATTAACAGTGCTGGGACTGACACAGGCCTTGTAGACCCAGGCAGAGCCTCTCCCCACACTCCCCCTGGAGTCTTTGGGGAAATGAGAAACAGGCCTCCAAGCCCACATCAGCGCCTTTTAGTTTGTCATGTTACTTCCCTTAGGAACAATGACACACCAGACTAGAATCCAATCATGGGCTTCAGCCATGAGCACAGGTAGTGGAGCTCACTGGGGCAGCTGCAGTTGTTACAATCTGGGAGACCATCTTGTGTGCAAGGGGCTGACTGGAAAGCACACTCCCCTCTGACTCCAGGGGAGAAGGACCACAAGGAGACTGCCTGTCCTACGTTACCCCTGTTCTGAGCAGAGGACTCAGCTTCTAGGGTTCCACGCCAACATCTTTCACCTACATTAAACTCACTTCAGTTTGGTTTGCTGTAAACATTAGTTTAACACCCCCCCACCAAATGACACAAACTGCTACTCAGTGGGGCAGCACCAGAGCCAGGGTCGCTACAGTCAAAGTCCACATGCATTGCTGCAAGCCCTGCACTGGAGATGGGGCATAGGCACTAGTCTCTTCTCTGACCTACATCCCCTCTTGCAGGTCCTGACAGTGGTGCTGAGGGCTGCCAGTACCAGGAGCATCCACAGATTCATGTTCCCCTGTCACATATTTATTTTATATCCTGGATGAAGCTCACTGTCTGTAGCGCAGAGCTCTAGTGCTATCCCAGCCCTGCACAGAGGCTGCCAGTCCACACAACAATCCAATCCTATGCTTCTCAAACTTCCTGCACAGGGAACAAAATGGGAAAAGAGGCAAAATAGGACAATGGGTCGTTTCTGGAGAACAAGACAAACTTCCCCCTATGCAAGGGTCCTTGCAGATGCAAGCTTCATGCAAGAGACCCTCAGAAACACCCACCAGCTAAGAGCACAGATCTCTTCATCAAGCAACAGGAAAATACCCTTTCCCACTGATGTGCTGAGGCTCCAGAAAGCGAGAAGTAGCCAGGTGCTGGCTGTGCCAGCACACAGGGTCAGACCCTCCTTTCCACAGACATTCATCACTCACTAAATGTCACGACTGTAGCAGCAGCTCCGGAAGATGCCCTGCAATGAACTCCTAGTGCCTTTTATCATAGGATCCCTGCCTGGATTTATGAGGCCTCAGTGAGTCTCATTTCCTTGCCAAGGCACAGGGAGTAATTTACTATTAATAAAAGCATTACTGAGCTCCCCACAGGGGCATGTTTAATTCATGGGGCAGGAAAGAAGAGGACACAGCTCCGCTGCAGCTCCTAACTGACCAGCCACGCAGAAAACCAGACCAGAGTATCCTCCCATAGGCTCTTGCCCTCCTGCTGTGGCCCAAAGCTGGACCAGACATAAGGGGATGAATGCTGCTTCATCTTAATGACAATTCCCCACAAGGATTCTGGCTTCCTAAAGCAGATTTTGGGGAAGATAAAGGGAAGCAGCAGGTGTCTCCAAGCTTCCCTTCCCAGACTGGAGATCTGGGAAGAGTGTCTGGCAAAGACACATCTGTTGCCATACTGCCCTTCCCACACAGGATCACAAGCCCACCTGAGAGAAGATGGTATTGAACACTCTTGGCAGCAGCTGACTGCTCCAGAAGATTTCAGAGCTCCCTCCAGCAGACATATGGAGATTTTAGTCTCTCTCTTTCCTGGAGAAGCTGCTGGGGCCCTGGGAGGTGCAAGTCAGTTACTCTGAAATTCACTCTTATTGCTCTGGCACGTCCATCAGTAGAGTAAATTCAATGGTAAGGTAGCTGGACTCCCCCTGGCAGTATCAGAACATTGCTCTGAGGAAACCTGCCCTGCTGGGCACCCCTGGCAGCTATTTGAGAATCAAAGTAAGAGCAGCTCACAGAACAGTGACCCACACCCAGACTGAAGTCTGAGCCACAGATTTCCCACATTATGTCGTAAGTAGTGTGTATACACACACAATTCTTCTCTGGCCTTGGTATATAGTGTAGTAGTGCCACCTGCTGTCCATTTCTGGAAACACTATACTAATCCACAAAACTAATAACAGTACTTGTGTTCCCAGGAAAGGGGAGCTGGACCCTTAATCTGCCCTTCCCTTTCCCTGGCAGAGGGAGGTGTTATTGCCTAAACCAAGGGCAGCTAGAGAGATCAAGCTCCTATAGGAACCCATGATACTAAAACCTTTTCCTCCACGGTGGTACATGGCGTCCTAAGAGACAGCTCTCATCTACCTTCTTCAGGAGGAAGTCAGCAAGGAGCAGAGCAGAGCAGAGCTTGCTCTTCAGGCATGAGGGGGAGGAGGCAGTGCAAGGATGAGACACCTTGCAGTTCTATTGCTTCCTGGAGAGAAGGGGCGGAAGACCAATGCCAATCAACTCTCTACACTTCGGATGCACTAGGCAGCTGTCAAGCACCTTGTGCACCAGGCCAAGACGACTCTCTGGGCAAGCGGCAGTATGAACATGTCACAGGACAGTGCACGGACAGTACTAGCTGAGATTGGGGGGTGCATGCCTCTGCTTTGCTGTAAGAGGCACACACACATACACCAACATGGCATGCAAAAAGAGGGAGCTGGCCAGTCATTTATTTCCATGAGAAATCACCACTCTTTTCAATAAAGACGTTTGCTGCCTCGATACCCTGCAAAGCCCCACTGGGCCAGCAATGCACATCTTTCCCTGATTATCCTGCCTGGATTGGTCCCCAAACACAAGCAGGGGGCATCCTCTCTTCACATTGTGTGCTGGGACCTGACAGGTTACTGGGTACAATGGCTGCCCCAGGGGGGCAAATCCCAGATTTTCTGTATCACCATCAACTTCCAAGGATGTAAGGGCTCTAATTGGCAGAGTGGTGAGGAAAGAGCCCCAAAAGGACCCCTCTGCTTTCTCTCTTTGGAGCCAATACCAGATCAAGTTGGAGGAAGAGCCTCACTTCCTTGCCCTGCAGCCCGTGAGTTTCCCTGCCCCATCCTCCACACTACAGCTGTGGGAGTTCTCTTTCAACCCCTTTTAAGGGGAAGATGTGGTGATGCCAGTTTCACCCAAATAGTCTCCATGGATCTGGGCTGTGGCTACAGAGCAGCAGGCCCCTCATCAGCTCCAGCTCCTCTCATGTGCTCAATCTAGAGGAGTTGGCAGCTCAAGATTCTTGGACCTGTTTGCTGATCAATTATCAGTTGTCTGATGATAAGATGGAGTAGAGGGCCAAATCAGTGTTGGGTTCCAACATCTTCCTCCTCTTCAGGCTCACTGTGCCGCAGCAGCAGCTCCAGGTCTGGGCTGGAGCCGGCTCTTTTGTGTAGCTTTGTCTCCTTTTCACCTAGACACAGACAGCCTGTTTAGTGACTAAACTGGTGGTGTTCCCCCATTGAAATGCCTACCACAGAGGCCCTAGTCCCTCCCCTCGCTACAGAGCCCTCAGGCCCAGTGTGGGCTCATCATGGAGGTGCTGGTGTAGACAGGGAGAGGTAGGATTTCTGCAGAGACCAGGGGGGCTTCAGCAACATTACCTTTTGAACAGAAGGCTTTGACAGTGACATGCAGGGAGATTCCCAACAGGCAGACAGCAAAGCCCACCCAATTCAGGAGGTTCAGGTGGTCTCCCAGTAAGCGAGTGGCCAGCAGCAAGGTGCAGATTTCCTGTGGACACAGAGAACATGACAGATGGCAGGGCAGGAAATGGGTGAAACCAAGGAAGGAGGAGTGGCTGAATGTTCATGAGATGGTCATGCAGTCCCACCTGCGCTCCACCCACTGCGCTGCCAACATTCACCACATGGAAGGGTTTTAAAAAACAGATTCTGGAAAGATGAGGAAGGAGACCAGAGCTCTGCAGGTGTATCTGCCCTCCACCTGCAAGGCCAGGATACACAGGAACTCGGTGACTATCAGGTCAGAATGTGAGCCACTGTGTCCAGTCTCCCATCTCAGAGAGTCACCAGCATTGGCTTCCTCAGAGGAAGGCGCAGAAAACCCTACAGAAGGGAGCCTGGGACTGCCTGCACTAACCCTGTTAATAAAGACCAGCCTCCTGCCCTGAAGCAGGAGAGTTTATCCCCTCTAATGTAACTGCAGAACTTTTGCTCTTCATACATGTCCTAAACCCCACCAAGCTGATACCGTTTGGCAGGAGAGCCTTTAGTCTCTGCCCTTCACTGATGGAGGCTACGGTAGGGTCCCTACGGGTGGCAGACAAGGGACATTGCAGGAGTCCGCTTCAATTTAAGCAGCTAGAACTGCAGGGCTAGGTAGGCAGGGGGTGGCAGCCCCAGTGCTGCTGAGGTGTCAGAGACCCGTTTCCTAGAATATGTGAGCAGGCTACACTGCTCTGGAGCTGTCCAGACTGGTTTAGTTGGGGCAACCCTGCACTATCATAGAAATCATTGCTCCATACCTTAAAAATGCCAGCAATGGACAGAGTGAGGCTGGAGGTTCTGGAGACCAAGAGGAACTCAGAGAAGCCCAGGCCGAAAGCAAGAAACCCCCCTAGGGAGAGCTTCCCCACCACGTTGAGTAACAGCCCAGCTTCATGGAAACGGAACAGCTTCTCTGATGTAGACAAGGACAACCCTGAAATAAAGAGAAGGGGAGCAGGGATGGAAAGACTGACAGGTGAATGGAGCACCTTCCCTACCGACCACTAGGAGAGAGTGCCATCCCTTGTACCTCTCTACCCCACACTAGGAGGGTGCTGACCCTATACTCAACACTTTGCCAGCACAAGGACTGCCTTAGCCCCTCTGGTGATTGGGCCTACAGGTCCCTATTGTGACAAATATTGCAACCACATGCAGCATCTTTGGGGACCCTCTCTTGCATGTCATGTTTAGAACAGGAAAACCTCAGAAAGCCATTATATTGAGATAGGCCAGACAGTGAGAGCTGCAGAATTTTGATAATTCTTTACATCAGTCCAGGTGATCTATATTGATGTGTTCCTGGCTTACTGGGAAGGGGCTGCCTGCAGAAGTTGGAACCACTAAGGGGTGACTAATACAAATTCCCCAACACTGGTGATGCAAAAAGCCAGTGTTTTGAAGCTTTGCCCCAAGGAGAGGTCCATGGAGTTGTGATTGTTTGTTACAGGAGGCCAGAGATTGCAAGCCAAAACTGTACAAAGAACAGTTAAACCACCCGTAGGAGATTCTGGTTCTTGATATGAAACCTGACATGAACTGACAACAAGAAGAGCAAACCCAGCTAAGGGGTATGAAAAACTGTCATATACCATGGGCTCTGCTGGAGTTGGGGGAACAACATCTGAGAAACTTTCTGAATGCATGTAGGTTAGTTAGCATGCCCTAAGAATAAAATGTATTTTGTTTTTTGAAGGCTGCCTGGTAACTGGTGTAGTGAGAGGCAGAGGAACATCAAGCCCAAGCCCAAGCCCAAACCCTTGGTCTGGTGGGAGAGCAGGACAGGTCTCCATCTGAGAGAGGAGTTGACTGGGAAACCCTACCTACTTTGCAAATTCAGGAAGTTGTTCCCTTGTCTAGACAGTTCATCTCCAGGGCAGCAAACTGCCAAGTGATCCCTCAGCAGCCCCCAGAAAGAGCCTCTTCTGTCACCAATCAACTCACCCTCAAACACAGCAAAGAGAGGGAAAAGTCCCAGGAACATAAGTGGCTGCAGGTGGAACATGGTGTCAATGGGGTTCTGAAGCCCTGTGGGAGGAGAGTCAGGGGCAGACCTGTCAGCAAAAGCTAGGTGAAGAGGCAGCCCATGAAGAAGCTTTTACTGGCTCTGTTCATAGGGTAAACATCTAATCCCTTGTCCCAATAACTGCCTCCTGCTGCACCAGGGGCTGCCCCCACATCCTGGGGGCTGCTACCCCCACCTTCCCACTCCCTCTCTCAGTCCCAGGGGCTACAGCCTCCCACCTCTCCATTTCCTGCCCCCCCCTTGCACCAGAGCTGTCACTGTCCCCCCACCCCCTGCCTCCCAACATACCCAGCTCGGCCTTCTGCATGAGCATCTGGGTGAGAGTCCAGCGAATGCCTCCAAGGAAGGAGGCACCCAGCACCAGCACAAATCCCTCCATGTTGAACTGTGTGGATTCATACGTGAACATGAAGAGCCCCCCAGCAATGAGCAGAACCACCAGTATCAGCACCATCCTCTGAGTGAGAACAAACACAGCATCACCACGGAGGCTTCCAAGGCTACACAAGGACAAGCTGCTCTCCTTTTCCAGACCCATTTAGCAGGCAGCTGCTTCTGGTCCCCTCCCCCCATCTCAGGATCCAGGCCCTCACATACACCCATCCCCACACCTTGGGCACTGACCAGCTGCCTCCCCAAGGGCCTCACAGCACTAGTGCCTTACCAGCTCCTCCAGTCTGAAAATCAGGGAGAAGAGCAGGATGAAGAGAATAGCAGAGGATTTGGTCATCGTGTAGCTGTAAAGGTCAAAACCCTCAATCCATCATGTGGCACTTTCCAGTACAGCACCACAGGATGTCAGACCACCCAGCCCCAAACTGATATCCACCTCCACAGATTTGAAACCGCCCCTACAGGGGCCTGGTGCCCCAGCCTGAACCCGCTGCCTGGCTCTCCCAAAGCACTCAGCAAACCCACAACTCATGTCTCCCAGGGTGGTATGAGGCTGCTACTCACAGGGAGACTGTGATGTACAGGAAGCTCCAATTGCTCAGCCCAATGTCCAAAGCAGTCGACAGTGCTAAAGAAACAAGAACCCCCCTGGAATTAATGTTCACCACAAGAGAATGCGCTGCTGAGTGTGCCCGGCTGTCCCAGATAACTCAAGTTATGTCAATCTGATGGAAACATTCGTAGCTCCTTGGATTTTTCTCTGCGGCATATTCTTTGACTAGTGCCCATATCTGTAATATCTGAGTGCTGCCCAGACGCAAGAGTTCTAGAAATGATCACTCCCCTCTCCCTGGGGCTAGAAGCACTGGGGAAATGCAATTTTTGTAAGCCTTTTCAGAATGTAGCCAGGCGAGAGTGAGGGGGCTCCTACAAAGAAGCTTGAGCGATGGGGGGCTCCAGCATTTAGCTCTGAATGCATCAAGGTAGCACTCAGCCAGATTTCATTTGGCAGGATGGTCTTTCATCCAGGTCTGACTCCATGAATGGGGACACAGGACCTACAGAGAACCTCCCCCTCTGGCCAACAGTTTTATTGCTCCTCTGGAACACAGGAAAGAGACAGGATGTCACAACAGTGATGTGGACCACACTCTCTGAGGGGAGCCAGTGCAGATCAATACAGTCTGCTGTATTGCCAGAAACTTGTGCAGCTGAGAAGGCAGGCTGCTGTGTTCTGAACTAGCTGGACATTTTATCACGGCATATAGCTTCACTTCTATATATTGAGAACCGCACCAGTTGAGCCTGAATATCATGAATTTGAGCAACATCATGGGAAAAAAAAGTAAATTCCTACCCAAAAAACCTCGACTAAAAGTTGTTGAAATAACTAGTGTAAATACTTAACTCATCATAAATTAAAGGCGTGGGAGTGACCAAGAAAAACAGTTTATAAAAATACTTTATAACTCTATGTTTGTATATTCACATGCACTTACCAAGTCCTTCAATACAGATATAACTTGGACTATGTACACTAACTAATTGTCTCTGTTACATTTTGCAAGTGTTGATGAAAGTTCAGGCTAATTAAGTGAACTTCCACATATCTGTATCATGGTTAACGAAATATATCAACTGTCAGCAGTGCAGAATACTGACGTAAATTATCTTAACTGGTCACTCCAAGTCTCTTCAATGTGAATGCTGTGATGAGTACATTCAGGGTCCTGTCCACTCTGCAGCCACAGAATCCATTCCTTCCAACCAAATCACACTCCAGAATCTCAGATTTCATGAAATAATTCAGTACGGCCCTCACAGCTATGAGGAAAGTCTTGAAAACATGGCCGGACTGTAAATGTACTGCAGACAGCCAGAACAATCACTCTAATAAGTGTGAACTAGCACATTAACAACACTAGGTAAGTATTAGCTCCAAAACCTACATGTGATAAATTAAATATCAGCAGTGTAAACTATTTAACTCCTGGTCATTCTAGTGACGGTACTCATCCCACGTCCCAAACGTCTTACCAGGTACCAGCCCTAAACGTCCCCTACCAAGCTGCCATACCCACCAAGACTCCCTGGCAGTTCTTATGACTCAGTTACAGCTTTTTCAATACAAAAAGTCCAGACCTCAAAAACAGAAAGCACGTTTAATATCAGGATGAACACAAAGGATACTGTATGGACTGTACTAGTCATTTATATAGTTAATGAATAAAAAATGTACATTTTAAAATGTAACTTAAATGAAAGCCATCCCGGCATGGGCAGCCACACTACTGCCACAGAAGCTAGGTACCCAGCCAGAAGCTGAGGCTCATTTGTAAGATACCCTTCATTATTTTAGTTACTTCATCAACTTTACCTGTAAATTAACAATGATTTCTGTGTTGGCAAGAAAATGAGAGCGCTCTCTCCTCTCCCCACTCTGCAGGCAATGCCCCCAACCCCTGGCTGTACATACCTGTCGGAGCCACCCTTTTGAGATAGTCAGGCCAGGTCAGCACCACCCGGGACCTCTTGGTGCAGCAACGCATCAGGGCCCTGGTCAGAGCCGAGAGCAGGAAAATAACCAGGAGGTGCAGCAGGGTCATAAACAGAGGAAAATGGAAACTCTGCAAGGAGCCAGAGACACAGACCTTGTCACCGACACACCAGACACGGCTAGCCACCCTCCCTGGGGCTCCGCTCCCGCCGCCCAGCAGCGCCGGCCGTGTGCCCTCCCATGCCACCCTTGCTTCTCATGCCCCCCGCTAGCAGCCCACGCGGGCGGCGGGAGGGCGCGGCGCTGCCCGGACCCGGTACCTTCATCAGCCACTTGTTGTAGAAGGTGATGCCGATGGAGAAGCAGTAATAGAGCAGCACCAGCCCCAGCGTCAGCGCCGCCTTCCCCAGCAGGGCCGCGCAGGGCGGCTGCAGGCCCATGGCAGGGCGCGGGCCTCTGGGGGCTGCCACGCCGCCGGCTGGGACCGGGACGGCGTCGCCGCAAGGCCGCCCGGGCTAGTCACGGGGCTCGGGGGGAGGTCGGGGGTGGCGGCCGGGCTGCGCCTGGGGAGCAAAGGCCGGTCCGCACGGGCGGTGCCGCGCTCGGCCCCGGCCCCGGCCCCGGCCCGGCCTCCCGGGCCCTTC
>ML675625.1:28437194-28488741 GCA_007922155.1 Mesoclemmys tuberculata
GTCGCTGGTCCATTGCAGTTGCATCTCGAACCCCGGGGTTTAACACCTGGGAGATGAAGTCCAAGTCTAGTGGAAGTGAAAATTGGTGTGTCACACTGTAGCCAATAGTAATGCCTGACCAGGTCAGGGGTATATAGACCTAAGGACTCTAGAGCCACTCTCAAGTCCCTAAGTCTATGGAGCCTGCTGTCTGTCTGGTTTGAGACTAGAGAAGGATACTCAAATGACAAATCCTGGATATTGCTGTGTACTTCAGGGGGAAGACCTGAAGACTGCAGCCAGGATGAGCTCCTCATGGCCACTGTAGAAGCCATGGATCTAGTTGCAGAGTCTGCTGCATCAAGCTCCACCTGCAGTCATGTTCTCACGATTGGTCTGCCCTCATTGATTAGGGAAGAGAACTCCTGTCTAGCATTCTCCAGAAATAGCTCTCTCAACTTTTCCATTCAACCCCATACATTAAAATTATACTGCCCCAGCAGAACCTGTTGGTTAGTGATACGCAGCTGCAAACCCCTCTTCAATAAATCTTTCTGACAAATAAGTCCAGCCATTTAGCATCCTTTGATTTGGGGGTGGTAGTCTGGAGCCCTTGATGCTTTCTCTCACAAGCTGCTATCAAGTCTAATGAGCCCATTAATTGACAAGTTACTCTGGAGAGACACACACATGATGTCAACCAGGCAATGCAAAGACTCCCTGACCTTTTTGACCTGTACACCTAAGTCTGCAGCCACTCTCTTTAGCAACTCCTGAAAAAGTTTAAAATCATCATCAGGAGAAGTCATGCTGGACGAAATGACCTCATCTGGCAAGGTTGAACAGGAAGTCAAGACTGGAGGGGTAGAGTCTCTTCTACTGCATGTTGGTCTGGCTCTGGATGCTCCTTTGATGCTCAGTATCAGGGCCAGTACTGGACTCTGGGAGATGGCACTGCTTGGTGTGTACACTTAGCCCTTCTATATGAAGGCACTGATATGGGGCAAAGGCCCACTGCCCTGGCTCCATTCCCATGGGAGATTCCATTGAAAGGTCATGGTGGAAAGCAGAGAAAGAGGATCTGTGCAGAGACTGGTGGGTCCTGCTGTGGGGTTGAGATATGTATGACACTCAAGAGGCTTCTCCTTCCTCTAACCATGATACAGCTGATCCAGTTGGTGCTGGGGACTGGTGCCAGTAACCAGGCAATGGGTTGAGTGATGCCATCATAGCAGGCTCCCCCTTGGACCTTACCTAGAGGCCACCTGTCTAGGATGCAGGCAACTGTGGTACCAAAGGTTGAATCACTGGCAGCAGTGCTGGGGGACCAGCCTCTTGTAAGGATGGAGACCCCCATACCAAGAGAAAGCAGGTTTCTTGCTGTAGCAAATGCCTCCAGAGTAGTTATCACTGAGATGATTTCTTGTTGTGGTGCTGAAGTAGTTGACTACCTCTTCCAGCACTGGGCTTGATGGTGCCCCATGCGGCACCATAGCTGACCTGGAGGAGGAGTGCATGGATATCTGGTGTACTCTACTAGACTCGTTGTCAACCTCTTACCAGACTTAGAGGGTGGAGACGACCTTTCCCTGGCTGGTGACTCTGGAAGCTTTATTTTTCTTCCTTGGTGCAGGCAAGGGAGAACGGAGTGGCATCTGCTAATGGTGGAGGTGTGCTTCTCATTGAAGCTGCAGCACTTGGCACCGAGTTAGACTGGGACAGCTTTGACAGTGGCCTGAGTGCCACCTCCTTCAGCAGGATTTTCAGCCTAGCCTCCCTGTCCTTTGTCCTAGGCTTGAACTCCCTGCAAATCAGGCCCTGGTCCGTCACGTGTGCTTCTCCCAAGCATTTTAGGCAACTATTATGCAGTTCACTCATTGACATAGGCCTGGAGCAAGCAGCACATGGGTTGTAACCCAGTGACTGGGACATATCTCAGTACTGTGAATAGAAAAAAACCACAAAAACGGGGAAACAATTTTTTTTTTTAAAGAAAACTAAAACTTACGAACTCTAACAACAACACTGAGATCTAGATTAACTATATGTATATACTATGTTCACAAAGGTTGAGAGAAGAACTGTTCCAATATAGAACAGAGTTCCAATGACATCATGGGCAGTAAGAAAGAACTGAGCATGGCTAGAGGTTATCCTGCCCTTTGTACCTGCATGCAATGGCACACAGCAGCAGGGGGAACTTGAGCCGCTCAATGGGTACTGCTGAGGGGAAAAGTTTGATGTTCATGTGCTGGGAGCACAGACACCAAGAATAGAATATACATGTGCAATCAATCACTCAATGAAGACTAATCGAGGCTAGAATAACCAGGTGGAATTTTATTTTCTTCAGGAATTCATTCAGCTGTCTGAGATCTAAAATAGGCTTGAGACCCTCTTTGGCTTTGGGGATGAGGAAGTCGTGGGAATAGAAGCCTTTCCCACTGAGGCTCAAGGATTCCTCTATGGCCTCTGCCTGAAGAAGTGACTGGACCCTCCTGCTCAAGGATAATCTCAAGAGCATGGTCCCTGAAGAGGGAAGGGGGGGTGGGAAGGAAGGGTAGAAAAACAGGTGGGCATATCTCAGATCCACCATGCTTCAGACCCACTGATCTGATGTTACTTGGGCTCAAGCATTTAGGAAGTGGGATGACCGATTTTTCAATGAAAGGGGGGAAACAGATGAAACTACAGTAAGTGGTACACTGTCTTTAAACACATTAAAAAGTCTGATTGGACGAGGTGACTGGACAGGATAAAATGACTCATGCTGAAGAGGATGGCAGTGTAGTCTCTTCTAACCCCTGCTCTGTCTCTTCAGCAGATCTTGAGACTCAGGAGCAAAACCCTGGCATCTGCATGGCAACTGAGGACAGAAATGTTTCCTCTTTGTTACTGGAGTATTAGTGGCCCTGGACTCTTTTTGGCTATAGACTGTATTACCCACCTTATCTGAAAACGAAAGACCTTCGAAAAGGAGGACTGGGATGGGCTGCTGGACTTCTGTGAGGTGCAGGTGACTGTTACCATGAACATCTTCTCATGGAAGTGGCTGACAGCATGGTTTGAGAAACCCACATCTGTTCCATCTAAACTGTCCTGGATAGCAGTTCTGGCAATCCACCCTTACTGCAAATTCCTGTCTAGTCCTCTGGTAACTTGCCTTTATATAATGTTCTCCCAGAGGTGAAGTCAGCGGCTCAGTGGTGCCTATTGGTTCGCAATCCTGACTTATAGACTCCCTACAGAGTACAAGGCACGTCCAGCCTCTTCAAATCTTAGCCTTTCAGCATCAGTGCTCGGTGTTCTTGTCTTTCCCATTAGCAGCTGCTGCCACCACCAGCACAAATTATCATACGCCTTAGGAGGGGACCTGGTACCTCCTTTCAGCTGGCTTTGCGGGGGGAGTGGGGAAGGAGTATGGTGTCTGCTATAGTGCCTTAACTGGCTCCATAATGGCTTTGTTCATCAGCAGAGCTACCCTGGCAGGGGTTGCTAATACCAAAATGCCTGCCATTTTGTGAGAGGTTTCATGCATCTCCTCTGCCTGAATGTCAAGCAGAGAGATCACCTTCTCAATAGACTTTGATGCGCTTTGTGGTCCTCTGGTGGTGGTGAATCACTTGCTGCCTCAACAGCCTCACCTGGTGATGAGAAAAGGACATTACAGTATTCTGAGGTGATGGCTGCTCCATGACTGGTAGTGGGGAAGTTGCCCAAGTGACTTCTACCTGTTCAGTACCGACCTTGGTGCTGAAGAATGATGCTTGCATTGCCAATGCCCCGAGCGATCTCAATGACAAGGAACAAGATGGTTAAAGGGAGGTCCTAGTATGAGGGACACTCCATCGTGTTCAGAATGGCCTCTGATATATGCCTGGGACCCATCCTTGATTGGGCCATTGCCCCTTAGGAGGAGGCCAATGCTGTGACTGTTGTCTGACCCATGGTCCACAAATCTCTAATAGAGGGTATGCCCTCTGTCTTGGATGGGACAGACAAATGCATCTCCGATTCCAAAGAGGAAGAATCAGGAACGTCTGACAATGCAGGGTAGGGGCAGAATCAGCTGGCCTGATGGTACTGCGGATATCACTGTGCCAGCCTTTGTGGAAGCTTGGGAGGTAGCGGTTCTGTGGGTTCCTGACACAGTGAGGTAGGTGCTACAAGCATCGGTACTGACTGTAAAGCTTCTTGCACCATCAGGGATACTGGTACCAAGGGGCTAAGCAGATTCCTTGAGGCTACATGTGCCTCTACAGTAGTTGGGAGCAACAATGACTGATGGCTTTGCCACAGAAATCTTTCGGGGGATGCCTGGCATGGTCCTGGCACAGGCTCTGGTGGCAGCAATCCCTTCTTAGCTGAAGAGTGCTCCAGAGAGAGACTCTCCCACAAATGTCTTGTCCATGCTCTGCCTCTACCTGGCTTTGGCACCACCACCCCAAGTGAGGTACTGAGCCTGAGGAGGGTCTAAGCATTTTTTTTGGTACTGGTGAATGGGACAGAGGAGCTCCAGCCATCTCCAGTGTGCTATGTATAGATGCGCTCAGGTGTTCTCTGTGTGAGATGAGTCCAATCAAGGGTGAAGTGCTACCTCCGTGAGTAAACATTTGAGCCTTGCTGCTCAATCTTTCTTTGAGCAGGGCTTAAATCCCTTGCAGATGTGACATTTGTCACTTATGTGGGATTCTCCCAAACATTTCACACAGGCTGGGTGTGGGTCACTGACTAGCGCAGACTTTGCACAAGTCTGGCAGGACTTAAAACCAGGTGAGTGCAGCATTTGGTACTTTTTCTAGTACCAAAAGATGAAAAACTGGCCCAAAAGGACGTTAGACTAAAATCTATCACTAGCACCAAATAATTCCTAACAATAAAGATATACGTACACAAAGGAGTGAGGAAAGCACTTACAACAACAAATCTGATATCACTCCAACAACCCTCACTGGTAGTAAGAAGGAACTGATGTCGGTCGGTCGGGGGGGCTCTATCCTCTATAGCAGCACGCAGGGCATATTGGTGTAGTGACGGGGTTTAAATTGTCCAGATGGGTACTGCTAAGGTAAAACGTTCTCCGACAACTGCGCACCAGGCACACACACACCTGCAGTGGAATGGACATGCAAGCCCTTGAAGAACAACATGATTTTCTACTTGGATGTAATTAGGGAAAGCAGCTGGCTTGAAAGTGTGGTTGTTCATTTTGCCCTCTAAAGGGTGGCCACATTGACTGTCTCCCTGGCTTCAGGAGCTGAGAGAAGGAAGGAGAGCAAGGCTACTCAGAGAACATTAATTCCCATATGATTCTCAATGCCCCATGACTCCCTGGTAGAGCACCCCACTCCTGCTGGAAATTCCTCCTTACTTCTCCCTGAGCAGAGGCCTAGGGCATGAGATCTATGAAGCAGCAAAGAATATCTGACACCCTTGAAATATAAAAGCAGCATCAGGGTCTTGGTGCTGGGTCTTGGTATCACTTGGCTGGATGGACAGATGGACAAGAAGGTAATTCAATGTTGTGGGAGGAAATAGGCTGTGGAGGACAAAGCATACAGTTAGAGCGGTGATCTGAGTTTAATCCCATCTCAAGCAATGACCCTCGCTTTGGCCTTGGACAAATCAGTACATGTCTGTGGTTGAGAGTTTCCCCCCTCAAAAGAAGAGTTGCAGGATTAACATTAATGCTTGTGAAGTGCTTGAAGGAGTTAAGTATCATAGAGGTGGTGAAGGTTATTATTTATATTATGGTAATTCATACAAAATCATACAATTATTAGTTACTGGGGATGCTGACTCCTCGCTGTTCATTGGCTTCTGCTCCGGATCCCTCAGGTACCAGTGTCACTCCTGTAGTGACCAGGGGACTCCCTCTTTGCACTGTTTTCTGCTGCAGCAGCTGTCTTCTGCCAGGAGGTGGGATTCTCAACAGTTTTAGGATACAAGGGTGGATGCCAGCCCTAGGGCCAGGGCCAGAGCTCTTCCTCCTGCTAGGCATATTCCTCACCCAGTCCCATGCAGTGTTGTTGTTGAGAGAATGGGTGCTTCCCCCATATAGCACCCCAGCATCATGACTCTCACCCATAGGGAGGAGGATAAACAAGAAGCTGCAGGCTTACTGGAGTAATAGCCAGGTCATGGAGAGATTAGTGATCAATGGCTGCCATGTTCAGAGCTGGTTCTGTACAAAGGACATGATGCCTGCCTCAAAAGACTCAAGGGTTCTGTGGCTCTCTTCAGGAGTAACTGTCCTATCCTCCCCCGCCCCGTCCATTTCTGCCTGTGTCAGCCATAGTGATAGACAAAGTCATAGCTGCTGGGCTCCTTGGGGATGGGTGGTGGGGCCTCAGGGATCTGGATATTCTCCAGGTCCAGGAGTCTTAGCTTCATTTCCATGCTCAGCAGCGTGTCCAGGTCACTCTTAGTTAACTCACTAGACATGTCCTTCCCCAGTAGGGCATTGAGCCCATCGATCCAGATACAGTACTGTGGAGAACAAGCAGACAGCTTACACCCCTATGCATAAACCATGGGGAATGCCCCTGCAAAACACATGAGCACAAATCACAGGTGGGAACGTCCCTATGGAAGCCCCCTGAGATTGGTGACATTAGCAGGAAATAAAATGAGAAATTCAGAAAATACCATAAATTCATCTGGGGGGAAATAATTCCAAACACAGATGCCTAATGGGAGGCAGAAGGTAGGGACGCAAGAATGGCTGAGACCCCCCAAGGCAAGAGTGAGCAGGCAAGCGGGCATAAGTTTGCATGTGACATGACAGCAGAAAAGATACTGCAATTTTAGGCATCACTTCTCAGAGTACATGAGGAACTGCCTGTTGATAGCCAACACCAAGGACTGAGGGAAGTCATTCAGGGTGGTACAAGGGGCTAAAATTTGCAAGATATTACAAACGAGAGATTTAGGCTGAGTGTCAGACAACGTTTTTTAACAGTGAGACTGGCACATCCTCGCCCCCCCCGGGGGGGGGGGGGGGGGCGAACACGGACGGGCGGCAGACGACGATGACACGACAACGACACACACACTGTTTTTTCCGTCTCCTCTTTGCAGCCTGACAGCCCCATTTCTTACCTCATACTTATTAGGTGCAATGAAGTTCAGTGTCTCGTCAGGATCATACAATATCGAGAAGGCCAATTCCAACACTTCCTGAAGGAAGAGGTTTTTACTCATCAGCTCAATAAAGCATCGTAACAGTTCCTTTCCGCTAAGCCAACAATATTAGGGGTCCCAACTGCAGCCCTGGCCACCTCCACAATGCCGTACTGTGCCCCAGGCACACCCTCACTGTGCAACTAGCACTAGGGTACCTTGCCAGTCACAGAACAAGGAAGACTGGGAGTAGTTCTGGGAATGAAACAGCAGAGACTTAAGGACTGGAAAGGAGGTATGGGGCCCAGCTCTAGGCTAGGACCATGTGTAAATGGTTCCCAGAAGTAGCTGTCTTAGAGCTTGTTTCTGCTGCTTTCACCCCTCCAAGAACTGCTCATCAGCCAAGGGATACCAAAGAAAGGAAGGGAGCAGTTACCTTGTTCTGCTTCAGTGCACTTTTCTCCTTCATGTGTGGACAGTCCTTCCCTGTGACGATGGCTTTGATGTCTGCCACAGGGACTAGAAGTGAAAGGGAAAGTCATGAACAGGAGCAACCCTCCTATGAAGAGATGGGGCTTTACTTTGACATCATAGGTGCACGTTGCCCCATGTCTGTCTGTCTGTTTACAGGCTTTTCTACAGCCTCCAATACCAGAGCGTCTGAGCCTCACAAACACAAATGAACGTAACCCCACAGCCTGTGATGTGGGAAGTACCAAGTGACACATAAAAAGTCACACAGGGGTTTTGTGGGAAGGCCAGACACTGAATTCAGATCTCCTGAATACCAGTCTCTGCTGTAGCCACCAGACCCTCCTCCCTCCTTTAGACTGGTACGAATGGTCTCTAGGCAATAGAGCACAGGGCACTACACATGGTCACCAGTATCAGAGCAATAACCTGGACATACTCTTCTCCTGCAGCGACTCGAAAGTCACTTCCCCCTGGGCATTGTCTTCCAGATCTCCGTAGTGTAGAACCTTGTGGTTCAGAGCCAGACGACAGTACCAGAATCTCTCTGGAATACACAACATGCAGCATGCGGTAAGCAGGGTCATTCGGACCAGGGCCCCCCGGCAGCCCTGTATAGCCCCACTATCTCATTCTCTACAGTGCCACCTGCTGGCTGTGACAAGGATTGCTGTCTCCTGTCTGTATGTGCCTCTGGCCCATCCCAGCCTATTGGCTGAATAGGAACCCCGTCTATCTACCCCTCCTTCCTTGCTAATGAGGAAACCCATGTGGTCCTATTTGCTTCAGTGCCCTCACACTGGGAGATGCAGCAGGTAGCAAGCCCCACCTTGTCTCCTGCGATTCCCAATTTTCCGGAAGCTGCTTCCCTCACAGAGCCGATTCAGACGCTGCTGTTTTATGAGCTCCAGGATCTCAGGCTGAATTTTCTCTCTCAGCTCTCTGGAGTTCAAAGAAAATTGAGTAAACAGGAGTCTGGGGATAGCAGCCAGCAGTCCAATGCCAGGGAGGCCAGTATGTGGGGAAGGCAACTGCCCCGTCAGGCACTTACACAATGGGTGGTGACTGAAAGTCATCTTGGCTCATCCTCTCAGACTGGCGCAGCCGCAGGATCTCAGAGTAACTCAGGCTACGGAGCTTGCTCTTGAACTGGTCCAGGGAGTTGGGTTTGGAGGGCAGAGCCCGGGTGATCTGCTCGCGCACAACCTGCATCACCTAGAGGGATTGGATGTAACAGGCAGCTTACATTCCTGCTGCCTAAAGGGGGCTGGGATCCAGGGCTGAGCTCAGCCAAGCGCTGCAAGGGACAGGTACAGAGAGAGTGTGGTCAGGGGCACATCCAACTGGGCACTTTGAGGGCCCAGTGCAGGGAAAGCCGAGGTCACAGGACTGCCTCCCATCAAGGATGGGCTGCCCTCCTTCACCAGTAGCCTAACCAGATTCCTATGTGCACTTGTACATGCCTCTCCATTGCTCCATTCTTTGCTGAGACAGAATTCTATCTGTGCACTCTCCCACCCTGATACAGAGCCTTTCCCAGGGCAGGTTCCCATCATCCTGACCTTGTTGAAATCCTCTGCTGTTGCTCTCATCTCCTTCCAAGTCTTGTTCAGCAGCTGGATGCAGATAGCAAAGAGCTCCTCAAACGCTCGGTCATGGGTGAAGAACATGGGGTGGTAATCGTTTCGGCCCTCATTGGCTTCAGGAACAGAAAAGGAAACTACGTGAGTGTCTGAGCAACCACGGCAGGAGTTCATGAGAAGAACTAAGCTTGTTGCAATCGGAGCAGCCTGATGGTGTGTGTAATACATCCATCTGACCCTAACATGATTGTCACCAAGGAATTCCATTTTATCATCCATTTATCATTTTGTTATTTGATGTTATGGTCAATTCATATACTATTTCATATATAATTAATGTATGCTAAATAGATTTAAATTGCAGGATTATAGAATTATAAGATTGAAAGGTAATTAGGAGTGATGCATGTGTATTAGGTATGTAAGTAAAGCAGGCTGGAATGCAGGGCTGAGGTCTGTAAGATTTTAGCTTAGCCAGACTAGGCCATAGGCTTAAGAACACTTGACATGAGGGGGTGATTTAGGATTAATCCTAGGCCAGTAAAGTCACAAGATTACTGTAAAAGATGTGCCAATAGGTGATGTTACAGAAAACTGGATTGCAATAAACTGCAATGTATTGTCCAAGATCACGAGACACCCGATTGTAACATGGAATGCCCTGTCCTGACTGCAGGTTGCATCGTGTGTGTAGATGCTCATGCGAGTAAGAGGAACTGAAGAAACAACCTATGAAAAATGAGGTATCCCAATATTCATGGGGTGTGGCAGTACAGATAAGGAAAAGAGGTTTGAAACCCTCATGCACATGTGGTCTGAACAACAATATAAAAGACGTTCCTTGGTTGGGTAAAAGTGGGAAGATCCCAAGGGACAACCCCAGCAGGAATCATCCCTTTATTGATAATCGTCTGTTGAGTGATCCATCAGACATAAGAATCTCTTAGGGGATGTGCGTACAGTCCTAGTCATTGCATGGGTTTTTGTAGGACATCTGTCTGCATGGGTAATTGTAACTTTACTTAGTGCTTTAATAACACTTGTAGTAAAGATGACACTTCGTACTTGGGATTGTGTCTGGTCACTGTCCTTGGTGTTCATGTGTTCCTGCTCTCCAAATCTGACACAAGCACCAGAGGTTATTTTCACTCTGCTGAACTTGAAACTGTAGCAAGAGGAGCTGAATCTATGGTAGTTTAATATAAAATTACTAAATTCAATTTAATTAATAAATAAATACAGAAATAAGGCTACAAAATCCAGTCTATGGCTTGCCTCCCATCCCCATGCCAATATATGCTGGTGATGGAGAATTTACTTCAGAGTCCAGACCTGAGACTGTCTCAGCAAGCAAGACTTTGCTACTTTTACTGCTTTATTCAGGCTCCTGATTCCTAGCATCCAGGGCCAGAGGGTCCCTGTGACCATCTGGTCTGACCTCCTGTGTAACAGGTCAGAGAGCCCCAAAATAAATCCCTAGATCAGAGCTTTTAGAAACACATCTAATCTTGATTTAAAAACTTCCAGTAGTGGAGAATCTACCATGACTCCTGGTACATTGTTCCAATGGTTAATTACCCTAAAAAATGTAAGCCTTATTTCCAGTCTGAATTTGCCCAGCTTCAACTTCGAGCCACTGGATTATGTTATACGTTTCTCTGCTGACTGAAAATCTCATTAGGTACTTATAGACTGAATCATGTCACCTCTTAATCATTTCTATGTTAAGCTAAATAGATTGAACTCCTTATGTCTGTCACTGCATAAGATGTTGCCTCATTTTTTAATCATTCTTGTGGCTCTTCTCTGAATTCTCTCCAATTTATCATTGTCATTCTTGAATTATGGACACCAGAGCAAGATACAGCAGTGGTTGCCAACCTTTTTGGCTCGAGGACCACAAATATAATTTTTACAACACTGAAGGGGTCACCAGTCTATCACCTCATAAAAAATGTATTGACATACACCATTAAAGACTACAAATCACATATTTAAAGTAAACCTTTTGATACTACTGTGTTCATTTTTACATCTCCAAATTACTCCATGTCTAGTTGGCAGTGGGTATCAAGCAGAGTGCCCCAAGGGTTGGTCTTGGGGCTGGTTTTGTTCAACATCTTCATTAATGATCTGGATGTTGGGGTGGATTGCACCCTCAGCAGGTTTGCAGGTGACACTGATATGCGGGGATGGTAGATATGCTGGAGAGTAGGGACCAGATAAAGTGACCTAGACAAATTGGAGGATTGGGCCAAAAGAAATCTGATGAGGTTTGACAAGGGCAGAGTCCTGCATTTAGGACAGATGCATTGCTACAGACTGGGGACTGACTGGCTAAGTATCAGTTCTGCAGAAAAGGCACTGGGGGTTACAGTGGACAAGAAGCTGGATATGAGTCAACAGTGTGCCCTTGTTGCCAAGAAGGCTAATGGCATATTAGGCTGCATTAATAGGAGCATTGCCAGCAGATCGAGGGATGGGATTATTCCCCTCTGTTTGATATTGGTGAGGTCAAATCCGGAATGTGTGTCCAGATTTGGGCCCTCCCACTACAGGAAGGAGGTGGACAAACTGGAGAAAGTCCAGCAGAGGGCAACAAAGATGATTGGGGACTGACGTACGAGGAGAAGCTGAGAGAACTGGGCTTATTTAGTCTGCAGAAGAGAAAAGTGAGGGGGGATCTGAGAGTGGCCTTCAACTACCTGAGAGAGGTTCCATGGAAGATGGAGCTAGGCTGTTCTCAATGGAGACAGATAACAGAACAAGGAGTAATGGTCTCAAGTTGCAGTGGGGAAGGATTAGGTTGGATATTAGGAAAAATGTTTTTACTAGGATGGTGATGAAGCACTGGAATGGGTTACCTAGGGAGTGGTGGAATCTCCATCCTTAGAGGTTTTTAAGGCCCTGCTTGACAAAGCCCTGGTTGGGATGATTTAGTTGAGGGTCGGTCCTGGTTTGAGCAGGGGCTTGGACTAGATGACTCCTGAGGTCCCTTCCAAAGCTAATCTTCTATGAATCTATGAGCCCAGAGTGTTTTAACTGCAGTAAATAGTTGGGAATCTTCAGTACTGGGCTCACACTTAGTCTGAATTAACACACCTGGAGCCAATCAAGGTCCCACCCAGGACTTGTTAAAAGCCGCCCCTCCAGAGAAAGGGCGTGGCTGGAGTTGTGGGAGTGAGATGAGCTATCAGAGAGCGAGGCCTGGTCTACACTTACCTTTGCGATTTGGCAGCAGTCGACGGGAGATACGCAAGTGATGTAAATCACTTGCGTATCTCCCATCGACTTTGCAGCGTCTCCTCTGCGCGCCGTCCACACTGTGCTGCGTCGAAGGGAACAGCGCTCCCTTTGATGCAGCACTACGTCACTTACCGAGGTGGTATAGAGCGCGTCTATACAGACCGCTCAGTCGATCCAGAGCAATCGATCTGACAGCGGTGAATTTGCTGCCGTCAGTGTAGACCCAGCCTGAGAGAGCAGGCAAGATGCTGTCAGAAACTAGGAGGGTTTAGGAGAAGGAGCAGAACACTGGCAGAAGAGAACTCTGCAGGTACAAAGACTGGAGGAGGGAGAAACCCTGCCCAAAGAGGGCAAAGGACCTTTCCCAAGCTGGAGGCCTGAGGGAAAAGACCCTGTCAGAAGGGGAAGATTGAACTGGACATTTGGTTTAGGCACTACCATGCCCAGTGGGGCTGTCAGGGGTTAGGAGCCTTCCCTGACAAGGAGGCCAGGAAGGGCCCCTGTTTGAGCAGGGCCCAGACATTAAATCAAGGGGAACGGGGAAGTAACCCAGGGAAGCTAGCATCTTTCCTGAAGCCACAGCACGAGGCTGCTATTTGTAGGGTGCCTGGGTTTGGGCCCAGAGTCAAGGGTGGGACTAGGCACCCCCCTCCCCAGTCATTCACTGGAGGGGCAAGAGCCCCAGTGAAGAGACAAGGGCCTGTGAGAACCAAAGACTGAACCAGGAGCCAGCAGGCAGGGCCATCTTAGAGAGGCTGTATTACCCTCCCCCACCACTAGAAGGTGGAAGAACACTAAGGGGTGAAGCAATTCCCTACCTACCGCTAGAAGGAAGTAATCTGAAGTGAGTTGGAAGCTCAAGAAAGAGTAATGAGTCAGACATTCTCCTGGTTCAATGTCTCTGCCACGGGTGGCAAAAGGGAACCAAAGGAGGGTCTTGGTCTCTCCTCTCTTTATGCTCTTGTACAGGGCAGACACTGCTATTCAGAAAAAGATTCTGTGCTTGCATTCATGAGGTGCATGCACACTTACAGTGGGATCCACACTGACATGTACTTGAAGAAGAGCTGAGCACTGCTAGTCCTGTTGCCCCAGGAGAGAGCTTCCCTCTCCTGACTCTCATACATCACTCAGGAAGCCCCAGTAGCATCCATGACCTTGCCTACATAAGGACATTTCTGACCTATTCTTCAGCATTGGTGTTACCAGCTAGGTGCCCTCTAGTACAGGCTGTGTTACCACAGTCCTCTGACCCCGTACAGCGCTCCTCCAGTTCACCAAAGAGAGCCAGACCCTGGTCTCAACACTCGTGAATTACAAGAAAGCATGGAGCTCCAGTCTCTTTGCCCTTGGGCACAGGACATATATCCTGTTGGTCATTTCAGGGGAGCACCTTCCCAGTACACATCTGGAGAAAGATTCCAGGGGTGCAGTTGGAGGCACTTACGGAGCTCCCCAACCTGCAGGATTTCACACAGCATTTTGGTGAGCTCAATGGCACTGCGCCCAAATGGGCACTCATGCTTATCTTCCCGACTGCTGTTCTCCAAGACAATCTAGAGAGAGAGAGAGAGAGAGAGAGAGTGTGTGAGTGAGTGCACGCGCATGCATGATGCAGAGCAAACCAGGGCGATGGTGTTTGCAGGAGGTGCCCTTTTCTCCATACCCTGACGTAGGTGTCCTGATGGAATTTGGCCAAGTAGAGCATGTTGTCCAAAGCCAGCATCCCCGGGGGAGTCTGGGTAAAGTCCATGGCTGGATTGATGTGATTCTGTGGATAAAGTACAGGAAAAACCCAAAAACATTAGTCCAAGAGAAACCTAAGAGAAACCCCCCTGACTCCGCCTGTGCAGGGGGATCCCTAACCTTCTCCCAACCCCCTGCCTGAGATGAGCAATCCTTACAGGGAACACTCGAATGGCCTCCCATCCAAATTGTCTCTGGGAATCTAATTTGTTGCTCCTGTAGAGATAGATGTGCGATTTGTGCACAAAAATCTGTGCCCTCTGAGAAGATCCTTGTGCATCATGCACGTGCACAAGAGACTTGAATCCCTGGCTTTAACTGGGCAGTGAGTCCACAATGATCTGAACAGGGAGCCCTGCCTCTGCCGAGTTCCTCTCTTAGGAGATGTTCTAGGCTCTCATATAGAAATGGGTGAGATATGTGCCCTTTGTGGCCTCCTTCTGTTCCCTCTCCCCCCCCCATAGGGAGCTTTTAAGCTGCCTCTAGTGCACTGTAAGGTCAGCAATTCGTCTGAATGCATACAGTGAATCCCAGCATCTTGTAGTCCTTGGTGTACATGGCTTTGCGTTTCTCGGTCCCGCCCCCAGGTACAGTGTTGCCATCAGACTCTGCATCAAAAGCAATTCTTCTCAGCTCAAATATGATGTCTCTTTGTGCCTGATGGACAAAAGGCAAGGAGATCACAGCACATCAGCAATCACATTGGTAGTATCTCTACACACCACACAGTCCAGTCTCTCTTCAGTGCTCATGCATGGACATGGAGAAAGTGAGCAGGCACTTTTCACAGTGACACCCATTGAGAACACTAGCTTCCAACATTGCCTGCAGGTGAGGTGAGGTTAAGGAAGCTAGTCAAGAATCAGTTCCCATCTTTCAGCACCTCCTATCCCTCATAATCTTACCCAGCCCACTCACCCTGGGACTTGCTCTGCAGTGCAGCCAGCCCTAACCTGATCATTGGGATCCATCTTGGTCATCATCCGCTCCTCCAGGAGGTTAAAGGTCAGGACCTGCAGCACATACAGCTGATGCGCCATTTCTGTTTTAATTGGGCGGTTTCCTCTGATCACATGCTGCAACATCAAGGGTGAGGGCAAGAGTGAACAGAGTAAGAAACAAACTGTTGAGTGCTGTTTGCTGTAAGCACAAATCAGGCTACCCATACCGCTATGGTTGGGAAGACCCAACACCTCCAACTGCCTCACGGCACCTGCTCTAATGCCAGGAGGAAACACAAGGCAAACTCTCTTCTTCCTCTTGGACAGACAACCTGCACAAACTCTCTCTTGGAGGTGCCTTTAGACAGCAAGATTTAAACATAGCATAAGTGAAGTCTCCACTAAATAATGGCTATGCCATTTGTCATATACTCACATTCAGGATTATGGACCTCAGGTGCTTCTGGGCAAACGCATTAGCCATTTCCTGTTGGGGAGTCAGAGAGAAAAGAAACATGAGAGAAAAACCCACCTCTTGCAGAAAGAAGAGAAAAGGTGATCCACAGATCAGTGACCGCCCGTCCCCGTAGGGCAGATAACTCACGGGCACAAGGCCTCCCCCGATCCATGTCTCTCTAGGAGGCTGATCACCCTGAGATCTAACAGTATCTCCCTATGGCCCCTTTGCACTGGCCCTCCTAGGGAATGCCACCAGTGCAAGGGAATGTGCGGGAGGATGGGGCAGGCTCCAGATGTTCTCTGTTGCCTCAATGCCTGTTGGAGTGATGGTAGCATGGGGTGCTCCTTGGGCTGCCCTCGCTTGTGCGGGGGGCCAGGCGTGTCCCCAGCTGCCTGGGAATTGGGAAAGTGCACTCTGACCAGTGCAGGGATGCATTTGCCTGCAATCAGGTATACACCCAGCCAGCATGTTCGATGCTGACGGCCTCGTTTTCTCAGAACTCTTCCTTTGCAGCTCACATTTCCCTCGTTTCAGCCCCAAAGGTAATTTTAATGGGCAGTTTGAGGACAACCCATTGAGGTGACTTTGAGTTACACAAATAGAAAGGAAATAAGCTTCATGCTTGAAAGTTTCCAGTTGCCAGTTTTGCTCCAGTGGCTGCATTTCCCAGTGACTCCCTTGCTTGTACCTCAGCCTGAGCAGTGAAGGCACTCTCACTGTGCTCATTCAAAGTTAGCAAAGAAATAAAGAAGTGAGAAGTGTTTAAACATCACACATGTTGAGTCGGTGCCTCATCCTGACAGACAAATATGTGAGTCTGCTGCAAACTTGTGTGTGGGAGCAGTATGGCCAGCTGAGGAGACATCATGCACATATCACCTAACTCGCTTTCTCGCCACGTCTGGATAACATGCTGGCTAAAACACCAGCAGCCTGTTTACAGTAGCAGGTGGGGCTAGTCCGGGGCTAATGTTAATGTAAAGATACAAACTTTTCAGAAGTTCGCTGCTGTGGCAAGGTCTTTGGATGGCCCATGATACAGGATGGTGGACCTAAGCAGGCCACTTGCCCTGTGCAATGGATCCAGCAGAACAGTCCATCTCAGACTCCCTGCACGCGTGAGCAGTACAGAACATAGGCTGGGCAAGCCCAGAATTGGATTGGAATATGAAATCATATTTAAATAATTGCAACCTACCCCTTGTGAGCTCCCTTGCATTAGCCTAACTGCCCACACTCGCTGTGCCAATTCTGCCAGTGCCAGCCCACACAGGAAGTATGGCAAAACGCACATTTCAGCCAGCTCCCAGGGTCCTTGTCATCATTCTTTTGGTTCTATATAACTGGAAACCAGAACCCCTTGCAAGAGCAGAGTGACACTGGCTGGCAGCCAAGCCATCTTGGGCTGTGAGCTAAGCAAGGCTCACACGCTAACTACAGTCAAAATGAGTCAGTATTTGGATAAGTGACATCTCCACACCCAGCTGCTGCAGGAAGTGGTTCAAAAGAGGACACTCAGGCCCCTAAATAAGTACAGTTTCTTATTAGTTATTTCTATTCTAGTAGCACCTAGAGACTGATAGTGCTAGGGGCTGTACAAACACAAAATAAAGGGAGTCTCTGCCCCAAAGAGCTTGCATTCTGTACATAGGATGAGACAACAACAGATGGATAAAGCAGATAAATGGTTGGAAAGACAAGGAGACAGTGAAACAATCCTGATTAGCACAGTAAGTAGACATGTGAGCACATACACTGCCTAATCACTGTCAAGTGATTTATGTTGTCCCTAATGTCCCAGCATGGTACTCGGGCAGTGGTTCCCAACCTTTTCTCTGCTGTGGCACACCTTGATACCTTTAATTATTTTGAGGCACACTACCATATAGTTGACAAATGAACTCATGAATATTCATGAGCCAATCCAGAACTCTTCAAGTAGTTTTTCAAAAAATTTCTGTGGCACACCTGCTCAGGCCTGGTGGCACACCAGCTGGGAGACACTGTACTAGGGGTACTGTGCTTCAGGAAATGGTGAGGAGGGTGACTGCCAGGGGCACTTTCCTCTCCAAGTCAGTATTGTCCCTAATGTCCCAGTATGATACTATGGGCTGCTGTGGGCTGGAGGTGCTCTTTTGGATTATTCTTACTGTAGTGCTAAGAGCCCTAGTCAAGTACCAGGATCCCATCATGTTAGGTGCTGTACAAAGGATGCAAGGAACATTTAAGTGGTCACTAAAGATCCCTTGGAAATGTTATGAGTTGGGCATTAGCCTTGGTATCTTGGCCAAATTCCTACTCACGTAATTATGTTCTTCCTCCCTGAATTCCCGTTGAACTTTCAATTTGAGATAGTAAGCCCATCCACTGTCTGTCTTAGAATATTACATCATACTTGCTAAGTGCTGTTAAAGAGTCAACAGATCCATCAGACATGATTGCATCTTCAGCATAAATAAAGTGCTTTCTGCTGCTACAAAAGTCTGCAAAACGCTTTGGGAACCTTCCAAATGGAAGGCTCAATGATATTATAAACTGAATAGAAGGTAGAACATAAGCAACAATCCTGTTGCAGCCAACTGGAGGCTGAAGTGTACTCTCATGGCACAATTACTGAAGGGGTGGCCCCAGATCAAGTATGACATAATCTCAAGGTTGTAGTGTATCAGCATTGAGTACTGTGAATATTTCCCTTCATCAACCAGCACCTCTGATATCAGTTCCTGTCTACAAAAGACGTTTTCTAGCCTATTTAAAAACAATTAGAACTGTAGCACAGACCCAGTTTTAAGCAGTTTAAGGTGGCCTGGCTTGTTTTAATTGACCGTGTAGTGATTTTAAAATTGGTTTAGTTGAACTGGTTTTAAGTTTCTCCTCTCTAAACAAGCCCTTTATAGAACATCATTATCAATGCCCTGTGTGCTGGCTAAAGTCAACCAGACCCTCCCTATGGTTCGTCCAGCACTATCCCCCAGACCACACCTCCCATGGCTCATCCTTCACCTCCAGCCCCATGCACCATCTCTGGCACTAGGAGAGCGCTGGAGGCTAACTACTAAGGTGCCTAAAGCTCAGCAAGCGCCTGACCCCCCCAGGGCTGGAGTTACTTACAGTGACAGGCAGGTCTAGCGGGTTAGGGAGCTTGTCCTGCTGGCAGAAAGCAAAATGCACAAAGAGAAGCAGACAGAGGAGTTAGCTCAGAGCTCAGAGCAAAGGGCACAAATAGGGCACTGGAGGAGGAAGGGTTAACAGAGCAAAGCTTCATGACACAGATGCATGCACACCACACACCTAGCTAAGATCTCGGGGGGGAATCTCAAGCAGGGCAGATATCTTACTTCTCTCACACATGTCATGGGGACAATCCCATGGGACTTAGAAACTATGTGCATGCCTGTGTGTGTGTTCGAGAGTCCCATAGGGCTCCTAACCTCCCCACCCTGTGCTGCTCTCCCATCTGGCATACCCACAGGACTTAGTTTCTCCAGAGGGCGTCCATGCCCTACACACACTGGCTCTATACTTCTCCCCCAGCAACACCCCATTTCCCTGCTGGGCATCCCCCTATCCAACAGCATGCTGCTCCAGTCAGCATCCCTGCTGGGATCGCTGCATTCCCCCATGCTGACCCACTGCAGGTGATTCCCACAGTGACAAAGTTCTGGGCTGGGTCTGGCCCCATTCTGCCTAGACAGAGGAATTTTGCAGATGCTGCAGGTGCAAAACAAGCAGTCAGTCATTAATCAGGGCAGGGGCTTTGGCTATAGAAAGGAGGCCACAGACCTGTCTCTTGTCCTCAGGCGACTTCAGGAAGAGGGCATTGATCAGGGCAATGGCATACGTCTGAATCTCCTGGTTTGAGCTGCAGGGACAGATACACACAGAGAACTGGAGATGAAAGCAGCAACTAGTGTTTGCAGAACAGGAAGGGGAATATTACAGGTTGTCACTTCACCCCTGCCTATTCCAGGACATCTGGAGGCAGGATCTGCACTGGTGCAGCTCCTTAGCCCTTCCTAGGTCAGACAAGACCCAGCTATTTTTATCACCATGTCATCTAGCTTTGCTCATACTCCAGTGAACTGACAGGTAGAAGCTGCTCTTGCCAAGGGAAAATACACTGACAAATGCTTCCAAACATGGTCTACTCTGTTTCTTCTGGCTCACATGACAGGGACACTGCATCAAGTGTTTGCAAACCATTTTCCAGCCTGTACAATTGCTTCCAGGGAGCCCAACAACCTGACTTCAGCCTTTACCAGCAGAAACTCAAAGTGCACGCAAGCAACATCCACACTCTGAACAATGCAGCCCTTGAGACTCAGGGGCCAGAACCTCAACCCCTGGGCCGCAGGAGGTGGGGGCTGTAAAATTACAGGCTTTAGCAGCCTTTAACAGCCAGGCCATCAAGTGCAGGGATGCTAGGTCCAGGTGTAACAGGCAGCTGCAGTTCTGGGAGAGTAGGTTTGGCCAGAGCACAAGGTCCCACTGGATTGCTGTTGAGAGCTCTAGCAGCATGCTGAACCAGTGTTGGCATGGCCACACCGGATCTATCAGGATCACATTCATCTTATCCCACTTGATCTTCAAGAGGACCTTGTGAACCAGCTGCATTGGCGGGAAAGCATACAGCAGCGCTCACGTCCATAGGAGCAGGAAGGTGTCAGACAGTATCTCTGGCAAGCTCCGAGATCAAGCAGAACCAGTGGCACTTCCTGTTCTATCTGGACATGTACAGGTCCACTTGGGGAGTTCCCCACCTCTGGAATATGAGACTGACCACCTCTCAGTGGAGTGATCATTCATGGTGAGACGAAAAGCATCTGCTGAGGAGACCTGCTAGTTTGTTCCTGGCTCCCAGAAGATGCAAGGCCATGATATGAATGGTGTTCTGCACACAGACATCCCATAATTCAAGAGCTTCTTGGCACAAGGGTGATGATTGAGTACTGCCTTGCTTGTTGATATAAAACATCGTTGTTAAGCTCTGGACTACCCAGATCCTCAGGTAGGGAAGGAAAGCCTGACAAGCCAGGCATATTGCATTGAGTTCCCTGATGTGTGTATGAAAGGACTGATCCTCCTGCATCCAGAGCCCTTGAATGCTGAGATCGTTGAGGTAGGCTCCCCATCCCAGATCGGATGTGTCAGAGACCAATGTCATTGAGGAGGGTGGTTCCTCAAAGGGCATTCCTTCCAATACTGAGTGAGAGTCTGTCCATCAATACAGGGATGTTAGCACCTAGGGGTGGGGGTGGGGCTGTGACCACCAGAACCAGATTGTGTCTGCTGGGGGTGTAAACCAATACTAGCCACGACTGCAGGGGTCTGAGATGTAAATGCGCATGCCAGACTACATAAGTACAAGCTGTCATTTGCCCAGCAGTTTGAGGCATACCTGGGCAATTGTGAGAGGGTGTGCTGATACGTGGGTGATGAGGTCCACCATGGCTTGGAACCAGGGTTCTGGAAGAAAAGCCTTAGCTTGGGTGGAATTGAGGACTGCACCTATAAATTCTAGCTGTTGAACAGGGGATAGAGTTGATTTCTGCTTGTTTATGATCAGGCCCAGAACCTAACAGGTGGCTCATACCAGTTTGAGGCTGTGCTGAACCTGGGCCTGCGACTTGCGTTGATGAGCCAGTTATCAAGGTACGGGTAGATCTGCACCCCTCGATGCCTTAGGTGAGCAACCACCACCACCATACACTTTGTAAAAACCCTTGGGACGGATGAACGGCTGAATGGCAGCACCGTGACTTAATAATGGCAGTGGTCCACCACAAACCAAAGGAATCTCCTGTAACTGTGGAAAATAGAAATATGGAAATAGGTGTCCTCCTTTAAGTCGAGGGCGGTGCACCTGTCTCTGGTTCTCTGGATCCAGAGAACGGATAATGGAGACTAGGAAGACCATGTGCAACTTCAACCTCTTCAGGTATCTATTGAGGCAACGAAGATTCAAGTTGGGTCCGAGGCCTCCTTTGGCTTCGGAATCAGAAAGTATTGGAAATAGAACCCTTTCCCCCTCATGCCTTCAGGAATTTCTTCCACAGACCCTACCCATAGGAGGGTTTCCACCTCCTGCATGAAAAGTTGCTTATGAGAAGGGTCCCTGAAGAGGGATGGGGAAAGAGATTGGGAGTGGGGCACTGAGGAGAATTGCAGGGTGCAACCAGTTGAAATGATGCTGAGAATCCAACGGTCCGATATAATCTAGGACCATGCAGAAAGGAAGGGGGACAGTCAGTTCAAAAATAAACAGGGGGATGGATCCGTGGGCCAGACTGGTATACTGTCCTCAGGCGCACTCTCAAAATGCCTGTCATGGGCCACTGGGGTGACGTGCAGGGTCTGACTGGGTTGCAGAGGAGGATGAAATGGGATGATGGCATTTAAAGCCTTTGTCTCTGTCCCTTCATTTGTAGGTTTCTTTCTGCTCTGGACCCAAGAACCTAGGCAGTTGTGATGGGCAGAATTGTCTCCTAGAAGCCTGTGGTGTAGATAGGCCTAGGGAGCATAAAGCGGCCCTGGAGTCTTTCAGGCTGTGACGGCTGGTATCAGTTTGCTCCAAGAATAGGACATTGCCCTCAAAAGGGAGGTCCTGAATAGACTGCTGCATCTCCTAGGACAACCCCAGGGACTGAAGCCAGGAACGTCGGCACATGGACACCACCAAAGCCAGAGATCTGGCTGCTGAATCAGCTGCAACCAATGCCATTTGGAAGGAGGCTCAAGCCACAGCCTTGCCTTCCTCCAAGATAGATGCCAACTCCTATCTGGCCTCCGATGGCAGTGAGTCCTTGAATTTGGTCATGGAGTCCCAAATGTTATAATTGTATCTCTGCAGCAGTGCCTACTGGTTGGAGATTCTAAACTGAAGACTAGCTGTGGAATAAATATTTTCTTCCAACAAATCCAGCTTTTTTGCTTCCTTGTTCTTGGGGTCGAGCTCACCTGTCCCTGCCTATTTCACTCATTCGTGGCAGCTGTCACCAGGGATCCCAAGGACAGGTTCATGAACAGATATTCATAGCCTTGGTCAGAACATAGTATTTCTTCTTGGCCGTTTTGGTAGTGGCAGGGAGGATGGGGTTTGCCATAGGGCCTTAACCACCTTCAGCACTCCCTCATGTACAGGCAGTGCAACCTTAGCCAGTACTGCAGCAGCCAAGATATCAAAGAGGCTGTCTGTAGGCTCTGTGAGCTCCTCCTCCAAGCCCAAGTGTGAGGTCTCTTTTCTGAGGAGTTCTTGGTGGGCTCAAAAGTCATCTGGTGGCAATGGAGGAGCCAGACCAATGTCATCTTCATCCAGAGATGACGAGGATGATGGTATTGCAGAGGGAGGGCGTGGTGCCTCCTCTTCCAGGGGAGCTGCCTCTGCAGTTGAGTACCATGGTCTGGTGCCAGTCTCATAGTCCGAATCTGGTTCTCGCACCGGGGTAAGTCAGTACCGCGGCTGATTCTAGGACGCAGCTACAGATGACTGGTGGGAGTACGGTCCTGGCATCATCGGGATCCTCCATGGGTTCCATTTTGGCCACTGAATGGGCCATTGACCTGGAGGTCAAATGCCTGCTGCTGGGACAGCAGCAACTGGTGGCTGGGGTTCTCCTTCTGACTCCGAGGAGGATGGTTCCTCCCTCGGGGACTATGGCGGAGCAGAAGGTGCCTCTCCTTGGTGACTGCAACGGAATGGTACCGGGCAACGGCAACGGGAATCCCCTGTCGGAGGAGAGCAGTGCCTAGATGGCAGTGAACATTGTACTGTTGGGGAGCGAGGCATCGGAGATTGGTGTTGGGGGGCTGGTGACTGGGCATGTCATTGGCGATTGGTGTTGCAAAGGTGGTGACCAGTACCAGGGAGACCGAGACCGGCAACATGCAGTTAGTAATTCACATCTTGCAGCTGGAGACCAGGAGCACGAAGCCGGAGTTTGGAGGGCAGAGACTGTCACATCAGAGTGGGGGACTGGGGCCAAGGTGTTGTGGACCGGTGCCAGGATTCTGAGGAACAGTGTTCTTCCACTGAGGCGGCCCCATAGCGGGTTTTTCCCTTGAGGCGGGTGCCTTCGCCGACTCCAGTGCCAAAGGAAGGCCCCACGGAGTGGGTGGGACTGGTAAGGCTGTAAGGTCCCTGGCAGCCTGGAAGGCCTCAGGCATTGAAGGCGCCACTTGGTGGAGACATCCCCTTCCACTCCCAGGAGTCAGAGTTGGATCCCTTACTGGATTCGAAGCCCTAGAGAGAGATTCTCTCTTGCTGCTCCAACACAGGCAATTGGCCTAACATGGGTCCTTTTCCCAACCCCACCTTCTTGTCCTCCTTTGGCATGAGGGAATGACCTCGATTTGTGCGCTGCTTCTTCTGCTATTTCTTTGGCACTGGCTAAGTCAAACGGCATCGGGATGGGTTCGGTGCTGGCAAGGCGCTCCGCACTGACCCATAAGTACTTGGTGCCGAGTCAGAGCAGGAAGGATTCAAAGCTGGACTAAGTGCCCCCTCCATCAACAGGGCTTTCATGTGAATGTTCCTGTCTTTTTTAGTCCATGGTTGGAAGCCCTTACAAGTCTTGCACTTGTCCCTGATGTACGTCTCTCCTAAGCACTTTTGGCAGCTGTCATGACGGTCATTAAGCAGGAAGAGCTTGTGACACATGGAATATGGCTTGAAACATGGAGACCGGGGCATGCCCCATCCCTGGGAGAACATCCCCCAGAGGACCACTATTCCTAACTTAACCAACTATTAACTATATACACCAGTCTATGAGAGAGAACCACTGAAACACTTGCTATTGCAAGAGAGAAAGGCATTCCTGCAACTGTCACGGGCAGAAGGAAGGAACTGTTGGGGTACAGAGCCGGCGGCACCTCATATACTGGCGCCTGAGTGCTGAATGGCCCTTCGGATACCACTAAGGCAAAAATCTACAGCACCCGTGCATGTAGGTGCGCACACAGCTAACATGGAGTCGATGTGAGCAAGCACTCAAAGTAGTATGTTTTCCAGAGAAGTCTGGGGAGTGGCTAAACCAGTTCCTCAGAGACAAACTGACACCTCAGCCAGATGTAAGCAAGGCTGATGGACCATTACCTATTAAGTGGCCATTGTTTGACAGGAAAGGAGGCAGGGGCAAAAAAATCTACATCTTAGCAAAGTAACAGCATGGAGTTTCTTTTCACACAGACTGCCTGTTGCCTTGCTCCCAGCTGGAAATGCTTCTCAAAGGGGGGACAACACTATAAAAGATACCCCAAGACTCCCCCACACTCCCTTGCCCAATTCACTGCACCTGAAGGGACAAAGGAAGCAGGTGCTGGACTGGGGAATGGGTCCTGACCTAAGAAATTTGGTCAGGAACTGCTGAAAGCATGTGCTGAGAGAAAACTTTGCTTTGAATTTAACAGTTTGTTAAGTTAGGCACCAGTAAGCATTTTATCTTTATTTTTCTTGTAACCATTTTTCACTGTTATGCTTCATTACTTGTCCTCACTTAAAATCTCTCTCTTTGTAGTTAATACACTTGTTTTATTGTGTTATCTAATCCAGTGTGTTTGAATTGAAGTGTCTGGGAAACTCCATTTAGGGGTGGCAAGTTGTGTGCATATTATTCCTTTTAAAGAAATGACAGACCTAATATAACTTGTGTTGTCCAGGAGGGGGCTGGGCAGAACAGGACACACATTTCTGGGGAGAAATCTAAGTCCGGGGGTGTGTTGGGATCACCCTGCAGTATAGCCAAGGCTGGTGAGAGCCACAGTGTAACACAAGCATGGCTGGCAGGCTGCAGTTACACATAGGCCCTCAAGGTGTGGCTTGCATGTTGGAAGGCTGTTTGTGAGCGGTTCAGGTAGGCACTAAGCAGCAAGGCATTGTACGGCACCTGTTGCAGGGCAGAGGTGACAGCAGCTCGTTAGTGTGGATTGTGCCCTGGTATGTCACAACGCTTTGTAAGGTATCATTTGAAAACTCAATTTGCTGGTCAGTACTGTCCTAATAAAATGTGTGGCAACTCTGCATGTGAAGTTATAAAATTCCCCTATATGATGTTATTAACACATGTTCCAAACTCCAAAGCCCTGCCCAGGCAGAAGTTAGCAAACAGTTCTGTCCTAAATAACAGTTTCTGTGCTTGCCTTAATTTGCATTTAAGCAGTAAACAGAGTGATTAAGCAGAAAGGGAAATAAAGGAAGCTCATGCAGATAAAAAAAACCCAGCAGGGAACATCCTTCCACATACACTTTGTCTCCTGGTTCTCAACTGAAAATGTTTTTGAAGAGGAGAACTGAAATTGTAAAAAGGAGGGGCACCATGCCAAGGGAACTCTCTTTCTCCCTGTCTGTCTCTGGCATTGCAGCTAAGACAACAAAGGAAAACAGTCACTGATTTTGGGCGAGGGTCCTGACCTGAAGAGTTCAGTCAGTAATCCTACTGGAAGCATGAGTGAGAAATTTTCCTTGAATCTAATATAGTTTGTTAAGATAGGCACTTGTAAGCATTTTATCTTTATTTTTCTTGCAATCGTTTCTTACTTTTATGCCTCATTACTTGTACTCATTTAAAATCTCTTTGTCATTAATAAATTTAAGCTTAATTTCTTGTTTCATCTAATCCAGTGTGTTTAAGTTAAGTGTCTGGATAACTTCATTTATAATGATAAGCTGGTGTATATTATTCCCTTAAAGGAATAATGAACTTACTATTTCTGGACTGTCTGGGAAGAGGATAGACAGTGCAGAACATGGGGGAAAGTTCAGCACCAGCAGTGTGCTGGGGTCACCAAGGCTGGCGAAAGCCAGGCTGCAGTTACACAAACACACCTGGGAGTGGCATGCACGCGTGGTGGCTGGTTGTGAGCAGTCCAGGTTGGAGGCTACAACAGCAAGGCCCTGCACGGCCACTCAGGTTACAGGGCATGAGGAACCCAGCCCCCACTGGTCTGAATTATACTTTGGTATACCACAATGACCAAGGTTCAATTCCTCATTGTGCCTGATGTGAAGAAGAGATTTGAGCTTGGGTCTCCCACATTACAGGATAACACTCTAGTCCTGGACTGGGGACAATCCAGAAGTGCGTGGGAGGGTCTCACTGTCTCCTGTTGAAGCTGTGGCACTGTGTGTAAATAGTTACTGGAGTAGAGAGTTGGGTCTCCCACATCCTAGATGAGTGCCCAGACCATCAGGCTGTGGAGTCATTTGCACAGTTTCCCAATGGCCACGACACTCTGCTAGATGTGGGAGACCCAAATTGAAGCCCTGCTCCAAAACCCATTTTGTTATTTCTACATAATGGAATAGCTTTGACAGGAGAGACTGAGACACACATACTAGAATATCCCATAAGCCCAATAACTAGGGTGCTTTCTTGCAATGCAGGAGACCCAAGTTCAAATCTCTTCTGCACTTCAGGTAGAGGGGGGAATTGAACCTGGGACTCCCACATCCCAGGTAAATGCCCCAACCACTTGGCTAAGAATTATAAAGCAAGGCATCATCACCCCCACATTGCCTTAAAAATGGCCAAACAAAATGTTTTGGGTCACAAACCCTGTTTAGTTTGACCTGAAATTGATTTTTTCAATTTGCCAAATTCTTTCACTGTTTTTAGATTTGACTTGACCCAAACTTTCAAGAAGTGGAAACATAGTCAGATGACAAGGGAGGATTAAAAAAATACTGCTCAAGCATGCAGGAATGAAATCAGGAAGGCCAAAGCGCAATTGAAGTTGCAGCTAGCAAGGGATGTGAAGGGCAACAAGAAGGGTTTCTACAGATATGTTACCAACATGAGGAAGATTAGGGAAAGTTTAAGCCCCTTACAGAATGGGGGAGGCAACCTAGGGACACAGGATGTGGAGAAAGCTGAGGTACTCAATGCCTTTTTTGCCTCTGTCTTCACAGACAAGGTCAGCTCCCAGACTACTGCACTGGGTAGCACAGAATGGGGAGGAGGTGAACATCCTGCAGTGCTGAAGGAACAGGTCCAAGACTATTTAGAAAGATTGGACATACATAAGTCCATGGGGCCAGATGCAATGCATCCTAGGGTGCTGAGGGAGTTGGCTGATGTGATTTCAGAGCTATTGGCTATTATCTTTGAAAGCTCGTAGCAATTGGGAGAGGTCCCTGATGACTGGAAAAATATAAATATAGTGCCCATCTTAAAAAAAGGGAAGAAAGAGGATCCAGGGAACTATTCACCTCAATCCCTGGAAAAATCATGGATCAGGTCCTCAAGGAATCCATTTTAAGTCACTTAGAAGAGAGGAAGGTGATCAGGAATAGGTAAAATGGATTCACCAAGGGCAAATCACGCCTGACCAACCTGATTGCCTTCTATGAAGAGGTGACTGATTCTGTGGATGTGGGGAAAGCGGTGGACGTGATATACCTGGACTTTAGCAAAGTTTTTCATACAGTCTCCCACAGTATTCTTATCAGCAAGTTAAAGTAGTATAGGTTGGAAGAATGGACTATAAAATGGATAGAGAGCTGGCTAGATCATTAGGCTTAACAGGTAGTGATCAATGGTTTCATGTCTAGTTGGCAGCCAGTCACAAGCAGAGTGCCCCAGGGGTTGGTCCTGGGGCCGGTTTTGTTCAACATCTTCATTAATGATCTGGAGGATGGGGTGGATTGCACCGTCAGGAAGTTTGCAGATGACACTAAGCTGCGGGGGGGGCAGAGAGGGATAGTGGTAGATACGCTGGAAGGTAGGGATAGGATACAGAGTGACCTAGATAAATTGGAGAATTGGGCCAAAAGAAATCTGATGAGGTTCAGCAAAGACAAGTGCAGAGTCCTCTACTTAGGATAGAAGAATCCCATGCACAGCTACAGACTGGGGACTGATGAGTTAGACAGCAGTTCTGCAGAAGTGGACCTGGGGGTTACAGTGGATAAGAAGCTGGATATGAGTGAGCAGTGTGCCCTGATTGCCAAGAAGGCTAATGGCATATTATGCTACATTAGTAAGAGCATTGCCAGCAGATCGTGGGAAGTGACTATTCCACTCTATTTGGCATTGGTGAGGCCGCATTTCGAGTATTGTGGGCAGTTTTGGGCCCCTCACTACAAAATGGATGTGGACAAGTTGATGAGAGTCCAGCGGAGGGCAACAAAAATGATTAGGAGGTTGGGACACAAGACTTATGAGGAGAGGCTGAAGGAACTAGGCTTGTTTCACCTGCAAAAAAGAATGAAGAAGGATTTGATAGCAGCCTTTAACTACCTGAAAGGGGTTCCAGGGAGGATGGAGCTAGGCTGTTCTCAATTGTAGTAGATGAAAGAACAAGGAGCAATGGTCTTAAGTTGCAGTGGGGGAAGTCTAGGTTGGAAATTAGGAAATAAATTTTCACTAGAAGGGTGGTGAAGCACTGGAATGGGTTACCTGGGGAGGTGGTGGAATCTCCATCTTTAGAGGTTTTTAAGATACGGCTTGACAAAGCCCAGTCTGGGATGATTTAGAGGAGGTTAATCCTGCTTTGATCAGGGGGTTGGGACTAGATGACCTCCTGAGGTCCCTTCCAACTCTAATATTCTATGATAAACCTTGTATTTTTTTTTTATTTTTATTTTTTTTAGATTTTTCAGAACTGCCAGCTAATTGAAAAATCGGTTATTCACCCTGCTCTATCGGCAACTGACACCACCTTCCCATCTGTCAAATCTCCACAAATCAAAGCTCAAGTGCTTCCACTAGGCTGTGCTCCTCCCTCAAGATTCACAGCGGCTGAACATCTGGATGAGGTGATTCAAGAGGAGAAAAAATGTACACAGATATAATGTGCACAATGAATCTATTGTGTATATTATAGTCACTACTAAGGGAGAAGAAGCTGCTTACTTGTGTGGCAAGCACAATAGTTCCAGTCATCCACTCATATCTGAATATTTGACTAACCACTAATGATGCAGTCAGAGGTAAAAGAGAATATGAGTGACATGTGATTAGCTTTGTGATGGCTAATGTAGCCTGTATGGTTAATTTAAGCAGAACTTTGCAAAAAACCCCACAGTAAAACATAGCTGTTCAACATGCATTCTAGAATTATTCTCAAGTTTTGGAAGGGAAGATGCCAAAGGTATTATTAGCTTTGGTCTCGATTCCGCACGGAATGCACATGGGCAGACTCTAGCACACGTATGGACACCAAATGATTCCCATGGTGCTCGGCTCACGTGGATCCAGTTGCAGGATTGAGCACTATGGTTAAACTATTTTGGATCAATCACCTTGCATGCCAAATACAAACAAGGAAGGTGGCCATGCACTTGTCAGGCCTTAAGTTGGCTGTCCTTCTCAAACATTTCAATTCTGAAGGTGCAGAAGACACCCTCAGTAAATGCAAATATTAGGACTCCTTGGTAACTGGCTTGTGATTTTTGACCATGGATTGTAATTATTAATATTAATGTAGTGCATTATGAAATATTCATGTTAATATCAACATTTGTGAGATTGTACACAAGTTTAAACCCTGTTAATGTACTGAAATGCTAAACAACTTTTCACTGGTAACACTGAAGTAATTTTGCTTTGCAGTGACAAAGAGTTTGTGCCATTTGGATTTATCAGAGAAAGGTTTTGACTGACAATACAGTTTTAGGCCCCAATCCTGCAAACACTCATGCATGCGCATATTAAAATGCAGGATTAATCCCACTGAGATCAGTGAGACCATTCACATGAGTGTCCTCAAATACTTTTGGGATCAAGGCTGTAATTTTCCAGTTTCTTGTTCTTTGCCTTTAGCAGATTTGCAAAGTTCAAATAAGGTGCCCTACCAGTCGTGCTATTTAAAATAGCATTGTTATGAATTTTAATCTAAAACGATCATCTAAAAAAGTTTTATATATCTCAGTTTAGTTTTAGATCTCTCCACCCTGGGTGGGTGGATACTCACACCTGGAGGTGAGAGATGAGCTGTCCCACAGTGATCTCCTCCGCTATTTTCTGGTACAGAGTCTGGCTGTTCAGCACCATGCTCTCTAGGATGGCTAGCGATCGCTGAAGAATGGAGACGTCCACCATGGGCTGACTCACGTACCCTGCAATCTAAATCCAAAGAAACCAGCCCATCAGCAGATGCCCACCACAGAAGCTCTGTCCCAAACCAGATATCAAAGTGCAGGCAGGGCTCAGAATACAAGAATGAAGTGTAGCAACTGCATCATCTCTCCGTCAGCACCACCTCATCTTGCATCCAGCTGCCTACAAGAGTCACAGTGTTCCGGAAGTTGCATCAGAGCAGGAGAAACCAACTCAATGTGGAGAATGTGGCCTGCACCACAATCCCAAGAAGGGCTAGCTACTGCAACTGTGAGAGGGATACTACCCCAACTCTGAGGGGCTCTAGCCTGGGCATCTCCTGCTTTTATGGGTAACCTTCCTTAGCATAAGGTTTTCCCACCCATAGCTCACATTGTACCTGCCATACAGAGATAAATTCTGACATCTTTACTTTCTTCATTTGCCAGTTGCTGCGGGATTTTGAATCAAGAACCTGTAACTACATTGCAGAAATTGTCAGGGGGAAGCTGGAGATCTGGGCACTAGGGAAGCACAGAAGCAGTTTGGGACTGTGGAAGACAACACATTAGTTGATTCTTTCTGCTAGAATAGTTATCAGTGAGACAATTAATGTTGACTTTTAAAATGGGCCAGTTCACACCTATAGTTCACTCTCTGGGAAGTCAAGTGTAGAAGTATAATTAGGCAGGCGAAAAAAGAATTTAAAGAGCAACTAGCAAATGACAAAAATTAACAGCAAAAATGTTTTTTGAAGTTTATCAGAAACAGGAAGCATGCCAAACAATCAGTGGGGCCACTGGACAATCAAGGTGCTAAAAGAGCACTCAAGGAACATCAGCCCATTTCTGAGAAGCTAAATGAATTCTTTGCATCGGTCTTTGCATCACTGCAGAGGCTGTGAGGGAGATTCCCAAACCAGAGCCATTCCTTCTAGGTGACAAGTTTGAGGAACAGTCCCAGCTTGAGGTGTCAGTAGAGGTGGTTTTGGAACAAATTGATAAATTAAACAATAGTAAGTCAACAGGATCAGATGGTATTCACCAAGAGTTGCAGAACTACTAACTGTGGTATGTAACCTATCACTTAAATCAGCTTCTGTACTGGATGAATGGAGGATAGCTCATATGACACCAATTTTTAAAAAAGGCTCCAGAGGCGATCCTGGCAATTACAGGCTGATAAGTGTAACTTTACTATAGTTTCAACCAGTTTGCCTGGTACTAAAGAATAAAATGATCACACATAGATTAACACAGTTTGTTGGGGGAGGAGTCAACACAGCTTCTGTAAATGGAAATCATGCCTCACCAATCTACTAGAATTCTTTGAGGGAGTCAACAAACATGGACAAGGCTGATTCAGTAGATATAGTGTATCTGGACTTTTAGAAGCCTTTGACAAAGTCCCTCACCAAAGGTTCTTAACCAAAGTAAGTGGTAATGGGATAAGAGGGAAGGTCTTCTCACGGATCAGTAACTGGATAAAAGATAGGAAACAAAGGGTAGGAATAAACAGTCAGTTTTCAGAATGGCGAGAGGTAAATAGTGGCGTCCCCCAAGAATCCGTACTGGGATCTGTGCTGGTCAATATGTTCATAAATGACCTTGAAAACAGTGTTAATGTGCATAAACAGTGAGGTGGCAAACTTATTCAAGATAGTTAAATCGAAAGCAGACTGCAAAGAGTTAAAAAGGGGTCTATGGCCACAGAATCAGAATACACAGGCTATCATCTCATTACTGGCCCCCTGTGCCTGCCTAACGGTCTGACCCCACCATCCCAACCTTGCCTCTGAAAGTGATCCATGGTAGTGGGGCTTACAGCTCAGACAGCTGAACCCAGGTTTGGTTGCTGCTGTACTCTGTCTGTCCAGGTGAGCAAGAGCCAGAGGTGTCTTTGCTGCAATCACCAAACAGGAATCTACAGGAACCACCATGAATATAGACTCAGTTCCTGAATAGAGTTGAACCAACCAGAATTTAGGCCAGTGGGGTGTTTGTAACACTCCCTGCTAGCACCAGTGATGCTGGGGGGGGGGAGATAGGCTGTGCTAGAGGTGCAGGTGGGGGCTGATCCACCACTCTTCGTCTACCCTACCTTCCCCAAACATCATGTCCCCTTCCCTGCCCCCTGCCACCATATGCCTGCTTCCCCCACAATATCATGTCCTGTTCCCCCACACAGGCTACGCCATGTCTCCACCCCCCTCCCAGCACAGCTGTATCATTCTCCCCCTCCTACTAGGTCATACGTGTGCCACACCACGTTTCCCTTTCCACTCCTCCCACTGTGCATATGCAACTCCCCTCCCTTATGCCACACCTCTGCTGGTTCACATAGGATCCCTATCCATGCTACATTCTCCCCCTTCTTCTAGGGCCTCACCTGTTTGATGAAGGTTATTGAGACCATGTCCCAGGAGACTATGCCATGGTCCATGAGCTCCAGGAAGGCAGTCAGGGTGAATGCCAGCATCTCGCTGTAACTGAGATAAGACAGGGAGTGTGATTACAGGAGACAAAGAAATCAGCCCTTGTGAAGAAGGAAAGTTCCATTCTAGCCTGAACCCACGTGGGCAGGAGACAGAACTCACTAAACAAGCACTATGGCTTCACAGAATTCACCCCGCCTCCAGTCTTCTAGCCAAATAATCTGCTCGATGCAGCCCCTTAATTGGCCAGAAGGCTCATTACTGAGGCAAAATATTCCACTACCCTGCCTCTGCAATGCTCTGGCTCTCACTCTTAGGCCTGCTTTGTGTCAAGATACAGGGTTATCCATCGGACACTAGAATGGCTTCTGCAGTGCTCCAAGCCCTGGCTCAAGTGACTGGGTCTCTGACATGAAGTGTTTTCAGTGCTAAGCATTGTTAATATTAAGTGGCATGTATCATTCATGTCCCTGTAAATAACCATCAGCACTAACTGGGTCCTGCATTTCTACTCAAAGACGTACCCTGGCTAAGCTGCTCCAGTAAGACAAACAGGACAAATACCAGGATAAGTCTTCCAAGATCACCCCCCGACAAGCAGTTCTACCTTGGACAGGATCCCAAGACCTGCTGGGCAGGGCCTTGTATCATAAGTCATTTAAAGCAGGCGGAAGGCAACAAAAGTTTAGCTCAACTTGTTATAAAATCTGTATATAAAAATAAGCAAAAATTGGAGATAAACTGGTACAAACAGAATGTGTTTGGACAAAAAGAGGTGGGAGTCAGGCTCTTCGAGACTTGTGGGGAGATCACAGGCTGACACAATGAGCTAAGGGGTTCTGGAAATGGAAGCAGATGGTCATGTGTGGAATCACTGGATGTGTGCTTTGATAACTGTGCATGGGACGGGGTTGCTCCCCCTCTCTGTGCACTGCTTTGCTGAGGGTTACTTGGCAACTAGCTAAGCTTGTGACCTGGACAGCTGGCAGCAAGGAGAGGAAGTGAGCATCACCATCATGGGTGCTGCTGCCACCATGCACACACAGCCCCCCATTCCCATCGGCTGAGACCTAGGAATCAATCATTACTCCCCTAGGCTTTCATTTTCCTGATCGTGAAAGACGTCCTGACCAGACCAGAGCCAGGGGATGGTGATGGGAACCAGAAACCATCACCATTTCTATTAGGTTGAGCTGAATCCTGATCAACAGTTAAACTTGGACCTGAGGTTCCCCATTACCATTTTACCTCTCCCACCATATTTCCTCTCTTTCCCATATCTCTCTTTCTCCCTTCTGCCTGATAAGAGTCTGGTATAGAAAGCCACAACAATTCCACTTTTTGCAACACTGCTGGAACCTGAGAAGCAGCTGTAAACAATGCCAATGCACTTTGGAAAAAGTCTGCCAGGTTTTTGAGTGGCTAATGGGGACGTGTGCTTGCTGTACCTGTAATTTCTGAGAAGCCAGACTGCAAGAAAAAAACAAAAACTTCAAGATAAAAACTGTATCTTATTTTTTGCTATTCTTTTCTTTTGCATTTTGTGCATGATTATTTGTTTTGTCTCAAAAGGAATAGAAGCCTATTTCAACAACTCAAGGCCAACTTTTCCCCAAAAAGAACATTTAACACCGTCTTTTAAAACCATCTAAAGATGCACAAGCAAAGGAATTGTACTTCTAAAAGACTCAATAACTAAAGGGAAAGGCAACGAGAGTGACTGGTAAAATTAAGATTTTCCCCCCACTATTTTAAGCTTCAACAGCTGTAACTGTTTCTTCTCTTTTCTGTGTATTTAATAAAAGTGGTTGTTACATTGGCAGCTGCCAGAGATAATCTGACATAAAACACTGTTCTTAACATTGTAACAGTCAACAAATAGTTTAGAAAAATCCTAATCCCTGATGGAACCAATACAGTTTCTCCTGCACCCCACTCTTTGTACCCCTAACAGTCCCTGCTCTAAGAATCCAGGGTACAAAATGCTTACTGGGACAGAAGTTTGGTGCCACTCTCCACCAGCCGCGTCAGTACTGTGATCCCCTCCATGTTGATGAACTCTGTGGCAAAGGTCACATCGGCAGAGAGTTTAGCCAGTTCCTTCATGGCATCCAGTCGGGCCTCCATACTGTGTGACTGGGTCCTCTCCATCAGCTGGCGTGCTGCCCTAGACTGGGAGACAAGCAGAATCTTTCCAGTTACTCATAGGTCTGCCGACCCTTCCTGAGCCCCTGCCAGGTGTGCAGCAATGGAAAGGAACACAGCAAGGCCAGACGGTTACTGGCATTGGCATAACAGAAACTAGCTGTCTAGGCAGATTGAGTTGAGCTCAGGAATGCTGCCCTTACCAGAAATTACAGCCATTGGTAGGTGAGTCAAGTGTTTGTTTCTAATGCTGGGTAAGCCACCCAATCTCACTCCAGCACGTACAGACATTTAAAGTGGAAACCAAAAGACGCATGAGGTCCCAAAAGATCTTTTAGTTCCAAAGAAAAATCTCTCTAAAGCTTTTTAATGCATCCACCACTGTATCATCTAGGGTCAACAAGACACCTTCTCCCCCATACCACAACAACAGAGGCTGGCTTTATGATGTCCTAAACCTTGCCTTGCTCCTTTTTATGCTCCCCAAGTTACTTTTTCCTCTTTCTACTTGCCCCTCCTGGAAGGAGATAGAACTCTTCTCCACTTCCCACAACACTGGTAGGCTACTTTGCTGTGTGGTTAAAAAAAGCTGCCACACCCCATCCCACAGGTGGTTGTATTTCAGAGGGGGCCAAGCAATGTCTGTGGAAACTGAATTATTTTTGTTGTGACTGAGGTAGTTTCCAGACCCTCCGCTCAGGACTGGGCCCCCGCCTGCTGTGCATTCAGGAAGACACAGGCTTTGCCCCAAGGAACTTAAAATCTAATTTTAAAAGGTGCAATAAGGAAAATGGGGAGGCAGATGGAGCTAATAGGGTGAAACTGTGAAGTTACATCACCTCCAGAGGAAGGCAACCCAATGGGTCAAGTCATTCAAACTATTTTTTTCTGGTAAGTAAATCAGTAAAGCTGGCTCTTCCTACTTAGGGCTGAACAGCTGCTCATAGTGTGCATCATCTGTCAGTTTAGTTCAGAAAGTCCTTTGAGATTCTTCAGCATTGGCTGTGCAAGAGATGCAGGCTGGTTTATCCCCATGAAGCCAATAAAGGACAGGACATAAAACAGAAATAAAACGTGACCCACAGAGACAGTGGCGTAGCGTGGGTCTCCCCACGCAGGGCAGGAGGGGTCCCAGTGCCACCCTCCAGCTGCCACAGGGAGGGAGGGGGTCTGAGGCCTGGGGCGGGGTGCAAATGCAGGCTTGGCTCTGCCCCCCCCACTTATTTGTCACATGGTGCCCTTTCTAGCCCTGCAGCCAGGTTGGATGGAGGCAGCCTCACTCCCGGGAAGGGGGAGGGGGGAGAAAGAGACGGAGGGCGGCACAGGCCAGCCTTTCACAACATGCACCCCCCACCTGTCATGAAGGGCCGGCCCAGCACACCGCACTTACCCACCCCTCCAGCCTGGCACTGGCTCGGATGGGGTGGTCTCACCCCCCAGCCTGGGGAGGAGGTGGGGGAAGGGAAGGGAGAGAGGCAGCATTGGGCTGACCCTTCACAACAGGCCGGGTGCGGGGGGTGATGGAGGGGCCAGCGTCCCCTGTCCCCCTGTGCATCGTGAAAAACCAAACTGGCAGCCCCCTGCAAGACACCCTGCCACCCCCTCCTCGGTAGGCCACTGTAGAGAGAGGAGATAAACCAAACAGTGAGTGCCTGGCAAAGCTGGGGCGCAGGAGGCTGAGTGGCAGAAGCAGGTCCTGAACTGGGGGGATGGGTCAGGGGCACCAAGTAGCAGGAATAGGGCTAGTACTGGCAGGAGGAGAAGGATGCTGTGCAGCAGGAAGGAGCCTACGGCAGGGAGACAGCTGAGGGAAGGCATGTACCGGGGAGACAGCCAGCTGCAGGATGGTTCCATTTTTAATGTCACAGCGAGTCTGCAAAGAGAAAAGAGAAACATCTGAGCAGCATGAGATGATAGAGGGGAAACACAGTCGGCCATGGCCATGTGCATGTATGTATGTCTGTGGGCACATATGTACACACAGGAAAGATGTGTTATGTTGGACTATTAGGTCCCTGTGCCAAAAGCGTGTTGTGGGGAAGAAAAGGAAGTCAAGCGGGTGTGGAGGAGAGATTGGGGTTGACAGAATGAAACTGCACTGGTTTATGTAAGTTTCCATGTTCACAGTCGGCCAAAAAGAGGAATGGGAAGACAAAATCCCGCCCAGTAATGGGGACAACAGCGGGTCAGTGCTGGCCCATGTAGAAACTTTGTCCATTTCCCTCCCTGGAGCCCAGCACGCCATCACCCCATACTGGCCTGTTCTGTGATGTACAGCTGGGGCCCATCAGCATATCGCAGGGTGTAGTATTCAGGGTTTGGCAACGACCACCTGGCAGGGGGAAGATGACAAACAAGGCCCTGTCTCTTTCTTCTACCAGGCCACCACCTATGTCCAGGGCTAGGACTAGAGGGGGCTTGTTCCAGATGGAAAGGAAAGGAGATTTGGAGAAAAGCCCCAATAAGAAGATTGTCGTTCCTGAAGAGAAGAGAGAAGTCCTGGGATCCCAGCCTGAATGAGACCAGGAACTGAGGGACTGCAGGAACCTTACTAGAGGCTGGGCCAAGCCTCAGAAGCCCTGAGTGCCAGGGCACAAACATACACAGCAGGGGATCCTCATTACCCAGGAGGTCACTCAGCCTGCTAGAGCCCTGGCCTACCCGATGTCCAGGTTGGGAAGCCTGGAGGGAGGCAGTCCACACTGTGCCAGAATAGGGTATGCAAAAGGGCTTCCTGGAGTAGCTAAGCCAGGCCCAGCAGGGTGACTCGTCTCCTGCAGCAGTGTCCCCAGAAAGCCAGACTCACCCATCACAGACCTCCTTGATAACGGATGCCAGGGGCCTTTTCTAGAACAGAAAGAGAGAGCGCTCGGTAATGACCCTTTCTCCCAGCCAGAAGGGGAAACTGCTCGATTCAGTTTCCCCACGTTTCAGCATCATGATGATCTTTGAGTCCCTCTCCCACTCAGCACCCAGCTCTCACCTGGTCTATTTCAAGCAGCTGGGCATTGGCTCCTGGCCATTCAACAGCCACTTTCACAATGTCCGAAGGTGGTGGCATCGCTCCAGACTATTGCAGCTCCTTTCGAGATGGGGGAGACTGCATCCACCCCCAAACCTGCAGAAAGGGGAGATGGTGAGCAGCTGTTTTCAATCTACTTGGGTTCTTATATAGCATGCATCACCATGGCACCTACACACCTGCAGGAGGACCATCTCCTGTTAAGCAGGGTTGGGCCTTTGGATAGGAGACATGCAGGCAGTTACAGTGTCGCCATACGTGGCAGTTGTTCTACCCCATTTCATATGAAAGCTCATCCTGCAACTCTGGCTGGACAGTCAGAATGATGGTTCCCACATGTCCATTCTACTGGAGGCTTTCATGAAATGAATGCACAACACTGCAGGGATGGACATTCTGCAAATACCATGGCGGAGATCAGAAAGGTGCTGCACTACTCACATAAGGAATGAGACACCCTCTGATTCTAGAGCAATTACAATCTCAGTCAATGTTTTGGTCACCTGGATTCAGGATGCGTTCTAGCTCAATGTTCACACTTTAAAGACTATGCCTACACTACAAATTACTTTGGTATAATTTACATCGCTCAAGGGTGTGAATAATCCACTCCACTACGTGACGTAAATTATACCAACCTAAGCACTGGTGTGGATAGCGCCATGTTGGCAGGACAGCTTCTCCCACCGACATAACTATCCCCTCTCACAGAGGCAGGAGTTATTAAGCCAACAGGAAAGCTCTCTCCCATCAGCTTAGCGCGTCTTCACCAGCAGTGCTACAGCAGCGCAGCTGTACCTGATGTAGTGTAGACACAGCTGGAGTCTGTAAATGTGTTGAGGTAGCAGAAGACTGCTGAGGTCCTTCCCCAGCCAGAGGTCAGGGGTACTATTCTCCAGGGATGATATTGTACATTATGAGGTTTTATGCCCTAGTAGCTGGCACTGGCTGCTGGGGTGCACAAACCAGTTGCACCAATTTCAGCTCCTTTTCAATGACTCTCAAGATGCTCACATGGGACTGAAAGGATTTCTCTCTTGTACATTTCCAAGTATATTTCATGCAGCTGAAAGGAGCCAGAGGAACAGCCCTAAAGAGCAGGGGGGGCAGATACAAAGTAGGTCACAACAGGGTAAGATTCCACACCCACAAGTACACCTTGGCCTTGACTGGGAAGGCCCCAGAGGCAAGTTGAGTCTCTGTGACCCTTTTAGGCCTTGGCTCTTGAAGAGGCCAAGCACTGCTAGTTGTAGTGGAGGTTGCATACTGGACACACATTCCACAAGGAGCTGGATGGAGGCCAAACCACTCAACAGACCGCAAAAAATGACTTGGAGATAGGAGCCCTCTTGCAGAGATGAATGGCTGTATCAACCCACTCCTGTCTGGGCAGCACTGGAGGCTCTCCAGCCAACTCCCTGCTTGCCCCGGGGGCAGGGTAGTGCAATACATGTAGGCCAGATTCGCAACTGTTCAGCAGGGGCTGGACTGGAGCCCAGGAGAGAAGTAATTTTCAGAGAACAGGAGAGAAATGAACTTGTTACCAGGCAGCAGCTTCATGCAGAGAAAAGAGCAGGACTGGGGAGCTGGAGGTGCTATCAGCAAGCTCCTTGGCATTGCTCTGCCAAAACAGCTTGGGTGACAGAGGTTAGCGACTTGCTGTTACTATGTCTACAGAGCAATGAGAGCAGGAGGATGACACTCAGGTCAGAATAATCAGCACAAAAAAAACCCTCTGCTAACTCCTAGTCCTACCTCAGGCTTCCAGCCTGGATTTGGGTCATGGGGCAGGAAAAATAAGGAGCTTACTAAACCAAGTGGCCATCTGTGTTCAGGGAAGGAGTGGGTGAAGGGGGAAAAGGTGCAGACTGAGCAGTTAGGCCATTTCCTACTTCGAGCACCTGCAAACTGTACCTGCTGCTCTGGGGACTTGGGAACTTCGAAAGATGTTAAATCTTCAGAGACATGAATAACTACCAGCCTTTCAGGGAAAGAGACTAACAGTCAATTGCCTTGACCCACTCCAGGCACATAAGTAGGTTCCTAGACAGACACACAATATCTCCATCTCACACACCTCAGTATGGCTGCACTCCATCACCACGCCAAGCATGAACACATTGAAATCATGAGCCTCCACCAGAGCTGCCATTACAACCAGCATCTGCCCCGGATGTCAGGGTTTGACCCCAGGACATACATCACCTACCCAGGACTAAATGTCGCATGGTGTCTGAGGTTCAATCGCCTGTGGCACCTGGCATGCAAGTCTGTGCTTCGTCAATGGCAGGTTGCTATTCAGTGAGATGCTAGTGTTTGGTTCCTCTCTTTTCAGTTTGTAATAGTCGCTTTTGCAGCCAGAAGGCTGCCTGTCTCCCTCCCACAAGGCTGTGGTCATTAACCACACATGACGTGGGCTGCCACCTCCACCATTCGCTCTCAGGCTGGAAGATTCAAGCAGCCTGTGTAAGATCTGAACTGCCACAGAAAAAAACAGTCTCTCCCCAAAAGGAAAGATGAGGTGCTGCCTGAAGAATCATCAGCTCCCTGCAAAACCCAACACTACCAATGTCTTCAGCCTTCACCATTTAAAATAAGAGATGTGCAATCTCAGATCCTATAGCAACACTGATGGAACAGAAAAGGCAACATCTGCTCTGCAAGTAGGAGCTGGGGCTATGCAGCAAAAGGCCAAGCTATATGTATTTCTAAAAGAAGAATGGTGATTGGCATTTGCTTTCCCAGTTGGTGTCGCCAACAGAAGGGGAACAAGTGCTCACGGAACACAGAATATTCTGGGTGCAGAATGCATTGCTAACCCTGTCCTTCACAAGTATAATCCACAAATAACAGCTGCTCTCATGGGAGTGGAGCATTGGACTGACCCAGTGAGATCGCCACAAATGGGGAATCTCGCATGATAGCCACTCAAATCTAACATCATCATCTGGAAAACCCTCTTCATAGGAAGAGAACTCTGCTACTGCATCAAGAGAAAAACATCATGAGAGCTCAAAGGAAAGCTGCAAGGGAACTGAAGGGTCTACAAAGGGCAGGTACACATTAATGTGAGACAGGCAGGAGTCATCACAGACACCAGGTGAGGTGGGTGTGCCGGTGAGACTGAGGTGCGCAGAAGTCCACACCAAATCCCAAATGAGAAGAGAAACAGCAGAATTACAAGGCTGTTGTAGTAAGAGACAGACAAGCAACGTTTGATTATTGAGTCCATCCCTCAGGGGTGGGGGCTGGCACTAGCCAGGACAAAATAATAAAATTAAAAAAATTATATTGACATCACCAGCTCTATGCGTGTATATGAAGGAGTGAGAGAGAGAGAGAGAGAGAGAGAGAGAGAGAGAGAGAATGTGCACACAAGCACCATCAGGGCTGTCAGATGCACTGGTACATCCATCACATACCCAGGCTAGATTTTACAGGGTCTTTGGAGTGTGATCTCCCCAGGAAAGGACAGATCTGATATTAATCAAGCACAGCACCTGATCTTAGCTCAAAGATAAACACAGAACATCTTCCACTTTCCACAGGGAGGCCGGACTGAGCACTCGTGCTGAGAAGGAACTAATCATAAGTGCAGAGACATCACGCCACTGCAGTGAACGGGAAACAAAACCTCAACAGGAGTCACAGTCCCAGCTAGATGGGAACAGATCATTGGGACTACATGACAGGAGAGCAGCTGGAATACCTATCCCAATTCCATAAATAAAAGTTTCTATGTACATTCTCTCCAGCACAAAAATAATGTCTACAGTTTCATCCCTTGATGATGAAAGCAACACAGCCAGGCTTACTGGAGGGAGACATCTCCTTCTCCAGGATTCACTGTGGATCAGATCTCCACCTCCCTCCTTGGGATAACAAACAGAAAAGGCTGTTCCTGCAAGACGAGACACCAGGCAAGATCTCCCCACCTAGCCACAGTCCTGTTTTAGACCTTTCTGTGGAATCACCTGAAGGAATTAAAACTCACCTGAGAATTCAGTTAGAGAAACATTTAGAAAGGCCCTGTGCAGACCACAGCTTTGGTCCAGTTCAGAGAGAGACAGAGAATGCTGGAGAAAAGCATCCCCATGTCTAGCTCTCACTGCTTGAGATGATGCCTCAGCACACTACTTTCCTGTTGCCATGGGATGCTGCTGCGTGTTAATGTTCTCCCATCTACGGTAGGGTTTTGTTTTAACCCTCCTCTGTCTCTCACAGGAGAAGATAAACACCCAGCTCCTCTCCTGCATGCAGCTTGGGCCTTTGCTATTCAAGACATCATGTTAACGTTGTGCAAATATGTCCCAAAGGGAGCTCTAACATGGTGCCACTTCCAAACTCAGGGCAAGCTGCAGGTTGAGCCCTGCTCCTCTCCAAGTCACTCTGCTGCAGAGTCCTTATGTCTGTGCTGGGTGGGTCAGAGAATCTTGGGACCATGAACATTGCCAGAACCTGGGATGCATCTTTTTTCAGGCTTGGGACACACCAGGGCATGCAGAGTAACAATGCTTCTGGCCCAGGCATACCTGAGAAATGACAGTACCCCTCGGCTGGCTAGGAGGGAAGCCACACAACCAGTTCTGAGGCTGTTGAGGGCAGTATCCATAGCAACTCTGCCTCGCTGAATAGTCTCCAGCCTCTCCACTGAGCAGTCAAGCTGCTACTGGCACCTTTATGGTCCCATCCCACCTGCTGCCTTTTAATGCAAAAACCTCTCCTGAAGCAGAAACTTGAAAAGAAACCTATTTATTGTGAGCTGGATAACCCAGCCCAGAACCTGGTATTTCCCTATGAGCAACCTGAATAAGGGATGACCAAACAGCAATACAGAATAATGAAGACAAGAGACCCTCAAGATCCCTGGGACAGAAGGGCTGCCCCTTCTTCCCTAACAAAGCATGAAGTCTCAGTCCCTCACACTGTAACCAATAGGAAGGGCTGGGAATACTGAACATTAGCGGTGCATACTCTGTACATGGCTTACAGTGTGTTAATCCCAATTACGGTGTTCTAGCAATACAGACACACTGAGAAAAATGCTCTCCTCACAGATCTCATTTCCTGAAAGTGAAACAGATGCTAAAACTCAGGACCAAATTCCTAATGGCAGTCGGGTGCTAAAGAGCCCAGAGCCACAGACTCAAAGCTACAGAAAATGGTCTGTCTCTAAAGCATGAAAACTGAAAATCAGATACACATTGCAGCCAACCTAGGGCCTCTGTCAGACACGGCCACTCCCTGTTATTTCAGAGGGAGGAGGAAATCTCCCCCACAAGTAACTGTTTGCAAATGATGGGAGTGCCCATCCTGACCGCCGTGACAAGGCGCTGATGCCATGAAACTTGGATTCCCTTAAAGTCCAATAAACTGTGGTGATAATAAAAGTGAGGACTGAAATACAGACCCGAGAAAACCTGCTGTGGCAGGGAAACTCCACACCTCCAACTGAAGGAATCCATTCCCTTTTCCTCTGAATTACAGAGTTCTCCTATTCTCCCTATTCTAACAGAGAGAGGGGGGAAACCACCAAGACAAGCTGAGACTCAGCCTCACTTCTTCTGCCTCCTGAGTAACAGCTTTGAGAAGCCTCACCTGTTAGAGAGCCACAATGCAGCAGCAGCCACAGAGTCAGACAGAGGAGCAACCTACCAGCTAAGTCTTTATCGACAGTTATTGGGATTAGGTACATGGAGCAGCATCGCCCACAGGTCCTCAGAGACAATGCATGGTTTCCATAACAACTCCAAGCCTGTAGGACTTAAACCACAGGTCCTCGTCCACAAGTCAATGACAGGCAGGGATGAAAACTTCCACTCATTGACATGGGATAGATCTCTGCTCTCCAATCAATATTAAACAGGCCCCAAAAGTCTGAGAAATCCTAGCCATAGGAAGTGACAGGCCCGTTGGGATCCCCCACCCAGGAATCCTAAAGATAGGGATCCCCAGTGTATGGTTAGGGTTACTAAGGATAGGGCTCCCCTGACTAGAGTCAGGTTTACTAAGGGCAGGGATTCCTGGGCTAGGGTTAGGCCTGATGCAGACCCCAGTCTGGGCTCCCTGAACAAATAACTACTAAAGCTTCCATGAGCAACTACCTAGAGCTATCCCACTCAGCATTATACCCCTTTGACTAACTCGGGCCAATATTAAATGCACAGGAAGACCCAATCAGGAGAAGCAGAGTAGGTTCAAGAAAGGTTTCCTTAACTGTCTAAATCTTTAGCATGCAAGTCCTGTAACTTAATAGCTGTAATTAATTTAACTGGAATGTATTCTGACCATGAAACACGTGTTCATATGAATACAAGAGAGAAAGACAAACAGAAGACAAGTTGGACAAGAGGTGGAATTTGTAGGGAACTGACTTTCCTGGTACTCCCAACTACTCCTGGTTTCACTAAAGCTAGAACAGAGATTTGTTTGAATAATATTCCTCCTTCCTCTTCTGCTGCTTCTTGCAGGGAAATCACAATCCTGTGTTTGGGACCTCATTACTAGTTGCCACTGAAAGACTACATCTCAGGATTCACAGACTGTGAGGGAAGAAACACATGCTGGGATACAGAAAGAAATAGGATGTATTATGTGCAAGACCCGTAGAGCAAAATACTGGGTAAGGCTGTGAGGTGCTCAGGTGGGATCTCCGGCTCCTTTTCTCATCCTGCAAGGAACATGTGTCATTCTGGAAGTGGAAATACAGATTAAGACGAAGCAATTCAACACTAAGGGGAAATTCTCGGAGTTATAAATAGATCTCCTGCTCTACAATTAAGCAGCATGACAGAGGTCAATGCAGATCTCCCAGAGACAGCTGAGCCATATCTGCAGTTTGGGCTGAGGCTGCCTTCAGCAAATCTGCACTTCAAAATAGATCAGAGAACTTAAACTATTTCTGCTTTTGTAAGAGGCATGTGCAAAACTAAAATATAGCACAGGAACACAACCCCCTTCTCTGTCCAGTGCACGCCACTTACTCAGAACCCTTGTCCAGTTTTGCTGCTGAGCAGACTATGCAGGAGCCACCCAAGGGACACAGACAAGCATCAAAGGTGAAATGACCAGACATGGAGCATGAGAAGGACCCAGTGGTTTGTGAAACAGTCAGTGGAAGGTTAGTATAACAATATGCTATACAGACAGATCACTGAAGGGACCCACAAAACTCAACAACGCAGCAGGAGCAGCTTTCCAACGCAGGAGAAGCAAGGCTCAATATACTGGCAATACTTGTGTCAAAACAAAGAGAGTCATGTAGCAACTTAAAGACTAACATATTTCTGCAGGCATAAGCTTTTGTGGGTGGCAACCCACTTCATCAGACGCATGAAGTGGAAACCACAGATAGGTGGCACACATATATATATACACACACGCACTCACACATATATACACACATCCAAGGGTGAGAAACATAAAAATGGGGAGGGCAAGGTGTCACTGTATGTTTCAACAAAAACAGTCCCCCACAGGTGAGAGAAACTATATTTTAAACTGGAATTAAGTTTTGCGGAGTTTGAGGAAGTTCAGCTATATCCAGTAAGATCTCAACTTTGGAACTCTTGGGAAGCAGCACAGTTTGATATGCTATGTATGATTGTTACTATCAGTCAGTTACTTGTCTCTTACAACATACTCCTCAACTGCAGCATGTAAATAGTTCTCACGTGGATGGATGATTTACAGTTTCTTGTGGGGGAGATAAGAGCCTAATCAAAACTAATCAAAGACGAATTTCCTACAGGCAGGTAACCTCATTGGAGAAATGTCTTCAAATAAAGCAGTGATCGAAGAAGAGACTGCAGGACAAAGGGAATCAGCAGAGAAGCTCACAATACTCTGTTCAAAAGCTCCTGCTCTGTAAAGTAGCAAATCTAGAAGATTGGGACACTCCCAAATGGAATTAATTCCCCTATTCACAAGTTGTTTCCTTTGCTTTATGGAGGGAGAGCTGAGTATGCTGCACACAGAATAAAAATGAGGAGGAAGAAAAGAGCAACACAAGAAAAGAAACTGCACGGTGAACTGCCCAAACAAACAATAAAGAGCTCCAGCTTCTGAAAATCCTTGGATGTGGCAGAGCATACTAGGCGATTCTCAGCAAGTGATCTCAACAAGATGACACTATCAACAGACCCCTTGGTTGTGAGAGTTTGAGAGGATATGACTAGTAGGGAAACTCATGGCTATATGATGAGCATGCAGAGTGGATTGTTCTTTTGCCCAAGCAGAGCAGGAGCAGGGGGAAACAAGGTAGCTGGAGAAAGCTTATGCTGGACTACCTTAGGACTTTCTTCTGTCTCCCCCATCTTGTCCCTCCCTTACCTCAACCCAGAAAAAAAAAAAAACAAAGGGAAACATACTTCTTCTCTAGAGAACCCATCTCACACCTCTAGACTTAGCTTCCTCTGGGTCCCTCTACCTCCTAGCATCCTTACAACTTTCTCAGAGAGGCTGTGTATTATGATGATCATAAGTCTGGACTAGGCATCTCTTAGATGATATTCAACTCCAATAAATCTCTGATGTGGTTGTTTTTAATTTGCTTCTTGCAAGATGATTGGGTAGAAAGTACTTCATAGGAAAGATGCAGATACCTAGCCACAGATGAAAAGGGAGCAGAGTTAGGAAAAAAAAAAAAAAAAGAACAATATAAACCAGACAGACGGGGAATGAGAGAAAGGCTGTAATCTGAGTCAGCAGAACCTGGTGTTTGGTGCAGAATGAAACTTAAAAACCTGCCTCCCAAAAACTTTGAGTAAATGCTGTACAGACTACAGCTTCAGGGATGCAGAATAATGAAGTATCAAACAGGTCATTCTTTAAATCTACTTCATTGATAGCCATATTTAAAAGAACTATGGATTGTTAGCTGGAAGCATGCTCCACAGGCAAGGAGTAGAGCTCTCATCATACATCTCCAAAGCAGTCTAAACACTCTGCTGATTGAGAAAGCCGGGTACTGCTCAGAACATAGAACAAATTAATACTGACCAACTAGACTGAAGCTGCTCCCTATGGAGCTGAACTGTCAAAAGAAGAATTTTAAATGTATTTGAAAATTAACAGGCAGCCAGACTGAGGATTGTACAGCTGAGATAATGTTTGTGACCTGTGCCACGTGTCTGCAGGGGAAGCAGGTTGCAGCTCCAGAAAACAAAAACAAAAATTAAATCTAATCAAGATAGACCAAGAGTATTTAACAACAGTGGTTCACTTGCCTGAGCAGCAGCCAAGCCTGTCAGTATTCCTCAAATGACAAAACACAATATTAACAGTGGACTGCAGATGTAGTTGATGCCCATTGATCAGTCTGGTGATAACCCTACAACCAGACTTTTAGTACTTTAAAATGGAGTCATAATGGACATTACCAGTAAAAGCGACTCCCAGGAAAGACTTGGACACTATTAGCAAAACGTGTTTATTATGGATGACTTTAATAAAATTGTGCACCAACCACTACTTAATGCAACACAAATTACAAGACAAAGACAGATGTTTATCTTGATCATCTGACTATAATGTGGTATATAATTGGGTATTGTCTGCGTATTAATGGGAAGGCAACTTGCATATTTTCATATAATTGGACTAAAACAACAGGCTATATTTCAACAAGAATTCAGATCAAGCCAGGGACAGGCCTGAAGGACCAAGAATTGACTTTAGTCTGGAGAGGATGTAAGAGGTCACTGTGCACACAGCTGCTGAGAGATCCCACTGACAGCTGTTGTCATCAATGGCTGATGATAAACTTCTAGAAGTGCAAGTTCGGTATTATGTGGTTTTCAAAAGCTCTGTTGGAGCTTTCCACATAAACCATGCAGACCCAGGTGGGCATGTGGGAGCTCTGAACTCTGTTTGAAGCATTTTCTCAATAGGAAGCATCTTAGAAACTGGCAAAGAATTGACAGAATGGCTGCCCTTAACCCAAAGGAAGAAACCCCACCAAATAACCGAAGTGCACACTGAAGCACTTCGCCAAGCAAAGCAAGGATGGCGGAGTGTGTGCACACATGCACACAAAAAGCTAAGTCAGGTAGGACAAACTCAGGCTCCCTGTGAGAAAGGAATTCCAGACACACTGCGGGCTGGGAGCACCTCAGATCTCACACGACGATAGGTCCGCTCCTTCGGCGCTTTGATGGAAGGCCCCCCGACACGTCTGGATGGCGGGGGCGGGGGAGGATGGTCCCTCCGGTCGAGCAAACCCTGACACCCCGGCGACACGACGGGTCTGCGGTAACTTTCCGTAAGAGTCCGAGCGACCGCACGGGCGTCCCGCCTGACCCTCGCTCAGGGCGCTACTGCCCAGCCCTGCCGGGCCAGGCCGCCGCACAGGGCGGCCTCTCTGGCCTGCGCTGCCGGGCGGACCGGGCCACGGAGACAGACCCGCCTACAGCGGGAGCGGGCGGCGCGGCCCGAGGCGATGCGCCGGCTCCGCGCGGAGGCCGCTCGGCAGGCACGGCCCGGGCGGGCAGGGAGCGAGCCCCGCCACAGGCCCTGCCCACCCCGTGCTGGGCCCGGCGCCCCGCCCGGCAGCGGCAGGCTCGGGCACTCGGCTACGACAACACGGCCCCGGCCCCGGCCCGCCCGCGCGCGCACTCGCTCACCAGACCCGGCGGCTCCCCGTCCCGGCTCCGGGCCTCCGACCCGCCCCCGGGGGAGGCGCCCCGCCCCATGGCAGCCTCTGCGCGTCACGCAGCCTCCTGTGCCGCCCATTGGACACGGGGCCTGCCTGTCCTCCGACGGAAGGGGCGGGCTGTAGTCCGGCGGCGCGTTGCTATGCAGAAAACGAGTCCCGCCCCCCGCCGCCGAGCCCGCCTGGCCCTGCTGGGCTGACCTGCGGGGCAGAGCGGAGGGGGAGGAATAGGGCAATGGTGCGGAGGGGCAGGCGAGTGGAACGGAGAAGCGAAGGGGGTGGATAATAGGCCAGCGAGAGGAGAAGAGAGCTGGTGAATGAAAGGTGGGCAGGCTGAGAACGGGAAGGCAGGAGCAAAGGAGGGATTAAGCTGAAGGAGAGACACAGTCAGAGTAGATATGGTGCATTACCGCCGTTAAGACTGGAAAGCATGGTTGACAATTTGACATCTTGTGGGACAGGCAGAGCCGTCTGCATTAGTTACTGGCACTGGGTGCTTTTTGTCTTCCGTGAAGCGTGGTGTCATGAAGAGGTGAACTCTTCAATGTACTTCCCTTTCTCCACTAGTATCACCAGTCACCTATGTCATCTCTCAGTTTGGCTTCAGCCAGCTATTTTAAAGTGACTGAGCTCTCCCAAGCCCCAGGATAGTTGGGAAATGGTAATGTTTGCATGAAATATAAAGGAGAACTAGAACTGGGTGTTTATCTTCATATTACTATCATTTGAGTTCCTATTGTCTCCTGGACTCAACTTGCTGTTCCTGGTGTTCAGGAGTGGGGATCTCTATGAACCACTGTAGACCTAGCCAGTCCTTGCAGCAAGAAGTGTTGTTTTGTAAAGTTCAGTGCAGGCATTTGGATTGGAAAACCAATTAATATTCCAGAATAATTCCAGAGGGAGTGATTTAATAGCTCTAAACCAGAGAAGTAGCATCTTTTGACCTCTTTCACTGCCACAGTAGACATGTCAGAATTTCTTTTTGACCTATTTACTACAAACATCATGCACATTTTTAATATATTTAGAAGTGGCAGAGGAACTAACATTTTCTTGCAGGAAAATCAGTGCCAACTTCTTTCAAACAACTACTGGTTAGGCTCTTGCTCAAGAAATTGTTTCTTAGCTTTGGCCTACATGCAGGATATCTCACAGTTTTAAACCTTCTCTTTGGTAAGGTTTCCAGGTTTGTGGCACATCTTTGGTTTCCTTGATCCTTCAGCATCTGCTGTGATGCCTACAAGAAAATAGTTTACTAGGGCATCTGCCTGTCTATCTCACCAGTCAGGAGTGAGCCGATCATTCAACCATCCAGAGAGGCCAGGTCAAACTCACAAGGAAGCAGCAGGGAAAGAGCACACCAGATGGTGGAAGCTGTAGGGAAGGCAAGGGACTGGATTGTGCATATGGGGTGGGGAGGTGAATGCAGTATATTTAACCTAAGACTCTCTGGCCGTTCCCAAAGTTGCCCCTCACCTGGCTGCAGGCCAAGTCCCTTGGTGGCCTTTGCCTTGGGTAGGACCTAGTGCAGGAAGTGCCAGGGCAGTTCTGGTGCCACCACCGCCCAGTAATAAATGATGGTGACAGAGCTCTGCATGGATACAAAGATGTGGATCCACATCTGAGAAAATCAATTTATATCCTGCTTGCCATCTGAAGTCTCTCTCTTCTATGGCATCTGCACCCACAGCTCTGGGGACCCCCAATCGTTTGGAGGCCACCCCCTCTAGGCAGCTGCATAACAGCTGATTGGTAGGGCCTCACAAAACTGCAGATCAGTGGCTGGCAGGGGGAGTCCCACTGAATAGCGGGGAGCAGGGGGGCACTGAACAGCTGATTGAGGGTCTGGGGGTGCCAAACAGCTGGTTGGCGGTTTGCCCCAGAGTCCACCACTGAACAGCTGATCGGTGGGCGGGGGGGCTGCCAAACAGCTGATGGGAGGCCCACGGGGTGCCAAACAGCTGATGGGAGGCCAGCCCCTGAGGCTCTCACCCAACAGCTGATCGGCAAGCAGCCCCCACCCCAGGATCTCAAAGGCAGGGGAGCAGCCTCGAAGGCTAAGACCTGCAGACAGCTGCTTCCCGCTTTTTAGATTTGCATCTGATTCGCCATCTGCACAAAACGGCCCGCAGATAGCGACAGATACCTGCAGGGTCCAGCGACAGGGCCCGTTCGTCCCGCCCGGGGCCTGCCCCCGGGGCCCCGCGCCGACTCCAGCTTGGACGGCTGGGCCCCGGAGGGGGCGAGGGCAGAGCCAGGCCGGAGCGGGGCGGGGCAGCAGGGCGCGGTCCAGGGAACAGCACCGCCCAACCGGACCCGCCCGAGCCGCCTGCAGTCTGCGGGTAAATGGCAGACAAGGCGCGGAAGTGCAGCGGGTACCTTCACCCACGGGCACTTCCGGGTCAGAAGGCATTTCCGCTTCCGCTCTGAGCAGGCGGTCGGCCAGGTTGCGGCGGGACGCGGGAGAGAAGCGGGTGGTATCGCAGAAGTTGCAGCCATGGTGAGGGCCCAGGTGTAATGCGGGGGGGCGAGGAAGGGCTGGGTCCCGGCCGTGCGGCGGCGGCAGGGGAAAGGCCGGGCCGGGCCCCGGGGGTAGCGCGGTGATGGGGGAGGCCGGGCCCCGGGGGTAGCGGGGTGGTGGGAGGCGGGGGAGGGGGAGCCGGGTCCCGGGGGTAGCGGGCTGGTGGGAGGCGGGGGAGGGGGAGGCCGGGC
>ML675625.1:28488751-28666990 GCA_007922155.1 Mesoclemmys tuberculata
CGGGCTGGTGGGAGGCGGGGGAGGGGGAGGCCGGGCCCCGGGGGTAATGCGGTGGCTGCACTTGCAGACTGTGGGAAAGAGCAGCAAGATGCTGCAGCACATCGACTATCGCATGCGGTGCATCCTGCAAGATGGGCGCGTCTTCATTGGCACTTTCAAGGCTTTCGACAAGCACATGAACCTGATCCTGTGTGACTGTGATGAGTTCCGCAAGATCAAGTAAGCAGGGTTGTCAGGGTGGGCGGAGGGGAGGAGAGAGAATGCATCACGTGGGGGATTGTCCTGTGCCTTCTTATCAAAGGACTTTGGAAGAGTAACAAAGTGGAATGGGATGGGGCTCCAGGGAAAGACTGAAGGAGCAAAGCACCACTGTCTGGCAGAGGTTGAACGATAGTTTGTAAATATATCAGTGGTGTAACCTCCAATGTGAAGGGGTCCAATTAGGGTAGGTAATGGGGATATAACTCATTTTCTCCCCACTGCTCCCAGGAAAATATCTAGCAGAGGTGGAAAAACACCCTGACTTTGCGCTATATCCAACTCAGGTTGGGAGCTGTACACTTAAATACTTTAAACCAGATGGAATGCTTATGTAATTGATATTGTTGTAATGAGTCTCTTTTTTTTCTAGGGACTTTCCCCACATATAGGGATAGGAGTCTATTTTAATTGTCATGGCATGCTACTTATAATGGCTTGGGCCATTAGCAAAGTTTGAATATAAGACATACCAGCCCAAAAGCATGAGCCACTAGGAGTTGTTCTAGATTCATGTCCTTATAGATCAGCTATTGGTGGAGCAACCACCCTGCTAATGTGGGTTACAACTAGAGGAGCATACACTAGGGAACAATCTTGTCCTGGCCATAGAAAGTTGGACTGACTGGATCTTCTAATACAGCTCTTCATCTCTCCTGTCTGAATCACCTGCCTGTTTCATGATCTGATGCTTCCATTGTGGACTCTGCTAGCTGCCTGACTTGGTGGTGTTTGAGATGAGGGTCTCACTGAACCTCTGGTTCTGATTCTTCCCATGTTCCTCTGTGCCCACTTTGATTCTGCAGCTCTAGTGGAAGAGCCAGAATGTATGGAATTCATTGTGAAATGTTACTAGTTTGTAAAACTTGGGTGAGATTGCTGTTGTGTTAGAATTCTAATTACCTGAATACGGATTTTGGGAGGTGTGCATTCATATTCTCTTCCCCACTTCTGAATCAAGCAGGTAAAAATAAGCTAGGGAAACAGTTTTATGGAGCTTGTATCCTTCTGCAGACAGCTTTGCTGTGTTTTTAGGATGAAGGGAACGTTGCCAGTTTTGAGATAGTTGGATGGCTGTCACAGGCTTTAACAGCAGTGGTCAGAAAAACCCTTTTCTCTAATAACTTGCTTCTCTTTCTCAGACCCAAGAATTCAAAGCAGCCGGAGCGAGAGGAAAAACGGGTTCTGGGTCTGGTGTTGCTGCGAGGAGAGAACCTGGTGTCCATGACAGTTGAGGGGCCACCTCCAAAAGATGTAAGGAGGAGGATGGGTGCTGAACCAAAGGGGTCAGACAGATCCAGTATCCATTGAAAGGGGGTCTAAATGGCTAGTCATTAGTTCTACTCTTTCCTGGGACTAGCCTGTGTCTGGATCCAGGGAATTCCACTGTGCAAAATCTCACTTGTTCTGCGGGAGCTGCACTCATTAGAGACCAAAGTGCTTGGGGGACAGCCTGGGGTCTGAAGCATTTTGCTGTACTGAAATCACTAATTGCTTATATTTTCCTCTGTTTCAGACTGGCATTGCCCGGGTACCTCTAGCTGGAGCTGCAGGAGGACCTGGAGTTGGGAGGGCAGCTGGAAGAGGAGTGCCAGCTGGTGCCCCCATGCCACAGGCACCAGCAGGGTTAGCTGGTCCTGTCAGAGGAGTGGGAGGACCATCCCAACAGGTGAAATGCTGTGGTTCAGTAGAAGAAAGGGCTTCACTCTTGATTACTGTATTCTGAAGAGGTTTCCATCTCTTGGCTCTAGTGTGGTTCAAGTGATTGTGCTAGGCAAAAACAACTCAAAAATAGACCTCTTAACTGAGGTCCTGGGCTTAGCAGGTTGCATAGCAGACTCCTGCATGTCTGTGGATAGTGCACTGATTGGGAAGGGTTTGAAGAAAGTGAAGCTTCCTGCATAAAACCCATTTAGTATAATTGTGCATTGAATTCTCTCCACAGTAGTATGTTAGGGATGTGCAGCCCTGCCTTATAACATGGGCTCATACATAGGAAATGGGGTAAAAGTGATAAGGCATGAGAAATTGTTAAACCTTTCTTTATTTCTCATGCCTTAGGACTTTTAAACACGTGTCAGGGATGGTCTAGATAATACCTAGTCCTGCCTTGAGTGCAGTGGACTGGACTAGAAGACCTCTCAAGGTCCCTTCCAGTCCTACAGTTCTCTGATTCTCATTGTCCTGTTTGTTATAAAAGCAACACTTTGTGCAGTATTTGTGAATTTTCTTTCTGTTCTCAGGTGATGACCCCTCAGGGCCGTGGAACAGTTGCTGCTGCCGCGGCTGCAGCCACAGCTAGTATAGCAGGAGCTCCTACCCAGTATACACCAGGCCGAGGGGGTCCTCCCCCACCCATGGGCAGAGGAGCACCTCCTCCAGGTAAAGAACACTTTGCTTGTGGTCTGGGACAAGAGAAGGACCATGGGGTGTGGCTGGATTGATGATGAATCTTGACTTTATCTGAACCTAATGAAGAGTTGGTATTATTAAGCAGGATTACTCTGAGGTCCAGCCAGTAGTTTTAGCAATGACTTGTGGCTACATTCAACATCAATGGAACTGTAGCAAACAGTAAGCAAAGATCCTGCTGGAGATTTGTTTGTTCTTATTGGGGTTGGTAGTGTGAGCCTCAAGACTTTCAAGCCTCTCTGCTTGTTATAAGGCCAGTCTGTAGCAGAATGCTATCTTAGATGTAGCAAGTGTCTGTACCAGGTCTGAGACTTGTCCTCTTCCTTTCATTGCAGGAATGATGGGACCACCTCCTGGCATGAGACCACCTATGGGTCCACCAATGGGAATGCCACCTGGCCGAGGTGCACCCATGGGAATGCCTCCACCAGGAATGAGACCGCCTCCCCCAGGGATGAGAGGTGAGTGTTCTGTGGATTTTCCTTCTTGGCATGTGAGAAAGGTAGTATTTAGTTTCTTCACTGTAAGCAGAAGTGTGGGACTGGGTAAATGTGTACACTTCAGTAGAGTGTGGTAGAGCAGAACTGTGCTCCCCAGCTAGGACAGCTGAGAAACTGCCCTGGAAATCTGTTCAGTGTCCAGAGAAGGGACTCTAGGCCTTACAAAGCAGTGAGCTGCACTGTTGCTGAGTAGCATTTCCTGCATGTGGTCTTGCTTCAGATGCTTTGTTGTTAGATTTTAAACTGATGGCCTTTGTTCTTTCCCTTCCAGGTCCCCCTCCCCCTGGCATGCGCCCACCACGACCCTAAAATGTTCTGTGCTGTTACTGTGGATTGTGTGGGAGCTGAAGTTAGGTGAATGGGCTGTTTTGCAAAGCCCCCTGAACTGCCCAGGATTCATTATGTATATTTTTTCTATTTACTGACTGTAAAATTTTCCCTTTCTAATAAAGTTAGAAAACTCTCCACTAGTAACTAGTTTTATTCCAAACCAGTTTTATTTCCTTTGCTGGTGTAGGAGCTGACTTTTTAAATGCCTGATCTCCTTGGGGTTTGAGGCCTCAAGGCTCAGTCTAGATAATGCTTGGTCCTGCCTTGAGTGCAGGGGACTGGACCAGAAGACATCTTGAGGTCCCTTCCAGTCCTATGATTCCATGTGGACAGTAGGGAAGAACAGCATGCATTCCCTCCTTCTGTGCGTGAAGGCATTATACTGGTTCATCTACTCAGTGCATACCAGGCTACTTCCCAGACTCCTGCCTTATGTACCTGCCAAGGAATTAATGGCTTTTTTCAGGGAGCTTTTTTGATCTATTATCACATTTCAATAATGGCTGTAGCTCTGCAGAACTGCTTTCTTGGCTTGTTAGAACTACTCATTTATTGAGGGGTGCTTTAGAGAGAGGTGTATAGCATGTGGGGGCTGAATAGGCAAAGTGCATAAGGCAATGTGGGACCCCTAGAGGCAGTCTGATGGAGGGGGGGCTTGCTGTGGTCCCACTTTAAAGGATGGTGTCAGGACCCACCTCCAGGGCTTTCAGTAGCAGCATCAGGAGTAGCTAATGGAAGTTTTGCAAGGGAGTTGTGTGTGAAGGGAGGGATAACTACAGGACCCTTGAGATGGGTTTGTTGTGTGCTTGATGCCTGATTGAAGTATATAGTGTGGTTTGTTAGTGAATCCCTGTGCTGAGCCTAGCAGCCTGCTTAGACAAGGATGAGAGCTGCTTAGGCTTTAATCCTTAATCCCTTTAGCACACATTAATCCTTAACCAGGGGGCAGGGTTGCTCATGGAGACCAGGCGTTTAAAAAAGACAGCTCCTACATGAGCAGGAGGTGCTAGCGAACAGGAGCAGCTCTGAGTTTTGTGAGGGAATGTAAGCGAGATCCACCTGATTAACGTTCTCTAAATGTGGGCCAGTTTAATTAGCATTTGCATATTCACCAAACTAAGCTCCACTTAGTGGCCTAGTGGAGCTCTCAGAACTCACTGATTTCAGTTAGCTGGCACTCCTTGATCATGTGTGGTGGTGGTGTTTGATAGGAGCTGCAGCTTGCATGGTCTCAAAGCCCCCATTAAACACCCTTCATGCCCCTGGCCCCCAAAAGCTACAGGAATAAAAAGACTACAGGCAGAAGTCTAGCAGCAGAGAGGGGCTATCCTGTTTTATTGCACTGAATATAGCATGTGTGATTACCTGCTTTGTGGGTAGGTGGTGTGTGAATTTGTGGTAAGAAGCTCATGAGTACAGGTTCTGGAGACCAGAATGGCTGAACAGAAGGAGCTAAGATACCTAGCTGAGACATTCCAGGACAGAGTGATCCCATTCCCCCTCTTGATGGCCTCTGTGTTATTGAGGAAAGCCTTGAGGAAGAACATCCAAGTGGAGTTTAAAGAAGTGATCCCATAGTTGGGACTCTCCTTCCAGATGCTGTCATGGTGTCCTCTCACTGCTGAAGCTACCTCTCTGGGGCAGGGAATCCCACTTCTTAGGAAGAGACAGGTAATAGTAATGGGAGATTTGATTATTAGAAACAGAGTACGGTGTCTGTGCTGCCCAGAACTGCATGGTGAATTGCTTGCTGAGTGCAGAGGTTACTGATGGCTTGAGACATCTAGACTGGCTGATGCAGTGTTGGGGAGATGTTGGTAGTCATAGTAGATGTAGGTACTAATGACAAAGGCAGGACAGAGGTCCTGGAGGCCAAATTTACATACAAGGCTAGTTATGCAGGCAGAACTGCAATGATGAGAATGGTGTAGGGAGGGGGGTTTAGGTTTATTAGGAACTAGGGAAACTTTTGGAAAGGAGGAGCCTACAAGAGTGGTTCCCAACCATTTATTTGCTGTGGTCCATCTTGAGCTCCAGCAATTCTTCCCCCTAATCCTGGCAAGTAGCTGCAGGAGGGAAGAGGAGTTGACTCATTGCTCACAGAGGAGGGGAAGGGGGGAAGTGAGGCAGAGAGCTCATCAGATGGTGGCTTTTCCCCCCTTATGCTCATACTACTTCAAAACATTCTGCAGCACACTGCTTGGGAAACACTGCTATAGAAGGAGGATGGGCTCCACCTAAACCAAAATGGCACCAGATTGCTGGCAACTGAATTAAAAAGGTTGTGGAGGAGGTTTAAACTAGGGGCTGGGGGAAAGCTGGCAGGTAAGGCCGAGCACGTGGTTTGGACAGACATCACTTAGAGAAGATCTATTAATGGGGGACTCTGCCTCTCCTAATAAAGAGATGAGGATGGAAGTTGATACGGTACAGGAACTGAAAAGGAAAATCAAATGGAAAAGTCACCTATATGTACAGAATGATGTGGTCTAGATTTAATGTTACCACTCAAGAAAAATCTTTTAAGTCATTGTAGATAGTTCTCTAAAGTCATCTGCTGAACCCAAAGTGGCAGTCAAAAAAGCTGATGTTCAGCACTATTAAGAAAGGGATAGATAAATGTCAATTCCACTGTATAAATCCATGGTACACCCACACCTAGATTACTGTGTGCAGTGCTAGTCATCCATCTCAAATAAGATACTACAAATAGAAAAAAGGTACAGAGAAGAGCAACAAAAGTGATTAAGTATATGGAACTGCTTCCATCTGAGGTGAGATTAAAAAGATGGGGATTGTTCATCTTGGAAACAGAACTAAGGGGAAGGAACATGATAGAGGTCTACAGAATCATCATTGGTGTGGAAAAAGTGAATAAGGAAGTACTTAGTCCTTTACATACCAAGAACGAGGCGTCACCCAATGAAACTTTTAGGCAGGTTTAAAATGAACAAAATCAAGTACTTCACCTAATTAACCTGTGGAACTCATTGCCATGGATGTTGTGAAGGCCAAAACTATAACAGCTAATATTGTCAGGGTATCCCCTAAATCTCCAACTGCCAGAAGTTGAGTGGACAACAGGCAGCTCCTTTGCTCCAGAAGCATGGAGCTCAGAGCTGGGGTTTCCTGGGGGACTGCTTCTCTATGGGGCATCCAGCAGGCACAGGGCTCAAAGCAGTAATATTACAAGAGCCTCACAGACTTCCCTGTAATCTTTGGTGCCCCATAGAGAGTCATGGACCCCAGGCTGGGAACCACTGCCATATAGTAGCAACAGACAGAGTGGTAGCTTGTAGCTGTTGGGATGAATTAAAATTTCTTCCAGCATATGCAGGCTTCTACAGGTATTGCATTAGGAGAGCAGGGAAGAAAATAGCTGGAGTGAATGTAGTCTGAATCCAGGCATGCTTGGTCCTGCAGCACAGCATGAACTAGGTCTACTTCCTTCTCACAAAGGAACATCATCCCCCACCTCTTAGTGGAGAATTGCTTCTGAGGGGCACTCACCGCTGCTACAATAACTACTGCATGTCTACAAAAGGCAGCAATGTTAACTCCCAGAGAGGCAGGCTATAGCATTAGTACTCCTGCCATGTTCTACCTTTACAAGATCTCTGCTGTAGAGCAACCACTACATTTCTGTTTTAGAGCAGGGTTCCCAAGGCTAAATGTAGATACAGCCCTTTCAGTTGCATTCTTTCCCCCACTAATTTCGTGGTAGTGTAGAAAAGCAATGCCACACAGCAAGGAAAGTTGAGGGCTAGAGCTATGCAACAATTTGCCCATTTACACCTGTTCCTGCAATTTTGCCATAGTAACTTTACAGGAACTTGATACTATATGGTGTTTGCTTCCTTGCTCACTGATGTAAGTGTAGTGCACAAGACTTAAAGAAGTGAGAACCATCTTGGCAATTTTGTATATAGTGCATGGTCTAGTTTCCTCAACTGCTACAGCTAAGTGAGCAGCAGGCTCTGTCACAAAAGTATAAAGTCAATTCTTCACTGCAACTGCAGAAGATAAGTTTTCCTTTATGTGCTATTCAGCAGGTGTGGGTGGTTTTACACTAAGTCCAAGAATTAAACAGACAGTGGAAGTTCAGGCCACTCAAGAGGCTATGTTGTTCTAGCAAATACAGAATGGAAAGCACGGTTTTTCCTGGAAGAGGCACAAAGTCTGACAATTTCATTTTCAGTGGAATCCCTTTCGCAAAGAGCTGTTGTCACTTCCTCTTATACCTGTAAAAAGACCATATATGAAGTCACACTCCACCTCAGCAGCCTGCATTAGTGATAAAGATACACAATAGGGGTAAATGAGCCCCTAGGCAAGGTCACTCTCCTCATAAGTAGCCCACAAATATGCCAATAAAGGGTCAAGTCCCCTTGTGTGTTCCCAATCTTGGGGCTAGCAGCACTGGCTGAACAGAGCTGACTTTCTACCAACCTTAGCATTATGGATACTTGTCTGCCATGGCCTTAGAACAGGCTAAAAGGGGGCAGAAGGAAATGAGACCAACCAGATCAACAGAAAAATCTAAAACATAACAAGGCTGTTTACCTGGACTTGGATTTGAATTTCCCTCCTTTCCTGTGACGAACTAAGCCCAAATGCTTCCGCTCTTCAAAGGAGGGGCTGTAGGGGGAGAGCTCAGTGAGACAGAGCCACACTCCCTGACATAGGATACTATATATTCCATTGCTGAGTTCATTTATTGCCTATTGGGTTTGTTCTTACCTGCCATAATTCAGCACTTCTATGGTGCTAATGAGGAGCAAAGCCTTAGCCCAGGAAAGTATTCCTTTACTCACCCTCTGACTTGCTCCCAGCCCATGCAAAAGGAGCAGTCTTCCACTCACACCACCTTATCTCTTCCTGCCCCCAGACTCCTGAAGTGGCCTTATGGAAGCAACACCTCTGGTCTGTGGGAGAAGTGCTCTCAGCTAGGACTCCCTCTGCTCCCCCCACAAGATATTTAAGGTAGACAATGACTCCTGTATTAACGCTCCTCCTCCCCCCCCTTCAATGCACCCTGAGCTCCTCTGCCGCCTGCAGCAGGTATCACTGGGGAAGACTCCCATGGATATGCAGGGAACAGAGTGCCTCCATGACAGCCTGTGATGTTGAGCCAAGTTACCCAGCACGATACTGTTTTAGGGCCTTCCTGCTTGTGTTGGTGAGCTCCTCATCGAACACAGATGACTGTTTCTTCTGTTTGGGGCCTTAAAGAGTAAAGAGAGCCAGATTAGAAGGGCTTGATGTACAGAAGCAGGGTCCCTGCTAAGGTCACACGGTCCACAGCATTACTTTAGTGCCTAGCAACTCAAGTCATGGACCAGTACCCCCTTGTGCTAGATACTGTACAAAGGCAGAACAAAAAGACTGGCCTAAGTCCCTCCAGTAATGGGTGTGCGAATTGGGAACATACATTTTATGGACAGTAAACAGACTTTCCCCTTACTGCCAACAGCCTCCACTGTCAATTGATTCGGGTTGTTACAGCAGAACCACCAGTGGCACCTGTGCAATGAGCATTAAGGTAAATGCTAGCAGCAAAGCACCCAGCAGTAAACATCCTCTCAACTCTCACAAGCAGCACTCCCAAGCCATCCAGCTCGAAGGAGCAGTCAGATTGCAACTGGGAAATCAGTTAAAGTGTTCTGAGCTGCTTTTGTAGAGAACAAGTGCTCTTTACCTCCTGCTGCTGAGGAAGGCTCATCTTCTGGTACGGCTCGAGCTCGTTTTGCTCGGCGGTTCCTCTTTGCCACCCTCTCTGCATACATCTGTGACTTCAGGATTTCAAATTGCGACCTCTCCTCTGGCTGGGAGAAAGAAAAATCTAAATACATAGCTATATGGCCCTGCATGCCGGAGTAGACAAAGCCAACCCAGACCCCCTCCTCCCTCAGGTCTCCTCTCTCACTGTCATTTGGCCTTTTTTTTGAGTATCCTGCATAAATTTCTTCCTCTTCTTCTTTCCTCTCAATACCAAGTCAAACTCCTGAAGGGCTTTAGCTACTGGAAAGAGAAACAGACATGGAGTAAGGGAATATACAAGGTTCAAGAACAGAGTACAATTTCAGACCCCATTCAGAGATGCAGGATTCGAATGGGCCAGTTTCTCCAAAGCCAAAGACCTCCCTCTTTCCAGGACTCACGTTTCTCTTTCTTCCTCTCCTCTCGGCTCTGGAACCAGCTCCGCTCAGGCCCCTCTTTCATATTTGGTTCCCCTGCCTCCAGTCGCTTCTTTGCCTTGTTGATCTGTGGGACAGCCCCAAGCAGACAGGGAAGCTCTTGAGCTTGCAAAGTGGTCACTACCCAGTCTGGGGAAGCTAGGGCAGGAAATAGCTCTCCCCATCTCAACACTGCACTTGTCAGCATTTGTCCACAGAAGCCCCTGCTACCCAGGCATGGAGCCGCAAGAGCCCCTGCTCACCTTCACTAAGTGACTGGGGGCACATTCCACCCATCAAGAATGCCCTACCCTGGGCTAGGGGCTTTGCCCTGTCCAGAATAGCCAGCCCACACACAGAGGAGTGAGTTCCCTGTATCTCAGCATGAAGCCCCGGCTGTAGGAGCAAGCTCTCACTACCCTCACCTGGGCCTCTGACTGCTGCATCTCACGCTCCTCACGCTCTAGGCGCAGAACTGCATACACATCTTTCTCCAGTTTCTCAATCTTCTCCCTGAATTTCAGGATTACATCTGTAAACCCCCAGCCGGGGACAGAAAGAAAGACACACACAATGTCTGTGAGAATTGCCTGCTGTTTAGCACCCCCACAGGATTCCTTGTCTGCAGCACCCCCTCAGCAAGGCACTTACCCTGTGGGAGGATTCTGGCCTTCACTGGCATCTTGGCTGTCTTTACAATCTCCTTCAGCATCTTGCGCTCCTCCTCACCCACCAGTGAGACTGAGCGGCCAGCCCGACCAGCTCGTGCTGTCCGCCCCACCCGGTGCACATAGTGCTTGGTGGTGTTGGGCATGGTGAAGTTGATCACCTGGGGTGGGGACATGGGGTTAGCAGAGAAGCAAGGCCAGGCTCACTGGGCCTCAAGAAGGCTCAGATCCCCACACACTCACCGTTTTGACACCCTCAATGTCAAGTCCACGGGCTGCAACATCTGTAGCCACCAGGACATCGATCTGCTCATCTTTAAAGCGCCTGAGCAGGGAGAGAACATAAGCTGTTATGCAAGCAGTGGGCTTCCTCTCCAATTGCCGCAGAAACCACCTTTCTCCCCCTTTGGCTACCCACTATGCTAGTACCTGAGGGCCTCCAGGCGCTGTGTCTGAGAGAGGTTCCCATGCAGCTCCCCCACCTGCAGACCCATCAGCCCCAGCAGGATGTGCATGCGGTGAGCCTGCTTCTTGGTCTGGGTGAAAAGCATCACATGGTCGGTGAAAGTTCGTGTCAGCAGAGCTAAAAGACAAAGTCTTGTCAGCAAGCAGCACAGGCATCTCCAGGGCTCATCCACCCAACTCCTCTTCCCGCCCCACTTTACTCACCTGACACAATTGCCTCTCTATCCCCTTCTCTGTTGGGACGGATCCGAATGAACTCCTGCCGCAGGAAAGGGGCTACATCTGTGTTGCTATTCACAAAAATCCGGATAGGATTCTTCAGAGAAACAGCGGCCAAATCCTTCACCTGTCCAACAGTGGCATACTGTGGGTCTCCAGCACATAGGGGCCCATACTTGTATTTGCATGCCCCCCTTCAGCAACAGCACCCTGCAGGGGGTGGGCTGGTGTCTGCAGGCCCATTTCCCGCTCTCCCCCTCCCCCCTATTGTGGGGGCAGCAGGGACTGGGAGTTACGGGGCAGATGCACTGGGCCACCCAGCAGCAGACGGGTGGGGGAGGAAGCTGCCTGGCCAGGGTCTTCATGGCTTCCTCGCTGCACCCAGCCTGAGAGCAGAGAGGCCAGGAAGACACTTGCTCTCCCCTCACAGCAGGAGCCCTTTGGCTGCCAGTAGGTCTCAGTGGGGGGTGGTGCCACCCCCAGGTCAGTGCTGGGGGCATAACACCACCCCGCTACGCTACTGCTATCCAAATGAAGGAAAGGAAGCATCACTACACCCATTGAAAAAGAGGAAGTCTGTCCAAACCCTTCATCCCCACCATCCCACCTGAAATGAACATGCCCCATAGCAGGCTGCTTAGACCCTATCCATACCTCATCTGTCATAGTGGCAGAGAAGAGCATGGTCTGACGGTGGTGAGAGCACAGCTGAATTATTTCCTTCATCTGCTCCTCAAAGTACTCGTCCAACATCCTAGGAGAGGAGCAGGCAATGAGGCAGCTGGAGAAGATGTTGCTTTACCCATCAACCCCGCTGAGCTGGTGCTCTAGGAGACAACACAAACTTTCCTCTCACAGCAATGGGCAAGCCAGAAGCCAGTGCCTCATTCTCCACCACTCATCCACCTTACCTGTCTGCTTCATCCAAGATCAGCACCTCAATGCTGCTCAGGTGGAAGGAGGGGCAATTATGGAGATGATCAATCAGGCGTCCAGGGGTGGCAATGAGAATGTCTGGCCCAGAACGCAGAGCTGCCTCCTGAGTCTTCACATCCAAGCCCCCTGTGATGGTGAAGACCCAACAAGGACAATGAGATCCTGGAGCAGGATGTGATAAGGAGACCCCAGCCCTGCATCCATTGGGGGCCAGAAACTCCTTTCAGTGAGTACCTCAGACACCAGATCCACAAGTGACCCCTTGATTGCAAATATGCTCCATCCCCCAGATGCCACTGGAGAAGCACAGGATACCACTCCAGGTTAAAGCATCATTGTGTGCACATGATCGCAACAGATACACACTAGCCCTATGGTCTGACCAGCTCTAATCACGTGACTCTAGGTTCTCTTTGCCCCCCCCATCCTATAGAGTTAGGGGTTACCCAGAGCAGTTTGGAAGGAGGTGGTGTTGCTCATACTCACCCACAGCAAGGCAGGTTGTGATGCTGCTGAACTGGGCCAGCTGCTTGGTGACAGAGTGCACCTGAATACCTAACTCTCGTGTGGGCACCAGAACCAGCACCCGGGTCACTGGAGCCTGGCGAGGTTTATAGATCAAGCGCTCCAGGACAGGTAGTGTGAATGCAGCTGTTTTACCTGTAGAACAAAGGCATCAAGAATTAGCTTACCCCAAAAACGTGATGCTTCCCTGAGCATCTCGGTCCTCACCCAGGCTCTTACCTGTCCCAGTGGCAGCACAAGCACAAATATCCTTCCCCAGCAGACCCACGGGGATACAGGCCTTCTGAATTGGGGTTGGCTGCTTGAAGCCCAGGGTTGTGATTGCCTTCCAAGGAAACAGAATAATTAGGCATCAGATAACAGAAAGGGAAATCTCAATGTGACCTGTGTAGTGGAAATCTCCACTTGTTCTGCACTAGAAAACATTAATTCCCCCAGGGCTAGACCTCACATCCATTTCCTACACCGTCTCCTGCTAGGAGAGACTGCGACTGCAGTAGCTGGGAGCTCCCGCCACAGCCAGTGCCTCCTAGTGGGAGAGGCTGTGAACTCCTGCCCCTCCTTTTGCAATCTTTTCTGCAGTGACAAAAATACTTTAATACCTTTAGTAGAGGGCGTGAGAGGTTCATGTCCTGGAATGACAAGCTTTCATCATACTGAGATGCATCTTCAAAAAATCTCTGTGGTTCCTGGAGGAAATAAAACCAAGAGCTGAAACATTTTCAAGCACACACTGCACTTCTGGGCTCCATCCTCCACACTGTCGTTTGTGAAGTGGGACAGGGTTCTTTCGGATGAAAGGTGGTTGCTGGAGAAATGCTCAGTGTTATGCTGCCCACCCCTCCTGGGATACTCACCATCTCTCCTCCTCTCTTCCGTCTCTTCCGCTCCTTCACCTTGAGGGTATCTGAAGAGAAAGAGAGATATGCTACACATTCAGTATCAGCTAAGAGCAACTTCAGCTAAGCCCCAACCAAGACATGTTTTCTGCACCCTAGCGTGCGTCTGCCAGGGTTCAACCCCCCATCTGCAAGTCATTGATGGAGAGGCCTGTGAAACTGATTCCTAAGCAAACTGGGGCATCGGTTGTCAAACAAGCTACTTTCCCCACAGAAGGGACAACTCTGATGGAAATGCTGGGAGCTGAAGCTCCAATTAGACAAGAGCAAAATCTAGAGGAACAATATTGCAGGGGTCTGCAAGGAGGAGACATGCCAAATAAAGGAGATTCCTGCCCATCCCCCTTCCCTCCATGACGCCACTGGTGCCAGCTCTCATGAGATTCTCTTCCCCATTCTGCCAATGGCCCCCTACTAATTTCTTACTCCTAGCCCCTCTCCCACATCTTGTACTTACCTGCTTTGGTAAGGATACTTTCATCAGTTGAAGAATATTGGGACTCCATGTCCTCTTCCTCTTCCCTACTGCCTTCCTCGGTTTCCTTTTCTTTCGTTTCATCCTCCTCCTTCTCAGTGTCTTCCCCTTTCATCTTAACATGTTTAGCTTCCCTTTCCTAAAAGAAGATATAAGACCAGTGGCCTGCAGAGTGTCAAGAAGACCCCAGCCAATCTCTAAACAGAAGTTTCCAAAGGTTTCCTTGTGGAAAAAGGGGTGGCAAGAAGGCAGAGTTCCCTTCTCTGTCTCCTCCCCTTCCTTCCCCCCCAACGTGGAGGTCTTCCAAGGGATCGAAGTAGTAGGAACTAAAAGCTTTTTTTCACCAATGACTGAGCATCACACTAACCTGGGTTTTCCTTTTTTTCCTCACTTTTTCAATCTTCTCATCCAGTGTTGTTGCTGCTCTCTGGGCAAGGGAAGGCAAGGCAAGGCAAGGCAACACAGACAATTAGGGAGAGATGGGGGGAAATCTGTAAGAGCCACCCAGCAGTAGCTCTGACACACAGAGATGCTTGCAAGCAACAAAGGGAACAGAACAACAATCATCCTCGTTTATATGCAGGTCCAAAAAGTCTGTGAGATGCTTGACAGAGAAGTGAGAGATTAATTGGTCCCTCTTAGAGAACTTCCAACCTAAACTCTGGGTGATACAAAGAGTGAGAATAAAACCAAAGGTTGCAGGACTTTGGCATTTTGGGCTTACGTTGATGGTTTCCATTAGTTTGGATGCAGAAATGTGGGTGGTGGAATCGCTCTGGGGGATGTAAGTGACCAGGGTGACAGCATTCAACTGACAGCGGGTTCCAGTAAAACACTAGATATGCCAGGAGACCAGCGATAGGCTTGGGTGTGGAAATCTACTGCCTACCCAGCCCAACCTCCAACCCCTTCCTTCCATGAGGCAGGAGAGGTGCAGGGCAGTTTCCTCACAGAGGGAACGAGGGTCAAGAGACCCGCAAAACACGCCTGGCCCAGGCACTGGCTGCTCTTCGCCCCTCCCCTGCCGCAGGAGCGAGGGGCGTCACAGGCATCTGCTGAGCACGGCGCGAGCCCGGGCAGCGCGAAGACAACCCGTGTGCCGCCGGCTGCGGGTACGTCACGGGCAGTCACACGGCCACGGCCGGTCCGACACGCGGGGCCGGGGCCCGCGCCAGCCCCAGGCGAGGCTCCCCTCGCGGCGGCCCGGCCCGGCCCGTACCTTCCCCCGCAGCTGGCGCAGCGCCTCCTCCCAGGCGCCGCTCGCCGCGCCCGGCGCCTCCTTCTCCGCGAAGACGAAGCCGGCGCTGAAGTCCCCGCCGCGGGGTCTCCGGCCCCGCGCGACCCGCGGCCCCTGCGGACGAGAAGGGCGTGAGGCGGGGGCGGGAGCGGGCCCTGCCGCGGCCCGGCCCGGGGACCCGGCCCGGCCTCACCTCCTCATCCGCGGAGTCCCCGGACTCGGGCTCCTCCGGCCCCGCGTCACCCTCCGCGAGGGTCGCCACGAGCCCGAGCCCCCGCAGCATGGCGCTCTGGTGCGGCCCGCTCCACACCCACGGGGCGCATGCGCGCCAGGGGCGCGGCGACGGCGAGCTCGACGCGAGGGGCGGGGTCGGGGGACGCTGCGCCGGCCGCGCCCCGCCCCGCCCCGCCCCGCCGCTCGCCGCTGCGGAAAGGAAACCGAAAGGCGGCGCGGAAGGGAGGGTCCTGCTACCGGGGCAGGAGCGGAGCGGAGCGGCCGGCAGCGCCGCGGGCCGGTGTCTCGGGGCTGGGCGGGCGCTTGGCTCGGCCAGGCCCCGCCGGGCGGCTCCCGACGTTCTTTCGCCCGCGCCCGAGGCTCGCGGAGGTCAGGCCGGGCCCGGCGCCGGGGCGGGAACTGGGGCGCGCGGGGCCGCCGCCTAGACGGAGCCGCTACCGTGGGGTGGGGTGGGCTGATAATGGCGGGCGGGCGGGCGGGCGGGGCCTGAGTCGTGACTGAGGAGCGGGGATGACGCTGCGGAACCTCACACTGGTGAATCGCGAGCGACGATCGCTGCGATGGTTTGTGTGTGGTGCCGGGCACCCTGGAAACCTCAGGGCTGGGGCAGCTCCTGGGCCACCCCCTGGGCTGGGCTGGGCTGGGCTAGTGGGGAACCAGAAACCGAAACTGACCAGAGAGAAAGGAAAAACTGCCGAGCTGGTTTCTGTGAACCAGAACAGCCCAGCAGCAGCACGCCAGTGGCGCGGAAGGGCTTGGTACTTGCTGATTCCCCTCCAGAGGAGCATCAGAAAACAGGGTTTGTGGTTCTTGGTTCTTGGACACTCGGATACCCTGGCAATGGGAATGAGAGGCAGTTAGAGGAAAGGGGGCATTGCCTTAGGGACGACACTTCCTTGGGGTTTTAGTATGCTGGGCTGGCCTGGTTGGGTCTCTTGTCTCTCCCATCTCTTAGGGCAAGGACCACTAGGTGTAGGCAGGTTGCTTTGAGAGAGCAGAGTGGGACAGAGAGGACTTGGCTCAGAGATGTCTCCACGAGAGGGCAGGGAGCATGGTGCCATCAGAATGTGATGTGCCAGTGCTCAGGGGAAGGAAGCAGGGGCTGGGACAGTGGCAGATTCCTGTTAAGGGGAAGAGATGCAGATCATGAAGTGGCTCTAATGCAGAAAGTCTTAATTTATGACCCATGATAGTATAGCAAAGACTACTCATTCTGATTAATGCTGACCATCCTTGAATTAGCAACTTCAGGTGTCACTGGTACTCAGTATGCTAACATCCCTTGTGGAGCTGATGCTGTCCCTCACAGAGGTGACCAGGGTGCTCCTGACTTTGTGGAGGCTGGACTGGGTTGGCCTGGTTCTCTTTTAAAGACTATCATTGTAGGAGCACTCTTTCTTGAGTTGCATGGCTTTGTCTGTTTGCAGCAGCACAAAGAACTGGGTAGAAGAGGACTTGAGTGACTCTCAGGAATGGCTGGCAGGAGACCTGGACAGGAACCCTACCCAAGGCAGCACAATGTTAACTGGAGAGGTGAGTTGCTTGCTAAATGCACCACAGCAGATAATGAATGGGGCATGGGCCACTTGGAGGTGCATCCTCTGTACCTTGAAATCTTTAAACCATGATTTGAGGACTTCAATAACTTAGTCATAGGTTAAGGATCTATTACAGGAGTGGGTGAGTTAGGTTCTGTGGCCTGTTTTGTGCAGCAGGTCAGATTAGATTATCACAATGGTCCCTTCTGACCTTAAAGTCTAGGAGGGAGAAGGGAGATGATAATAAATGGAAGCCTACTTCTCTCCTTGTCCCCCAATCCCAGCACCAGACACACCGCCATTCTGGTTGAATCTGTTTGAGATCTTATACCACACTTGTCACTGTGGTCCCTGAGTAGGGATTGATTGGTACATATTTTACAAAAACACCTTCTTAGATTTTTGTTTTAGTGGGTTTTTTTGGTTTTAACTTGAAACTAACTAATATCAAATAGAGGCAGATTGGTTACAAGGTATAGGACTCACCCCTATCTATTTATCAACATTCTTATTTGGGCATCACCATAGCATCTGGTTGCCTAATTTGTCTGCCAGCTCCCAAATTCTCTATTGAAAAGGGGTCAGACTCTGTTCTGTTGTTCTAACTGTACTATAAAACTAAAGTTCTAAACCAACTGCTGTTTTCTCATTGGCTATTAAGCCAGCCCTTAACAGCTGACAAAACCCAGTCCTGTGGAGAGAACATCATCTCGGGCCCCATGTTTTTCAGCTTTTCAGCATGCAGAAAGGGAGTTATTTTAACTATGAGACTATCAACAAGAAAGTAAACTGCAATAATAAACTCTAAGCTGGGCATTTTCTTCAGTGCCTGCTTATTACCAAGCAGAAAGCATCCGGAGCACCATGATGTAAATAAAATGTTAGTTCTATAATTTGATGCAAAATATCCGAAATTTGCTGATGCTGGCATGTGTGGTGCCCTGGGGTGTGGCATTATCCCTAAGAACATCACATGTCAGTGAGTAGGTTCTCTATGGAGGCATTCTCTCTAAATATCTTTTCTTTTTAGGCCCTGTAGAGCGTCAAAATGCTGACTTGCCACAAAGAGGCAGAAACCGAGCAATTAATGCACTGGGATACCCTCGGAGAGGAGCAGCCCAACCTGGAGGAAACTCCAGGGCTGACGATAACCCTCTTCCCCATGGGCTGAGGGAAGAAAGATACCGTGGTGCAGGATGGTATCCCAATCAGGGGAGGAGAAACCAGGGTGGACAGGCCAATGACGGACCAAGAGGACAGTGGAATGAGCAGGAAAATGAGGCCAGAAGAAGAAGAAATGAGAATCAAGATGGTGGCAGGGGCAGAAGAATCCACCCTTGTGAGAATCCTCATTTCCACCAAAATCCTGTTCCAGGAGGTTCCCAGCGCCAGAACTCCAATGAACAGCTTCACCAAATCAGGAGGATTGGCTACAAATTTCTGGAAAGTCTCCTTCAGAAAGATCCCTCTGAAGTGGTCATCACACTCGCCTCCAGTTCAGGCCTCAAGGAGCTTCTGTCTCAAACCTCCATTAAACCCAGCTTCCTCCAGCTCATTTGCCAAGTTCTTAGGAGGGCATGCAGCTCCAGAATGGACCGCCAAAGTGTTCAGCAACTTCTGGGCATGGTAAAAGAGTCAAACTTCCTTAGGATCTGTCTGCCACAATATGTGGCCGACATGATGACTGAGGCCGTTCCTGCTGTACGACATCAGTTTCCTGAGCATATCAGCAACATCATCTCCCTCCTTCAGGACCTGGTGAGTATTTTCCCAGCCAGCTCTGTGCAAAAAATCTCCATGTTGATGTCTATCCTGCCAGCATCTATAAATGCCTTGAGAGCATCTGGTGTAGACATCACAGACCAGATTGAGAAGAACCTGGAAAAAGTCCAGACCCTTATTCAGCATCTGCAGGAGAAGAGGCGTGAGGGCACACTGAGGGCTGATAACTATACCCTAGTGCAACCTCCGGCTGATGGTCAGGAAGAAACCTACCGCACAATGACTATCTACCCCACGTACAATGAAGTGCATCGGGATGAAAAGCCATTTCTTCGTCCCAATATTGTCTCGGGAAGATATGATAGCACGAGTGTTTACCTGGACACACATTTCCGGCTCCTGAGAGAGGACTTTGTCAGGCCTTTAAGGGAAGGCATCTTGGAGCTTCTGCAAAGCTTTGAGGACAAAGGTTTAAGGAAAAGGAAGTTTGATGACATCAGAATCTACTTTGATACTCGGATCATCACCCCCCTTTGCTCCTCATCTGGCATCGTCTACAAGGTTCAGTTTGACACAAAGCCCCTGAAGTTTGTGCGATGGCAGAATTCCAGGCGCTTGCTGTATGGGTCTCTGGTCTGCATGTCCAAAGATAACTTTGAAACATTCCTTTTTGCCACTGTGTCCAACCGTGACAATGCAGACCTGTCCCAGGGCATTGTGCAGCTGTGCTTTAATGAGCAAAGCCAGTCGCTGCTGGCAGAGGTCCAGCCCTCTGACTCCTTTCTTATGGTGGAGACAACTGCTTACTTTGAAGCCTACCGACATGTGCTGGAAGGACTGCAGGAGATACAGGAAGAAGACGTCCCATTTCAGAAATACATTGTGGAATGTGATGTGTTTGTGAAGGAGCCAGCATACCTGGCAATGGGCAGCACCTACAACCTTGCGCCCCTGGTAGAGGAGCCTTCTCCAGTTGGAAAGGAGAGGTTCCTGGTGAGCCCTGATGGCTTGAGAAGACAGAAGGTGAATGTTCTAGACCCCAACCAGTGGCCTTCAATGGAAGCCTTGAAGTTAGATGAGTCCCAGATGCAGGCCCTGCAGTTGGCACTTACCAAGGAGCTGGCCATTATCCAGGGGCCTCCTGGGACTGGTGAGACACACTGTTGCTTAGAACTGTACTGTTAATATCAATTAATACATTCTCATTAACATCCCCTTTAACCAGCCTGGTCAAATAAGAACTAAAAGTAGAGAAAATTCTAAAGAAAAGCAATGTCCTGTGTCCACCCTAGCTTCATGCACATGCTGGATTCAGATACTGTTCCTGGGCTTTGTATATAGAGTCTGAGCAAGTCTTAACAGGTCCATGCAATGAATAGTGATCCTTTTCCTAGAGGAGAGGTGCTTAGCCTATTCAGAAAGGAGATGCTGTCCCTGAATCTCTGCCTTCTGGGCCATGCAGTATGTGGACAGGCAGAGAGTTGAGTGTCTTTCTGCTCCACATAAGCCATGTAGGGTTGGAGCAGCCCCTGACAGCTGCACTGGTGACCAGACGTTGTTCTTAATGAGTTTTGTGTGCTTGAAGCTCAATTACTTGGTGCCTAGCTGGTGCCTGGGTAACTCCACTGCTGTCCTGGTCATGTCCCCTCATCTGCTTTTTTTAATTTGCTAAAACATCAAATATAAAGATTTGGCCCAAAGCTAAATATGACTATGTGGGTGGGTTCCTGGGGTGAACACAGTGACTCTGTGTGAGATCTGGGCTGTGTCTTTAGGACAGAAGGGTTTTAGCTCCCACTGATACTATGTCTATGACTGAACTAATACCATGGAGGGGGAGGGGTGTGTGCATGTGTGTGGAGTTTTTGTAATTCTACATCTGTCACGCCCATCCATAGCATTGCAAAATGTTGCAAGTGGTCAGATCCTAATCCTTTGATCTTGCATTGCAATGATGACTACAGACCCTTCCATTGTAGCTGGTGTAGGGAAATGGTACTTGGAAATAGACTTCTCCATTATGGCAAGTTTGGCGGAGAACAAAACCTGCTCTAAGTTCTATTATGGTTCCTGTTATAGTGTCTGACCTGTGCAAACATTTATTTTATTATTTTTCTTTTACATCTAGTGACCACAACTCAGATCAAGGCTACGTTACTATATATCACTCAAAGGCAGTCCATGCCCCAAATATCTTGGTTTATATAAATAAGACAGACAAAGGATAGGAGGGGAAACAACTTGCGGAAGGTCACACAGCAGGTTAGAAGGGAAGCTGGAAATAGAGCCCAGGTAATCGCTCGCAATCCAGTGCCCTATTTACTGGACCATACTGCCATTCTTTTGGTGGTTAATCGGCCCAGAGAGATTAATCGACCTGCCCATGGTGACAGGCAGTCTGTGTCAGAGCTGGGAATAGAACACTCAGTTTCCTGACCTGGTACCCTGATCTGATGAAATCTGATTCCAAGACTGCACATGGGTCTGGGTTTTTGGTCTCTGATTCTCGGGTTGTCTTGCAGGGAAGACATATGTGGGTTTGAAGATTGTTCAGGCTTTCCTGACCAACGAGCTGGTGTGGCAAAGAACTGTCCAAAAGTTTCCCATCCTTGTAGTCTGTTACACCAACCATGCACTGGATCAGTTCCTGGAAGGTAAGAGGGTCTGCATGGTGTGGGGTGGCGGTTTAAGTGCAGACAGCTATACTTTATGCTGGAACTGTCATTCTCTGAGTCTGATGCTCTCATTCATGAATTTGCCATTCTCTCCAGTCTCCACTGCTGTGCAGTGAGAAGGCCCCACTCCAAATCAGATTGGACTGGCTGGAATTCCCCACTAGAGGATAGGCTCTGTGAGGAGGGTGGAGACATGGTCCTGATCTGGCTCTCTGTGCCTTCTCCAGCCCCGGAGAGAACAGAGTGTGGTTCTTTCATGCTAACGTTTCTTTCATGCTTAGGAATCTACACATTTCAGAAGAGTGGGATTGTACGAGTTGGAGGGAGAAGCAACAGCGAGACTCTGAAGCAATTTACCCTGCGAGAGCTGCGGAAGAAGTGTGAATTCCGCCGCAGCCTACCCACGCACCTCCGCAGAGCCTACATGAATGTACGTGTGGGGACCCCCCTAGAAAACCCTGGGGGGCAAAGGCTGCTTACACATCAGGGAACAGAGGCAGTAGCTAATCCACCTGTACAATAGTTTCCCATCCAGGGGCACTCCTCCCCATTTCATCCTTTAATCCTTGTCTCATGCTGATGCCTATCTGCTGCATCTCCCATTCTCATTTGCTCTTTGGCCTTGTGTTTTTCCTGTGCTGTTCTTGATGTTTCTTCTCAGAGCCTGGATTTCCAGAGCATAGTAACTCCCGAAAGCCTCACTCTTCTTTCCTTTTGCACAGATAACCACGCAAATGAAACAGTCAGAGCAGGAGCTGCGCGAAGGAGCACGGCACTTAGAGTGCACAGCATATGGAGTGCTGCATGAACGTCACTTGGAAAGATACATCACCACGCAACATTGGGACAGCCTGATGAACGGTCTGGTAAGAGGATTCCCATCCTTTCAGGCCAGTAAACCTAGTGCCTGGCTCCACCTGTTTTGACCCATAATCCTTAGGTACAGAGATTCAGCGCGAACTGCTAGGAAGGTCCCAGCCATTCCTAGAGAGCGTCACTGCTTGCAGTGAAGTGCTAGTTTCACTGACTGAGAAGTTCAAGACAAGAAGGCCACAGTGAATAGTCTGGGAGTTTATCGTTAAGGCTATGAGTTGGTCACAGTGGTCATGAATCTTGTGATTTTAGGTGACCGCCCATTCAGCTCTGGGCTGCGGGGCTGGGGCTTAGACTCTCAGCCCCAAATGGCTCAGGGCTCTGGCTTCTGTGGCTTATTTTTTATTGCCTGGGACCTGCACAGGACATTTACTAAAGATCTCCATGACAGAATCTTAACCTTACTTATCCGTGCCCTGTGTATTCCATGGCTGCAGAATTGTCTGCTGCAAAAATTGTACTCTTATCCTTAGGCTGCAGAGAAGCCTTCTCAATTTGACTTGAATATATTTGATGCAGTGGTGTCTGCCCGAGTTTGCTGGCAGCCCAAAACAAGAGGTCTGAGTTGTCCCATTCATCTCAGTAGAATGCTAGCTGTGAAACTGAATGATGGCAACTTGACGGTCAACATTAACTGTTTGTCTACGGGGCATGTAAGCACAAGAGCTGAATGTATCTGCTGATCTCCAATGAATGCAGTGAAGGAAATTGGATGGGGCAGTGAGATAGCTGATTAATATAAAGGAGAAATGGGGAAGTGAACTAGGAGTTTCTCTGACCGCCCACAAGGATTAGGGAAAGAGGAGATTTGTCCCCCTCACAGTGCCTTTCCTGCCTTCCTAGGTACCAAAATACTCAGTTGTCCCCCTATCTCAGAGGTTTTCAAACTGCAGAGTGCGTGTCCCCTTCTCCTCCTCCTTCCTCCCCTCCCCTGCTTCCCCCGGGGAGCATGGAGCAACATTTGGGTGCGTGAGCAGTGATGCCAGGCAGCTCAGGCTTCAGTGTGTTGGGGCTTGGGGGGAAAGTGCCACCTCTGCCCTGACTCACCCCTTTTTGTCTGGGTTGGGAGGGTGCGATCAACAATTGTAACTCAAAGCTGAGGGGGGAGACAGCTCAAAAAGTTTGAAAACCCTTGCCCTAGCTTCCCTCAGCTGCCCCCATGATGCCATGTCATGGTTACTCTTTGTCACTGCAGAAGTTTCTGGCACACAGACTGGTTTGGGGCAAAGTAAAATAAACTGAATTCAGAGTAACCCTTTCAACTTAATGCCCATTTGCCTGAAAGCGCTGTGCATTTGCCTGTGCCTAGAGCACTGCCTTGGCTAAAGCCCTGGACCTGCAAGCAGCTGGGTGTGAGTGGACCCAGTCACCCTGCGGAGTCCCAGTTGCAGAGTTCCTTGCAGGATCAGGGTTTAAAGGGAAAAACCTTTCTCTTTGGCTTTCCGCTGTGCAGTTGGCAGCACTCTGTATGGAGTCAGTGTCACGTTTTCCCTGTGGAGTCTGTTTCCTCTGTGGGTCACGTAAGAGTTATTTAAGTAGAACGTGACTTCTAACTCCTAAAAATTGGCAGTGGTCTTAGGGTAATGGGAGGGGGAATATTGGACTGATGTAGGACACGGAACTTTTAACTCACTCTTTGAAACTGCCTAGATTTCAAGCAGATATTCCCTTTATCAATATAAAAGCACAAATAACCAAGGGAAATTGTCCTATATTAAAATCAATAAAAATCCTGGTTTCTAAAGGTACGTGAAGCTGCCGCAGACTTTTCCCTCTACTGCACTGAGGCAGCAAGCAGGAGTCCTGCTGACAGGTTTGGATCTGGCACTAGTTAAGCTGCCTCTGTGTGTGTGTATAGAAGAGCAGTGTATAATGGGTTGGCATCACATTACTGCTCCAAGCTGCACAGGCCTTGCTGATGTATTTCTCATTGCACCAGGATGATGAGTGGTTTTGCTACAAGGGTTCAAGGAACTCAATGATTCTGGAGTGGTTGGGCCTGGGTGTTACTGCCTTCAGCCGGAATGGTGCAGAGAACCCAGTGGCTGAGAATGCAGGTAAGAGGCTCAAACCTGCAGGTGTGTGAAGACAAGTGTGTGTCAATGCATGGTGACTGTGGTAGGGGAGCAAATGCATGTGTCAGGAGGTGCCTGGAGAGGGGGAGCTGCCATCCAGCACATTTTGAAAGGTGCATGATATTAGAGGGGAAAGGAGTGGAGATGATGGTGTCTGAAAAGTACCATGGGTAATTAAAATCCTGGCATGGCCTTTTCCACTGCAGCATTCTCATCCTTCCACAGTGGCCCTCTGTACTCCCTTCAGCTGCATTGCCCTCACTAATGCCTCCATGTATGGCTGATTTACTCTCTTGTAGGTGGCGAGCAGGATGGAGAAGAGGAGCAGGAGGAGGAGGAGGGAGATCAGCTGCTACAGATCCCAGAGGAGGCTGACCTGATTCAGGCAGACCGAGTGATTGAGGAAGAGGAGGCAGCTAGGCCACAGCAGAGGAGAGAAGATGAGAACAGTGCTGTCATGGAACTGGCGAATATGCTGCTGGCCATGAAGCTGGAAAAGAAGGGTCAAGGGACAGCCCAGCCACAGCAGGAAGCCACGGAGTGGGAGGTAAACACTCTCATACGCAGGGTCTGGGAAGCTTGTTCTTTCCCTCCCTAGTTCTGGGTATGTCTGGACAGGGAGGGAATGATGGGGGAATGCTGATGCTGAGAACTCTTAGTGTAATTGCTTGATGGGAGTTCTTCCTGCAGATGCAACCAGCTCAGAGGAGGAAAATGAAGCAGAAGGTGAGGACTGAGCTCCGTAAACTGAATGCAATGACTGAGGTGGAGGCGAGAGCTATCCAGGACCTGTGGCAGCTGGACCTTAGCTCCCGTTGGAGGCTCTACAGGTAACGATGTTCTTAGGTCTGTTGCACAGGTGATGCCCAGAGACTGCCCCCAGTTTGCATGCTCCCCTTATCTGTGTAAAGTACTTCTCTGGCCCCCTAATACAGTAATATCTAAGCACCTCACAATTCTGATGTATTTATCCTCTTGCACTGTGTGACATAGGACAGGGCTATTATCCCCATTTTACAGATTGGGGACTAAGGAACAAACAATAAATTACTTGTCCAAGATCACACATGAAGTCTGGAAACTAGGTCTCCTAAGTCCTAGGCTGGTGCCCTAAACACTGAATGATCCCTCCTTTCACTTGGTGATCATGCCCCTCTCCAGGCACTGGCTACAGATGTACCAGGGGGAAATTCGACGAAAGATCCTGCAGCATGAGCAGCAGTACCAGGGTGCAGCAGAGCGATTGGCAGAACTGAGACTGCAGGAGGATCTCTGCATTCTCAAGGAAGCCCTGGTTGTAGGGATGACAACTACAGGTGAGTGGCATTTGGGGAGCAAACCCGCACTGCATCCCAGGTGAGTTGAGGATAGCTTCCGATTGACTCCATTTCCAGAATCGTTGTCGTGTGCGTGGAGTCATGAACAGGAGCAGCAAACGACAGAGTTTTGGAGGCTGTAGCAGCAGACCCTGTGCTTGGGGTTAGAGGGTCTTATTGAGTAGAGCTCATCTCTTTGTTTGTTCTCTGTGTATAAGTTGTGTAGATGGGCCATGGGCCCCTGAATTAGCAGCTAGACGGACCTGTTGGTTGGCCCCTTGGAAGGGCCATGTAGCTTTGACCACTGGCCCTTTGATCAGCCACTGTGTTTGAAGTCTAAGGGATTAATTACACCCTGCTGGTGAGGAGATGGAGCTAAGCAGGATAAAAAGTCAATTGCTTGGCAAACCTGTGAGCCACAAATGGACAGCTACCAGGAGAGGGTGTTTGGTGAGGAAGTGAGAGGGGCTTTCCTTCTATGTACAGTCCAACTCTCAGTTATGTGATGGCCATCAATAGAACAGCTGTGACCTGCACTAGACATGCTATGCTTTTTTCCTGCCTGATGTCTATGGGACTTCCTGTGCATGACATGGAAGTTGGTGGCTGTGTTGGAAGAGCAGGATTTTGGATTGGAAGGGCAAGTACAGATATTACACATTATCCGAGAAGCTGAGGAGTTCCTGGCTAACCAGATTCAGGAAGCATCACCGTTCTAGATTCAAGGAAGAAAGCTACTGGCCACCAAGGATTTGAGGAGGCTTGGTAATTCATAACTATTGGAGGCATGAGGATGAGGCAGCATTCTGTACAGTTGGAGACAGATGAGGATGGGCAAGCTGCGACCATCAGAAATACGATGACCAGGAGGAATTCCAGAGGTTTCCAAATTATACCAGGTACTCTGTCTGGCAACTGCTGAAAATCTCTCTGGAGCTCCAGCAGGTCAAATAGAAGAGAGAGATGTATGGGACTCCTTTGGATGGCTGCGAAGCCCAACCTGTAAGAAAATCAAGCATGCCAACACAGATGTTCAACTGTCCAAAGAAGACAGACAATCTTTGTTGGGGATTGTATACTAAGAAGAATGGATAGAATATTCTGCAAGGGACAGGTGAACAACAAGATAGTGTGCTGTTTACCTGGCGCTAAGACACTTTAGATTAGATAGGCTTCTTAATTCGACGGTTGATGGTGAATAGCGATTACCTTCAAAAAGTCATGGACGATGGGAGAGATTCCAGAGGACTGGAAAAGGGCAAATACGATATCCATCTATGAAAAGGGGAATAAGGACAACTGGGGAATTACAGACCAGTCAGCTTCACTCCAGTCCCTGGAAAGATAATGGAGCAAAGAAGTTGTCAATTGCAGACACCTAGCAGATGATAAGGTGATAAATAACAATCAGCATGGATTTGTATGGGAACAAATTGTGTCAAACCAATCCACTAGCTTTCTTTGAGGGGAACAAGTCTTGTGGATGGGGGAAGTGGCAAATGTGGTATATCTTGACTTCAGTAAGGCATTTGATTCTGTCTTGCATGACCTTTTCATAAACAAACTAGGGGAAATACAGCCTAGATGGAGCTACTATAAGGTGCGTGCAAACTAGTTGGAAAACCATTCCCAGAGAGTAGTTATCAGTGGTTCACAGTCAAGCTGGAAGGGCATATCAAATTGGATTCTGCAGGGATTGGTCCTGGGTCCAGTTGTGTTCAATACCTTCTTTAGTGATTTAGATAATGGCATAGCAAGTACAGTTAGTTTGTGGACTATACCAAGCCAGGAGGGGTTGCAAGTGCCTTGGAGGATGGGATTCAAATTTAAAATGATGTGGACAAACTGGAGAAACAGTCTGAAGTAAATAGGATGAAATTCAATAAGGAGAAATGCAAAGTATTCCACTTAGGCAGGAATAATCAGTTGCACAAATACAAAATGGGAAATGACTGCCTAGGAAGGAGTACTGCAGAAAGTGATCTGGGGTCATAATGGATCACAAGCTAAATATCTGTCAACAGTGTAACACTGTTGCAGAAAAATCAAACATCATTCTGGGATGTATTAGAACAAGCGTTGTAAGCAAGACACAAGAAGTAATTCTTCTGCTCTACTTAATGATGCTTAGGCTTCAACTGGAGTATTGTGTCCAGTTCTGGGCACCACATTTCAGGAAAGATGTGGACAAATTGGAGACTGTCTACAGAAGAGCAACAAAAATGATGAAAGGGTTAGAAAACATGACCTGTGAGGGAAGATGGAAAAACTGGGCTTGTTGAGTCTGGAGAGAACCATTTTCAAGTACATAAAAGGTTGTTAGAAAGAAGAGGGAGAAAAATTGTTCTCTTTAACCTTTGAAGATGGGATAAGAAGCAATGGGCTTCAATTGCAGGAAGGGCAGTTTAGGTTGAACAGTAGAAAAAACTTCCTGGCAGGGTTGCTAAACAATGAAATTGCCTAGGAAGGTCGTGGAACCTCCATCATTGGAGGTTTTGAAGAGCAAGTTAGACAGATATCTGTCAGGTAATACTTAGTTTTGCCTTGAGTGGAGGGGACTGGACTAGAAGATCTCTCGCGGTAGGTCCCTTCCAGTCCTACACTTTATTGATTCAATCTCATTGAGTCACGTATGCTGGAGGTTTCATGCTGCCTATAGTAAAATATCCTTGGAATTACTAAACATTTTATAGATAATTTCCTAACTCAAAGTGTTGCATCCAACATGAGGGAACTCTGTATTGGGCCTTGTCTTGACAGATAGAGAGGAATTGATCACAGAACTAAACATCAGCCATAGCTTAGGTACAAGTGTCATGGATCCATGGGCCCAGTGCTCTGGAACAGTCTGCGAGAGGACCGCTTCAGTGTTCATAGGGTCACGCTTTCTTACTGGGGTAAGCCCCTTGGCTTCACCACCGCCTGGGATCAAACCTAGGAGCCTTCAGCCCTCTGCTTCCCACTGTGAGCTCCCTGCAGGGAATCCGCCTGAAATTGGACACCTGGGGAAGACTTACACACCCAAAGGGAGCAATGCACCTCTCCCCCCCACTTACTCTGGAGTGACTCTCAGCCAGAGGTATGCACAGGAATAAAAATTTGGCCACTTTTGGGGGTAGAGGCATTTTCTGAGTCCCCATGGCTAGAAAGCCGGCTCCCCCTTTCCCCTTCTCACAGCCCCCGGGGCCAGTGGAGCTGGCTTTCCCCCCTAGGGCCAGAGAAGCTGTCATCTCCCACCCTAGCCTGAGTCAGGAGGAGCTCGCTCTCCCTACTTGGCCCTGGAGGAGTTCTGTGCCCTGCCAATTGTGGGAGGCCTATGCCCCTGCTTCCTTTCCAGTGCACGCCCCTGCTGTCAGCCAGCGGTGTAAAAACAGAACGATTTATTAGATGTCTGGAACATAGTATTGAACATGCTTAGGTTAGCATAGAGAACAGAAAAGTTACAGCAAAGTCTATCTGGGTCTGTCCAGAGTCCTGAGCTCTCTTTGCCCTAGTGCAGAAGAGACTTTCTTCCAGCAGCCCATGTTTTAACAACCCTCCTGACTCTCCTTAGTCCTTTGTTCTGTTCCTAGGGAAAAATCTCACCTGGCTTTCCTTTTTAGCTCTGTGTGGTCTCCAGCTGGTCAAAACTGGCTGGCTTCCTTCAAAGGGTCTGCTGTCCCTGGTCATTAGTTGCTAGGTTCCAAATGTCCAGGCCTTTGCCTTGTGGGACTGTCCAGGGGCAGGGGCCCAAGCTCCAGAGAGCCAGGCAACAGTCACACCTGGATCTCCACGCACGCACGCACAGAGAGAGCTAACCAGGCTGCACATACGGGAAACAGACACACACACACACACTATTCATTCAAAATATTATGAGAAATTTCCATTTTGTCACCTTTCTCTCCCCTTTTGAGACCAAAGAGAGCGTTGTAACTTCAACCAGAGACCTGTGGAGTTCAGGTCTGCTATAACACTGGCATCCCATTAATATGACTCACTTCCATATCATAATCCTGGAAGATAAAACTCCCATCTCAGAAGTCTGGCATTAATCTCTTTCCTTTGATGGGGAGAATGGTCAGTATACACAGTAAAGTGCCACCCAAATAGATAGGGCTGCAGCTTCTTAAGAGCCCATATCATGGCCAGGCGTTTATGGTAGCATAGTTATTGCCCCTGGAGAAGCAGTTCCATCACATAGTTCACCTCATTCAGCTGTTTTTATCTTAAATGGCTCAATCCCGGGTGATTGGGAGCTGCTTATTCTGCACTGGGGTGAGAACCATCACCAGATTCCTGGTGCCGTAGGAGCAGGCATGTGCTGTGTGGTCATATCAGACTTTCTGCATCCCTGCGCCCCTGCCTACATTTTCCCTGGCCAATCCAAGAGCTAAGTGAGCCCTTCCTGAAAAGACAGCATATAGTCCACCACTGGTTCCCAATCAGGGGAGGCTTTCCCCTCCCACTAGTCCCTCATCAAGTCCAGGAGACCACTCACTCTCCTCTCATACAGCAACTTGAAAGGGGAAAACCCTGGGAGGTCCTGAGGTATTTCCCTGTATGTGAACAGCAGGTGACATAAATACTTGTCCCACTCCTGCAGTTGCCAGGCCATAAAAGTCCTCAGCTTTATCTTCAGAGTCCCATTAAATCTCTCTACTAGCCCATTGACTGAGGATGATATACAGAGACCGAGGTGTGCTGAACCCCACATTTCTGCCACAAGCACTGGAGCAGGGCCAAGATGAATTTTACTCCTGGTCTGTAAGGACCTCCTTGGGGAGCCCTGCTCTGCTGAAAATAGTCAGCTGCGCATCTGCTATGGTGTCTGCCTCAATGGAGGACAGAGCCACTGCCTCTGGGTAGCAGAATGTATTTCTTCCCTGAGCAGGTTGCCTTGCTGAGGGGCCCCACTATATCTATTGCCACCTTCTGAAAAGGTTCCTCTGTGATGGGTGAGGGTGTGAAGGCTGCTTTACACTTGTGGGGAAGGCCCAGGATCCTCTAGCAGGGATCATAGGACCTGCAGTTCTGCTTGACTGCTTCAAAGACTTTGGGCCAGTAAAAGTAATGTAGCAGCCTTTGCCTGGTGTGCTGAATCCCCTGCTGTCCTCAGAGGGACATCGTAGTCCAGGATAGAATAGCCTGTAGCATTACTTTTAGGGAACCACCAACTGCCTCCTGATCCCCCAAGAATAATTTTTCCACTGGGAAGCCCATTCCCAATATAGAAATCCCTTCTCCCACAAGAATCTCTCTGCAGTCCTTTCAAGGGGTTTGTAGCACTGTGGCCAGCCAGGGCCCTCAGCTTCTCTAAGGAGGGATCTTTCTGCAGCTCAGTTTGAAATTTAGCTGCTGGGGTAGGGAGGGGAAACTGTCCCATCTTGCTGGCTGGGGACATGGCCCTAATTGGCTGTGCCTCGGTTTCCCACTTCAGATAAAGCCTTGAGCTCAGCCCTGTCCAGCCCTCTTTGCAGTAGCTCGCTCTCCCCCAGTTTCAGGTTCCATGTCCCTGCTGGGTAGACTGCCTGGTGCCTGGGCAGGGTGGCCAGTTATCTCAGGTGCCTATACACTATATGCCTCTATATCCTAAATATACTTAATTCCTAGAGCAGCACTTTAAAAAAAAAAAAAAACCATCCAGTCTTGAATTTAAAATGGCCAGTAATTGGAGAATCCACTATGATGCTTGGTAATTATTCAAGTGGTTAATGACCACTTTCACCCAAACTACCTTCCAACTAGTTCCTCTTTATTTGTCAGAACCAAATCCAGAATAACCTCTTCCCTAGTCGCTTTCTCCACCGGGAATAAAAAGTTGTCTCCAATGCATTCTAAGAACTTGAATAATCTGTGCCCTGCTGTATTATTTTCCCAACAGATGTCTGGGAAGTTGAAGTCCCCCATCACCACTAAGCCCTTTGTTTTGGATGATTTTGTTAGTTGTTTAAAAGCCTCATCCACCTCTTTTTCCTGGTTAGGTGATCTAGCAGACACCTTACGTGACATCACCCTTGGTTTTTTTACCCCCTTTATCCTTTCCCAGAGGCTTTCAACAGGTCTGCCTCCCACTTCTATCTTATCCTCAGTGCAAGTGTATACATATTTGATGGTCACACCTCCTCCTTTGTTTCCCTGCCTGTCCTTCCTGAACAAGCTGTTTCTTTCTATACCAATATTCCAGTTATATGAATTACCCCCGCCTTTTCTCCTCCATGAGCTGAGTGGGTATTTTCTGCAGAAGATGATGGTTAGGAATATGGTAGAAGCAAAGGCCCCAGGGCCACACTTGTGCCCATCTGTGATATTTTTTCAGTGGTTCCCAGGGTTATGAGGCACCTAACTACTAACTGCCCTTCACATGAGGAAGCCTTGTCTGTGCCTGAGAGGGATCAGCTCCCTGACTCTACCATCCACAGCCAGCATAAGCACTCTTCTCTGTCTACACAAGTTCCACCATACCATTCCAGGCTAGTGATAGTTTAACCCTAGAGTCCTCTTAGTGTTGTACAGGAGTGCTGAGCTTCTGATCTAGTGGGTCAGAGTTCCCAGATCCTTTGCTTCCAAAGGACAAGTGCACTCTAGCTTACCAGTTACACATTGGATCACAGCTCCATTTAATGTACAGCACTTAGCTTTGTTTATAGAACACCCCCCCCACACACACACATTTATTCAATAAAACATCACACACATTCTGCAGCCTAAACTTAACTAACAAGATGCCTGCTTATCTAACAAGATGCTGCTTACCCGGTGTCCTTCTCATAGTGTGTTTCAACCAGGATGGCTGAGACCCTACTTTCCTAGAACCAAGCATGCTGGCAGTTTGTCTTCCTAGATGAAGGATGCCTGGGCATCTCTCTGCATCCCTAGATACATTAGACCAGTACTTTGTTCAACTGTAGACCAGGTTTCACACATCCCCCCACACATACTGTTCACCTTTCTGTTAATTTCCTCTCTTGAAGTCCCCGCAATCTCTCTGTGGGCATTTGACTCATTATGCAAATAGACATCCATTGAATGATACCCTTTATACAATGGTCAGCCAGGGAGATAAATGTCTCCTCCTTCCTTTCTGGTGGAATCTGTCTTAAGCATGTTACTGCTTTAAAACCATAATTTCCGATATGTATGCATAGATTCTTACGTATTATCTGCATATACATTTAGCAAAGATTATGATGATCTGTAGAGACCTCACATGATAGTCTTTGGTGAACTAGCGTGTAGACACCAGATGCTCGGGACTCTTGTAACCCTTATGCATCTCTCTGCCCTCCGCCAGTTAATATCAAGAGATATTTGGTTCACACCACTTCTTCCCCCTGCCCTTAGGATCCATCCTGTGCATGGGTCAAAATGCCAGCTACAAAGCTCTTTTGGGATGAGTCTTGGAATTTGCGATGCCTGGCAGAGAACCCCTTGTGTCTTCCTGGGAACTCAAAGGAACTGAGACCTGGTTAGGTTCTCTCCCTCCATTAAAGTATCTGTCTTGGAATCCCTGGGCACTAGCTCACTGCCTGTAGGGGGAGTTCTGTTCTGTTGAGGGTGCCCTCTCTTTTCCACCAGGTGCTGCTAAATACCGTCAGATCCTGCAGAAAGTGGAGCCTCGAATCGTCATAGTGGAAGAAGCTGCAGAAGTGCTGGAGGCTCACACCATAACCACTCTGAGCAAAGCCTGTCAGCATCTCATCCTCATTGGAGACCACCAGCAGGTAACATGTCCATAGGGACAGGAGATTGGGCACAACAAAATGCCAAGCAGGAGGGTCCCACAGGTTTGTCATTCCTCCCCCATCCCCCTATACAGCCATATCCAACAGTGGCAGTCCCTGCCCCTGCCTCTCCTCAGCCCCCAGTGGTCTTCTGGGGACAATACTCCTGTACAGACCTGCCAGTAACTTAACCTTGCTTACTTCTAAGCCTGATCCATTGTAGCTGAGCCTGGCCCTAATACTTGGCATTGCTTCAAAAATCCTGTCTCTGCTCTTCTAGTGGTGGGGGCTGAGATTGTACAGACATGGAGAGAAGAAAGCATTGCAGATGGAGGGTAGGGAGAAGAACACATAACAGCTGGACTCAACACTTTCTCTTTCAGCTGCGGCCTAGTGCCAATGTGTATGACTTGGCCAAGAACTTCAACCTGGAGATGTCTCTCTTTGAGCGGCTGGTGAAAGTTGGCCTTCCCTTTGTCCGCCTGAATTATCAGGTGAGGACTAGCTCTATAATCTCTTGTTGTATTCCTTTTCTATGATATAGGAATTTACCAGACTGGAGTCTTGAAATGTGTAGGAAGTTCAGCCTCATATTCCTGCTGCCATAGCAATGTGAAAGAAAAACATGTTGCTTAATCCCTGAAAAGAGCAGTGGGATCTGTCAGAGCCACACAGATCAGCTTGTGTGTCCATTTAAGACAGACACATTAAATCTACTGGTCCAGCCTTTCTGCTCTTGGGCTCTCTCCCTGCTGCATAACTGAAGCTATTGCAAGAAGCAGTTTTTAAGAGTCTTGGTTCCTTTACTATCTAGTACCAGTGAAAGTTGCTGATTGGCAGCCCTGGATCCCTGAAGTCCTTTACCATACCCAGAACTGGTACAGTGTGAGTGCTGGCAGCACGAGTTTCCTCACGATGTGTTTTCTTCCATAGTCCCATCTGTCTAGAATAGACGTTCATATCCTGCACCCCATCACCATGGTATCTCAGCACCTGCAGGTGCTAACTCTCTCCCTAGATGGGAGTTCTTTTGCAGGCACATTCAGTCCTTGCTGTTTTTGATATGCCATGTTGATGGTGGCTTTTGTGATCTGGACAACTTGTCCACTGGAAATTGCACTGAAACCAACACATTTATTTACAGTCCCATATCTTCCTGAAGATTTATTTGGTCACTTCCATCTAGTTGAGCTGGAATTGGTGACATAACAGAGCATAAGTTCCCATTTCTGAAGCACCATTTTCTTGTATTTGGTCACTGTCTCCCTGATGAAGCAAAAATGGAGGGATGGTTCAGCTCATTCCATCGTATGAGAAATTTGCCCATTTACGTTGGCTGCTGCTTCTTCCTCAGTGCTACTCCCGTAACTTCTGTTTGTGTGTTTCAGCACCGCATGCGTCCTGAGATCGCCCAGCTCCTCACTCCCCACATATACCAGGAGCTGGAGAACCATCCCTCTGTCCTCAAGTATGAAAACATCAAGGTGAGTTTACAGAAGGCACCAAGCAATTTCTCTCTCAGCCTCTTCCACCCCATACTAGCTAAAGTGACCCTCTGCATATATCATCCAGACCAGTCTCTTCTGTGAGTTTGTATTCAAGTATTTCTGCCTCTTTGATCAAGCTCAGCTGTTAAAACTTGATAATTTAAATAAAGAAATCAGATGAGGTAGGAGCACTGATGTGATTTTTATCTCTGTATACTGCATTGGTAAGACTGATACTGGAATACTACATATAATTCTAAGGTCCATATTTTAAAAAGGATGTTGAGAAAATGGAGCAGGTGCAGAAAAGAGCCACAAAAATTATTCAAGGTATGGGGAATCTTTTGAGAAGTGCAAGGAGCTTAATCTATCCATATTATAAAAAAGATGGACAAATGATTTGATTATGGTGTATACATATTTATATTACCATAGTGCATACTGCCCTAATCAAGTACTTGGATGCCATTCTGCTAGGCACTGTACAAACACAGAACAGCAAGATTGTCCATGCCCCAAAGAGCGAAGTATTTTCATGGGGAGAAAATACTGGGTGCTAAAGGGCTCTTTAATCTAGCAGAGAAATGCAGAACAAAAGCCAATGGCTAGGAGCTGAAGGAGACAAAGTCCAATTAGAAATAAGGCACAAATTGTTAACAGTAAAGGGTGAGCAACCACTGGAACAAACTCTCTAGGGAAATGATGGCTTCTTCATCTCATAATGTCTTCAAGACTGAGTGCCTTTCTGGAAGATGCTTTAGTCAGATACATTAGTGGGGTCAATGCAGGAGTAATTTCTTTGGCCTGTGTTATACATGAGGTCAGACTAGATGATCTAATGGTCCTCTGGCCTTAAATTCTATGAATCTATGAACAATAATATCGAACACTGGCTTTTGCTCTTATGGGGAAAACATACATTCAGCCAATTCAGTTAAGTAGTTCCTGTTATAGGCAGCTCAAAGGGCCAGAAAATTGTGCCCACAGCCATGAATATCCATCTTTCCTGAGGCAACTTGTCTCTGGCTGAAATGGTCTGATTGTCCTTTAGGAAGACAGGAGCAACGCAACTAATAGGCAATTCCTGTTTGTTCAATGTCCGGGAGTGAAAATTCCACTTGCATGTTCACCTAGGGTGAATGGAAACTTTGGCGTGGTGCATAGGCTGCACTGTCCACCTCAGTGAAGGAGGGAGCCAGGGAACAGCAGGGACCCTGACACTACTAGCCCTTACTGTGGAAGGGAGAAACCCTGGCTTTCTTCACTATAATGGGCGAAGTGTGTGTTAGAGGGGCCAAGCACTGTGTCAGAGAGAATAGGGGCTTGGAGGAACGTAAAGTCAAACAAAACACAGAAAAATAAAGATGTGTATTAAGGAATTGAAAAAACAAAAATTGTCAAAGGACAAGATTATAAAATAGCCAGTCTCTGAACTGCCATGAAAGGGGGAAGAGAGCAGTGTGATGGGAGAAGGCAGTACAAACTCTGTTAATATAAGCTTATTCAGAGTTCAGTAACAAACTCTCAACTCATACACACAAAGCCATATTATGTGGACTACAAGTATTGCACGTACGTATTAGAGAAAAGCATATGGGGTGGGATACTGCAGGTGTTTCATGCTGGCTAGTAGGTCTCCAGTAAATAAGCACTGTGGATGGCTATTTTATCACCCATTTCTCCCATCTGCCCTTAAATACATGAGTATACACAATGAATAGTGTGAATGAACACCAGCCATGATTGCTCGTTTGTAGCGTGGGAACATGTCACTAGCAGCAGACATTCCTTTTTGTAACCCAAAGAATAAATTGTAGCTGTTGGACTCTCAGATAAAGAATCAAATCCTCTACATGTTGCTGGATTCTTGGATTCAATGATGTACCAGTGGAACACTGAGTGTGGCCAACAAGCTCCCAGACTCTTCCTTACTAATTTACTATGAGGGGTCTGACTGAGGGATATAAGTGTGCAATGATCAGGATCCCCCACCATTAATCCCATTAATCTACAGAGGGACTGCTAAGTGGGTCACCATAAGCATGAAAGCGGGGGCGGGGGTTGCAGTCTTGAAAAGTTAGAACTGATTTTCTATGGTGACATTTTTCCCATTTTCTTTTCAGGGAGTCTTATTTAATCTTTTCTTTGTGGAGCATGACTTCCCTGAACAAGAGATCCAGGAAGGGAAAAGCCATCAGAATCCACATGAGGCCCAGTTTGTGGTGGAGTTGTGCAAATACTTCTTGTGCCAGGACTATTTGCCCTCTCAAATCACCATCCTCACCACCTACACTGGGCAGCTCTTCTGTCTGCGCAAACTCATGCCTGCCAAGATCTTTGCAGGTGTGAAGGTTCATGTGGTGGATAAATATCAGGGTGAGGAGAACGACATTATCTTGTTGTCACTTGTACGCAGTAACAAGGAAGAGAGAGCTGGGTTCCTGCAGATTTCTAATCGGATCTGCGTTGCATTGTCCAGAGCTAAGAAAGGGCTCTATTGTATTGGGAATATGGGAATGCTTGGCAAGGTTCCTCTCTGGAGTAAGATCATTCACACCCTACGGGAGAAGGGACATATTGGCCGCTCACTGCTGCTGTGCTGTCAAAATCATCCTGACACTAGGACTTTGGTATCCAAGGGAGCAGACTTCTGCAAAGTTCCTGAAGGGGGCTGTAGTCGCCCCTGTGAATTCAGGCTGAGTTGTGGACATGTCTGCACTCGAGCGTGTCACCCGTATGACTTAGAGCACAAAGAGTTTCAGTGTATGAAGCCCTGTCAAAAGGTGCTCTGCAAAGATGGGCATCGTTGCCCTCTATTGTGCTTTGAGCACTGTGGACAGTGCATGGTGAAGGTGTTGAAAACCATCTCAAATTGTGGCCACCAACAGATGGTCCCTTGCTCCACTCCTGAGAGTGAATTTTGCTGTCAAGAGCCTTGTCAGAAATATCTGAAATGTGGGCACAGATGTAGCATGTCTTGTGGGAAGGAATGCAGTGTGCAGTGTCTTGAGATGGTTATGGTCACACTGAAATGTGGCCACAACCAGCTGGTGAAATGCTGGCTCACAGTGGAGATGAAACACGGGATGCCTGTGAAATGCAAAACCAAATGCCCTATCCCACTGGATTGTGGCCATGCATGCCCGGGTTCCTGCCATGCCTGCTTTGAAGGGCGATTTCATGAGCATTGCAAGAGCCCATGTAAACGTCTCCTGATCTGCTCCCACAAATGTCAGCAGCCTTGCACCAGGGAATGCCCACCATGCCAGCAAGCTTGTCAGAACCACTGCATCCACAGTCGGTGCAAAAAGAAATGTGGAGAGATGTGTATCCCATGCGTAGAGCCATGTGAGTGGCGGTGTCAGCACTACCAGTGTACTGAGCTTTGCTGTGAACCCTGTAACAGGCCCCGTTGTGATGTACCATGTACTAAGTTACTGCGCTGTGGTCATCCTTGCATTGGGTTGTGTGGGGAACCTTGCCCAAAAAAGTGCCGTGTATGTCACCATGATGAAATCACCCAGATCTTTTTTGGTTCTGAGGATGAGCCAGATGCTCGCTTTGTGGAGCTGGAGGACTGTGGCCACATCTTTGAGGCCAAAGCCCTCGACCATTACATGGATGAAGATGAAGATGAAATTGTCATCAAGCTGAAGGTCTGTCCCAGCTGCCAGACAGCCATCAGGAAGAACCTGAGGTATGGTACCATAGTGAAAAAGCGGCTGGAGGAGATAGAGAGAGTAAAGGAGAGAATCCAAGGTCCAGTAAGTGAAATTGAAACGAGCAGGCACAGACTGCAAAGTGTGCTGGAAGGGAAGAGTGTTTTGCGAAGGAATCTGTCCATTAAATACCTCATGCTGGAGGAGAAGCTGACACGTCCTGATCTCTCCACAAAGAGTATTGGACTTCTTGAGAATCTGATTGGCTTCTATGGGCGCCTGGGTGAGCTGATGAACTCCTTGAACAAGCTTGATGTGAATGAGAAGGAAGGACTAAGGAGGCGACTGGCTGAAATACAGGAGTGGTTAGACAAGCCCCGGCTAAGCTTCACAGGCCAGGAGCTCTCCGACCTCCAGAATGAGATTCAGAGGCTTACATACCTGGTGAGTCTCCTGGCCAGATGTAAAACAGCAACTGTAAAGATGAATGCTTCTATTTCGAGAAAAATTGCTACTCTGCGGCAGCTCCTAGAGGGAACGAAGAAGTTCACCGAAGAGGATGAAAAGGTGGTGAAGAAGAAAATGGAAGAACTAAAGGCAACTCTGCCAGAGTCGGGGTTGGGAATCTCAGAGGAGGAGCGAGTACAGATCGTTAGTGCCTTTGGCTATCCACAAGGTCACTGGTTTAAATGCCCCAATGGCCACATTTATGTGATTGGTGACTGTGGTGGGGCAATGGAGAGGAGCAACTGCCCAGAGTGTAAGGCAATTATTGGGGGTGCAAACCACACCCTGGAACACAGCAACCAACTGGCCCCTGAAATGGATGGGGCAACTCATGCAGCCTGGTCAGAAACAGCAAATAACATGCTGAACTTTGAGGAACTCCGCAGACTGATTTAGAAGAGCCCCACCCTTTCAGTAGAACACCTTTTAACCCTCTGAATGCCCTTTCTTCCCTACTGCCAAGCTGCATAGTGAGTGCAGTAGCTAGCTGGTGCTCGCTGGCTCTGCTCGGTAAAGTGGGTTTCTTGTGATTAAGACTTGCTGGTGTTCCTTGCTAGACCTAGTACCACTTCCTATTGGCACTTTATCTGTGGAATCAAGCAACTGAATGAAATAGACAAATTCCTGTCTGCTTTAGCCTGAAGCATGTGTGGGGCCTAGGGCGATTCCAGGGCTGGCTGGCACCAGTCTGGTGGCATCAGCCCCTGCAGTAGCTCTGGCTATTGCTCATTGCACTGATTGTTTAAATCTTTTGTAGACCAATACATTTTATTCCTAGTCAGTTAGCTGTGTTGTGCTGTCTGTCCTCACCCACGGCCCAGCCTCTCTCCGCCCGAGGGCTGCTGTCGTCCATCGTCTCGCCCAGCCCTGCCCCGCCAGCCTCTCCCTACCAGCGGCGGTGGGGGGCTCCCCGCACTGGCCGCCTCCGCGGCAGGCTGAGAAGGCGGCTCCAGTGCGCCGGGCTCGGGGCACACGGCGGTCCCTGCCGGGCTGCGCCCTAGCTGCTGCTGCCCCGGGGCCCCATTGTAGGCGCGTCCCTAACGCCCGGGCGCCGGTTAGGCCGCGCGAGGGGTCCGCACCCGGCGCGGGGTTTCGCTGCCAGAAGTCGGCGCGCGCTCCTCCCGCGGCATCCGCGCCCCGCTCTGCGACCGGCGGGGTCGGAGGTAGCTCTCGCGGCTAGCGCCTCGCTGATTAGGTCCCACCTAGAGCGCCGCTAGCGGGCGCGCGCTGCACTTTCCTCCCCGAGTTCCACGCCCCTTGACCTTTCCCCCCGAGTTACGCCCCGGCGCGGCCCTTTTCATTCGCCGCTTGCTTGCGTCAATTGCACGCACGGCCTAAAGGGGCGTTGCTGCTTCCTGCTCCCCGTTCCTTGACCGGAATCGGAAGTGTAAAATCAGCCATGTTTGCTTAGGGTTCTGGAACCGGAAATGCAAATCCAGCCATGTTTCTTCACGGTTCTGCAACCGGAAGTGCACATTCATCCATGTTTGTTGGGGTGCGGGGCGGGTTGGGCTTGCTTGGGCGGAAGTGCCTGCTGGTGTCTTGTTCTGAGGATTGGCGCGCGTCCCTCGGGGCAGCCGGCGAGTGAGGGCGGTGCCTTGGTGCTCCGTCCACTGAGCGTGCGCAGATCGCTCGAGCTGGCCGGAGAGGATTGGACGCTGGCTGAAGTGTCTCAGCGGTGGAGCGGATGGAGGCCGGGGCCGCGGGGCCCGAGCGGGCGCTGGAGCCGTTGCGGCACCTCCGCGCGGCCCTGGGGGTGGCGCTGTCCCGGATCCGAGGTGCGGCCTAGCGGCGGTGCTGGGGGGGCGGCGCGGTACTGCGGTCTGGAGGGGGGAGCAGAGATGGGCAGCGGCGCTGCGGGGCGGGCGCCGTTTCTGAGGCGCTGGGGGCCGGCGGGGGGGCGCCGTTTCTGAGGCGCTGCAGGGGGGGGCGCCGTTTCTGAGGCGCGGGGGGCCGGGGGGGGTGCCGTTTCTGAGGCTCTGGGGGCCGGAGGGGGGGCGCCGTTTCTGAGGCGCTGCGGGGGGTGCCGTTTCTGAGGCGCTGTGCTGGTATCTTTGCAGAAGGAGAGTCGAGGGAGAGCAACCAGACGTTTGACCAGCAGGGCTTCTGGGACACGCTAGGTAATGTTATGAGAATATTCGTTCTCTGCTCTGGTCAATGATAAAGCCGGACAACAGAAGGAAGAATCACAGGTTTATTAGCACCTAGAGCTACTGGGTGCGGCCGGCCCCTTGGGGCCGTTGCTTGAGGTATTTATACAGAGGTACAAACAACTTTCAGAAGGAGGGTGCCAGGGCACATTTTCACATATAATTGGAGAAAAGTAGAAGCTGTCAGCTTACTGGGAATAACATGATACTATTCTCTACAAGCTTATCAGTATATGAAGGTCAGGGCCGTTAACTGGCGACTACTGCAAGTTAGAATAGCTGAGGCTGCCAAAAGAGGCCTACAGACAGTCAAAATACTTTGCTTGGACTAAAAAACACAGAAAATGGCCTTGCTTGAAACAAGTCTCCCCTCACAGTAAGGGCCCTGCCTAGCCCTGCGCTGGGCTGGAGCCCCCCGTGGGACCGAGGGAAAGGAGCCGATCTGGCTTCGCCATGGCCACAGCCCAGATGCAGATTCTGTAAGATCAGTAGCTGGTGCCCCAGGTCTCACCGTGTGAGTGGCTGTCAGTTGCAGCATCCACTCACCCCAACTGCAGCGTTTCGTTGTGGTGTCCAGGAGGGTCTGGAGCATTACTGAGGAAACAAATCTGTGTTGAAAACTGAAGAGCATAAGTTTCTAAAGCTTTTTTTAGACTTTATTTGCCACAGTGACTGGGGGAGTTCACATATTGTCCTGATACTTGCCAGAAGGAGCTAATGATTTCCCTCAACAGTTTTGAAAGGCCTCACGTTCCCTGCACTCAAGTAATGGTGATTATATCAGATTGCAAGTTTTGTTTTTTTTAAAGATTGTGGAGATCTTTGGATGCTCACGTGGAATTTTGCAAGTTGAATCTATGGTAGCACTTTAGCATTTGCTAAATTCAGTCCAGTGATCACTGGGGAAACCACTCTGTTGCTTCTTCAGTTAAAAAATATGAGATACCATCAGAGGGCGAGAAGAGGAGGCGCTGGAACAAATAGGTAAATTAAAGAGCAACAAATTATCCAGGATAGTATGCCCAAGATTGTGAAGGAACTGAAGTGGCTGAACTTGTAACACAAATAACCAATCTCATTAAAATCAAATGGGAAATAAAGTAACCATTTTTAAAGAGGTGTTAGGGTGATTCTGGGATTTGTAGAGCAGGGACCATTATTTCACTGTTAGATTAAATTATTGAAACCATAATAAAAAAAGTATAAAATACTTAGTTCACATTATTCAGCAAAATCAAAATAGCAGAGCACCTGTAAAGGAAAAAATGTTATCAAAATTTGTAATATGTCAATAATGCATAAAATAGAACCAGTAGGTAAGTTATATCCTTGAAACCTTTTGCCAAAATCCCTTATGAGACTTCTAAGTGAACAACGTAATCATGGAGTGAGAGAGAAAGTACTATCAGGGATTAAACACTGGCTAAGAGACAGAAAAATGGCCAGATTTCCATATGGCACAACTTTAGCAAAAATGGGCCTAAGGTTTTTTGCTAGGGGTGGTAGTTGATTTTTTTTTTTAATTATCTGAAAAAGGGAGTGAGCAGTGAGGTGACAAACTTTGAGGGACTTCAACTGGATCTAACCAAGCTAAGTGAATGGGTAACACAGGAAAAAGTCAATGTTGACAAGAAAAAGGCTATATGTAAGGAACAGTAACTCAGGTTTCAAATGAACTGCAGTTGCTCAGGAAAAAGACACAGGCCTCATTTTGGACAGCCAAAACCTCTGTTCAAAGTGTATCAGTGGTGGAAAAAAAAAAAAGATAAACAAAACATTAGGCTATACAGGGAACATAGAAAATAAGACTAAGCAGGTGCTCCCTTAGCAAGCGTACTGTGTCAATACTAGTCAATGACCAGTGGCAAGAATGGCCCAGAGAAATTGCTATATGAAGATACTGTAATTAAAATAATAGGACTGTTTTGTTTCAGAGACAAATAAGAGGGGACATGATAAACCTATTCCAAACAACGAATGGGTTGGAGAAGGTGAATCAAATGCTCTTACCCACACTTTCTAAATAAGGTCTGTTCAGTAATGAAAAGCAATGCATTTAAAACTGAAAAGAGACTTTTTTTTGCACAGTGCATTACTTTGCCTGTGGAATTCACTCAGGAAAAGCGCCTAGTAGGATTTAAAAGACAATTTAACATTGTTGGAATTGCTATTTATAAATATTAATAATATAGGGCACCACTAGACATTAATTAACCATAAATTATTTTATTAAGTCCGAAGGCCAAATGATATCTATGCATAAGTGCTTTAAATATGCTTAAAAAGCCTAAAAAGCAGTTGATGACATAATACAGCCACACACATCCGTAAATTTATGATCAATTATACTCAGAGATGGACCAGACCAGAGAATAGTCCTCTCACCCTGGTTTTCCTCAGCATGATTGGATCAGATCTGATAAAGACCCTTCAGATTCATGGTTCTCTTTATACCCTTCAGCTAACTTGCTAGCTTTAGTAAACACCCAGTCGGAAGCACTTTATCCTTGCTCCATTCCTCCTTCCATGGCCTTCCTTTCTTGTCTCCATGCTTTCTTACCAGCAGAACAGTGGGACAATTTGTGATTGCTTCTTTAAGACATTTTTTCTTTCTCACACTACTGCAGCTTTTTATTGTATTATTTACTTTTTGAACAGATTATTCTTCCCATTCTACATTCTGGTGTCATAACTTATCCTCATGGTTTTCATTTATTTGCTGACTAGGTCATTTTACTAGCAATTGTACTATTTTCTTAACCAAAGTTAACTTTAATTCTTTAATTTCATAACTATCCCTGTAAACATTACAGAGCTTCCTGCCCCTTCCTATGAAGCAGCTGGTCCTACTGGAGACAGGAGACTGGTCTAGATGGAACTTCATCTGACCAGTTCAATAGTTGGTGTTCCTCTGAATTGTCTCCACCTCCTTCCTTAAGCTAGGTTTCCTAACTGGGAACTGATGTAGGCTTTATCTAACAGGTGGGGAAAATGAAGGAAAAAGGGCTGTGTGAATGACTGTCTTGGTGTCTATCCCTTTGCTTGAGACACTGCCTAATGTCCTGACTCCACTGAATTGTTCCTTAGGTCAGACATTCAAAGCGACATCCCAGGAAGCTACAAAGTTGAGTCTGGCATTCTCAAGGCCTCCGCCACCTTCTACAGAGGTGGGTGCATGCCCCACATGAAGGAAAATCTCAAGGTGTCTCCCACCTTGCAATCCCCTCCTGTGTCTTGCTCTCTTGAACTAGGACAAAGTTAGTTTGGGTTAAAAATAAAACAAATGGTTCTTCTCATTGACATTTGTTGTAACCCCACCCTTTTACTTTTCTTTAGAATAGCATGTGACTTCCCAGTCTTGCTACATAGGGAATTGTCAGGGCTGAAGGAGCAGCTGATTGGCTGTGGAAGGTGTCAACCCAGGTGTTTCTGGGAAAAGAGCCACATAGTTCAGGACAATAGTACGATCTACCCTCCTTCCCCCTCCTCCCAGCAACCTGACACCACCAAGTTACCAATATGAGAAAGCATTGGGATGGGGAGAAGGCTCTTTTATGGCCAGAGTATGGTGTTGCATTAGACAGCAGAGCACCAGATTTGTCTTACTCTGTTGTTAGGTTTCAAAACCATTCTAAGTATGTTGGAATCTTCTTTCCCTGTCACCCTCTGCTGGCTTTTTGCATCTCCTCCTCCAATTAGCAGAGTCTCCAGCTGAGAGCAAAAGTGTGTAAGAAAGTGATCTGCATTTAGAGATGGAGTTGGTGGGTTTTAATGGGATTGCAGCCTCACCCTCCTCATTCCTGATTCTTTTTGTCCACTTGTTTTCAGGACTGTCAGAAACTGAGTGAAGGTGTCCAGAATGCTGTCCTGGCAGCTACCACAGTGTATTACTGGCTCCCCAAGGACCAAGGTGAGGCAGTGAAAGCAGGCTAGTGCCAATTCTCCCTCCTCTCAAAAAGAAAGTTAACATTCACAAGACAGCAAGTTGTAGTAGGCAGAGCCAAAGTCAAGGGGACTCCTATTCTCAGTTCTGCTACAGACTTGCAGTATGCCTTAAGTAAGTCAATCCATTTTCTCTATGCTTCAGTTTCTTCATCTGTAAATGGGGATAATGTAGGGAGTGGTGCATCTCGATTCATGTTTGTCAGGGATGTTGAGATCTTTGTCCAAAGGTGCTATAGGAAAGTGAGGATAGGAGAGCAGAAGACTTATTCAGGAGGCAGAATGTTTGTCCTGGGTGTGCTTTATACAGAAGGCACAGCCGTGTGTGTGTGCGTGCATATTTGACCTCTTCTGTGTTTGGAGATGAGGATGGCTTTCTTTCACTTGATAGTGTCAGGGCTGCATCATTCCTTGCTCAATCTCATCTAGGTACCACTCTGCGGAAGATGGTGCGAGATGCCACTGCCGAGGTGGTGGAAGGAATGATCCAGCTCACAGAAGTGATTCTCAATACTCCACTGCAGAGGTAATCCAGCAGTACCCCTATTAAATGCTGCAAGGTTAAATAGATGGGAAAAGAAAATGAAAGCCCCATGCACATCTTCTCTTCCCAAAACAGTAACCGACTTGGGGGTGTGATCCCCTGCACAGAGGTTTGAATGTAGCTCTGCATGTGGCAGGGTGGGGTGGCCTGGGAGAGGCAGAACTCTTGTGAAAGAGGTGAGGGGAATATTTGTGTTGCTGAATAGCCTGTGCTATTTGGAGTAGGTTGTCCAGATTTGCACAGATTACTTGGTTGGCCAGGTGCCTGATTTTTAGAGCTCCATATTTTCTGCCTCTTGCTAAGTGCTGGGTCATTGTTTATAGATGCCAGCACGGTGAGGGACTCTCTTTTTTTCAGTTTGTCTCAGGAGCAGCTTATATCAACTGGTGGCATATGGGAGGCATGTGAGCAGATTTCCCACATACCACGAGGTGAGTGACGTGGATGCCCTGCAATCACAACTGGACTGGGGATTGTGGGCTTCAGAAATTGACAGCCCTTGGACCTACTGAAATGAAATACTGCAGTTGATATCTTGGAGACCAGCTCCTGCAGCAGAAATGATGCCATTCCTGGAGCCATTCCAAGCTTAGGAGCCAGGTGGGATCACTTGCATGGTGACACTGCAGTTCTGTGGAGGTGACTGATCCAGTAACCCAAAGGAGCCTAAGGGAGTGTGGTGGGTGCTGGGGAGCTGGTAAGAATCTGTACAGTCACCTTTCATCCTTCTCTCTTTGACCTCTGTGTGCAGATAACCAGGAAGCAGTCTTGTCAGCCATAGCCACCTACCTGGCTGTGGTCAGGGATGCGCTGGAGGAAATGGAGCAAGTGAGGAGACCCCTTTTCTTTTGTTGGGGACAGAGCCTCCTGCTGTGGGGTTTACTGCGATGATGTTATAATGGAACAGAGATGAGATTTCTACTGTAATGAATTGGAAATTTTCTGTAATAATTTTATGAATGACATGCATGGCAATACCTTACTTGATTATGGATTGTTACCCAGTGTATGAAGAAGGCCTAAAATACACCAGGAGCAAAGCAAGAGATGGGGGGGTGAGAGAGAGAGAGAGAAATAGAGAGCTAACTGTCTGGGATGGTATGATTGGGTCATTAAGGACTGGCTGAAACAGACCCATATCAATGGAGGGTCTGGAAGGAGAATGGGAACTCCAAGGGCTGAACAATTGACACCTATCCATAAGATACCCCACCAGCGGGAATATGTAAAGTCAGCCTTGTTTGCAGGAGGGAGACAGTGGACTGAGAGGCAATAGGAGGATAGGATAAGAGTTGGCTTGGGAGGGATACAGGAGTTCTCATCTTGGGCTCAAAAGAGAGAGAGAAAAAGGAAACCAAGATGGTTCCTAGAGTGGCCTTTATCCAGTGTGGACTGTATCTTCACTTTTGCTGCTTTATGTAATCTAAGGACTTCCTGACATTGTGTTTTAGTTCACTAAAAACTGCACTCTGTTTTGAAAAGGCTGCTTGGTGTCACTGTAATATTTGCTGAGATTCATGGATCCCTGGAGAAGGCAAAACAATCTTTGAACAGAAATCTTGCAGTTGAACTTGCTGGGCAGAGCTCACATTGTGAATCTGCAGTGCTGGAGCCCAGAGGCTTAGTCTGAGGCATTGAGGCTGTGTGGCCCTACCCTTGTGAAGAAGAAGGATCCCTTAATATCTGGCATGCTAAAGGAGTATCTACAAGGGACTGTTTAAAAGCTGGGGTGTAGCACAGATTCTGTAAATCCAACCCAGGTTGTTATGGCTCCTGTATCTTGATTCTGACCGAAACCATGGAGTCCTGCATTGCATGGACCTTGTAGAGTGTCCAAACCTCAACCTAGTTCCTCTACTTAATATGTGGCTTCTGTGAAACCAGTGCCTTGGATTATCTCTGCATGACTTAGTTTGCTGGCATAGGGTTGGAGTAGGGGCTGCCTGCTGGGCTCCTGCTGCTCAGTGGCCTAGGTGAGCCTGGCTAGTTTATTTAAGCCAATCCCCAAAGGAGAGAGTGTCTCAGGTGTCTGACTCCATCAGTCCTGAGGACATTGCAGGGAAACCCTGCCAAGTACTTAAGCAGGCTGTAGGTAGTACTAACCCGTTTCCTCAGAGGCACTTTGAGGATAGGTGGTGAGCTCTTGATTTCTAACATATCCTCAGGCTCAGGTAGAAGATCAGGACCCCTATGGTGATGTCATGGAGGATGAGGAGCTGGGCTTTCGGGGCAACAGGGACACCTACTGGTCTGAGGCTGACCGGAAGCTACTTGGACCCTGCATGGGGCTGATGAAGGCCTCCAAAGCCTGCCTGAAGAAGATCTTGGGTGCAGTGAAGGTTCATGGGAAAGCAGACACCCCTGAACAGGTGGCTCAACTGGATGATCTTGCAGACATCACCAATGAGGTCAGCCCAAGGTGAGTCAGTCCCCTCCCCCTCTCTCTGATGTCTGTATTAGGGCCGTCCTATGAGGCCTGCTGGGTCAGGGAACTGCATTATGCAAGAGTTTCCTTCTGAGCTAGTGATGGGATTAGGGCCCTTGTGAGGGTGGTGTCATGGGGATAGTATAGGAGAGTTGCACTGACCAGGCAAGAGGTAGTCCAAGGGAAAAGTCCGGAGGGGTGATGCCTTGGCTTTGATAGAGGAGGGGTGGTCACTGAGGATTGGGACAGAAATGAGGCTGTACATGTTAGATACAGCTGATGTTGGCTTCCTGCTGAGCTCTGCAGCACCTTACTTGCTCCCACAGTTAACATGTTTGGTCGCAGGCATAGCCTTTGCCCATCTACTGTCTGGGCTGACTGCTAGAGATCCCTCTCTCATACTGAAACCACTGTGTTCTGCCGTAGCATTGATGAGCTGGCACTGAGCATGTATCCACCCATGAACCAGCTGGCTGTGCGACTCAACGTAAGTACATGCAGCTCCCCAGCACATAAGCTGGGCACACCAGCCTGGCTTCTGCAGGGAGCAGAGGAAATGAAGTGTGAGCTAGTGTCTGTCAGGGACAGTTGGTAATGATCCCTTGGCCCAGCTGCAAGTTGTTGAGTATGAGGACTGCCTGTGTCCTGTTGGATCACACCCACTTGGCTTCCTGAATAAGCTTATCTGTGCTGTTCTCTTTCTTCTCTCACAGGGTCTTGAGCCCACCTGGAGAGAGAGCATACATGGCCTGTGCTGGTCGTGCCATCTTGGCATAGCGATGTGACCCATAGGGGTGTCACATCCCAAGGGAGAAGGGGCCCAAAGCTGCCTCTGCTGGGGGGAGTAGCTCCTCCGTGGCAGCACTAGGTTGGGGGAAGGTGGTCACCTCCCATGCTGGGTACAGAGGTTTCTTTTGCCACCCCCCAGCTATGCTAGGCTGCCGTCTATGATAGATGATTCCTGCACGTGTCTTCCACTCCCCACAGCATTTCTGGGACTCTGTTTGCCATCTTGGCTCAATCATTTTCCTCTTCGCTTCCCTTTAGGCTGCCAAACTGGTCTCTGTGTTAAAGAAAGTCCTAGAAATTGCAAAGTGAGTATGGCCTGTGCACTCTCTTGAGCTGAGTGGGGTGGGGGACTGAGAGAGGGGTGCTTTCCCTCTGCTATTAGTTGCCCTCTTTCTGGATGCTATTAAAGAAGACCTGCCAGAGGTGACTTATCCTGGGCTCCTCAGAAGGCTTGTGCAGAGCAAATATGTAACTTCTGGAATAACCCTGATTGCACAAAAGAGAGTGGGGGTCAGGTGAAGAGATTATATAGGGATTGCATAGATTCTAAGGCAGAAGGTGATTGTCTGGTCTGATGTCCTGTATAACACTGGCTAGACATGTCTCCAAAATAATTCCTTTTGAACTAGACCGTGTCTTTAAAACAAAAATCCAATCTCAATTTAAAAATGGACAATGATAGAGAATCCACCACAGCCCTTGATAAGTTGTTCCAATGGTTAATTCTCCTCACTGTTAAAAATGTGCACCATAGTTCCAATATGAATTTGTCTAGCTTCATTGTCTAGCTATTGGCTCATGTTATACCTTTATCTACTAGACTGAAGAGACCATTAAATATTTGTGTGTGTCCCCAGGTACTTACAGGCAGATCATGTCACCCTTTTACCTTCTCTTTGTTCAGCTAAAAAGACTCAAGGAGTTCAGTCAGCATGAGGCAGATTTTTCTAATCATTTAATCATTCCCTTGGCTCTTCCCTGAGCCCTGTCCAATTATTAATGTCCTTCTTGAATTCCGCATACAAAGCGTGGCAGTGACCCCTCCTTGTGTGTGTATGGTGGGTGGGGTGCAGGGCACTGTATGGGCAGGTTGGTACAGAGATTGCTGGGGCTGAGTGGGGAGTGAATAAGGGTGGAATAGAGGTGACAGATTGTCTCCCTTGTTCTCTCCCTCTACCACGCGCACACACACCAGCAGGGAGCAAAGAATGTTCTCTGGCAGACAGGTGAGGCAGAGGGTGTATGTGTCTGGTGTTGTCCAGAGACCACTCCCTGCTGGGGTTAGGCAACAAGTGCAGACAGTTTCATCCCTGACAAGGGCACTGTGAGGCAGCAGAGACCTTTCCTTTATAAACATGTGGCAGTCTAGCTCTTTATGACATGCTCCTGTAGTACTTGGAACTCTGTAGTCTGCAGGTGCCTAGATATCCAATACCTCAAAGTCATTCTAATGCCTCCCCCCTTTTCTGCAGGGTGAGCCATGTGTGCCCCCCATCGGAGGAAGGCTGGGTTCAGTTTCTCACTGGTGCAGTAGACCACAACATGGACAAAATTAAGGACTTCACACACACTGAACTTTAATGCTTCTGTGTCCACACATGGTGTGGCCAGGGTCTTTAACAGCTGCCTTTCTGGTGGGCCTGGTGGTTCCCTGAACACAGAGCAGTGAGGGCAGCGCTTTGATGGAAGAGCTTTTCCAACCTGGAAGAACTTTGCAAATGCTAAGTGTGACTGGTTGGCCTTCTCTGGCAATTGCCAACACTGCCACTGTTGCTTTGATACCTGGGACAATGAGAAGTTGCATCTTGATGTGCATGTGCCTTGCCCCCTGGGATTTGGCTCAAGGGCTGCCCTTCAGGGCAGAAAGAGCAGTAAACTGTCATTAGGTTCACATGGGTTGCTTTGTTCTGTGGAGGAGGAAGGCTTTTTCTACCTTCATGAGGTTGGACTGGACCATGTGAAAGGTGCATTTCCTCCCGCCAGCATGAGAATGTATGCAGTGATGAGCCCATTTCCCTCTGAATCATGGAGAACTAATAGGGGAATTTGCTCACTTCCAGTGAGAGTACAGTGGAAACAGTTGTCTGCAAGTTCAACAGCTCCCTTGCCCCATGGCACTAGTGTGCAGCTCCAAGGAATACAGCATCTTACCTTTAGAAGTCCCAGGCTGATGCTCTCTCCTTGATTCAAAAAGATTTAATAACTGAGGTATCCTGACACCAGAGGGATGGGCACAGTGTAAAGGTACAGTGAGGAAACCAGTGCCTAGATGGGACATTTTTGCCTCCCTCGGAAGCAGTAGGCTCACCTGACTCGGGATGCTGGGCTAGATGGGCCATTGGGCTGAGACCGTAATAAGACCTTTAACATGGCTTAAATGTGACTTTAATTGGAGTGAATGTTGGTGACTCCTGTGTAGCTCGACCAACCAGCATAAACTTCCTTCCCTGAAGAGAACCTACCTTGGCCATGGCCCAGATTGTGATCAGAGACAGGATAGTCACACCTGCTCTACGTTCTACAGCCACAGTGTTGATGATCTTGTAGCCTTTCAGATTCTGGATTTGGCTGCAGTCAGGTTGCAGACTTCTGGGCCCTGCCTGGTTGGGGGTGAAGGGGATGGGAAAGCGAAGCATGCTGCCTGGCTGTGCACGACACAATCTGCAATGCAAGAGGAGGAGATAATTTAGGAAGTGTAGCTGTTTGCTTTGTTCATAGCTCTCAGGGGCTGGAGATGCATTTGACAGGCACCACCAATATAGAGTAAGAGGAAAGGGTCAAAGTTCTGATCCCATAACATCGAGGAAGGGGCTGGGGCCTGTAAGGCAGGTGAAACTAAGGCACAGGGAATGAAAACTATCAAAGGATGTACCTGGTAAACTGTCCCCCACCCTTCTACATCCATCCATGTTTTGGGATTATTTGCAAAGCCAGCACTAAACATTTAGTAAAAACCTTCTGGAAGGGATAAGGGGAGAAATGACTGCACCTCATGCTCTGGGAGAATCAATCCTGGGCGGATCCTATGATTTTCTGAACTGCCTGGGGCTTTGTGAAGACTTCTTCAGGAGAAGATCAGCCCAATAAAGACATGGACATTTATAAAGAGCTCATCTATTTTTTGCCTTCTTGCTCTGTATCCCTTTCCTTGGGTTGAACTCAAGATGAAAATGGTTACAGGGGCTTGCAGGAACCTTTGAAGAGCTGAAAAGTTCTGGAAGCCAAGCCAAGAGAACTGCCTCTAGCAGAACAAAGCCTGTCTCATACAGGTGGGTCTGTGGCGACACAACACCCCAAGAAAGGTAGCACCATGTGAGACAACTTATTGCCCAGCCATGTGAGAGAGAATGACTCCTGCACTTCCTGGGTTTGCAGCAAGATCCCATCCATAGAACCAGGCTTGTCTCTACCCCAGAAGAGAAACAGGGAAAGGCCATTTGCTATAGTGCTGTGCATTGCTAACACACCCACACAGCTGCCTATAAGGGCTGGATAGAAATGTCCCTGTCTGCATTATTTACATGTCTTGGCTGAACAAACAGTTTAACCCATGTCCAAGCAGCTGAAACTTGCTCCCTTGTCCTGTGCTGAGAAACAGCTCCTCCTAATTCCTCACTGAGAATTACATGGATTAATGCAGTTGCCATCTCCTCCATGTTTTGTTGATGTGTATCTGTCTCATCTCCATGCCCTGGTGATGCCTCACTGTTACCCTTGTGCAGTTCCTCTTTCACTGCTCTGTGCAGCGGGCTGAGGCGCTTTCCCAAACGCCATGTACTGGGTTTGTCTTTCTGTATTAAACATTTGCTGCAATTTTTCTTTCTTGGATTCTCTTTCCTGTGATATTGGTAGAATCCAAGGCATCAATTCTTAGTAAAAACAGGTGATGTATGTTCAGTGATACTGGTGTCTGCCTCGTTGCCTCTTCCCCGCAACTTTGCCACTAAGGCCAGCCTTGTTGCCTGTTCATCTTTGGGAGCTAGAAAGCAATAATAAATGCAGCCTGTCTTCTTCAGAGTAATGGTCTTTAGCCCTGGATTGTGCCTATTACAGAATAAATTGCTTTGCTCAGGGAGGGTCAGTTTTCCCTTTTCTATATCTCCTGTCTCTTTAAATGAGCTCTATGTCAGTGACTGCCATCATGAACTCTGCTCGGGGGCTGATCAGTGAAGCTTCTCAGGGTGGAGGAGGGTAGAACAGGCTGACTGAAGTCAGTAGTTCCAGTCCTGGAGTGGCAGTTTTCCATCTTCTAAGCAGAGGCTCTGACCTCTCACTTCTGCCAATCTCCACCCTCTCCTTGTGGGCACCTATTGTAGCTCCTGTGCTCCAAACTGGAGAGTGAGGGTATGACCCCCAAAGTACTGCACCATAGATTCTAAGGCCAGAAAGAACCATTGTGATTATCCAGTCCAACAATCAAGCAGGGGTAGTTGAGGGGGGAGCTGTAGCTGGGAATGCAGCCACACCTGCTCTCACACTCCAGACACTTTGGTTTAGTTCCATGGTGGAAATGGTCAGCTCTGAGCCACTCAGACCAGCAAAACTGGTTCTGTTTGTGGCTATGAAGGCCATTGTGTTCTCATTGGTGCAGTAATAAAGTGACAGACTAATCCTTTTATCTCCGTAGTGAGCTCGGATTTGCAATGCTGATCTCCTGTGCAAAGTGAATGCTGGGGGAGGTTTCATCCTTCAGTACAGCTGCCAGCTGCAGCAGATGACTTTATTCCAGTGCCCTCTTGTACTGTGTGTCAGGCACCCATGCTGCTAAGGTTTTGCCTGGAGCAAATGGTGAGAAGTTCAATCTGGTCTTACCCTGGTGTCTGTTGGGATTGTAGTGCCCAGGACTATCCTGGCCCTATCTTTTTAATAGCTACATGGTCCCAGCTAGGCTTTGAATTTGCACCCTGGTAATATGAATAGTGTTCCCATGCTGCCTCCCACAACTAACAGTAAATCAAATTGGTGACACTTGGGGGTTATTCAGTCAGCTCTTCACACTTTGGGAACTAAATATACTTCTCTGCAAGTGAAGGGGTAGGGTTTGGAGCTGGTTTTCTGCCCCTAGGGCTGGAGTGTTGGTACTTGTCAGGGGTTAGACTGCATTGTGGCTGCATGTTGTAAAGGAACAGTCCTTAACTTGGTTATCTTTGAGAATGAAATTAAGCTCTTTGTTTTAGAGCTGGGTAACGGCCATGCCATTGTACTGCAGGGACAGAGCCCCCAGCAGTAGATACACAGCCCTCTTCCCACCGCTCCTGTTAGACACTTTAGCAGCAGGGAACTCTTGCATTGGATTCAGGCAAATGGCAGAGGAGCTGGTTCTTCAAGGGCAGGAGAAACAGTGCAAGGAGCAGTCTCGCTGGGGCTGGCAGTCCAGGTTCTCTTTATCTTTCTGTAGGTTCTCTCAGGCACCTCTTTCCTGAGGAGAACCTGCTGCATGAGATGAACACAGTCTCCTATTGTCCTTCTTTGTTTACTAGTATAATCAGGCAGCTGCAGCAGGACACAGACAGTGGAATTATTTCAACAGAGCTTGAGACTGCTGTCTCTCATTCAAGTTCCCTCATGTTATTAGAAAGCAGCCTGCGAAGGCAGCAAGTCAACAATCCAGTGTGATGAATCCGGGAAGGGAAGGGAAGATGAGTGCATTTCACTTAATTACTAGGATGCCAAGGTGAGCAGCTACTGTATCTCTTCCAGTTGCTCCTATTAACAGTCTCATACACTCCAGTGCTGGTGCTAGGAGATCCTTGACATGCCAAGAGATGGACAGAGCAGTGACTCAGCATAAGCAGCTTCCATGCTCAGTCCTGACTCATGCACAACCTAGGATAGTGAAGTTTACACAAATGTGTGCAAAAAAGTGTTCATAGCTGTTTTCCTGTTTAGCATGGGATTGCTGTGATACTGCATGCAAGCAGTATCTGGTTGGGCTGCATGTGTGCTCTCCCCATCTCACATGTGTGGCAGCAGTTAATTAGTACTGCGTGGCTGCCCCCTTCAGTTTCTTCTCAACCGCCTTGGTCCAAATTGAAGCTCCGGCTGTTCCTTCATGTGATTTACCTCAGAAGGAATACAGCCTTTTGCAGATGACAGTTAGATTAGTGGGATTATTAGCATGGCTAGATTAGTTGACTAGTCTTCCCTTCAAAATGCCAGGCTCTCTTGAATTTAAATGTTGCCTCTCCTACCATGAGGCAGTTCCTATTTCTGACAGACATTCACAATGCATCAGGTGCTTGGGGGAAATTCAAATACCCCAATAGAGCACCCCTTGCCTTAACCTGAAGTCCTGCACAAGAAAAGCAAGGGACCTCAAACTGAAACTTATCCTCTTGGATAAGCAGTCCCTCCATCCTGCCTCAGACCCAGGACTGCAAACTTCTGGTGACCAACCAACAAAGATGCCTTCTGACAGATTCCCCTCAGCTTCACAGGAGAGAGACCTGTTTCCTAAAACAACAACAAAGAGGAGAGCTTCCACTCCTCCTACCAAAACTAAAAAGAAGTGTTCCCCAGCTCAGTCTACTGCATCGGTCCCCACCGTGCCACAGCCAAGTACCTTTGAGTCAGCAGGGACTTCTGGTACCATTAAAGCACAGACCCTAAGCGGGCAGGCTCCAAAAAGAAAGGCAAAGAAAAGACTGCCTTTCCCACTAAGACACCAGCAGCAGCTACAAAATCATCCATACTGAGTGTCTCTGCAATTTCTAAAGCACTGGCACCACCTACTGGCTCTCTGTCACACGTCTCTGATGCATTGGTACCGAAGCCTCCTAAGTCCTCAGCACAGTCACTGTTGCACCTATCCCCATGGTATCGCACTATCTACTGGTGCCACAACAATTCTTGGTACTGCAACAGATCCAAGCGCCTCCTCCGGAACCAAAAATACATCAGTTCCTTGCACCTAAGGACCTGACAGTAGAACCTGAGTCCCCTCTCTTCGGTACTGACACTGCGTCACTGTTTTCAGATCCATGCACTCCACCAGCTGCACCTGTCTCCCTTTTCCTCCAGTGAGGAGGATGAGGGTGGGGAACTTACTGCAAACCAGTATCAGATCTGAATCACAGGAGCCTCCTAGACACCAGCCCAGCCCAGACGTACAGGGGTGGTATGGAAGCATGGGGCCCCTCACCTGTGCTCTTCCCAACACAATGGCTGTTCTGGGCCCTATAAGCATATTACCCCAAGCCACCAAGCAGTAGGGAAATGCTCTCACGCTCCTCCCCAAAGTCAGTAGCACCGTCCAATGTCTCCCAAGAACAGATTTCTGAGGAAACAGCAGGACTCAGACCAGGACGCTATTCCTGCAATTAACTTGTCTTCCTCACCTCACCACTATGAGCCCATCATACCTCCTCCCCATACTACTAGAGATGATTTCAAACTGTTTCAGGAACTGTTTAAAAGGATAGCTGGTATTCTAGAAATCCCACTCGAAGAGGTTACCAAATCACAGCACAAGCTGTTGGACATACTTCATACATCAGCATCCTCCAAAATTTCATTGCCCATAAATGAGGCCATTATGGAGCCTGCCACCATCATCTGGCAAAACCCTGCTACAATCCCACCTACAAGAAAGAGGGTGGACAAAAAATATTACGTCCAGTCATAGGGGCTAGAATTTTTATTTTCCCACCCCCAACCAAACTCTCTTGTGGTGCACGCAGTTAATAAAAAAGGCAGGCAACATTATTCTAGGACCATGCCTTACAATAAAGAATGGAAAAGGCTGGATCTATTCGGCCGCAAGGCTAACTCATCAGCAACATTACAGTAAATTGCCAATTATGGAGAGTTCTTGGCAAAATATGACCACATGATGTATTCGAAGTTAGGAGACTTTATTGACATCATACCAGAAGAAAAGAGAGAGCAGTTCACGTCACTTATTTCCTAAGGTCACATTATAGCTTGACCAGCCCTTCAGCTATCACTGAATTCTGCTGAAACAGTGTCAAGGACCATCGCAGCTGCCATAGTAAAGCTCTGGGCCTCTTGCCTGTACCTGTCCGGGTTTCCAAGGGAGGTGCAACCCACAGTAGAGGACCTTCCTTTTGAGGGTCCAAAGCTGTTTGCCAGCAAGACTGACAAGTCACTTCCCTCCTTAAGAGACTTGAGAGTCACATCTTAGACCTCTAGGCATTTACACACCTGCAACAAAATGCAAACAAGGCAGGTATTACACATCACAACGTCCTAGACAAACACCATACACACACAGCCAGAGACAGTATGATCTTCTTGGACATTGGCAAAGACCACCCAAGCGAAGGTCAGACTCGTCACAGCTCTCTACATTGCAGCAACCAACCTCTAAACACCAAATGTGAATGTTTGGTCAAGGTTTTGACAGACCTTCCCCAACCATTGTTGCTAATGCCATACTTTACCAACCATCCATTTACAGACTGCCTAGTACCATACTACCCAGTCAGGTGTGCTATCACTTCAGACAAATGGGTACTGGGGATCATCAAGAATGGCTACTGCATGCAGTTCCTCTCCATCCCCGCAACTACCCTCCATCTCCATCCCTCTTCAGGGACCCCTCTCACAAGTTTTCCTGAAATGAGGTGCTGTGGAACCAGTGCCGTACAACAGAGGGAGTGGTTTCTATTCCCCGTACTTCTTAAAGCAGAAGTAGTATGGGGAATAAAGACCCATTCTTGATCTCAGGAAACTAAACAAATTAATCAAAACACAACATTTCAGGATAGTTACTTTAGCAACAATAAATCCTGCACTGGAATAGATTACAGCCCTCGACCTGCAAGATGCATATTTTCACATTTTCATGCACCCAGCGTACAGGTGATTCCTCTAATTTGTACTGGGATGGGACCATTTGCAATACACAGTACTACCTTTTGGCCTCTTCACAGCCCCCCCGAGTGTTTTCCAAAGTCCTAGCAGTGGCGGCAGCCCATCTACACAAGCAAGGGGTTTTGATATATCTGTACTTAAATGGTTTTCTCCTCAAGCCTCACACTTGAGAAGAAGCAATTGAGGCTGTACAAAAGACAAGATCACTTTTCACAGCTCTCAGTCTACAAATAAACCTAAAGTCCATGCTAACACTTGTCCAACAACTGGACTTCATTGAGGCCCACCTAACCTCAATAGTGGCAAAAGCCTCACTACCACTTCAGAGATTTGTCACCCTGACAGCCCTGATTGATACCATGATATACAGTCCACAGGTATCTACCAGGATCTGCCTTCATCTACTAGGTCACTTGGTGGTGACCACCCACATAAACAAATTGAATAAACTGTTAAGCATGCCCACAAAGGTCAAGGACTCGCTACAATGGTGGACCCACCCGCACAACACGTGTGCAGACATCCCCTTCCTACAACCTCCTGTCATGATGGACAATGTGGCCTGCATGTTCCACATAAACAGGGAGGCACAAGATCACATTCCCTATGCACAGAGGCCATAAAGTTGTGGACATACTGCATCCGACACAACATCAAAATATCAGCCACCCATCTACTGGGATCTCAGAACATCAGAATGGACATGCTAAGCTGAAAGTTTTTGTATGACCACGAGTGGGAAATAAACACTTCTGGGATTCAGAATATATTCCAACGATGGGGGTTCCCCTCCATAGACTTATTTGCCATGAGCCAGAACAGCAAATGTTCAGTGTTTTGCTCCAGAGCGGGCCTGGGACCAAGATCCAGAGGAGATGCACTACAGCCCAAAGTCATAAACGAGATCAGGATCAATCAAACCAAAGTCATCCTGATAGCCCCAGCATGATCCAGGCAAACATTTTATCCATACCTACAACAACTGTCTGCATGCCCGCCTCAGGTCCTTCCACTTTTTTCAAATCTCCTCTCTCAGGACACAGGTCAAACTCTGCACCAGAACCTGCAGACAGACTCCATTTGAGACCCTGGCTCCTCTCTGATTCCAACGTGAAGAGATGATCTGCCCTGAAGAAATTAAGGACAACTTACTAAACAATTCACGGACAACTACTGGCTCGACATACCTCCACAAATGAAGGAGATTCCACATAGGGGCCTAAACAAACAAATCGATGCCACCAATTCTACCCTGCCCGTAGTACTGGACTAGATACTTTACCTTAAGAAATCAGGCTTCTCAATGAATTCATTATGAGTACATCTGGCAGCAAGTACAACCTTCCACTACAAAGTGGTTGGAGTTTCAATCTTCACTCATCCAACTACTAAAAGATTCCTACGGGGAGTTTGTAACCTGTACCCAGTACCCAGAGCCCCAACTCCTCTGTGGGACGTCACGCTAGTGCTTTGATCTCTAACGACTGCCCCATTCAGACCTCTGGTTCACTACTACACCTTTCTGTGAAAGTACCCTTTCTAGTAGCCATGACGTCCGCAAGGCAGATCAGAGAAATATGGGTCCTTATGGCAGACCCACCATATACGATTTTTCTCAAGAGCAAGGTCACTCTGAGACCCCATCCTAAATTCTTGCCTAAAGTCCCTTTTATTCCACCTTAACCAACCCATCCATCTTCTCACATTCTTCCCTAAATCTCCTAGGAATAAGCAGGCGGCAACATTTCACAACCTGAACGTCAGAAGGGCATTAGCCTTTTATCTAGAATGGACCAAGCCATTCAGAAAAACTCCTAAGCTGTTCCTCTTCACCACTGAATGCTCCATGGGAAAACTCATTTCTAAGCAGAGATTTTCCAAATGGATTTCAGGTTACATGTAGCTCTGCTACTGTCAACAGTGATCAGCAGCGCTATCTCTGCTAGGGGGAGGGGAGGAATCCCCTACTGCCTGCCTGTCTCTTGGGGCAGAACAGCCAATAAGAGCTGCCCCAGAAGAGTGTGTATGTGCATGTTCCCCCCTACCACCCTCCCCCTTGCCCTCAGCTACTTGAAGCCATTCTCACAGGAGGGGGGAGTAGAAGAGCCCGACAGCTCAGGGCAGCTTCGCTCCCACCCTCCCTATAGCACCCATCTGGGTGGGAAGGGGGAGTGAAGAGACCTTTGAGCTGCCCCCCTCTCCTGTAGCCTGGAAGTGGGTGGCCCTGCTTGCTTCCCCCAACATGGCAGAGGGTGAAGATCCCCAAGAGGCACACAGGTGAGGCTGGGCCGGTCATGGGATGGGTAGCTGTGGGGGTGACAGCCCCTCACCAGGTGTCCAAAATCCCCATGCCCAACACAATCGGGAGACTGAGCTACATGCAGGAACATGCATGGCCAGACAGACATACATGCATGTCCAGGCACATGTGGGGGATGGGCTGGGGGGGGGGTAAAAAAAATCAGAAAATAGATCCAAAAAAACCCCATATATGTCATGATATTTGGGACCTGACTCATGATTTTTGATCTCTTGAAGTTGGTAATAGTGGGGTCTTCTTTGCCCAGGAGAGCAGCAGGGCGCCACAGAGAACGGAGTGGTCGGGAGAGAGCAGTCAGTCGCAATTGGTTGGCTTTGGGGGGTATTGATCAAGCTGGCATTCTTTTCCTGTTGCCCTTTTTGTTGTGAGCTGGAAGTGAGAGAGAAGCTCAGTCATTCTTCTGGCGCATCTAAAATCCTGACAGTCCTGCACTGCTGCTGTGCTCCTGGTTTTAGCACACTTCAGGGTCCTTCTTCTAGCTGTGGATCTCCCTCGGCTGCCTCAGGCACAATGCTCGAGGCAATTTGGGCCACTCTTATCCCCAGCAAGAGGGTAAGAAAACTTGGGGATGGAAAATGGGGGCGGCGGGTGAGGAGGAATGCAGGGGCTAGTTAATGGAAAAGGGCAGGTGTTGCAGAGAAGATCCTTTCCAGATCTGTGTTACGACTGTAGAGAGTCAGCAAAGGGGATCAGTAGAGAGGACAGTAATAAACCCTGAAAAGCCCAAGGAAGAGAACAGAGCTGGGGAGAAGAGCTAGAAGAAAGGGTGGGGGACAAACTCAGCAAGCTGAACAGATCAGGGTCAGAGTGTGGGAGGAGAGAGGAGTGTATCCTGGCTTTCGTTAATACATAGTCACCTTATTCCAGCAGTGCTTCACCCCTATCCTGCAAGCCTGGGATGAGTGAGGGCATCATCCCTGGGGCCCCATCAACATCTGGAGAGAGGGAATGTGCAGAGAGAGAATGGGGCGAGGAGTGTTACTAGGAAGCAGACGTTGAGTGAGGGCAGAGAGTAGATGAGAATGGGGTGAAGGTGGGAGAGAGAGACTTGGTGTGAGGAGAGAGTACATGAGGGTAGTTGATTTAATGGAGGGGAGAGGGGAAGTGAATGGGGTGAGGAGGCTATATTTGGAGGACCTGAACTAAGTCCCCCCTGAACTCTGTTAATTACATCTTCACATTTTCTTGGTGTCCCTAGGATATTTAGGGGCTGGAGTGCAGGAAGGCAACAAGCAGGAATAAAGGGACTTTTGTTGCTGTGATGTTGCCATCAAACGGTGGTTTAAGATTTAATCAATAATAAGACACTGGGACTTTCCCCCAGAGGCCCCCATAAGTGCTTCACAGCTCATAGCCAATTGTGGGACAGTGGTGCCTGGGAAAGTTAGTGGCTGGTTCAACCTGCCAAAACTGTAACTTGCAGAGTAAGTTAATTCCTAGGGCAGGAAGTTGATCCTGGCTCCAGAGCTGCTCAGTATGCCCCTTCCTGCCCTTGAACCTCCCATTTGCTCCATGTTCTTGATAACCATGGAGTCTGAATAAGAACACACCCCAGCCTCATGTTCTTGATAACCATGGAGTCTGAATAAGAACACACCCCAGCCTCCAGAGCACTCAAATACTGCCATCGAGATGTAGTTACCCATGGGGCTGTGCAGTCCAGGTTCTTACTTCGAGTGATTGCTCATATGCATTCCACTTAGGTGTGTGCGCGCCCTTGTGCACGGCTCTTGGAGAACTTTTATCTAGCCGCCCCTGCAGGGGCCGGTCTCAGCGCCCCCTGGAGTGCTGCCCTCATGCGGCGGTACATATAGCGCTGACAGCCCCTCCCCTCCTCAGTTCCTTCTTTCCGCCCGTGACGGCTGGTTGAGAACAACCCCTGCTCTTCACAGGTTTTCTTCTTGCCTGTAAAAGTGAGTAGTTAGTTTAGTAGTTCGTCCTGAACTAAGTTAGTTTATAGTTAGTTAAGGTATTAGTTAGTTAGGGGAGTCTTTGGGCTCGGGGCGACCCGGCCATGCCGGGCTCGCCCGGCTTCAAGCCATGTGCTAGCTGCGGAAAGGTTTTCTCCGCTAGCGACCCCCATGACCATTGTCTAAGGTGCTTGGGGGAACAGCACCGTAGGGATTGGTGCAGTATATGCAAGTCCTTTAAGCCTCGTACTCAGAAGGAGAGGGAGGTGAGGCTTAGGGCTTTTCTTATGGAGTCCGCGCTGAGTCCGGCATCCGAGCCATCACGGACTACCCCGGTACCGAGCGTGTCCTCGGTGCGGAGTGCACCGCCGGCACCGGGTATCCCGGTGCCGAGGAAAAAGAAGTGCCGCACGCGCTTGCAGCGCTCCTCTGCACCGCAGGAGCGGCCGGGGTTGAGCTCGGAGGTGCTGTTGCTCTCCGACGTGCTGCCGGCCCCTGCTCCGGCACCGGCTCTGGCACCGGCACCAACCAGGGAGGTTCCCCCGACTCCTGGGAGTGGGGGACCCCCTGTTCAGGACCCTTTGATGCCGGAGGCATTTGAGGCGGCACGAGCCTTGTTGGCCTTGCCCACGCCTCTGGCACTCTCTCGTCTGAGAGAGTCAGGGCCTGTGTCCCGGGGCAAACCCGCGCTGGGTGTCCCCGAAGGGTGGGTGGCCCCGGCACCGGAGGATCGGCCGCCCACCACCCGACGCCAGAGAGTCGAGCTTGGAGGCTCCTCTCCCTCTTCGTCTTCCAATGAGGCATCGCGGCACCGTTCCGGATCGTGGCGCTGCTCCAGGTCACGGCGCCGCTCGTCGACATCCAGCTCCAGCCCGGCACTGAGATGGCACTCTCGGCACCGCTCCCCAGCTCCGCGGAAGAGACAACACAAATCGTTCCTGTCCCGGTACCGGTCTTTGTCGTCGTCAGCGTCGCCCTGTCGGCCCCGCAGACATCGTCACTCCTCTGGGTCATCGCGTGGCGAGTCCTGGAGCGTTTCTTCATGGCGTCATCGATGGCATCGTTCTCCTGGCTCAGGATCCCGGACCCGATGCCAGGAGCAGGTACTGTCACCGGCACCGCAGCCGGCACCGCTACCGGTACCGGCAGCAACTTCTACGGTGGCACCGACGTTACCCTTGGCACCGGTGCTGCCCCTGAGCTGGTCCCAGGGCCCCTGGCAGTGGCCATTGTAGGGTCCATGGGCGGCTCAGATGGGGCAGGGAACTATGTCGGCCCCTGCCTCGGTCACCTAGCTACCTCCCCAAGAGGCACCTTCGGTGCAGGAGGGTGACCACTCCTCCTCCGAGGAAGAGGAGGAGGACCCTGGGGAGGGCCCCTCTACTGGACCCCGCCACCTGTCCTACTCGTCGTCGCCAGACGAGGCGGCCATAAGGAACCAGGGGACCCCTCTCATTGACTTCAGGGCTCACCAAGAGCTTCTGAAGCAGGTGGCCTCGAACCTTGGCCTAGAGGTCAAGGTTCTGGAAGAAGAGGTGGACCCCCTCTTCGGACGTGTGGGGACTCAAGGACCGTCAAGGGTAGCCCTCCCCGTCCACGAAAGAGTCTTGCACCTGGCTAAGGCCGTCTGGCAGACCCCTTCCTCGGTTGCCCCCACGTCTAAGGGCACCGAGAGGAAGTATTATGTGCCAGCCGAGGGGCACGAATACTTATATGCGCACCCTGCCGCGGGTACTCTGGTGGTGGATGCTGCCAATCAAAAGGAAAGGCAGGGTGCTCAGAGCGCCTCCCCTAAAAACAAGGAGGGTAAGAGATTAGACCTTTTTGGCAGGAAGGTCTGCTCCACAGGGGCGCTCCAGTTCAGGGTGGCCAATCATCAGGCCCTCCTGGGCAGATATAACCTGAACTTGTAGGACTCTAGGAGGAGGTTTGCAGAGTCCCTACCCCAGGACCAGGCTGCGGACTTCGCCGTGGTCCTGGAGGAAGGTTTGACTGTGGCCAGTGCAGCCCTCCAGACTGCGTCAGACGCTGCGGACACGGCCAGTAGGGCAATGGTGTCCGCCGTTGCCATGCGGCGGGCAGCGTGGCTGCAATCCACGGACCTGTCACAGGAGGTGCAGCACTCCATCCAAGATCTGCCATTTGATGGAGCCGCCCTCTTTTCGGAGAGGACGGATGAGAAGCTGCACGCCTTGAAAGACTCAAGGGCAACGCTGCACTCCTTGGGTATGTACACACCCCAGGTAGCGAGGTTGCAAGCCCACCAGCAGCTGCAGCAGCTGCCGCAGCGGCAGCGACCTAGGCCATCGCCTAGGCCTTTCCCCCCCGCGAGGGGCAGGGACAGGAACAGGGGCTCTGGACGGCGCGACCGCACAGCGTCGTCCAATTCCTCCCTTAAAGGACCCTCTCAGGGCTTCAAGGGCAAGAGACACTTTTGACGGTGCGCCCGAGGGTGGCACCGTCTCATGTTCCCTGGGTTGCTCCCCACCTTTCCGGGACAGGCTAAGACCTTACCTCGGCCTGTGGCGGTCGATAACATCGGACCGCTGCGTCCTCAAGACTGTGCGCTGGGGCTACGTTCTTCAGCTTCTGGCCTTCCCTCCCCACTCCCCCCCCCCGTCCCTCTTCAGGGACCCCTCTCACGAGCAGTTACTCCTTCAGGAGATCCAATCCCTCCTACTCAAAGGAGCCATAGAAGCGGTTCCACCGCTCGAGGTGGGGAAGGGGTTCTACTCGAGGTACTTCCTCGTCCCCAAGGCCAAGGGAGGCCTCAGGCCTATACTGGACCTGCGCAGGCTCAACAGGTTCATAAGAAAGCTGAAGTTCCGCATGGTGTCCCTAGCGTCCATCATTCCTGTACTGAACCCAGGGGACTGGTTTGCCGCCCTCGATTTGAAGGATGCGTACTTCCACGTTTCCATCCTTCCCGCCCACAGGCTGTTCCTAAGGTTTATGGTAGCTGGTGCCCACTACCAATTTACGGCCTTGCCCTTTGGCCTGTCTTCCTCCCCCAGAGTGTTTACCAAGTGTATGGCAGTGGTGGTGGCCTTCCTGAGGCGCAGGGGGGTCCAGATATTTCCCTATCTGGACGATTGGTTAATAAGGGGCAAGACCAAGTCGCTGTTGCGCGAGGCGGTCTCCTTCGTCCAGACCACTTGTCATGCTCTGGGGCTGCTCATAAACGAGCAGAAATCGACGCTGTGTCCGGTACAGCACATAGCGTTTATAGGGGCTTCCCTAGACTCGGTGTGGGCCAGAGCCTCCCTCCCACGTTCGAGGTTCGAGGCCATGGCAGCGATCATATCGCAGCTTCACAGGTGCCCCACGACAACAGCCAGGCAGTGCCTGCAGCTGTTAGGCCACATGGCCTCGTGCACCTATGTGGTGAGGTTGGCCCGCCTCAGGCTCAGGCCCCTCCAAGGTTGGTTGGCCAAGGTTTACGTACCCAGCAGGCACGCCCTGGGCAAGGTGGTCATGGTGCCCCCTGCGGTGTTGGGGTCACTGAACTGGTGGTCGGACCCCGAGATTGTGTTGGAAGGGATTCCCTTCAGGGTCTCCACCCCCTCGGTCACTCTGATCACGGACGCATCAGACCTGGGGTGGGGAGCTCATATCACCGGTGGCTTGACCACGCAGGGACGCTGGTCCCAGGGAGAGACTGCCCTCAATATCAATGTCAAGGAACTGAGGGCAGTCAGACTGGCATGCAAGGTGTTTCGACACTCTTTCCTGGGGAGAATGGTGCAAGTATTAACAGACAATACCACTGCGATGTATTATATCAACAAGCAGGGGGGAGCGTGCTCCTCGGTTCTGTGCCAGGAGGCACTTCGTCTTTGGGACTTGGCGGTGAGGTACGATTTCTGTTTAACTGCCTCTCACCTCCCAGGGGTCAGGAACGACGAGGCGGACCGCCTCAGCAGGTCGTTTCCACCCCGACACGACTGGTTGCTGCATCCGGAGGTAGCGGCCAGGATTTTCCGTGAGTGGGGTGTTCCCCATCTGGACCTGTTCGCGTCAGCTTGGAACACGAAGTGCCCAAGGTTTTGCTCGCTCAGGGGTCGCGAGCCGGGCTCCCTTTCAGATGCGTTCCTTATCAAATGGACGGGGACCCTCATGTACGCGTTTCCCCCCTTCCAGCTCTTGCCCAGGGTCCTCTTGAAAATCAAGAGGGACAGAGCGGATGTAATCCTGATCACCCTAGCATGGCCGAGACAGTACTGGTATTGCCTGCTTCAGGACCTGTCGGTCGCTCCCCCGATCGAGCTCCCGAGGAGACCGGACCTGCTCTCCCAGGACCACGGTCGCCTGCTGCATCCCAACCTGGAATCCCTGCACCTGACGGCCTGGAGGCTCTCTGGTTGATGGAGGAGGAGAGAACCTGCTCGGAGCAGGTCCAGCGCGTGCTGTTGGGAAGCAGGAGGCCCTCCACGCAGATTGCCTACAGGGCCAAGTGGAGGAGATTCACCTGCTGGGCGGAGTCGCGGGGTGTAACCCCCGGTACATCCCCCGTGCAGGCTGTCCTGGACTACCTGCTGCAGCTTAGGCTACAGGGGTTAGCGCTAGCTTCCCTCAGGGTGCACCTAGCGGCCATCTCGGCGTTCCACCAGCCGTTGGAGGGGCGGTCCCTGTTCTCCCACCCCATGTCGGTGAGGTTCCTCAGGGGGTCGAAAGGCTATATCCGCAGGTCCATGACCCGGTGCCTCCCTGGGATCTGAACCTGGTCCTCGATAGACTGACGGGGCCCCCCTTTGAGCCCTTGGCCACCTGCCCCTTGCTGGTCCTGTCCTGGAAGGTGGCCTTCCTCGTGGCCATTACCTCGGCTAGGAGGGTCTCTGAGCTAAGAGCTTTGACCTCGGAGCCCCCCTATACCGTGTTCTTCCGGGATAAGGTACAGCTGAGGCCTCACCCAGCGTTCCTGCCTAAGGTAGTCTCCCGGTTCCATTGTAACCAAGGTATTTTCCTCCCCGTGTTTTTCCCTAAACCGCAGGGGTCCGAGGACGAGAGGAGACTACACACCCTCGACGTGAGGAGGGCGCTGGCGTTCTACCTGGACAGGACGAGGCCGTTCCGAAAGACCACGCAGCTTTTCGTCGCGGTGGCAGAGAGGATGAGGGATTCCCTGGTGTTCACGCAGTGCATTGCCAAGTGGATTACCGCTTGCATCCGGATCTGCTATGAGCGTGCGGGCGTCCAGCTTCCTGGACCAGTGACGGCGCACTCAATGAGGGCCCAGGCCGCGTTGGCGGCCTTCCTGGAAAGGGTCCCCCTGGATGACATCTGCAGGGCTGCCACCTGGTCTTCGGTGCACACCTTTGCCACGCACTACGCTGTCGTCCAGCATTCGAGGGAGGACGCGCGAGTGGGCAGGGCCGTGCTGAGGGCAGCTCGCCGTTGACTCCTACCCGCCTCCAGGTAAGTCTCATTATTCACCTAAGTGGAATGCATATGAGCAATCACTCGAAGTAAGAAAACATAGTTACTTACCAGTAACTGTTGTTCTTTGAGATGTGTTGCTCGTATCCATTCCACACCCACCCTCCGTCCCCGCTGTCGGAGTTGGCAGAAAGAAGGGACTGAGGAGGGGAGGGGCCAGCAGCGCTATATGTACCGCTGCATGAGGGCGGCACTCCGGGGAGCGCTGAGACCGGCCCCTGCAGGGGCTGCTAGATAAAAGTTCTCCGAGAGCCGTGCATGAGGGCGCGCACACACCTAAGTGGAATGGACATGAGCAACACATCTCGAAGAACAACAGTTACTGGTAAGTAACTATATTTTTGCCATGCTGCAGCTCTCGTTGCTCAGCACCTTAGCTGGGACATGGAGGAAGCAGGCCCCTCACAGGGAGTCTGTGTATATTGTAACCAAGCTGGCAATGGAGACTGAGAGGATTGCTGTATTTTATTATTAACTCAAAAGAATGGACTGCAGCAGCCAGTTCTGTTGTCCTAGCTCATCTGGCCTCAGACAACTGCAGGGCCAGTGCCCTCCAGGAGTTTAAGAGCTGCTGCACCAAGGTACCACCCAGCAGGAGCCTTGCACAAACATGGACTCAACGATCGCATTTTGTTTGTGCTCTAGTAGCTGCTGCAGTGACAGGTCATTCTCCTGAGTCAGCTCCTTCCTGCTGTTGCATTACACGGGGGGAGGTTGAGCTTTGGGGGTTTCATCCCAGGCTGCACAGCTGTGAGCATGGAGTTGTTAAAATCCACTGCTGGGTGCCACTGTGAGAGTCTTGTGCCCTTTGATATCACTGAACTTGTTGCTCTTGAAGTTTACTTGGAACTGCCTTTGGCCGCTCTTGAAGGGAGTGATTTGGAAAGTGATGCTGGTCCTTTCTTGGGGTCTGAGGGTTCCCATGCTAAATAGGGGAAATAATGATGACTTCATGTAAAATACGTGCTCTGCCTAGCTCTGCCTTCTGCTCCCCTCACTGGCTGCTATTCCTTGCCGCCTAATCTGCTGTTTTCCCAGCTCTCCCTCTGGAAGACAGTGTTCCCACCACAACTGGCTCTCTCTCCACTAATAACTCAGCATGCTTTATTTACTTCCCTCACTGAATTCCAGTGATAAGAGTTATGTACTCATGGTGAGGGAAAAGACCCAGAGATTCAATGATGGGCCTTACTACCTATCTTTCTGAGCAGCCAAGCAAAAGAAAATATCCCTTTACTTACTGACCGCTGAGCTGTTCTTTGAGTAGGCCACTGCCTTCCATCGTAAGAACACAGTCTCACACCGGGTCATTGAGGTGATTGGCAATTACCACTTGCAGTGTAAATGGCTGCTTCACCACAACTGGTGTTAAGATCTGAAGAGAGAGACCAGAATGCACTTCATGTGATTTTTAAAAGAGATGGGCAGGTGCTTAGGGGATTATTGCCATGTGATTTGGTGCCATGGTCATTCAGCCAGACCAGGAACAACATACAGAGTGCAGTGCAAGCTTTTCCCATGCCACCCTCTGCCTGCATGATCATTCCGTGTCTGGAGGGGCCCCTCCTACAGGTAAGAGAAGGAAGTTGAGTCTCCATTGCCCTTTTAGCCCTCGCCTTCCTGCTGAGAGCAGCAATTGGTATCAAATGCAGTGTGGAGACTTATCCCACTAGGAGCAGGACTGAGAGCACCAGCTCATTTGATACAGGCCACTGAAATCATCAGAGGGGAATGAATGCTGACCTGGCCCATATGGAATAAGAGTTGAGAGGTCCAGTTTCCTAGGCCTATAATCCACATAACCATATGAGGGATGTAAGTGCTGGGAGAGGCCAGGGCTGAGCAGTGCTTTGGTGGTGGGGATGTATCTGTCCCGATAGTCACCATGGGGAACTGCAGAAATTTCCCTTTGCGCTCTCAGGATTTGGCTTTTCCTCCTGCAAGTGAGTGGCTCCTATGAAGTGAAATCAGTTCCATACCCCAGCTGTGACTGGTGTCAGTCTATTTTCGGGTTTGTGTCAGAGGGAGAGTGCACTAGCTTGCTGTACGGAACCTACAGCTGCACACTAAAACCCAGGTCTCCCACATCCTGGGTGGGTGCTCTAACCATTGGGAATTCTGACATAAAGGCAGGAAGGAGGCACCACCAGCACCTGTGTTTTTTGTCTGCTTTTGGTTTTGCAGGGCTGGCTTGGCTTAGGTGACTAACTCCATGAGAGGGTGCCTAGCTGTGAATCCTGAGTGAGACAGGTGCCTGACTCCCTTTGAGGGAGTTAAGCCAGGTCTGTTGATGCTCCTTGGCAGAAATCAGTGGTAGAGCAGGGAATTGAAGCTGGGCCTTTGTCTCAGACTAGTGTACTAACTCCTAGACCATCCTTCCTCTCACTTCGTTTTGCTTTCTGAGGTACTTTACTGGATCATGATGCATCTAAAAATGTACCAGATCTTCACCACCATGTGCTCTGTGTAGATATTGCCCTGAAGTGACCCAGCAAGAGGTGGGAACAGGCACTGTGCTCCAGTACCAGCCCACTCCCACTGCTACAGTATTTCCCAGCTGGGGCTAATGCAGGGGAGTGGGAAATGCAACTTTTTTTAACATTTGTGCCTGCCTCACCCGTGTTCCTATACCCTAAGTTGCTGCCTCCAGCTCCTCATTCTCTCTTCCTCCCAGAGCCACTAACGGGTTCCTTTTCCAACAGTCCATATACAGCACAGGGCTGGGGGCAGCTTCAGGGGAGCGTGAGCTGAAGCTTACCCTACCTACTTCTGTGTGTCAGCAGTTGGAGGACATGAAAGTCCTGTCCAAATCAAAGTAGTCTTTCAATGGGACAAAGGTGTGTCTACAAGCAAAGAAATACCTGTGGCTGGCCCATGCCAGCTGGTTGGGCTGTGGGGCTGTTTCACTGCTGTGTAGACTTCTGCGCTTGGGCTGGAGCCTGAGCTCTGGGACCCTCCCACCCTGCCCAGCTCCAGCCCAAGCCCAGATGTCTACACAGCAATGAAACAGCCCCACAGCCCGAGCTGGCTAGCACGGGCCAGCTGTGGGTGTGCAGTTGCTGTGTAGACAGACCCTCAAGGGCCAAGTGTGCAGACTAGGGCTTGCGGGGTCTTGCTACAGCACTATAAATAGGCATGTGACGATCCTGCTTGGGCTCTGAAATCCACCTGTCTCTCTGCTTTCAGAGCCTGATCTTGAATGTCGTGGCTATTTTTAGTGCTATAGCCTGAGCCCAAATCTACAGCCCTGGGCTCTAAGCCTGGCTGCTACCAGGCTCTGTAGACATCCCCCAAACCATTTCACCAATGGAAAAAATAATGAAGCTACACATTAAAATAATTACAAATTCTCTTCATGTCATTTGCTATTCACCTTCTCGCCACTGGAGATCCCCATTTACGAAAACCAGATGAGCCAGTAGGGCTCGTGCCTTACCAGTGGGTATGTCTACACTGCAATTAAACACCTGTGGCTGGCTTGGGCCCTGGGCTCAGGCTAAGAAACTACTTAATTGCGGTGTAGGTGTTCAGGCTCGGGCTGGAGCCTGGACTCTGGGACCCCCTGATGGGGGAGGCACTACAATGAAATAGTGCCTTAGCCCGAACCTGAGTCAGCTGGCACAGGCCAGCCCAAGGTGTTTAACTGCCGTGTAGACATACCCAGTGTTTTCCTATCCCTAGAGCACTGATGGCTGTCTGTGCCAAGCTTGTAGAGCCATTCAGCTAGCTGCAGTCAGCAGTTGCTCACCCATTTCCTTACAGGTAAGCTTGGGATTGGATCAGAAGCACTAGCAGCATATGGATTGAAATAGCTGGATGAGGTATTTCAGAGTCTTTAGAGTCAAAGATGAGTGGGTGCCAGGAACTTCCAAACTCTAATCCCAGTTACCCACTGGCTGCCTTTGGACATGTCCCAGTACCTCTATCAAATGTGGAGAGCGGTGCTCCGCTCTCTGCTGGAGGCAGTGAACGTGTACAGGTCACTGAAGAGTAGAAGTGCTAGTAATGATAAGACTCTTTCCATCAAGTGAGAGTGAAGGAGGCTGTGCCTAAACTACCGTGGGCAAAACACACACTCTTCCCTGTGTTCTGGAAGAGCAGCATTTGGTGAGGGTTCTCCATTCCCTGCAAGACCTCCTGGCACAGAGCTACCTTTGTAGAGGAACAGTTCTCCCCTCCTCCCCACCTCCATGGCTGTGGCTTTCCATCCCTAAGGGAAGCAGTTAACTACCCAAGACCGCCTTACGTTAATGATGATAGCAGGGTAAGCCAGCGTGATGATCTTTTCCACAAGCAGCTTCTCCAAGGTGGTGTTCTCCTCCCCCATGGCAGTGACGCGAACCAGCTTGTCTTGGGACAGATGGTTCCTATATTGGGAGTATGAGATCATCCATGGAATGATCTTCTCTACAAACAGAACAGATATTCACAGTACTGTAGGCCAGGCACGCTGGGCTCCCCTGATACTCCCTAGTGCTTGCGGGGCTGACTTCCTGAGCCCATACAGTGCCCCTACAGGCCCTGCAACAAGACTGGAGCAGCAATGAAAGTTACCTTCTTTGGGACAGAAACTGATGTACATTATTTCCTGCCAGAACGGAGGCAGGAGAGTGCCACAGTGCAGCATGGATTGAGCGCTCACACTTAGCTTTAAATCCTTATGCTCAAAAGCCAAGTTACAAGCCAGCAGCATCAGTTTGATGTCCCGACCAACCTCAGGGGACTCAGCCAGTTTAAACTTCAGAGAGGTTTGTGCCTCTTTTAGTGGCTCCTGGTCATGGTTCTGTCCTGTGGTGGGGCAAGCTGGTGAGAAACCCCCTGCTGCTGGCAGAAGCCTGTTAGCTCTGGACTCTCTGGTGTCAGAAGCTCTCATTATTTTGTGCTGTGCTGGGCATGTGCCTAGGCACTCATTCCAGACATGGAAATTCATGCAGGAAGAAATACAGAGGATTTGCTTTGCAGATCATTTCTCTGTGGTTGCTTATAAGCCCCTTGGGACCTGATGGAACTGCCATGCTAGGGTTTAGCCCATGGGAGTCACTGCATTAAGGTGAGGCCCAGGGGAGCCAGGAAAGGGCAGCCAGGTTACCAAGTGGCGTGCGGGAGCCAGAAAGGTTATGCTGCTATGTTGAGTAGGCCTCTCCTTGTCACCTCAACATGCAGGTCAGTTACGTTCAGTTACAAGGAAGAGCCCAAGCTGAGGGAAGGGCGTGAGGTGGGTGCTGCAGTCCCAGAGAAGATGACCTCTTGTTGCTCTCCTCTCACCTCTGAACCATGCATTGGAGGGGGTGAGGTTGCTTCTGCCAGGCTCTGATTGCAGACAACATTCATTATTGTCAGTTTGAAAGATTTTTCTGCAGCCTTGAAGTGTCCTTCTTAGTTGCAGTTACCCTGGGGGACCAGAGGGCCTGAGCAGAGGACAAGGGCTTGGCATTTCCATTCCTGGGATACCTAGCAGGGTGCAGCCTACCCTTTCCACCCCAGAGCTGAACACAGTGACCAGCAGCCAATTCTCACCACACGCTATTCTTGCTGTCAGCGGCCAAGATCCTTCCTGTGGGATCATAGAACTCATCAATAATCAGGTCTCCGTCTTTTTTGTGGCCTGACTCAAAGTTGGTAATGATGCGGGTGGGGATCCCCAGGCATCATATCACTGGGAAGAGGAGAGGCATGTTACACCTGCTGGGCTAGTGTTGATTCCCCAGGGGGATCTCCACGGGATTCCACAGCCTATGACAGAATAGATATGACCCACCTCTTTGCTTTACCCATAGCAGGAGCGTCAAACACCCAGTACCGAGGAGCAGATGGACCAGAAACCTCCCCTCAATTTGTGTATGAATCATTTGGCATCTCTGTAGGCTTGCCATCTTGGGTATAAGTGGGATTCTTGTCCTGCCTTTCCAGCGAACACTGAGCCACTTCTCCCGGGGGAGACTGTCCCATTGTGGCTAGTGCATGTGTTCAAGCCCTTTGCTGTGTCAGAACTGCCCTTAAGCTCATTGCATTGCCGAGGCCTGTTCCTAAGGGCACATGTGCAAGTAGCTGGGGACTGTGGCCAGGAAGGCAGATGCAGCTACTAGGACTGAAGGACTGTCCTAACCCAAGTATTTTTGAAGTCAGTGTGAGCAGAGACATCCTCTGTGTCTGAAGGAACCTCCCTTGTCTGGGGCAGAACCCTAAGTCCCCAACGAGTCTTCTTCGGGGGGTCTCTTCTTCTGTCTTTACTGAGAATTTGAAAGCTTTTTTCCTCTTACACTGTGGGATTCACAGCCCCAGAGTCCTCTTTAGCCCCAGCATGAGTAGCAGGAATGCAGGCATTTGCACAGCCTTGCACAGTGTGCCTAGATTTCTCAGGAGAAGCGCTGGTCAAGTCTCCAGGATCCATCCAATCCCTGGCCTCTTTGCTGACATGACCAATTACAGGACAGTGAAGACCATGAGTCTTTGCCACCATGGGTTGAGTTTGAACAGATGGCTCAGTAATGAGAAGCTCATTGTTATTACTAGCCACAGACACTCCTGCTGTCCTGGAGTTGTGGCAATGAGCTGTGTTATAAACACATTTTATATAGTTGGATTTTTGTTTCTTATTCTCTCTGTGCTAATCCACAGAGTAAACATTAACTTTAATTTTACCGATACACCCTTTGGTGTCCACTTGCCCCACCTGTGCACATCACAGCTGCAAAGACCCAGCATTGTCCATATTTAACAGGCTGGCCTCCTGCAGCATCCCATTGTCTCAGGATAGCAACACTGCCATTCCACTCAGATGGGCAGGTGCCATTGGAGTAGTCTTCACTCCAGTTCCCTCCTAGAACCCCATTGTCATCATTGCTGTTGATCTGGAAAAAAATAGGATACCAAAAGAACCATAGGGGTGGCACAGTTGTTCTGAGAAGGCTGAGCATGAAGGGGACATGTAACCACTACTAGAGCAGCAGAAAGGCCTTTCATGAGTTCTGTGTCTGTACAGTGATAGATAGGGATGTAAGTAACCCTTCACTTACCATAGCACTCATCACCTGACTTATATATACAGGATTATTTCGTAAGGAGTAGTCCTTGGCTGGATCATGCTGGAAGTTTAAGCTCCTGTCCAGTAGCTTCAGACAGATATCTATAATATCCTCCTCAAACTGAGAGAGGAAAGAGAGAAATCTTAGCACTGTGCCCTCCTGTCTGTGAAACGTGACCTAGTCATTTATACAACATGAGCTAGAGAGACCTGCTTCCCATGTTCTGTATTAAATATGTCTATCCCTTCGTATACATGCAGCCTCTTCTTCACTTCCTGAGCCAGACAGCAGCAGCTGGAAGAGCTTTGTATGGCACAGATGTGAAGGGGCATGGTGTAATTTTTTGCAGCTTACATTTTCCCTTGAGAGTTCCATCTGCATGTTTAATCCTGTAGCCCTTTAAATGCAGTGTATCTACAGCATAGTGACTCAGAGCCTCCCATTCTTCCGAGGATTAAATCCTCAGATACATCTGAACTCTCTTTAGGACTAAGCCACCTTTCTACTCCCCCAGTCCTAGGCTGGTGTGGGCCATTTTGGCTTCCAGTTTAACTTGAAGTTTAAAAAAGATTGCTCTAAATTATGTCTCCTAAAGATGGTGCTGCTAGACAAAGATTACACTGTGCTCCAGCTACACTCCACTGCACTTACTGCATACAGTGCAGCTAAAAGAGGGGCCAAGGATCTCGCGCTGTCAGCATGTTCTCAGATTTTACTTGCTCTGAGAAGGTTGTGGTTTTCCCCAAAGATAGCAGTGTAGGCCATGCTTGGTACAGATAAATGCTCACCTTTGGCTGCATTAGCATCTTCTGAAAACGAAGAGCCATACCTAATTTGTGTAATGTGGAACTTATTGCAGCTTTCTTCAACTTTAATGCAGAGGTTTTGCCCACAGGGCAACAGATCACAGCAACATGGCTTGGCTGCTCACATCAAGAGGGAATATTGAATACTGGAACTTCTGCACATCTAATCTCAGCATTACAGGCAAGGGCAGTCAGAAGCCACATGGCACTCCAAGAGCCACAGCTGGCCTCCTCTGTGTGTATGCTCATTTCTTGAAGTGGCAAAGCAGAATGATCCCAAAGTGATGAGCCAGAGCAGCAGGCCTCGTTTAGCAAGGGGATCTGGCAGCAAATTTTGTCCTTGAATCATACAAGGGTTTCATCCCCAAGAGGCTGCTGGGAAGGCCCAGTTTACCTGTCCATAGTCCAAAGACATGGATGGATCCAGTTCTTGTTTCCCTGGTAGATTAAGCCATAATCATTCATTACATATTCCTGTCTTCCAGCCTCACTTGCTAGATACACTTCATCAGCTGAAAAATTGGAACACAAAGAGCTGGGAAAGTACAGAAACTGCCACCTTTCAGGCTTTTCCTCTTTCTGCCAGTGTTGCTTCCATAGCTCACAAGTTCTATAGTATCAAAGCTCTTTAGAACTCACAGTGGAAGCAGCATTAACAAGGAGCTGAGATAGGAATGGTTAGCTTTCCATTCCAGTGCTGGAGTTCAAGGGCAAGTCACATACCTGGGCACCAAGCATTGAAGAGCAGGACGAATTCCCCCAGCTGGTAGGAGGAGACGTAGCCTGTACCAGAATTAATGTGAATCTTCAGACGGTACAGGCCAATGACTGCATTGGCTAGAGCACACAAGGTGATTTCCATGGAACTGGGACTCTTTGATACACAGGCTGCCCTCCAGCTGTTCCTGGGGCCTAACTTGGCCAAAGGGAATATAGCCTGAGTTCTGGATGACCTCTCAGGCCATGGCCCTTTGGGAGAGAGATGGGAAGGTTAAACACACTCATAAGACAGATCAGGCACACAGTTTTGTGTTGGAGTCATAAGGAAGGGCGGGCAGGCAGAGCCCTCTGGCACTTACTGAAATAACGGGGTGGGTGGGCAGACTCAGTGTTTATCAGGAATCTGCCTGCAACAGAGCTAGCCTCCAGGCAACCTAATGCACACAGCTGGCCATAGTAGGTGGTGTGGTTGGCTACTCTGACTGATTGGTTAGAGGTGTCAGCAGATGGGCTCTTAACACCCAGCAGCTGCTCACTGTACTCATTCTACAACTGCTGTATTTGTTCCTGACCTTGCTTGGTCTCAGTCCTGCCGTTGCTGCTACCTTGGACTCAGCTATGCTCCAGGTACTCTGATCCAATGCCTAACTTTGGCTCTGGCATCTAGCTTGTGCCTTCTCTAATTGCTAGGCCTGACTCCCCATGTCCCAGTCATTTATAGCAGAGGGGTAGAGGGACAGGCAAAGTTCTTTAGTGAGGGCTATTTCTCAGACTAGGAGGAGGGTTTCCCCTCCCTTGGTCTCTGCAAGGACTATCCTAGCTCTTACCTGTCTCTGCGATGAAGTGGATGGTGTCTGCTTCTGGCTGGTATCCTTGGAAGTGCAGCGTGATGGAGAATGGCTGCCCACTCCTCACCGCCAAGCGCTGAGTGGTGATCTCTGCTCTCTGGCGTTGCAGGTTGTTTCTGTAGCATTGGAAGTCTGTGAACACAGCCTCCAGCCCTTGGGCTAAGAGAAAGTGGAGTTTCTTCAGTCCTGTTGAACCAGCTTCATTCAGTGTCATAACCCCACACTTGCTTTCCAGAATCTGATATCCTTGCCTTAATGCTTTTTTGTGATTAGTTAAGGATTTGTTTTAGTATTCCACACCATAGGAGGTGCAGAGTGCTTGAAGAGCTATAGGAGAACATGAGAATCCTGACTAGCATGATGTCTTGAGGTTGAAGGGAACACACCCAAAATGTGGCAAATTGGTGTTTACCTGGGCCACTAGGTGCTTGGATACCATTGGGATAAGGCCTAGATAGACCAAACAGCCACTATCCTAAGGTGCTCTCTCCTTTATATAGCCCCCATAGGTATCTTATGATGTCCTTGCCAATTATCATCCATCTGTGGCCTCTCCTTCCTTGCCAAGATCACTGAGCAGCACAACTTCAACAGCATCTGACATCTTCCAGTTTTCATGCACCACTGCTCATGTTCCAGGCCAGACCATGCATGCTATAGACACTGTTGGTCTCAGTGGTTGATAGTCTCCTCATGGAAAGGGACAGAGATGGGATACCTCCGCTAATTCTGCCAGACTTTCCAGCAGCCTTTAATATAATATAATATTGCTCATTAGGTGATATTAACACATCTACTGGACCTGGCAGAAAGTGAAGGAATCACCTTAAAGGTGGTCTGGCATCTCTCCAAAAGGAAACAAGAAGATGACAGTGGGTGACAGCTCTTCCTTGCTAAGGGTTTCCAGCTGTCTGCTCCCACAGGCTTGTTTCAGTCTCCTTTTTTTCCCCTTCCTTTTTGCCATATGTGAAGCCTCTGGGTGGAACTGTGATCTGAAACAGACTGATGTCATCAACATGCTGTGGATGGTCGGTCTTGTCTCTGCATCAGACACCAATTGAACTTCTTTCCTTACTCTCCTACTGTGTTGCAGAGAGAATCTGCCTGACCTTTGTTCAGGTCCCTAAACTCAAGATGGGGATTAGGCTGACTGGCAGAAGAATTTTGAGGCTCTGGCAGTTTATAACACATCCACTCTCTCAAGGATGTCTGTCACAATGTTGGAGCCTTATTACCCTGATTTCTGCTTTTGGACTCCCAACGACCCAGCCTTCTCTCTAGTCTGCTGCAGCAATGCACTCTGCCTAGGATTTAGCCCAAAGATTGCTCAGACTTGCCCACTAGCTGGCTTACAGTGTGGCTGCCTGCCACCTGAGCAAGAACTACCAAGAGTCCTTTGTTTACTGGCAGCCAGTGCTGACTCCAAAGTGCAAACTGCAGGGTAAAATTTCAGGTAGCTGGGGTCTGACACCTCAGGCATGCTTTTCCTCTCTCTGAAAGGCCTCCCCACCTGCATTTGCCTGAGATTCCCATTTTAAATAAAAAGGGACCTGGGGGAATGCAATCAGGGTGTTCTTGGGAACATGCTATTACCCTTGCACTTCCCTCCTGCCAGAAAACTGTGGGTCAGACTGGGGGAGGAGGCATTAGAAATTCCACCCCAAATTCCAAGAGCATCCCCTCCCCCATACCAGAGTTGCTTGATATTTCTGCTCAGTTCCTGCAGTGAGAGAGTTAGTAGGGTTGGCATTAGGTGGCAGGATTAATTTCCCACTGAGACGAATAGGGCAGCTAACACAACTATTGTGCATTAGTCTGCCTAAAACAAGTGGTTTTGCTTCTCTTTGGACCATATGTATCAACTCTACCACCACTCCTGTTTGTTCTGTGGACACTGAAGGTCAAGCCCACTATCCTGCTTCAAAAGGCTCAGGCTGTAAAGCCTCTGGAGTTGCCTGGTCCCCTGAAGTTAGTAAGTCAGAAAAGCATTTGGCCCCTTGTTTCACTTTTCAATCCAACAGTAAACGTCCCTTCAGCTTGGCGTTGACCAATTTTTTTTTTTTTTTTTTTAAGCCAGGTCTCTAATGCTACTCGCAGAAAGTGGTTCCAGGGACCACTGTATTGTTGCTGCGTTCCCCTGGTAGAAGACAGGACTGCTGCAGCATAGTTTCGTGTGGTATGCATACCCCTGGGGGTACATGAGACATGGGCAGGGGGTACCTGGGAAAAACAGTGAAGGGGGAGGCAGGTGACAGCAGGTGACTTTTGGGGAAGCCAGGCAGCAGCAACCCGCTTCCCACCCTGTCCCAGTACCCAGATGGAAGGTGTGTGGCAGCCCCTGGCTTCTGGGGAAGCCAATCACAGCTCCCAGCTGGGTGGCAGGCAGCAGCCACCACGGTCCTGGGAAGCTGGGCTGCAGCTGCCTGCTTCCCACCCTGTCACAGCTCCTGGCTGGGAGGCAAGGGGCAGCCACCTGCTTTTGTGGAAGATGGGCGGCAGCTTCCTGCCTAGTCTCAGCTCCCAGGTGGGAGGTGGGCAGCAGCTGCTAGCTTCTGGGGGAGGTGGGCAGCAGCTTTCCCCCCCCCCAACTTCCTGCCAGGGTCCCAGCTCCCAGGTGGGAGTCTGGTGGCAGCCTCCTGTGTCTTGTGAGCTGGTCTCGCAGCTGGGTGGCAACCACCCACTCCCTGGCTGAGCAGAGGGACAGCCTACTGCACCCCTGCTTGAAGACAGGCAGCAGCTGACTCCCCACATCCCTGGGTCCCAGCTGGTGCAGAAGCCGCCTCTTGCCCCAGCTCAGACTGGGTGATAGTGGCCCACCTCCCAGGCTGGCAGGCAGGTGGCAGCTGCCTACAACTTGCCCAGGTGGCAGCCCCTCTCCCTGGCACAAAGCCCAGTGCCCAGAAAACTTGCCAATTTCACTCCTGTGACAGCAGTGAAATTGACAACTGACAGCCTCAGATTTCACTAGTTACCCTCTTTTCCACACATACCCCCTCGCCCTCCTTCCCTGTCTTTTTCTCTCACCTCTTCCTCCTCTCAAATCTATGGCATAAAACTTGGCATGGCGCTTTATATTCCCCATGCTGCTCAAGGCGTCCTAGCTTTGGCCAACATCACCTCTAGCCCAGGTATATACTTGAATTGCACACCCCTCATGTAAAGGTGGTAACCCTACCTACATTAGATCTGACATCTGTCACATCACGGCCTTGTCTATTCAGCCTTTCTTCCAACATATAGCTCACATTAGTCTGTAAATATAAAACCCTGTGGACAGTTCAGTGCTGGGGTAGTTATTACCGCTGTCATGTTAAGGGGACTTGCTACTTAAAAGGTGGAGAAACAGGCCATCCTGTAGCACAGAATCCAATCAGACAGTGCTGATAGACCAGGGATTCCTTCATAACTAGCAAGTGCCTGTGATCCATTCCTTTTGGATTTCTCACCTTGGTTATTTTCTATGTAACTTCTTTGGCTCAAGGTATTGGTCATTGAGCTCCCATTTTGCTGCCCTTCTCCCCACTTTCTATACCTCCTGGAAATCACCTGGCTGCCTGTGCTCTCAGGGCATCCCAATGATATGTCTGCACCTACCTTACTTGTGCTCTCCTCACTAGAGCTGCAGGGTTGAATCTACTTGACTTCTGCATGCTGCTCTGAATTCCACAGCCAAGGCAGGGCGGTCTCACTGATTCCCCTTCATGTACCCCAACTGGTTTGCTCAGGTCGTCAGACTGTTGGCAGTGTTGTTAGCTGATGGAAGGTGGGGCAGCTGCTGGGAGCAAGCCCAGCTCTCCAGAAGGAGGCAAGGAAAATGAGTGTCTGAGAACAAAGGTGATTTACAACTCTTAGAATTCAAGAGTAGGAAAATCACTAAATTTCAGGGGTTTCTTTTCTTAAAACCAACATCTGCTACTAACTCAATTTCCAAATAGCAATAAACAGCCTGTGAAGACAACCACGGAGATGGAGTAGAGATGAAAATTACCTAACAGGGACCTTCTTAGTTCCTCCTCTGAGCACCAAGGCAGGATTGCCCTTGGCGGGGTGGGGAAACGGACCTCTCTGCTATGTAGAGCTATAGATGTGCACAGTGGTTTCCCTAGAAACTGCAACTGAAGAAATGATCTCTGCCTTGAGGACTCTGCATCAAGGTGACATAACATGCTGCTGGGGAGATGAGAAGCCAAGTGGGGCGTGTGTGGAGTCTCTCACTGATTGTGGTTTTGTTTTTTCCTGAGAGCTTATTGTTTGCATTTACTATTTATATTTTACCTACTGGGGTGAAAGAGCAGGTGTGTGCTGGCAGACTTGAAGGAAGCAGATTTTCAGATGGCAATTGTGCTTCCTGATTGCATCTCCTTCCCCCCCAAGAAAAAAGAAAAACCCACTCATAGCAGCCAGAGTGAGCAGTGAGAGGAGAATGAAGGAGGCACAGAGGAATGTAGAATTAGCAGGACACAGGTCCCTGGCAGGAGAACGATGGGGTGAGGGAATCAGAGGCAGAACTATATACTGCTTTAGGTGAGGCCATGGAGTTAGCTGAGCTACAGGGGCTATAAAAGGGGGGGTGACATAGTGTCAGCAGCAGGAAAAGAGGGACTGGGTAGCTGTTTCTCATGTCTGAAGGGTATGTATCTCTGCCTGCAGTGACTCAAGCATGAGTACAAGGCTCAGGGCCAACTGGTTGTGAGTTCTGTACTCGAATTTCACCAATCAATTAACAAGTGTAAACTCCTCAAGCACTAAACAGCCTTAATGTGGAGTCCTAGGGGGTCCCCTTGGATACGCCAATCTAGCAGGCCACCCAGATGGCTGTACCTTTGATGGTCTCACACCAATATTCAGATTACTCCCAGTCCCAAAAAGTTAGTCATTTACCCAGGTGAACTGCACCTTTGTCTTTGGTGTGAAATCTAGATACAGCTTGTAGCCAATGGTATAATAAACTATGTGAAGATTTCTTAAATGGGAAAAGGAAACCAGTGTTCTTTAAAAGGTACATTTACATGCTTTAACACAAGTGAGCTACAATATTTAAGCTTCAAAAAGTAAAAAGCTTCTATAATTGGCAAGCTTTATATGTCCTTTTAGGGTTAACCCAGGCTAAACATCTGGGGATCTCCTACTTCGGCCTAGGGGAAAATGTTGCACACTTCCCTCCTCCTCCCCCGCCTCCCTCTTCCCCCCCCCCCCAGTTCAAGCAGCATACAGATAGTAGTTCCTTTTTTGCTAAAAACTTCTAGCTCCCTCCTGCCCTGTTCTAAGCTGCAAACTCAGCTGATGGCAGGAATCCACTTGCATGATTCATTTTCACGGTGTGTATGGGAAAACTGACCAACAAACCTCTTTCATCCTCTTTAATGATCCGCAATGCAACTGCTCAAATGGTACCGTACCATATAGGATATAGCTGTTATAAGTGAGCAACTCCCAAGTATTCAAAGTCTAAACACACACTTAGAATTTTAATACTTATTTAACAATACTAGTGCAGAGGTGAGCCAGACTGGTTCCAGCTTTGTATCTGTAAGTGCCCAGCTGAGAATGGGGACTTCAGCAAGAGCTGGCACCTGGTCTACCAGTGTTACAGGAAGTGAGGTGGGTCAGGAAGATAGAGAAGGAACTGTATTTGCTTAGATTTATAACATGATTTTAAAAGCACCTGTTCTCAAAGCTACATGCCTTTTTGTCAAAATTAAAACTAGCATCACATTAAAAGTAATGAGCAGCTGCTCCATACCCACAAACCAAAAATAATCGTTTTGCCTTGTTACTTTTTTTGATCCTGTCTCAACTTTCAGTGTGTTTCTTTGTAAGGAAGGTTTTAGTGGAACTTCCCCCTGCTCAGACAGTCTGAGTGGTGCTCTCTCATGCTCAGTCAGCTGAAACTAGGGGGGGCACTTTGTTTGCATGGGCTTTGTATTTGCAAATAAGCACACCTAGATGCTGAGCATAATGGGAAATGGTTAGCATGGCTGGTTTTGGGCTACAAACCAGTTTTGTGTTAACTGCTGGGGTAATGAAATGTTGTCCAATTGTATGAACAGATGTCAGCAAAACTGTGCTTAGCCTGTTATGATAAAATACTTTACCCTAAACTAAATAGAGTGCCACAAAGGTGGCAGACAGATGTTTCAGCATTGTGAAGGGGGGGAGATATGATGAATTGCCTATGGGGACTGCACCAGCCCTGGGAAAGGGCTGCTCCCAGGCATGGAGTGATGATCTCCTCCCATTGTTAAAAGGTAGAATTAACGACTCCTCTTGGAGCCTTTTGTTTCCTGAGAACAGGGACATTGCTTCTGTGCCAGCAGAAGGTTTACCCATGAGCTGAAAGTCACTAAGAGCTGAATCACTGCAAGCTGAGATTCACTAAAGAGCTGAACTATTAGAGAGCCTGGGAAACCTTGCCTGATGACTGACAAAGCTGAGTCAGTTGGCACCAGCGGTCAGCGGGAGCCTGGCGTGGTTGGCGCCAGCCAGGTGTGGTCAGCGGGAGCAGGTGCAGTCGGCACCAACGGTCAGCGGGAGCCTGGCGTGGTCGGCGCCAGCCAGGTGTGGTCAGCGGCTGGGGACTAGGCAAGCCCCGGAGGCAACAGAAAACAGCTACGGAGAAGGCCTGGTCAGCCGGTGGCCAGGGGAAGTTGCAGAGGGGCAGACTGAGCCCCCAACTGGACATTGACACTACGATGGTCAGTACAGGGGAAGGCACGAAGGGGGAGGCAAAGGACATGCCCTGTACTCTGGGGTGGGTTTTAGCTCATTGAGTTCATGAATTCTTGTTCGCACTGGTTCCCAAACCAGTGCTGGGTTATCTCTCTTCTGTTATTAAAAGGTTTACTTTCTCACTCAGACTCTGTGCTTGCGAGAGGGGAAGTATTGCCCTTTGGGGCGCCCAGGGGATAGTGTGTGATTTCCCAGGTGACTGGGTGGGGGCTCGAGCCAGTTTGTTGTTGTATCATTGACCGGGACCCCTAGATATAGAACCTGGCCCTTGCTGCTGCCGACTCTAGCAGAAGGGTTACATTATAGTTCCTGCTAATGGGGGTCAAGTGACTGAGGCTCCCAGCTTTCCATTTATTTATTTATTTATTTATTTTATTTATATATATAATAAAAAAAAGTTTCTCATTGACAATGTGAAATGAATGTATCCTGAAGGTGCGGAAGGCAAAGAAAGATCCCCAAAATTTATTGACTTAATCATGATGATTTTTAAAATTCTCATGGAGGGGTGCACGTGCGTGTGTGATTCTGACTTGTTTTTTGAACAGTTGTGGTTGCCGATACTGAAAAGCAAAACCAACAATATTCCCCTCTACAAACATCTGTCCCCTGTCACTGGCTGGCCTGCTAGGACTGGGTAAGCTAGTCTCAGCCTTGCTTGTGACCTGGCAGACCTTCCCCCTCCAAATGTGCTATTTATAATGACTTACCCAGCAGTGTGTGGTCAGAGATGACCACATGAACTGAGTGGAACAGTCATGGGGGGGGCAAATGCCTCCCTTTCTGGGAGAGCCTAACAAAGGCTGGAGCAGAGAAAAGGTAGCTTGTTGTGAGCTGGGAGAGGAGCCAGCAGAAGGGCTGTTGGAATCAGTATGAAGCCAGGTCTGTTGTGGGCAGAAAAGTACCAGAAGCCCTGCAGGAAGCAGGTAGGCCTGGGGAGAGCAGAGTTCAGCACTAAGTGTTAGTGGTCCCTGGGAGGGCACTAGACAGATCCAGAGGAGGCAGTTTAGTGGATGGTGATAAGTCTCTGGTAATCCTGAAATAAGGTGGGATTTTAGACAGTTTGGGGGAAATTGAGGACTGTGCCCAGCTCAGATGAATAAAAGCCTGATAAGCCAAGCACAGAGGACTGGGGGTGAAATAACTAAAGTGAAAACAAAAACACAGCAGAATTGTTTGGTGCACTGGAAAGCCTGTATGAGGCAACTACTAAGGAACCAGTGCAGAAAACAGTACTGGGGTGGCTGGCTGGTGGGTGCCTTCTTGGTTAGCAGAGAGTGCACCAAGATGGCTGTGGTTGCATACCGCTTCCTCCTTTCTGCTATCTTCCCACCCACTTGTTTTGTCTTCCTTTCTACATAAAGTTCAAGCTCAGTTGCCTTATCCTCAGGATCTTCAGTTAGGACTAGAAGGGACCTTGAGATCGTCTAGTCCAGTCTCCTGCACTCATGGCAGGACTAAGTATTTTCTAGACCACCCCTGACAGGTGTCTGTCTAACCTGAATCTCCAATGACTGAGATTCCACAATCTCCCTAGGCAACTTATTCCAGTACTTAACCAGCCTGACAGATGGGAAACTTTTCCTAATGTAAGGGGTTTATTAGCCCGTTACTGAAACTTAGTGGGTCTTTTAGGTTGACATCTTTTGAGGAAGCAGGACCCTGAAACAGACACGAACTCTCCCCACTGGCCCTGGGGGCTAACTCAGGTCAGTCTGACAGAGTGGGCAGACCAATAAGGGAGCCAGGAGAGTGGGGGGGGGGAGTCCCACCCTCTGTGTGAGCTGGAGCTGCCTGCCTGCCAGCAGCAGCTGGGAAGCCAGAAGAGGAGCACAGAGAGCTGGGCTGACCCACAGCAGCAGAACCAGAGGGGCATCCCAGAGAGCCAAGGGGAGTGGAGCGGAGCTGCACTGAAGCAGAGCAAAACAGGAGCTGGGTGCAGAGGCCAGAGAAGGAGCCCAGAGAGCTGAGCTAGCCCACAGCAGCAAAGCCAGAGGAACATCCCAGAGAGTCGCACAGAGTGGAGCAGGAGCTGTCTGGAGTTGGGTGTGGTGAGCAGCTGGCGGAGCAAGGGGGATGCCAGAAGCCTTGCAGGCCAGACTCAAAGGGGATTGTGAACCTAATGGGGGATGGGGGGAACATTGGGGAAAAGGTCTCTGCTACTAGAGCTTGGGAGTGTGCAGCCACTGCCAGAGCAAGTGTCTGACTCTCTGCATCCCTGCAGTGTAGCCACAGCCTGGACAGTGGGCCTGTGATGTGTGACACAGACTAGGAATCTCCCTTACACCCCAAAGATGCTATTTGTGGTGCCCCTGTGCCAGAGGGCAGTGTGAGGGGTTCCTTTAACCTTTGTTCTCTCACTTTTTGTTTTTGTGGTGTGTTTTTTTTTTTTTTTTTTTTTTTTTATTAATTGCTGTTTAATAAATTGCATTGTATGCAATGATCAGTGGGTCAGGGAAGTGCCCAGTGCTAAGTTAGTACTCCAGCATGGGAACATGCTAGCCCCTGCCCTAAGGGACCACAGCAAGATTGGGGGTTGAGCCCCAGGAATCCTGGGCCCAGCCTTGTCAGGGTTAGAGGGACCCCACCACACAGGAGAGTGGAAGGGGAACCCTCAAGGCAGGCCTGCCTCTGGGTAAAGAGGAGGAGCAAGGGCTAAGATCTCTTTGCTAGCCAACTCCACTGGGGTTGTGTGTAAGCCAGGAACCAGCATATAAGCCAGCAACCCATCTTGGCTTGGTATCCTATCTGTTATGATAAGAATTTTAGCTCTAGGAAGTCAGGCTTCAATCTGAATTCTGCACTATACTACATCTACTCATCCCTTTAGAAAGGAAACCCTTCAGGGCATGGATTTATCTGCCTCCTTGGTGCCTTATCTCTTGTATAGGGCCATGCATACCAGCAGTACTGCATAAGTAGTTATTGAAATTGTTATGCACACTATCTTCCTCCACATCAAAGCACTGGAAACATTTCAGCAATTGTATCCTCAAGCAACTGGTATAGATAGAAGCTAGATACAGTCATGAGTAATAAGGTTCTGCAGCAGTGTGTATAAAAAATCTAGTGTCCTTGGCCTGGATACACTGCACAAAAAGGGCATATTGGTGTTCTCCAGTAATGACATAATGAACTTTCAATAAGCAAAAGATCTTGCAGTGGGCAGAGGAAAGGATTCTAAGATGGACCTTGCCCACTCTAGTGTGGTGACCCAAATCAGTTGTAGTCTGACTCATGTTTGTGCAGAAAGCTTGGACAGCTTCTTAACATGTTCTCACTCTGCTACACCCACCATCTCCTCCCCTGCACCGCTGCACTTCCATAGATTAGGGTTGAAAGGGACCTCAGGAGGTCATCTAGGTCAGTGTTTCTTAACCTTCTAAGTAGCAAGTACCCCTAACTTCTGAAAATTTTAATAAGTACCCCAACACTCAGTTTTCCACAGGATTTTATGTTTACAGATTAATGTGAGCTGTATGTTGGAAGAAGGGCTGAATATATAAGGCCATGATATGACTGGTGTCAGATCTAGTGTGGATAGGGTTACCACCTTTACACTAGGGGGGCACAATTCACATATGTACTTGGGCTGGAGGTGATGTTGGCCAAAGCGAGGAGGCTTTGAGCAACATGCCAGTGCTGGAGAACATAAATTTGAGAGGAGGAAGGGGTGAGAGAGACAGGGAAGGAGACTAAGTGGTAAAATTTAGGGCTGTCATAGTTGGCAATTGCAGTGCTCAGAGCAGTGAAATTGACAAGTTTTCTGGGGACTGGACTTTGCACCAGAGACGGAGGCTGCCACCTGGGCAAGTTGCAGGAGGCTGCTGCCCAACTCGAGCTGAGACTGGACAGGAAGCGAGGGCTGCTGCCCACCTCCCCCAGAAGCCAGGTGCTACTGCTCCCCTTCACTGTTTTTCCCTGGGTACCCCTGCTGTGTCTCACATGCCCCCAGGGGTATGTGTACCACAGGTTGAGAAACTATGGTCTAGGCAAACCCCCTGTTCAAAGCAGGACCAACCCCAACTAAATCATCCCAGCCAGGGCTTTATCAAGCTGGGCCTTCTCTAAGGATGGAGATGCCACCACCTCCCTAGGTAACCCATTCCAGTGCTTCACCACCCTCCTAGTGAAAAAGTTTTCCTAATATCCAACCTACACCTCCTCTACTGCATCTTGAGACATTGCGCCTTGTTCTGTCATCTGCCACCATTGAGAACAGCCTAGCTCCATTCTCTTTGGAACCCCCCTTCAGTTACCCTTCAGGTAACTGAAAGCTGCTATCAACTTCCCCCTCTTCTTTCCTGCAGATTAAACAAGCCTAGTTCCCTCACCTCTCCTCATAAGTCACGTGCTCCAGCCCTGTAATCATTTTTGTTGCTGTTCACTGGCCTCTCCAATTTGTCCACATCCTTTCTGGGGATGGTGTGCCAAAACTGGGCACAGTACTCCAAATGTGTCTTCACCAATGCCAAACAGAGGGGAATAATCACTTCCCTCGATCTGCTGGCAATGCTCCTGCTAATGCAGCCCAATATGCCATTAGCTTTCCTGGCAACCAGGGCACACTGCTGACTCATATCCAGCTTCTTGTTCTCTGTAACCCCCAGCTCCTCTTCTGCAGAATTGCTGCTTAGCCAGTCAGTCCCCAGTCTGTAGCTATGCATGGGATTCTTTCATCTGAAGTGCAGGGCTCTGCACTTTTCCTTGTTGAACTCCTCAGATTTCTTTTGGCCCGCTCCTCCAACTTGTCTAGGTCACTGTATCCCATTGGTTCCCAACCTCTGTGGCTCGAGGGCCACAAATATAATTTTTACAACACTGAAGGGCCAGCAGTCCTCTCCTCCCCTCACGGCAGCCAGAGGGAAGGAGTTCAGTGAGGAGGATCTCCCCCAGGTGGAGCACTTTGCCATGCTTCCTGCTAGAGCCAGGGCGATGGGGGAGCACTGATCTCCTGTCCCCTTGGCTGCAGCAAAGAGCTGCACTGGCAATGCGCTCCATTGGGGTACTTAGGCAGCAACTCCCTCCTGTAGGAGGGGAGCCACTGATCACTCTGAAAGACCCTGTGGGCCACGGGTTGGGAACCGCTGCTGTATTCTATTCCTATCCTCCAGTGTATCTAACATGTAGTTTCATCTGTGAACTTGCTGAGGGTGCAATCTACCCCCTCTTCCAGATCATTAAAGAAGATGTTGAACACAACTGGCCCCAGGACCGACCCCTGGGGCACTCTGCCTGATACCTGCTGCCAACTAGACATAGAGCCATTTGATCACTACCTACTGAGCCCAATCTAACCTTTTTTTATCCCCTGCTTGGGAAGCCAGGAATGGTGACTAAGGGGCCACTACCCTCTAAAGGCAGCTTGGCTTCACCTTTAGTTGAGACCTTTTTCATAAGGTGAGCTGATCCTTTAGGTGAAGGGTCCAGGGAATTAAGGGCAGAGTAATGTGATCTAGGATAAATCCTAGTAGGCCTGGTTTAAAGAGCAGCCTATGCCTGGGCTGGATCTGGGATTCAGGACTCAAAGATGTAACCCTTCTGCTAGAAAGAGTCGGCAGCAGCAAGAGCCAGGTTCTATATCTAGGGGTCCCTGTCAACGATACAACACCAAACTGGCTCAAGCCCCCACCCACTCACGTGGGAAATCACACACTATCCCCTGGGTGCCCCAAAGGGCAATACTTCCCCTCTCGCAAGCACAGAGTCTGAGTGTAGAAAGTAAACTTTTTAATAACAGAAGAAAATAACACAGCACTGGTTTGGGAAACGGTGCAAATGGAATTCATGAATTCAATGAGCCAGTCATCCCAGAGTACAGGGCATGTCCTTTGCTTTTCCCTTCTTGCTTTCCCCTGTACTGACCATCATAGTTGCAATGTCTACCTCTCGGTTGGGGCTCAGCCAGTCCCCCTCTGCAAGCTCCTGCCAGATGCAGGCTTGACCAGACTTCTGCTGCTGCTGCCTCCCACCACCTCTGGGCCTCACAGAGTCCCTGCTGCTGGCTCTCAACCGTCTGTCCGTGCTAACTGCTCCTGGCTCCTGCTGTCACCCTCTGTCTACAGATGCTAACCAATCCTGGCATCAGCAGGTGCTGATCACTCCTGGCTCCCACTGTCGGCTGGTGCCGACTGATCCCACAATCCACTGGCATTGACCACTGTTGCTCTTGCCATCTACTGGTACTGCCCCCTGCTCGCACCTCTCTGGTGGCTGTCAGTCAAGGTCTCCCAGTCTTTCTAGTGATTCAGCTCTTAGTTAGTGTCAGCTTTTGGGAAAACCTTCTGTTGACATAGGAGCAATGTCCCTGCTTTTAACAAACAGACTCCAAGAGAAATCAATTCTACTATTTAACAGTGGTAAGAAAGCCTTAACCCATGCTTGAAAATACCCATTAGCACAGCTACTGCATTTTCAATAGAAAACTGCTCAATCCTCACATTGCAATGCTGAAACATCTGTTGGCCATCCTTTTGGGGCTCTCTGTGGGTGAGAATGAATTTTTTTTATCAGAACAGGCTAAACACAGATCTGATGCCACTTGTTCATACAATCGAAGGACAACATTTCATTACCCCTGCAGTTAACACAAAAGTGACTTGTAACGCAATACCAAACACATTGACCATTTTCCATCATGCTCAACACCTAGTGTGCTTATGCAATATGCTGAGTACTTAATTGTACTCATGCAAATACAAAGTCCATGCAAATAATGTGCCCCTTTTCAGCTGCTGAGCAGGGAGAGTGCCACTCTGACCTTGCTTACAAAGAGTTCATTAGAAGCTGTTCAGAGTAGGGCCTATCAAGTGGGAAACAGATTGGCGGCTGGAGAATGAGAGAGAGAGAGAAGAGATCCTGGGAAGAAACAGTAGGTTGGGGAAGCATGTGCAGGCAGGCTTTCTAGGGATGGCAGGGCTTGGTCACCATAGTAGAGGTTATGCTGCCACCCTGAGGGTGGAATGACCCATTGCAATTGAGGGGATGTAGGTATTGCTGCTACAACCAACTAGCAAGATAATGCAAGAATCTCTGTGAATAAAGGTAGGCAAAAGGGACTGACTAGAGCCATCCCAGGAGAAAGGCTATGTGGGAAAAGTGTGTTGTGGTAGAAAAGACAGACCCTTGCGGAAGGCCTGTGTCTGGTGAGGTTGGAACAAAACAACTGTTACAGAGGCCACCTTTTTTAGAGTATGAGTTGGCTGGAAAAGCTGAGTGACTTGATACATTGGATGCTGGTGGGTTTCCATGAGAGAAAGGGAAGCTGAGGCAATGGATGGGCCTTAAACCAGCATGGATAGGTCCCTGCTATGGAGATAATGGAAAACTGGTCATCTTTATGATGAGCAGTCTTTGGCCATCTTGCTTGAAAGCAGCCTGTGATTTCAGTCCAACTGATATCTAGAGTTGCCATCATCTACCATAGCTAAGGTCAAGACTTTGCAAGTGTGAAGTCAAAATCAGGAAACTCAGAACTCTTAAAAAGAACACACACACACTGCAAGATTGGCAGTAAAACTCAGAGGTGGTAGCTTTGTTTGCATTGCATAACAGTAAGAGTAAGGGCCCTTCTCATGAAGACAGTGGGAGTCCGATGTGGAGAAATTAACTGGTCCACCCTTTGTGCCAATGTAGCTGATACAAGGCGGTTCTAAGGACAAACTTTTGTTATTGCCCCAGCAATATTCCCAGAGCAAGAGAGCTGGTAATGGGGTGAGGGAGCATGGAAGGGTGGGGAGTGGCTATAGAGCCTTCCTTAGAGGACCAGACGTCCCCAGGGGATGCATTGGCAGTTCCTGCAAAGGGGAAGTGGCTTATGCTGGTATAGGGATGACTGTAGGCTGCACTCACTGAGGCTGCTGCATTTCCTTTGCTCTGGGTATCCTTTTAAATTCACTTTTCTGCCACTTCCAGTTACAAAGTTATTGGTAATGTCACAGCAGCAAACAAGCCCACGATTGCTAAGACTGAGAATCCCAAGGTAGTGGGGAGCAGGGCAGTCCCTGCTGGGGCTGTCTGTAGCAGTCAAGTCCTATGGAATGTCCTTCCCATGTAAATGTAGCATGTTTTGTTAATACAATAACATGCCTAAACTCTTTTCCCACTTTCTGTACATCTGGGACTGACCCATGGTCTGGGAAGCAGGAAGTGCTGCAGGGTTTTGAGCTCTCTGGCACTTTTGAACTAGGCCAAGCTCCCTGTGATTGTGTTGGGTTGACTTATTTTTCTAGTGTAGGCAAGGCCTTGGGAAGAAACAATCAGTTGCACATGAACAAAATGGTAAATGGCTGCCTAGCAAGGAGTACCATTCTGAGATTTATTAGCAAGACTGTCATAAGCAAGATGCAAGAAGTAATTCTTCTGCTCTACTCCTTGCTGGTTAGGCCTCATCTGGAGTATTGTGTCCAGTTCTGGGCACCACATTTCAGGAAAGATGTGGACAAACTGGAGAAATTCCAGAGAAGAGCAACAAAAATGAGGAAAGGGCTAGAAAACAACCTGTGAGAAGATAGGAAAACTGGGTTTGTTCAGAGTGGAGAAGAGAAGACTGAGGGGGAACATAAAAGGTTATTACAAGGAGGAGAGAGGTAAATTGTTCTTGTTAACCTCTGAGGAGGAGATTACATTGTGGTAAGGGTGGTCTAGGTTGGACATTAAGAAAAGTTTCTTGTCTGTCAGGGTGGGTAAGCACTGGAATAAACTGCCTAGGAAGATTGTGGAAGCTCTGTTTCACCTGCTCTTAAATCTCCAGTGACAAACCCCTATCAAGGATGGTCTAGATAATACTTAGTTCTGCCATGAGTGCAAGGGACTGGACTAGAAGACCTCTTGAGGTCACTTCCAGTCCTTGATTCTATGCATAGAAGGCAGGATGGTAAGAGCCGTGGAGAGGGGGAGGGAAGTATGAATGGTATCCAGTTTGGAATGGATTATTTGGTTGGTGGGAGGGGGAAGAAAACACAAAGGCTGCAACAATGTTGTGCAAGGCCTTGAAGAGCAGGATGAGAAGTTCATACGTGATGCTGTGGAAGGGAAGGAGGGGGCATAGAGTGCTTCAAAGAAGGGAGGGATGTGGTATGATTAACAGGCAGATTGGCTTGGAGTGATGTGGGTATTGTGGAAGCTGAGGCTGGATTCTGTTTCCTGGAGTTGGGAGGGTGAGGTGGAACTTCAACATGTTAATGTTTATAAAGTGCTCTTCCTTTGGAAAGAGAGGAAACAAACCTTCCTTGCAGGAGCTGTCTTTAGGTCTTTTAATGGAGCAGGCTAGGACCCTGGGTCAGCTGCTTCTTTAAGGAGAGTCAAATACAAAGAAGTTCCTTGAACTCCTTTGTATTTGACTCTCCTTAGTATTAATGTCTTGGGCATTGTGCCTTTGTTTCCTTTTGAAGGATGCAGCTTGATATGTCAACCTAAAACCTTGGATTATAATCTACAGGTGGGGTCCATCAGCATGTGCATGCCCAAATCTGCTCTGATGGAGGAGTCTATTGAGAGACAGCCAAGTCTCAGCCTATTGTGACTATTGTTTTAGCAGCCTGCCCCTCCCAGTTTTCTGAAGATTCCAGTAATGGATTAATTTTACTTCTTTGATGTGCTTGTGAAAGGAACCTCGAGGTGTTTTGCAAAATGAGTACATTCCATCTGACTCATCAGGCCCTTCTTTCACGCACTCCACACTCAGATCTTCTAAAGCTTTCTGCTGAATGATGTACCTAAGCAGACTCTGAAGGCAGTGGTACAAATATCTGTCAGTTTCATGGGTTTGCTGTTTCTGATTTTCTTGTCCTGTTGGACTGTGCTCTGTAAAGGAAGGCTCTACACAATCTCCAAGGACTGGCTTTGCACACTGTAGTTTAGTCTCCACAGTCATGCTGTTTTTTTTTTCAATGGAGTAGAATGACTTTTTCTTGGATAAAACCTTGGCTTAGACAGTCCCAGAGCTCTATATCCTAGTTTTCATATTAATCAAGTGTTGGCAACCAGCAGGGTTGGTTGAAAGGATCCAAGGTTCTAGCCTGTATACCTGAAACAGCCCTCTTGCACCCTAACCACTCCAAAGGGAGGTAAGATGAGCCTTCAGCCCCTCCCCTTCCATATTTAGGTCACCTTTTCACTGGGAACTGAATTTAGAGGCTTATCTGATCTCTGCTGTTCCTTAATAAATTGTCATTTGTGCTAAAGAAAAGGGCCCTACCTAAACTACTCCTTGAGGAAACTGAATTAATTCAAAATGTGAGTAATTAGGACTCAAGCCTGTTTGTAAAGGGGGTGTGTGTGAAAAGAAAATGCTGGGGGGGGAACACACAGCATCAGGAATAGGATAATGGACCATCTCTATACTATTGTCTCCCTGATTACAGTCCAGTACAGGAAGACAAACCAAATCAGGAGAGATCTGAATTAGCAAATGCCTGTTGTGTAGTTTAACTGCTTTAAAAATACACAGTGTGACCTGTCCATGCCCAGGGTAGCCCACTGATAGTGCCAGGGTCAGGGCAGGCTGTAAAAGGAGAGCAGATTCTCCCAGCACTGGTGGGTGACACTGAAGTCAGTCTTCCCAGCCAGCCACAAATAGTGTTTCTGATTCCCCCACACTGGTTTTCAAGAAGCCACTGTGCAAATACACACAGCCCCCTTTACTGCATTTCAGTCTCTGGCTCCCAAACTGCCACTAGGTCCGGTAAAGAGACCAGTCATTTAAACTCTGTGCTTTTTACTCAAAAGATTCCCTTTGACCCCAAAGGACCAGTCCCAGTACCAGTTCACTATAAGTTTGGATCTTACCCAAAATACCACGCTGCCAGCCAATCCTTTAGTAACTAAAACTAAAGGTTTATTATAAAAAGAACAACAAACAATAAGAGAAATGTTAAATGATTAAAGCAATCAGATACATACAAATAATTTACAAGTCCATATGCATCAGGTTTTTGAAAGAATTGTGGAATTGCAGGCTTGTATAGTCCCTCTGGTATACATCTAGTACCTGGATGGGTCTAAGTCATAGAATATTAGAGTTGGAAGGGACCTCAGGAGGTCAACTAGTTCAAGCCCCTGCTCAAAGCAGGACTAACCTCAGCTAACTCATCCCAGCGAGGGTTTTGTCAATCCTCAGCTTAACCTCTAAAGATGGAGATCCACCACCTCCCTAGGTAACCCATTCTAATGCTTCACCACTCTCCTAGTGAAAAACTTTTTCCTAATGTCCAACCTAGACTTCCCCCACTGCAACTTGAGACCATTGCTCCTTGATCTGTCACCACTGAAAACAGCCTAGCTCCATCCTCCCTGGAACCCCCTTTCAGGTAGTTAAAGGCTGCTATCAAATCCCCCCCCCATTCTTCTCTTCTGCAGACCAAACAGGCCTAGTTCTTTCAGCCTCCCCTCATAAGTCTTGTGCGCCAGCCCCCTAATCCTTTTTGTTGCCCTCCGCTGGACTGTCTCCAACTTGTCCACATCCTTTTTGTAGTTGGGAGCCCAAAACTGGACACAGAACTCCAAATTCGGCCTCATCAGTGGGGAATAATCACTTCCCGTGATCTGCTGGCAACGCTCTTACTAATGCAGCCCAATATGCCATTAGCCTTCTTGGAAACCAGAACACACTGCTGACTCATATCCAGTTTCTTATTCACTGTAACGCCCAGATCCTTTTCTGCAGAACTGCTGCCTAGTTTGTCAGTCACCAGTCTGTAGCTGTGCATGGGATTCTTCCATCCTAAGTGCAGGATTCTGCATTTTTCCTTGTTGAACCTGATCCGATTTCTTTTGGATCAATCCTCCAATTTGTTTAGGTCCTTCTGTATCCTATCCTTCCCTTCCAGGGTATCTACCACTCCCCCTAGCTTAGTGTCATCTTCAAACTTGCTGAGGGTGCAATCTACCCCATCTTCCAGATCATTAATGAAGATGTTGAACAAAACCGGCCCCAGGACCGACCCCTGGGGCACTCCACTTGTGACCGGCTGCCAGCTAGACATGGAGCCATTGATCACTACTCATTGAGCCCTTTGCTCTAGCCAATTCTCTATCCATTTTGTAGTCCATTCATCCAACCCATACTTTTTTTAACTTGCTGATAAGAATACTGTGGGAAACCATATCAAAAGCTTTGCTAAAGTCAAGGTATATCACGTCCACCACTTTCCCTTTATCCACAGAACCTGTCACCTCTTAGAAAGCAATCAGGTTGGTCAGGCATGACTTTCCCTTGGTGAATCTATGTTGGCTGCTCCTGATCACCTTCTTCTAAGTGCCTTAAAATGGGTTCCTTGAGGACCTGCTCCATGATTTTGCCAGGGATTGAGGTGAGGTTGACCGGCCTATAGTTCCCTGGATCCTTTTTCTTCCCTTTCTTGAAGAAGGGCATTATATTTGCCTTTTTCCAGTCATCTGGGACCTCCCCCTGTTGCCACGAGCTTTCAAAGATAATAGTCCTTCAGTTCAGTTGCAAAGTGTATTAATCCAGAGGTGGATAGGTGTTGTCTGCAGCTGGACAGGAACAAAGACAAAATGGTTTCTGTGGTTTGATCTTGTATACCCTCTGTCACTGGCCATGTGACTTGTGGAACTTTACAAGAATCAAAATGGAGTCCAGAGTCACATGGGCCAATCATGGTAACTCTTCAGGTATGCCTGTGGTTCCTTCCTGGGCCTTTTGCTTCTGTAAGGTCTTGATGGGCCACTAAGCAGGCTATTGTCCTGCGGCCTCCCTGTTTGGGGTGTGTCTTCTACAGCACAGTTTGAAATACAGGTATCTCAAAGAACTCCATAACTTCCCTCACACATGAACACAAATATTATCTTCTTACTCAGCACATTATAACCTTTCTAACAGCACCTGACATGGCATGGCTTACATGAATCGTTATGATTTCGACATATTAATGTCAAATAACACAAATGCCACTCCCCTCCCCCCAAATCCAGTCCGCATGACACACAGCTGCTATAACAGCACTGCAAATAAAATATTTGGGACAGTCAGTACAGGAATTCAGGAAGTATGAACTACAGGGCCCTTGAGAAGAGGCTATAAACAATAGGACTATTTCACTTCATAGCCTGCTTTCTAGGGGAGCATCTAGCCTGGCCAGGTTGGGCCATTCCAGAAAGCACCAGAGCTGATCTCTGTTTTGGTCCCCACAAAATCTTCTGGCGATGGCCTCACAGTTTAATCGGCTGCTCCCACCTCTCTACAAGAGATGGTTTAGATGGAAGCGTCGGGGAAAGCTTAGGCTGAGCTGTGGTGTGAATTTGGGTTGTTTTGCTAATGTCTTGCTTGCTCCCTGAATACAAACACAGCAGAATGTGGCAGCCCTCTCAGCGTGATCCCAGCTGGCTCTCGCAAGCAGTTAGGTCGGTTTCAGAGCAGGTTTTCCTACAGAAAGATGTAAGTGACTGACTGAAAAATCAGCTGCATAACAAGAGTGACCTTGTAAGTAGGGTAGAACAGAATTGTTCTGTGTGCTTGGGGATACTGTGGGCTGGTGAGACTTGCCAACATACCATCTTCCTTTTTATTTGTAAGAAAAGATTGTGTGAACAATGTCCTACTCACTGCACTGACCAGCCTAAGCAGATTTGATAGCACAAAAATGAATACATTCAAATTTATGCTGCTTCCAATTTAAAATCTACCACTTTTTAGACTTACAGTAGATTGACAGACATTGAACAACACAGTAATGCTAACTTACTTATACAGCCCATGCAATATGTACTAATCAAGGTTGCTCCCGGGACCTGAATACAAATTTCCTGGCTTTTGTGCTCTTAAAATCCCATCCATGCTGATACATGAATGTATGATTTTTGGGGGGCTATTTCCTTTTAAGAAAAGGTGTGTGAATATACCCTATCGATCTTGCCCTCGTCTAAGCTGATATATCACTATAAAGGATGGATTCTGCCTAACTGGTGGGCATCTTTCCCCTAAGGAACTGTGTGCTGTCTCCCAAAAGCAATGCTTGGTCCTGATCTAAACTACCAAGTTTCTGTTGATTTTTTTATGTGACCACACCCAAATTGGATTCCTGCTGGTTAAACCCAGATCTTCTGTTGCCAAAATATTTCTCTCCTCCAAAGGACACAAGTCCTCAGCTGACATAACTTATGTTGGCAAAGTACCAGTGTAGATTCTGCATTACTGTAAGTTAGTAAAATCCATTCTCTAGCAAGTCCCACAAGGACCCTGCAACTGCTCTGGTGAATTTTTGAGCTTCACTGCCTAGTGGTCCCGGTGACAGGAAGCCAGCCCCTGCTTAAAAATCCCCAGTGTGTTTTGGAAACACTCTTTTTTTTCCTGCTAACCCACCTTCACAAGGAGAAAAGGACAGTTCAGAAAAAGAGCTCCAGCTACACTTTGAGCTACTACCTGGACCAGGAAAAGTCCTGGATCTCCTCGGTCTGCGGGAAGAAGGGGCAGTGCAAGGTAATTGTAAAGGTGTCCATATGGGCATTGCAAAGGGGATGCAAGCGCTGGACAAGAAGCAATGTCAGGTGAAGGTGCTGTGAAGACAAGGGCAGCCAACAGAAAATCTGGGGCTACCCTTAAACATGCCACTTCTATAGTGAGCTCCATGTAATGCTTGTTGGAAACACTCCACCAATTGTGACTGAACACCTCACAAAACACAGAGGCAGAAACCTCCTGACTGCTTGGTGAGGAGGAGCTCATTGCAGGGATGCACAGCCTGCAGTGAGCCAGGAGCTAGCTCTTCAATGCCCAGAAATAGCCCTGTGAGGAAGGGGATGGGAGGTCTAGTGTTACATTTGGGGGGAGATACTATGCATAGGGATTCTTTTCTTCGTGATACCCAAAATCTCCCACTGCCTCTCCTCCACCTTTCAAAATGGCACGTGGTCAGACCAAAATAATTTTTCTGAGGTAGCCAATTTTTCATGTGTATTTGGCAATTTAAAATAAGATCTTAGAATCATTTAGTATCCATCATGTTATGGCATCAAGTTAGTGATAGCTGAAATTCTAACATTAGAAAATCAATTAATTGCAAACATACTGAAATCCATAACTGGCCATAAAAATGAAGTGCATAAGAAATGTAAAAATCCTTGGCATCACTCCAGTGACTGTCCACTTGGAGCACTTTTTTTTTTCTTTAAAGATCAAGTACATGTTTACATCAAAGGTTAAGGTAAATATAGCAAAAGACAGGGTTTGGGTTTTTGTTTGGTTTGTTTGTTTGTTTGTTTGTTTTTTAGGTCCAACTTCCCCTGTCCAAAACAAATCTTTCTCCTGCTGTTCTTGTTTTGAGAATAGAGGTGGTGTCATGGCCTGGCCTCAGGGGTTTTCTTTGGCTTGTAGTGCTAGGTGGGTGGCAACAGTCCTCCTTCTCTTGTAGAGTAGATTATTCCAGAGGACATTAATGTATACATCAACAATCTCCACATTTTCTAGGCAATACCCTTATTCCTCTTCTGGACCTTTTTCTAGAAAGGGTGGCCTTGTTCCTTCCCTGCAATAGGAGATCTTTCCATGACACTCTGAGCACCATTTCTGTGAACTAACCAACCTCAAGACACGTGAAGCTTCTCAGGGCTTTCATCACCCTTTTGGGTGTGATCTGCCAGTAACAAGTTTTTGCAATACTGACTACAGTGTTGCCCCACCACTTATGACTACATGCTTTTCACAGCATCTCCATGCTATGCACCATGTTCAGCTGCAGAGCAGTCCCGAAGCAGCTCTGACCCTATGAATATTTTTATAAAGATCTTTGTCAGGAAAGAAATTAGGGAGTCATAGAATATTAGAGTTGGAAGGGACCGTAGGAGGTCTAGTCCAACCCCCTGCTCAAAGCAGGACTAACCTCAGCTAAATCATCCCAGCGAGGGTTTTGTCAAGCTGCAGCTTAAAAACCTCTGAAGATGGAGATGCCACCACCTCTCTAGGTAACCCATTCCAGTGCTTCACCACCCTCCTAGTGAAAAACTTTTTCCTAATATCCAGCCTAGACCTCCCCCACTGCTACTGGAGGCCATTGCTTCTTGTTCTGTCATCTGTCACCACTGAAAACAGCCTAGCTCCATCCTCCCTGGAACCCCTTTCAGGTAGTTAAAGACTACTATCAAATTCCCCCTCCCCTTCCCCCTTCTCTTTTGTGGACTAAACAAACCTAGTTCCCTCAATCTCTCCTCATAAGTCTTGTGCTCCAACCCCCTAATCCTTTTTGTTGTCCTCTGCTGGACTCTCCAACTAGTTCACATTCTTTTTGTAGTGGGAGGGCCCAAAACTGGACACAGTACTCCAAATGCGGCCTCATCAATGGCAAATAGGGGGTAATAATCACTTCCCTCGATCTGCTGGCAATGCTCCTACTAATGCAGCCCAATATGCCATTAGCCTCCTGGCAACCAGGGCACACTGCTGACTCATCCAACTTCTTATCCACTGTAACCCCCAGGTCCTTTTCTGCAGAACTGCTGCCTAGCTCGTCAGTCCCCAGTCTGTAGTTGTGCATGGGATTCTTCCATCCTAAGTGCAGGACTCTGCACTTGTCCTTGTTGAACCTTATCAGATTTCTTTTGGCCCAATCCTCCAATTTGTTTAGGTCCTTCTGTATCCTATCCTTCCCTTCCAGGGTATCTACCACTCCCCCTAGCTTAGTGTCATCTGCAAACTTGCTGAGGGTGCAATCTACCCCATCCTCCAGATCATTAATGAAGATGTCGAACAAGACTGACCCCTGGTGCACTCTGCTTGTGACCAGCTGCCAGCTAGACATGGAGCTGTTGATCACTATGCATTGAGCCTGATCTAACCAGCTCTGTATCCACTTTCTAGTCCATTCAGCCAACCTATAGTTCTAGGACTCTTCCTTTCAGCCACCACTGTCAATCCAACAATATTTCTTCTTGTCAGTGCCCTTGGCCTGGTATCTGAGAGGCCACCTCTACGGTGTTGCCCATCAGAGATAAAGGAACTGCACGAGGAGGACACATTTACAGAGCTCCTTCAGTCCTGAGACTGACCAGGCAACTAGGCTTCAGAGGGGTGTATTGAGAACAGGACATCATGCAACTCCTCCAGCAACAAACATGTTACAGGATATTATGGGACAAAGGACTTGCAGACCACTTCCTCATCAGACTGTGTGCATGATGGATGATTCAGTGTTCACAGGCCCAGGCCACCACCCCAAGCAAGGCAGCAGCATAGTCTGTATCCTTATTTCTTCAGCTGCATGCACGTGGAAGATTAGGGATGTAAGACATACACTGGCTGGTGACTAATGCGGGATCAGTCAGCAAGCACCTCTACCATTTTTAAGTAGGCCTAATAGCTTTAAGATAGAAGTGTTAAGCTTCCTAGATTTTGTTTTTATTTCTGCTCAATAAATTGTTTTTAGCAAATAAAGGTAGGTGTTGGGTCTCACAAAACAACAAATGTTATAGGCCAAGTTGCAATCATCCCACCAAATTTATAGTGGGCATTTACCAATTAAAAATTCATATCCAAGCCAAGTACAGTACACACAAGCAGCATTCTGTGTAAAATGATCTTAAAGTCTCCCACAGCTATACACCACCTCTTGTAACTCCTTATCGGCCCGCTCAAAATCAGCCCACAGTCTTTCCACTTCACTGCTTGTGATTTGTTTTTCTCCTACCTTCCCCTCTGCTTCACAAATATTTTAATACACAACATGTAGGAATAGTTGCCTTGCTGAGAGCAATTGGGGCATGAGACCTCACAAGAGCCCTTTGTCTAACGAACGCATATCCAGTAGTCATCCGGCATCCGCTCAGGCAGAAGTTAAATCTTTCCATGCTGTCCAGTATCCGCATATGGTTTGGGAAGCAAAGGGTAGGCCAGTTTCCTGAGACTCACTAGTGGCATTTCAACACGCCTCTCCCCCAATAAAATTAGATAGTGGAGCAAACCTGTCCCTTCTTGCATTTTAAAAAAATAATAAAATCTAGTATTTCTAAAGATGCAAGCATGAGCAAATTCCTATTCCACCTTGTGAACTCTATGCATTGGTTGCATCATCCTTTCCTCCTTGTGTCTTGTCTAATCCTTCATGCTAGCACTCCTGGTTGCAGCAGCCATCAGTCAAGTTCTTCAGCCACTGTCTCATTCATCTCCTGTATCTAAATCAGACACAAGAAATCTGATGACCTGTGCAGGTGTGAGCTAGGGGAGATTCTATTTGAACTAGCAGAAGGCATACCATACTATAGTTTAGTTTATTAGGCCTGACACCCTCGTTGCAAGTCTCTGTTTTCATAATCTGCATCTAAAAGGGTTCATGCAAACTGGAACATGGTGTCAGTGATACTATTTCATGATGTATGTACAGGTGGTGTATAAAGAATTATAGATGTGTACTGGAAATATGTTCCTAAAATGTGCTTGCAGTGTTGGTTGTAGCCATGTCAGTTCCAGGATACTAGAGAGAAAAGGTGCATGAGGTAAGGCCCACCTTCTGGGGTGCCTGTACACAAATGCAAGAAGCCTGAGAAACAAGCAGGATGAACTGGAAGTCCTGTCACAGTTAAGGAACTGATGTGATTGGAATAAAAGAGACTTGGTGGGGTAATTCGCATGACAGGAGCACTGCCATGGATGTGTTTAAACTGTTCAGGAAGGACATGCAGGGGAGAAAAGGTGGAGGAGTTGCACTGTATGTAAGAGAGCAATATGATTGCGCAAAGCACTAGCATGAAACTGGAAAAAAAACCCAGAGACTCTCAACAGGCTAAGTTTAGATGTGAGAGCAACAAAGGTGATGTCGTGGTGGGCATCTGCTATAGATCATCAAACCTGGAGGATGAGGTAAAAGAGGCTTTCTTCAGTCAACTAGTGAAAGTTTCCAGATCACAGGCCCTGGTTCTCATGCGGGGGACTTCGTTCACCCTGACATTTGCTGGCAGAGCAATACAGCAGAGCACAGACAATCCAAGAAGTTTTTGGAGTGTTGGAGCAACTTCCTTGTGCAAGTGCTGGAGGAACCAACTAGGGGCCATGTTCCTCCTGAGCCGCTGCTAACAAACAGGGAAGAATTTGATTCCTTCAGGAAACTGATGGGCAGAATCCTGTGGGGGGGCTTATATGGAGCGGGAGAGAAAGGAGTCCGGGACAGCTGGCTGTATTTTAAAGAAACCTTATTGAGTGCACAGAAACAAACCATCCCAATGTGCAGAAAAAATAGCAAATATGGCAAATAACTAATCTGACTTAACAGAGAAATCTTTGGTGAGCTTAAACACAAACACAAAAAGGAAGCTTACAAGAAGTGGAAGCATGAACAGATGATTAGGGAGGAGTATAAAGATACTGCTCGGGCATGCAGGGGTAAAATCAGGAAGGCCAAAGCATAATTGGAGCTTCAGCTAGCAAGGAACATGGAAGGTAACTAGAAAGGTTTCTATGTTAACAATAAAAAGGTCAGTGAAAGTGTGAGCTCCTTACTGAATGGGGAAGGCAACCTAGTACAGATGATGTGCAAAAAGCTGAAGTACTCAATGCGTGGGGTTTTTTTGTGTTTTTTGCCTGTGTCTTCACAGACAAGGTCAGCTCCCAGACCATGGCATTGGTCAGCACAGAATGGGGAGGAAGGAGGTGAGCAGCCCTCAGCGCTGAAAGAACAGGTTCAGAACTATTTAGAAAGGCTGAACATGCAAACGTCCATAGGTCCATCTGCAATGCATCCAAGGTTGCTGAGGGAGTTTGGCTGATGTGATTGCAGACCCATTGGCTATTATCTTTGAAAACTCATGGTGATTGGGGGAGATCCTGAACATTTGGAAAAAGACAAATATTGTGCCCATCTTCAAAAATGGGAAGAAGGAGGATCTGGGGAACGACCGAGCAGTCAGCCTTACCTTAGTGCCTGGAAAATCATGGAGCAGGTCTTCAAAGAATCCATTATGAAGCACTTGGAGGAGAGGAAGGAACAGTCAGTATGGATTCACCAAGGGCAAGTCATGCCTTACCAACCTGATTGCCTTCTATAAAGAGGTGACTGACTCTGTGGATGTGGGGAAAGCGGTGGACGTGATATACCTTGACTTTAGCAAAGCTTTTGATACAATATTCTTATCAGCAAGTTAAAGAAGTATGGGTTGGATGAATGGACTATAAAATGGATAGAGAGCTGGCTAGATCATCGGACTCAATGAGTAGTGATCAATGGCTCCATGTCTAGCTGGCAGTTGATCACAAGCGGAGTGCCCCAGGGGTCAGTCTTGGAGCTGGTTTTGTTCAACATTTCATTAATGATCTGGAGGATGGGGTAGATTGCACCTTCAGCAATTTTGCAGATGACACTAAGCTAGGGGGAGTGGTAGATACTCTGTATCCTATCCCTACCTTCCAGGATGACCAAGACATATTGGAGGATGGGCCAAAAAAAATCTGAGGTTCAATAAGGGCATGGGCAGAGTCCTGCACTTAGGATGGAAGAATCGAATCCATAGCTACAGACTAGGGACCGACGAGCTAGGCAGCAGTTCTGCAGAAAAGAACTTGGGGGTTACAGTGGGTAAGAAGCTGGATATGAGTCAGCAGTGTGCCCTGGTTGCCAAGAAGGCTAATGGCATATTGGGCTTCATTAGTAGGAGCATTGCCAGTAGTTCGTGGGAAGTAATTACTCCCCTCTATTTGGCATTGGTGAGGCTGCATTTGGAGTATTGTGTCCAATTTTGGGCCCTCCACTACAAAAAGGAGGTAGACCAGTTGGAGAGAGTCCAGCAGAGGGCAACAAGAAGGATTAGGGGGCTGGAGCACAAGACTTATGAGGAGAGGCTGAGAGAACTAGGCTTGTTGGTTCTGCAAAAGAGAAGGATGAGGGGGGATTTGATAGCAGCCTTTAACTACCTGAAAGGGGGTTCCAGGGAGGATGGAGCTAGGCTGTTTTCAGTGGTGACAGATGATGGAACAAGAAGCAATGGTCTCAAGTTGCAGTGGGGGAGGTCTAGGTTGGATATTAGGAAAAAGTTTTTCACTAGGAGGGTGGTGAAGCACTGGAATGGGTTACCTAGGGAGATGGTGGAATCTCCCATCTTTAGAGGTTTTTAAGCTGTGGCTTGACAAAGGCCTGGCTGGGATGATTTAGGTGAGGTTAGTCCTGCTTTGAGCAGGAAGTTGGACTAGATGACCTCCTGAGGTCTCTTCTAACTCTATTCTATGATTTGAGTCAACCTATGGAAATCATTGCTGGGGATGTTATGAAGGCCAAAAGTATGACAGCAAAAATAATTAGATAAGTTCATGGAGGACAGTTACATCAATAGGTATTAGCCAAGATGACCAGAGATGCCATCCATGCTCTGAGTGTCCCTAAACCACTAGATGACAAGGGATGGATCACTCAATTGTCCTGTTCTGTTCATTCCCTCTGAAATATCTGGCACTGGCTACTGTCGGAAGAGAGGACACTGGGCTAGATGGACCACTGGTCTGACCCAGTATGGTTGTTCTTAAGTTCCAAACCCATAAATTACTGCTCTAAACTGCCCAGTTAAATGTATTGACAATGCAGTCTATTCAAATGTCACTTAAAGAAACCATATGAGAGAAGTGATGCCCTGAGCAATCAAATTATACATTAACTCCCCCTCCATGAGATTTTTTTATTTCTCTTCCACGTTTCTGAATAGTTCAGGGTATGGATGTAAGACTGTCAAAGTGTATCATGTCATATCAGCATTAATAATAAAAGGCTTAGTGTTCTCTTACTCTTTTCAAGGCAGCAAAAATTTACACAAAGTGGGTGTGCCCTAGTTTCTTGGTCCCTCGTATACTCTACCTATGACACATCATAGTCTAGTCTCATGAAGGTTGCAATACTTTGGTTTAGTTTTGGTTGGATTTAGTGTGCATGTGGCTGGTTCTTTTGGTGGCCTGTGATATGCGGGAGGTCAGACTAGCTGATCTGATAGTTCCTTCTGACCTTAAACTCTGATTGTGTGTGACCTATGATTCTTAATGTGGGTTAGTTGTAAATATCCTTGTAAACGTACTACTTAAAACATGTTTTGTTACACAATCTGAAGTTTAATTACACTTATCTAAAACTGGCAAATGCCCAAGGAAAGATAAAGGGCTTCCCAAAGCCCTTCATAACATTTAACACCAAGGGTGATTATCAACTGAAACAATTTACCAAAGGTTGTGCTGGATTCTCCATCACTGGCAATTTTAAAATCAAGATTGGATGTTTTTCTCAAAGATATGCTCTTGTTCGAAAGGAATTATTTTGAGGAAGTTCTATGGGCCTGTATTATATAGGATGTCATGCTATATGATCACAATGGTTCCTTCTGGCCTTGGAATCTATGAATACTAATGGGGAAAAAAATTCTTAGGTGGAATGTAATGGGAGAAATTTTATCCTTAAGAAGAAAAAAGCGACTTAATGTTTTGGCCAATTTAAGTTTGGGTTTTGATCACTCTAGAGGTAGGAGTTGGGGAAGGAAATGGCAAATATCATGCGTCTATTCTACAACTTGTTTTTTTTTGTTTCATTTTTGCCTTTTTTTTAAAAAAAAGGCAAAAATTTGCTATGTTAGCAGATTTGTAGCCCATATTAATAATTTTTATTTCTATAGCATCGTAATTGTATAAGTCACAGTCCAAATAAATATAGAAGACCTGTCCCTGCCTGACCAATTTATAAATAGCTGCATCAGGCATTCTCCCCTGGAAGCATTGCTGACATGTGGAATTCTGGTTTTATGTCAATGACATGACCAACTGCCTTTAACATGTAATTCCCTGGTGAGTGCCACAACCCAGTAGTCTGAGTGACATGCAGGCATTATTGGCAGTGTGCTCTGGGGTTGGTTTATGCCTGTGCTCATAACTTCACAGCAGGCGTTTCCCTTTAAAAAGTTCATAGCTGTGTTTTAGTTTCTGTCTCCACTGTACTTGTTAATTGTTTAATAGTTTTGACGCTGATGATGTGTGTGCATTATTTGTTTCCAGTTTATTTGGCCCTTAGCCTTGGACGAAGCTTTTGAATGCAGAGCTGTTTTTCCTGAGTGAGTAAGCCCTGCCTACACTAATTCTCTCTCCCCTCTGCTCTTTTCATCTTCCTTATCTCAAGATTTATCTAGAAACAAAGGCTGGCAACTCCTCCTGGAATGAGGCTGTTCTGAGATTTCAGTACAAGGGGATCAGAGGGAAAGAACATGGAGTTTCCTATCCCACTGTTCTAGGTATCTTTGTACTGGGTTTTTCTTGACTTCCGTATTAATTTCAAGATTGCTTATAGACGAGAACAAAATTGGCTATGCCCTTTTGCTGTTTTGATGTCTTATTTTTCTCGTGAAAAATGTAGATCTTGTCTTTGCTAACCCTATTTTTCCTGAAAGACTATGAACAACTGAAGCAATAGCAGGATTATATCACATCAGACAGCAAGCAATTGAAACTTGATTAATTTACTAATACTTGTTACGACTCTTTTTGGTTCAGCTTTTTGGCCCTTTAGAGGCTGCTTTGCAATGCCCCAGTGACAATGCAGCTTTAAACTCAATTTAAATGGATGGTTAGTTGAACTGGTTGGGTTGGCATGCATAGCACTTCCTACCCCACTTTTTTCACACCCTGATGTAGGGAGCGCAGTCAGACAGCTGCTATGTCCACCTACTCCCCAGTTGCCATGTTGATCCTTGGGGAGCCATTATCCCCTTGTGCAAGTTAGAGAACCTCAGAGGCTTCTCTTAAATTATGCCTCAGGACTTGACCCAGTGCTTGGTAGGGCCAGGATCAGGGTTCTGTAAAGGTAGCTTTACACTGAGGTTTGTGAAAGCAAACACCATCATCCAGGTGTACAGTGGTGATCACCAGTGGTGTACTGTGGGTCTCTGGCATCTGGGGGCCAATGCTTGCATTTGCGGCTCCAGTTGGCAGTAGCGCCCCATGGGGGTGTGTGTGTCTGGGCCAGTTTCCCACTCTCCCCCCCACCCCCCTTCTCCTCCCACTGTGGGGGTAGTGGGTGCGGCTGGGAGCAGGAGTGCGAGGGGCAGATACCCCCGGACTGCCTGGCAGCGGGGGGAGGGGATGGGTTCTGCTCCAGAGCCTTGCCATTGGGTTGGCTGCCTGGCCCCTGCACGTTTGGGGTCACTGCAGCTCCTTGGTGTCCTTAAACTTCCAAAGCTGGGTTGTGTGTGAGGATAATCATTCCCTGAATGTACCTGGAACAGCAGGCCCCTTCCCTCCCTGAGCAGCCCTGTGTCTACTCCCAGGACACTCTGTAGCAGACTTGAAAGTTGCCAGACTTCTACAAAAACTTCAAAACCAGACTTCAGTGAGAAACTGCAGAGCTGGAACTCATGTGCAAACTTGACACAATCAAACTGGGTCTGGAGAGGGACTTCTCATTACAAGAAGTAATGGTCACTGTTCACACAATCTCACCTTCTAATCAATGGTTGTGAATAGGCCTCAGCTACTCTAACTGAATGGACTTTCCTACAGCTACCCTCCCCATTGTTGTTCCTTACCATTGGATGTGTATATACACCCCCCATCTGATTTCTATTCTTTGTATTTGCTGAAGTGGGCTGCAGCCCACAAAAGCTTATGCTATCAGAAATTAAATTTGTTAGTCTTTAAAGTGCTACAGGACTTTCGTTTTTCCTGTCTACTGGTGTCACAAGGAACTTGCTTTTGCCTTTTTAACATGTCAGCATGTAAAGGTGAGAGGCAGATCATAGTGAAATCTGCAGCATCTTCAGACTAAGCAAAGCACAGAGCCTGTGAGAGCTTGCTTCCTCCCAGCTGAGTGTGTTTGTTTCAAGATTGAAAAAGTGCTGCAGAGACTCCCAGCCCTTGCTCTGCTGCACCTCTGCATTCTCATTAGCTGAGCAAAGACTAGGTCACTGAGGGGAGGAGGGAAGAGGAGCCAAGCAAGTGACATTGCTCCCAGCTGTTAGGAAAATCAGGGTGAGGCAAGAGCTCCCACCCCATCCTGCCTAAATAGTGCCCCTGCCCAGCATGGGGGCAGAGGGAGTAGGAGGACACTTGCTCCCCCCCAAAACACTTCCTCTCCCCACAGTGAGAGCCTTTGGCAGGTGGGGATATCAAAGCCTGGCCCCTGGCCGCCTGCAGCAGTGGAGGGGTGGCTTCTCCAAGGAGGGCCCAGTCGCTGCTGCCCTCGGCTAGTGCCTGGGGGCATGGCCCCCACCCACCCCAGCCCTCTTGGTACACCACTGGTGATTGCATGTGCAAGTCAGATGTGAGCAAAAGTATGCATTTGAAGTTTTGGGCCTTGGTATACAGTGTGCTGCTTGTATCACTGTGATCATATTGGGGGGGTGGGGGAAATAATACTGGATTTTGTATGTGAATGCACAACTTTCATTTCTACACTCCAAGACACTTGGATTTGGTCACAGAATGCTGACCTAAAATTAGGCTGTGTCAAATGGTATGGGTCATGCTCCCAGATCTCTGGGTAACATGCACAAAAATCCTCAGTTTGTGGTGGTAATATCTTTGGTTTCTTTCCCCAAGTACTTCTGAGGCTCACTGGGAATATGTGATAGGTGTATTGCATGGATTATGGAAATGCCTACTGTCCTTGATTTGCTTTTGCAGGTCCCCAGAATTGATTTTCCAGCCTCAATGTGGTTGTAGTGTTTGTCTTTCCCATTCGTAAGGGTGAGGTAGGAAGCATGAAGAAAATAGTAATTTACAATTTTGTTTTGCTTGACAAAGTATAGCATGGTACAGTAATTTATTATGCAAATACAGAGGTAGTAGCATAGCACACAAAATTACAGAAATTAAGGGGGCACTGGCAAAAATATTCCATTTTTAAGGTAAATTAATTTGTGAAATCTGGAAAAAGTATTCTCAACCCCATGCTGTTTCTGTGGGATACACAATTCACAATGTCACTGGTATTACAAAGCAAATGTTACAGAATTCAAACTGTTCTTTGAAAGTTTTATTAATTGCTAAGAAATTGGGATTAGTTTACAACCAGACTGTAACTATAATTAAACACCTGATGGAAAAGCCAATGCTCTGACCAATCTTAACACCAAGATTCAATGTATAAAGTCAATAATACACTGAAATAATATCCCTAAAGAGTGGGAGGTTGCATTTGCAATAGACTCATTGTTTCGCTCTTTCACTCACAATTCACCTGAGGCAGAAGAGTGTCCCACAGGCTGTACTGTATGTTGTTGCGTTTTTTCTAGGAAAAGAGTAGAGAGGAAAAAAAGAAACCCAAACAGAGAGATTGGAGATCAGACAAGGAAATATTGTGGAAGCATGGGAAGTCATCCTGGTGTTGCAGTGGAGAGAGATGAGATAATTTTCCTGCATTGCACTTCAGAAGGACACTTAGAATGGAAATGTGCTAACATACAGTCATCATATCATTGTGCAGGGGAAAATGCATTAACATGCTAGTGCAGAAATAGAGGATTGGCTCCAAGGTTAGAGACATTACAACTATTGCACCTGAATCACTGATCGAGGGCAACATCAATGGTCTCAAACCCCTTAATATAGGAAAACTTGTCACAAGAGAAGTCAACCTGCAGCTGCATCACACCACTTCTGTGAGGTGTGAATTCAAAGTAAATCATTGATCTCTCCCTCGGTGCCAGTGCCGCCAAGCTAAAACAAAGAGAACATCAATTAGTTCAGGCTGATAGGAAACTCTCCTATTCTGTATCTCAGAGAGGCCCAAGGAACAAGCTAGGGTGGAAAGGAAAAACAAAGCCACCTACAGCTGTCACACCAGAGAGCGGGTTTGGAGTATCTGCGGGGCAGCCCTGTTTCCTGGGAATTAGTTGGGGCTCTAGGCTTCTGTGTGGATCAGGAAACAATAAGAAATGCTTTACCATCTGGATTTATAAATGGACAGAGAGGGGGAGAGTGCTACTGCACATCTCCATATTTGGATGCAATACAGAGTTGTCGACTGTCCACATCTGAGATTGTTGATTTGGGTCCTCAGAATGGGCAAAATCTCTTATTTTAAAGGTGCCAGGTACTTGCCTTACTGACAGACCTTCTGGCAACATCATCACCACCATCTCCTAGTGGCAGACATGTGGTGGGATTTGTTTGTTTGTTTTTTTTCTCTTCCCCTGAGCTAGATAGGTAATTCAGAGGCAATGGTTTCCAGGGACCTGTGCAATTTCACTTTCCAGAGCCTTATGGATTAGTGAGGGGACTTTTATCGTTCCTACAGGTAGCATAAGCCAGACAGGCTCGGGGTAAAACATGCTTTTAGACCCCATATGAAATATTCAACATCCTGGATTCCTCACTGAAGATCTCAAAGAGACAGTGTCCAGCAAAACAGTAATTAATGGGGCACTCTGCTCACATGCTTCGAAAAGGCACAATTTTTTCCCAGTTTCCCGTTTCCCAATATTTAATTATTTATTTCAAGGGAAGCCAAAGCAACTCTGCTTGCTTGTGCAGGGAGGAAGAAAGCATTGGCCGACTTCTATCTATTTACTGTATCTTGGACTTATCCTTGAGTATCTGAGTAGCTCCCACATATTTAACAGTAGAAATATCTGCTATAGGTAGCGCACTGAAGACTCATCCACCTGTTCTACCACACTTCATCTTTAATTTTTTAAAACAAAAAGCCATGAACAACAAAGAAATTTCACCAGAAAATGGGAAATCTCAAAAAGTTTTATTTCTGGTTTGTGTGTTACATCAGCTGTGGGGGGTTGCAGTGTCTACATTGACACTGTCACCCTAACTATGCCAACAAAACCCTACCCCTCTAATCAAGGTAGTTTTATTTTTTTGAAAAAACAGAGCAGTTTTGCTGGCAGGGGGTGATTGCAGAATGTACACCACCTCTGTTTTGTCCACCAAAGCTGACTGGTTGACAAAATTCTCTAGTGTAGACCAGGCCTCCGTCTTGCTCACCAAGAAATCAAGGTCAGGACTTACTGTCAGTCTTATCAAAAGTGTTGGACAGATGAGGCCCCTTTTACTTACTCTATCTTGACCTCTTGATTCATCAGTTTCACCAGCAACACACAGTCTTTCACTGGCTCAGGGAGAGGATTGGCATATGAGATCTCTACAGTAACAGACTTGTTCACCACAACCTGTGCAGGAATCTAAATGGGAGGAAAAAAACATTTCTGATGATTCACAATTCTTATGCCCTCTTTCCCCCCCTTGTAGGACATTTACTTGTGTACAGCCAAAGGTGTTAACCTTCTCAGGAGGTGTCAGACACTCTTCAGGGAATGGGGTGGCAGATGTGGGCAGAGAATCTTTCTCCTTCAGGGAATGGCTGGGATATAGGTAGAACAATGGAATTTAGCCCCTGATGGATGTGTGTCTCTTTTTCCACTGCCTTTCCTTGGTGCTGAAGCTGAGCTTGTATTCGCTGAGGCAGGGAAATGTATATATTGAAAAGATTTGAGGCTCAGATTTGTTCAGACTTGTCTGATTAAATCTGCTCTTTAGTTTGCTGCCTTTTCTGTAGTACAATGAGTACTGAATACATTCTTGATAGTGATTAAAGATGCAAAGCAGTGGAAATAAGCCTTAATGTCAGGGTGAATTCAGGCCCCAAGTCTGTATTTCAACATAGGGCCATGGCATTTGAGAGCAGCCAGAACACTTCACAATAATTAAAGTAAGAATGGAATGGAAAATTATAACTTATCATAGACTCATAGACTCATAGGTCAGAAGGGACCAATATGATCATCTAGTCTGACCTCCCGCACAAGGCAGGCCACAAAACCCTACCCATACACATTTATAACAACCCCGAACCCATGACTGAGTTATTGAAATCCTCAAAAGTGAGATTTGAAGACCTCAAGCTGCAGGGAATCCACCAGCAAGCGACTCATGCCCCATGCTGCAGAGGAAGGCGAAAAACCTCCGTGGCCCCTGCCAATCCGCCCCGGAGGAAAATTCCTTCCCGACTCCAAATATGGCGATCAGCTAAACCCTGAGCATGTGGGCAAGACTCACCAGCCAGCACCCAAAAAAGATTTCTCTGCAGTAACTCAGTTCCCATCCCATCCAGCATTCCCACAGACCATTGAGCAGACTTATCTGCCGATAATCCAAAATCAATTGCTCAAATTAAACTATCCCATCATAACATCCCCTCTATATACTTATCAAGTCCAACACAAATGATCTGATGGCAGTTGACATGGAATGTGACTTGATGGGGAAAGTGCTACAGCTTATTTGCAGTACAGAGTACAGTATAGTGTGTCCATTTGTAGTACAAGAAACACAAGTGTTAAATAAACATGAAAGGTCAGGACAAAGTTTCAGAGATGGCCTCTGATTTTTGCATTCCCAACTTGACGTCTTAAGGTTCCTCAAGCTGAGCAACCAGAAATGAGTAGCCACTTTCGGAAAATTTGGTCTGGATTTTCACATTTGATCCTAGAATTCCCATCTGCTGGGCTGAGCTCCAGCTACTGGACTCTTTGAGAACTCTTCCATTTGCTTTCCATTTTGGGCAATAGGGAGACAGCTCTTTACCTTGATGAAGATGTTTGGAGTCTCTAAAGTGATGGTCTTCTCCACCAACATCTTTACCTCCTCCGTGTGCATGACTTCACACAAGGCAGTCACTAAGATCTTTTTATCATCAGTCAAGGACTTTGCATACTGGGCATAAGAGATCTTTAACTGAATCTGTTTCTCTGAAATGCAAACATATTTGGAAAGTATCAGACTCCAGTAATTTCACAGATGTCCCGGGTGACTCTGGCTCTAGTCTTCTTTGTAGTATGTGTTTATGGAATGGCACAGGGGATGTTTGGTTCCATATAAATCACTTGCCTTCAAGCCTCTGCTCTGTATCATTTGTTGCTGATGGCTGTAGACAATTCTGCTACCTGGGACAAATTCTATTTTGCTTCCTCAGTCTAACCCTACAGTCTTCAATGGAGGGTACTCTGGTGAAACTGAAAGCAGTATTTGGCCCTCTGCATTTAATTGTATACCTGTCCTTTATATTACTGACAACTGGCTGGGTAAGACATTTGGTCTATCCCTCTGTATATTCTTTTCTAGATTTTTCTCTGCTGACTGGGTGAAAGATTGGTCCAGTTATCACAAGGTCCCTTTTAGAGTAGCCCAATCCCCTTCCTCTTTGTCTCATTCATTACAATTGTTCTGCTACGTGTGGAAAAAGAACAGCTTCTCCCTCTGCAGCCCTTGGGAATGGAGAAGTTCTCTATATCTTGCACTTTGCTTTATGAACCCTAACCTTGTTAAGGAGATGGACATGGAGCTTTGCTGAAACTTTTATTGTAGTCTAATTTGTTTTTATTGCATGCATACCCTCCTTTGTTAAATTCTCTTCAGTGATCCCTGTAGACTGAGAAAGAGAGAGAACATAGCCTAGTCTTACAACACTCATCTTGCCCATTAGCCCACAGAGTAATTCTTTTATGGATATCTTACTTTTTTCCCTATAATAGTCATTCTAGAAAAGGGTGGACAAGCAGATTTTGGTCCTGGGCAATTTTGCAAGGCTGACATAGATATGCATTTGATCTATCTTCCTCCTGTCTATTTGACTGTGAATAGTTATTTTGTCAGTTTAAGAACATGGTTTTGTTGACTATCCAATCATATGAAAACTTACCTTCTTTAGAACCAAGATCAACAGATGTGGCTGCCTGCAAGATCTCTGCCACTGCTCTCCTTGTGTACAGGATGGTTGATGCACTCATGTTCACCTTTACAGGCTTATGTTGAGAGGACAGGTTGGTGAGAATTAAGATTAGGTTGATATCTTTGCCAAACACAGGTGGTTCAACCAGCTTGAATATCCCAGAGATCTCAGGTTTTCTAACTGTCTCTGAAGATCCCTCATTAGGAGTTTCTGAGCGTCTTTCTATGATGTTTGATCCACGTGCCTTGGCACAGGCCTTTTTATACACTTCTCTTTCCTCAGAAGAGCCTAGTTGAAAGGGAAACATGAGTAAATTTCATAGCCATTACAATCCCTAGGTTAAGGTTAGAAAGAAGTACAGTATGCCAGCTCTGCACAATCCACCAACCTAAGGTACCAGCTGATCCCACTTGTATAGTAGCTTCCTGGATGTGGGATTTGCACATCTATGTATTTGTGATACAATGAAATGATAACATTCACTAAAATGAAGTACATTATCTTCCTGCTCATTGCTGGTCTGTAGGGCTTCTATTATCTCCTGTCTTTCCCCACAGTATGCAATAGAACTTTGTTCTGTAACTCTGCAAGCTCCTCTGATAACCAGCTTCTGGACTATTTATGGTTGCATTAAAAACATCCTGGAAAAATTTCCAAAAGTGGTTACTGATTTTAGGGGCCCAACTCAAGATGCTTTGCATTGGCTCATCTATAACTCCCATTAACTTTAGTTCATGCTTTAGGTGCTCAGCACTTCTGAAAAATCAGATCTCATGTGTTTCAAGTTGGGTATCCAGACACTAAAGTGCTCAATATCAGTGGCCACTTCAGAAAATGTTTCTGTAAATCACTAATGTCAAAGCAGCAGTGTGATGTAAAACCACAAAAGCCAGGAAACTAGCCAGTTAGCAGAAAAAAAGTTGACCCTGCTTAGCTCAGTACAGCATTTCTTGCCAATCTGAAAGTTCAGCCTCTGTGCATTTCACACCATGAATAAATTGAACTGTACTTCATGACAAATAAACTTGGAATTGCAATATCCCAGAGCCACTGTGCAGACAAATTACATTTATGATATAAGCTATGTGGGAGATGACACTCATGCTCAGATTTTAAACCTGTTTCAATTTAATTTAATGTAGTTTTAACCCTTAAAAATCGGAGTAGTTCCTTGGATGAAAATGTGACTGTTTTCTGGGGGTTTATTTCTCTGAGAGGGGTTGTTGGTGCTGGAAATCAAAGAAGTTGAACAGCAGCACAGAGTACAGAAAGGCTGGAACTCTTGTCTGGAGTAGGTTTGACTCTGTCTCTCCACGGGGGGAAATCCATGCTGGTGTCCTGCCTGTGCTGTATTGTTTGTTATTTGTATTGTCAGGATCGTGGCTCCATTTTGCTGCACAAACACGTTGTGTCAGACAGTCCCTGACTTGAATCACTTAAAAGTTGTATTTAAGACGATGAAACAAGCGAGTGTAACAAACGTTGGGAGGATGAGGGTAAGAGTTATAGGAACATGTGGCTACACTGACTAGCTAGGCCACAATTAGATGACTGTTTTATGGGGGGCTGGGGATGTTAAAATATGAATAAATGCAACTTGATGTCCATTACTGCTTCTCCGTCTATCAGGTCAGAAGCCAGCAAAGTGGAGACAGGGCAGCCCAGAGTAAATGTGCTCACGAGTGGCTGGGAGTCAGATTGGGGAAATGAGTCAGTGGGTATAGGTAGGCGGGCAAGGAGAAGGAGTGAATCATCGAAGCAGAGCAGACCGGATCTTGATGTAGGAAGGGTAAGGCATCAGGGGTGGTGGTGATATCTTTCTGGGGAGAAAAAGGCTTAGTGGGGAGATCTGGTGAATTTATAGAGTGAAAGGGTGACTGTGGAACTGAAACGAGTATTTATTCATCAGACTCTCGTCATATTACAGGTGTTAACATGTTAAACATTACTCATTCAAAATGAAACTGGAATTGACCCAACTGTAAAGCAGAATTAATGACAGATGTAAGCCTGAAGAATGATGTTCCATTGGAATCCTCAGAATTCCAGAATGTAGCTAGTGTCCATGGTTGCCCTGAGAGGATCCAGTTCCTAATCAGAGCAAATAGCATGAGTGCGACCTTGATTTCTGGACATACCCAGTGCTGTGGTGGAACAGAGAGGTTTAACTTTTTCTTGTGTAGCTGATGATGCAAACGGGACTCAGTTTAAAGGATATTAGTGATGTCTTCTTCTACCATTTGACTTTGGTTTTCAGGTGATTTTTAATTGCTGGTTTGGTGACAAAATGTACCTGCCAACTCTATGAAAATATGTATTGCTGAATATTGGCCAATGCATTTCCTGCTAAAGATTCTATCAAGCCCATAACACCATGAATATGGTACCCACTGTTTTATGAAGCAAGACTGAAAACAATATTGCCAGAAATATTGTTCCAGATGAAGTAAAAAGGTAACGAAACCAAAACATGCAACCAGTCCTAACCCTCTAGTGCTGAGAATCCCAAAAGGAAATTAATTGTGATAAAGTTTTCCTTTACCTTCTGGATATTTATAATTGTTAGTGACATCCACACGGGAATTACTGCCCATGGCTTTGGTGCTGATGGACTTGCCAATTCTCTCAGTATCACAATAAACTTTCTTCCTAGTTCCATCTTCGTAGATAATCCATTGGTTGCAATCAGCATTCACCTCCGTAAACACAAATAGGGTGTCATGATCCAAGTCTACATCACCTTCTTTGATGGCTCTGACAGAAGCAGGACCACACTGAAATATCCCTAAGGCATCAAGAAAAATCAGCAACTTCATTAGGCACTTGGAGTCTCAGCAAAGGGATGTGATCCCATAAGAAGAACTTTATCTGTTACCTTTACTTTGCTCTTGTGGAGTTGAATCTAGAACCTGCCATCCATTGTATGGTGTTCCCAAGTCTCTTCTAATGAACCAAGCTTCATTCCAGACATGATAATCCCTGAAGGAGAGCATGAACAGAGGTGTGGGTCAAAAGAAGGGGAGAAATCCAGCCAACCAATCTAATTATGAAGCGATCCTTTGGGGGCCCTGCATATTATCACTCTGTGGAAGAATGGAGTGTGGTGCTTTTAAGGTGTTGCTGAGATGTAACATGGAGTCTCTTAGGATTGAAACAGCATGATGGCTTCTCTAAGGGAAAGTGCTACTACCTGCTATTACTGGGGCTCAGCCACTAGACCTGAGAGGTACAGGGACCAAAAGAAGTCCTGTAACTACCAGCACTATATATAAGAAGGCCTCTCTGGCTCATTTAGGGAGTCTCCAGGTGGAGGCATGACCTGGAAGTTGGCTCTCAATTAAGGAAGCTGGGTAAACCTTGGCCCAGGAAGGGCTGTAAGAGAAACATGCTGGGCGAAGGAGGCACCTGCACAACTAGAAGGTAAAACCTGAGGAGGGGGTGGTTTTCTGTCAAAAGTGAGGGAAATGCTGAGCTCAGAAAGGGGCTGTAGTCTGTGGGAGACAAGAAGGAAAGACTGGAGGCAATAGAGCACTGGTAGGCACTTGGCAACTCAAGGGAAATACTAAGAACAGAGAATATAAGAATGGCCATGCTGTCATCTGACAGTGTCCGGATGCTTCCAAGGGTATGAACACAACAGGGAAATTATTGAATGATCCCATCCCCTGTTGTCATGCCCAGCTTCTGGTTGCTAGAGGCTTAGGACTCCCCAAGCATGAGGTTGCATTCGTGGCCATCCTGGCTAATAGTCATCATTGGACCTATCCTCCATGAACTTATCTAATTCTTTTTTGAACCCAGTTACAGTTTTGGCCTTCACAACATCACCTGGCAATGAGTTCCACAGGTTGTGATTGTGCATCGTGTGAAGAAGTACTTTTGTTTGTTTTTAAACCTGCTGTGTATTAATTTCATTGGGTGACTCCTGGTTCTTGTGTCACATGAAGGGATAAATAACATTTCCCTATTCACTTTCTCCACATTATTCATGATTTTGTAGACCTCTATCATATTCTTCCTTAGTCATCCCTTTTTTAAACTGAACAGTCAGTCTTTTTAATCTCTCCTTAAACAGAAGCTATTCCACACCCCAATCACTTTTGCTGCCCTTCTCTGCAGTTTTACCAATTCTAATTTTGTTCAGGGTCTCAGGATAGGAACTTTCAGAAGGGAAGGAAAGAGGAAAACCTCAATCCCATTCAACTCTATATTATCAGTTACAGGAACCAGTTAGCCCTGGTGTGGACAAAAAGACTACTGATTGAATCCAGGGAGGGCAAAAGACTACTGAGTTATGCCCTCAGTAGTCAATAAACGGACTGCTGGTGCAAGGGAATAAGCCAGGAAACATTGTTGCCAACTCTTGCAATTTTATTGGGATATCTGGTGTTTTTCTTAAAGCCCTAGGTGCTGGAGTCAAGTGATTGTGTGAGAATCTCCACTTTCATTTAAAAAAACAAAACCCTAACCCATCTAGTTGCAGAGAAAAGCTGGAAAACATTAAGTGAGTAGTCTAAAGGCTCAGAAACCAGAAGGCAGTCAAAAAGAATCTAAAATGTATTTTAAAAAAATGCCAACATCACATGATTTTTAAAGCTAAATTTATGACTTCTTGGGCCCTGACTCATGAACTTTTTGAACACTTAGCTATCAGCAGTTCTGGGCATAAGCAGGCCTTTTGGCAACAAGACAGAACTACTGAACCTGAGGAGGGCTGGAGTTGTTTGTTTTTGGACTGGTTTTTGTGCTGTTTATTCCCCTAAGGGGAAGGCCTAATTTTAAGTTTTGGCCAACAAACTTTGATCACCCATCCACCAGAGGAGACCAACATTCCAGTGAAGGAGACTGAAGCATAGATGTGGTAAGAAGAGGTCATTACGTCAAAAATTGGTTAAGAGCATGACAACAGAATTGCACATGATTGCATGGGCAGGAACATGTTGTGTGATGTCAGTTTTTTGTTTTGTGGGTGAGAGATTTGGTGCATGAAATCTTAAACTCTTTAAAGTTGCTGCTAAATTTCAAGTCATATGGCTGCTTTGCCAAAGAAACACCAGTTACTGTTAAAGCAATAGCAAAGGAGCTCAGCGTACAGCTTCCGTCCAACCTGGCACCTGTTTTATCAAGTTAATGTCTACATGAAGATTGTCTGATTTCCTTCAGGTCGGTGCTGCTGTTGTGCTGTGTTTACTGGCACAGAGGCCAGAGCAGTGTTGTGTTTATGGGAACTGATACTCTCTCTGTGTGTTGCGGAGATGCAGGAGCTTTTGTATTTACCATGTGGAGTCTCTGCTGATGTTCAGGCTCCTTCCAGAACTGTCGTAGTATTTATCAATACTCAGGTTTTTATCCGCATCATGGGCAGAATTAAAGTTTGAAATCAAACGAGTTGGAATCCCCAGACATCTCAGGACTGAAACACACAAATATACAGAAATGCTCCAACTATCTTATTGCAAATGTTTAAATGCTAAATACCATGTTTCTCTGCCACTCCAGACTGACCAGTTTCACTGGCTCTGACTCATCAGCATTTTCACAGTGTTTGAAGCATTGTTTCCTAATGTAGAGTGTGTCATTTTATGTTTCTTAGGATATATCTACACTGGAGCTAGAATGTGCAAATTGCAGCTCCAGGAGGTATACCTACATTAGCTCTGATCAAGCGAGCATGCCAAAAGAAGTGGAGATGCAGTATTATGAGGAGTTAGCCACCCTAAATACATATCTAGGGTCTCAGATGGGATTGTACTTAGGGCAGCTAGCCCCTTCTTGACACTTGCACTGCCAGGGCTACACTTCTTCTATTTTTAACACAGTAGCTTGATCAGAGCTAGTGTGGGAATGTCTCCTCAAGCTGCAGTTTAATCCTTTCAGCTCTAATGTGTACATATCCTGTGAGGTGATGGATGTTATAGTACACCACCATTTCAGTAGAATTCTTTGTTCTAAAATATACCTGTACACATCACTCCTGCAAAAACCCAGCACTGGCCGTACTGGACAGGCTTGTAATTCTCTTGACGCCACTTCGTGAGGATCACCACACTGCCATTCCATCTGGATGGGTTTTCATGTTCCAAGAAATTGTCATTCCAGCTTCCCTCCAGCACTCCATTATCATTATCATTGCCGTTGATCTAAGATAGGAGAAACATAGAATTAACAAAAGGAGGAGTCCTGTGTCAAGTTCCTCAGTCATAGTGTTCAGACACAGATTGTCCCGTTGGACTTTGCTGAGTTCCAGTATGCACCTAGTGCTTTTTGCCTGTAGATCTGTTTGAAACCAAGAGCAAATAACCCATTCCTTACCATTGAACTGATCACCCGACCCACATATTTAGGATCTCCTCTGTGGAGCACATCTTTGACTGGGTCCTGACGGTAGTACAGGCTCAGATCCAGCATGGTAAGGCAGATATTTAGAATCTCATCTTGAAACTGTAACCCAAAGAGAGAGAGCCTTGTAAGGAGAGTTAATTTTTCAACAGATTTCAAAGACCAACTCTCCAGCAGTTTCTTCTTTCTGAGAAATCCCAACCCAAAGATGTACTGATCTGGCTGGAGTGCAGTGCACACAGCTGCTGTGCTCGCTAAGTGAGGAGAGAGAACTGAGGAGACACACATGGACACCAGCCTGGATTAGTACGGTATAATCACAATAAACCAAATTCATCCTGGTAACTATTGGCTTTAGTGGAGTTACACCAGGTATGAACTGGTACAGTGTAATTGTATTACTCCAAAGGTAATTCAAGCAAGGCAAATTATTTTATTGATTGTATTTGTATGATCTGTATTATGACTACGGGCTCTCGTGCTGGATCAGGCTGCCGTGGTGCTTGGTACCGTATAAACGCATAACTCAGACAGTCTTACAAACTAAGGAAGGTAACTGATAAAGCCCAGTAGAGCAGAATGTTAGGAAGAATCTGTTCCTTCCTACAAGGTCTTGTGTGGTGCACTGCAGGGATGGCCACATTATTGCCCTCCAGTGCAAGTGTGAGCTGAGGCTACTCCTAGTTGTAAACTCCCTGAATACAAAGTTTAATTCCCCAGCAGACCAGCTTCCTTTGCACTAGCTGACTTGCACTGTGCAGTGAGTGCAGTGAGTGAAGAGTGGGTGTCTAAGGAGCTGAGTGTAAGTACCACCCTCAGCTTGCTGATGAGGTTCTTAGCTAAGCACCTTCCTCTCAAGCATCACTTCTGCCTGTGCATGATGCTGAGCACTCATTAATGCTTTGTCCTGCTTACAGCTAGTGTGAACAGCAGCATTGTCACACGTGGAACTGTGGTTGGAAGCATAAGATATCCTTGGAAATAAAGTAAACTCCAAACATCTAAACAAATAACCTGACTCCCTACGTACTGTCCTAAATAAACAGGTATGCGTGCCAAAGGGTCAAATGTGCATAAGCAAACATGAAATCAAAGATGGGATAAGAAGTTGGTTCCCAAGTGAATCTCCTACAGTTACATAATTGCAGAAGTACTCAATCAGATTCTGTACCGGATGACTAGAGGATAGCTAATGTGATGCCAATTTTTAAAAAAGGCTCCAGAAGGGCTCCAGCAGATGATAGAAAATTACTCAAGATCGTTTAGTCCAAAGCAGATTGAACTGTTACAAAGGGGTCTCACAAAACTAGTGGATAGTTCTCTGAAAACATCTGCTCAATGTGCAGTGGCAGTCAAAACAGCTAACAGTATGTTAGGAATCTTTAGAAAAGGGATAGATGATAAAACAGTAAATATCATAATGCCACTATATAAATCCATGTTATACCCATACCTTGAATGCTGCATGCATTTCTTGTTGCTCCATCTCAAAAAAGATATATTAGAAATGGAAAAGGTACAGAGAAGGGCAAAAAATGATGAAGGATATAGAACAGCTTCCATATGAGGAAAGGTTAAAAAGACTGGGACTGTTCAGTTTGGAAAAGAGATGACTAGGGAGGAATATGTTAATAAAATCATGAATGGCATGGAGAACATGAATAAAGAAGTCTTATTTACCCCTTTGCATAATACATGAACTAGCAGACACCCAATTGAATTAATAGGCAGCAGTCAAAAGCACAGTCAAATCATTGCTAAAAAATGTTGTGAAAGCCGAAAGTATAAAGGAGTTAAAAAAAGAATTAGCTAAGTTCATGGAGCACAGGTCCATCAATGGCTATTAGCTAAAATGATCAGGGACATATCCCATGTTCTTGGTGTCCCTAAGTCGCTGACTGCCAGATGGTGGGACTGGACGACGGGATGGATTGCTTAAAGATTGCCCTGTTCTGTTCATTCCCTTTGAAGCATCTGGCATAGGCTACTGGGATAGATGGACCATTGTTCTGTCCCAATATGGACATTCTTACCTGCCCATAGTACCATCCTCTAGCTTCAATATAGTTTGCATTTCCAATAAAGATGATTCCACTTTCATCCAGAACATATTCCTGTCTTGCATCTTCATTAGCTATATGGACATCATCACCTGAAAGCCCAAAGTTAGATGTGCTATTGCATCTATAGCTGAGGACATTGTAAAGAGAGTTCAGTTTAGCTTATTGATTGAGACATCAGAATACCAAGCTCAATCAATTTATTAATCAATGATTAACCAGCATGCGCTACAAAAAGTGTTAATACTTTGCCTACTCCAGGGAGACAGGTTGTAGCTCACTTCTGTTCCGACTTTCTCCTGAATCCTGGAGTTTTATACCCTGCTTGTTTACAATATTTACTTGCCCATTACATTTTGCAGTTGGTTACATATTTACATTATCCAGTCATATGTTAATATAACATTTGTAGCTAACATTTCCAGTACACTTGCAAGATCCATGGCCTGCCATAAATTTCCATTCTATGGAAAAGTATAAAGCTCATCTGTGAGTAATTTTCCAGTATTTCTCTTAGCATAACTTGGCAAAGCTTCACTCCATCATGTCTACCTATTTCTTTCTTGTGGTATTGGTTACGGTTTTATAACTTGCTATTCAAGTAGCAGAGCTAATCATATTTTACCTTTCACATTTCTTATTTGCTACATCAGCAAGTATTTGGTTAAAACCTATCTTAGGAATCTGTAAAAAATAGGTCATACCTAGATAAATTTCCATTCCTTTCAGGAGGGCACATTCTAAATTAGTTCAATATGCTCAGAGCCAAGTAGCTCTTTTCATTCCCTTGATGTAACAGGTAAAGAAATCTGTGAGCTCTAGGCCTCTTTGGCAACAACATTGATGATAAACTTTATCCAAAGCCATGGTTGTCTTTTGGCTTTTCTGAATGAATGGATCTATTAGCGGGAAGAGCACTTCTCATTGTTATGTATCTCTGTATCTGTAGAGTCCAGTGTGAGTATGTTGTATAGCATGAAGCTTGAGGAAATTAATAAAAATAACTCAAGTTGCATAGGACTAGCCCAGCTTGTCATGTTGCACCTTAGAGCTCTCTGTGCATTGCAGCAGTGAAGATGCAGAAAAAGAGCCCAAGCTGGTTCTTTGGGTTCTTCTGCCTTATTCTAGAAGCTAGGGGTGGAAAAGACTTTCTGATACATAATTCAGCCTGTATTATTATCAGGGCAGGATTGTTCCCTATTGTACGTTTTAACAGTCCCGGCATTGGGACTACCCTGACGGAGACATATCCGTGTCGGAATATTGTTACTCTGCTGCGCAGTCTGAGAGTAGGCTACGCTACCAGTACTACAGTGCCACAACTGCAGCACTGCAGTGACACCGCTGGAGTATGGATACTCACTACAGCAAGGGGAAGGGGTTTTCTGTTGCTATGGTAAATCCACCCGGCTGAAAGGTGAGAGCTAGTGCCAACAGAATTCTCTGTCAACGTAGCTGCATCTACAGAGGCGGGATTCAGGCCCTGTCCACACATACTTTGGCGATTTGGTGACAGTCGACGGGAGTGATGCAAGCTATGCAAAAAATCTGCGTAACTCCCGTTGACTTCTCTGTTTCTGTTCCTGCACTCCATCCTCGATGCGCTGCGCCGACAGGAACTGCGTTCCATCCTCGTAGCGCTACACTACTTGAGAAGGTGGTTTTAATATATCGATTTCTGGATTGCCTGAGTGGGTCTTCATTGACCGCTCAGTCAATCCAGAGAAATCGATCTGACGGCGGCAAAATCACTGTCGCTGTCAGTGAAGACAAAGCCTAAGTCAACTTAACTACAGTGCACAGGGCAGGAAATTTTTCACAGCCCTAAGCAATGTAGTAGAAACAGTGAACATGGTTTTTTGTAAAAGGAAATTATGCATCACCAATCTACTAGAATTCTTTTAGGGAGTTACAAGCATGTGAACAAGGGAGATCCAGGGGATATAGTGTACTTAGATTTTCAGAAAGCCTTTAAGAAGGTCCTTCATCCAAGGCTGTTAAGCAAAGCAAGCAGTCCTGGGATAAGATGGAAGGTCCTCTCCAGGATCAGTAACTTGTTAAAAGATAGGAAACAAAGGGTAGGTATACATGGTCAGTTTTCAGAATGGAGAGAGGTAAATAGCGGTGTGCCCAGGGGTCTGTACTGGGACCAGGACTGTTCAACATATTCATAAGAGATCTCAAACAGTAAACAGTGAGGTAGCAAAATTTGCAAATGATACAAAACTACTCAAGGTACCTAAGTCCAAAGCAGACGGCGAAGAGTTCCAAAATGATCTCACATAACTGGGTGACTGGGCAACAAAATGGCAGATGAAATTCTATAGTGATAAATGCAAAGTAATGCACATTGGAAAACATAATCCCAACTATACATATTGTGACAAAGTCAGGCCAGAGGGCTACCAAAGCATAGACCAGGGCTGGTATGTTGGCCCTAAACGGTTAAAGGCCCTTCATCCTGCTGGCAGAGGAGAGATTACAGCAAGGCAATTAGAGGCACCTGGACCCAATGAAGGAAAATGTATAGAAAAGGGAACCTAAAATGATTAGGGGTATGGAAAAGCCTCCATAGGAGGAGAGATTAATAAGACTGGGACTTTTCAGCTGGGAAAAGGGATGTCTAAGGGGGGATATGATAGATGTGTATAAAATCATGACTGGTGTGGAGAAAGTAAATAAGGACATGTTTATGCCTTCTCATATCACAAGAGCCAGTTGAGCATATGCACACTGTAAACCAAATCTCCCTGTCTTTTTGCAGTCAACCAAATAATTACTGAACATTTTTGTGTCTAATATTTTGTTGCCCTAAATGACTGTGTGGTAGAGCCAGCCCTCCAAATATTGATTTACTTAAATTTATGGAAATATAAAGAGCATCTCTCCATTCATTAGACATATCCTTAACATAACTTAAAACTCATATAAAGAGTTCCCTCTCCTTCGTGACTAAGCAGCAATCCCTTCTCCCTTGACCTTCAGCAAACCAGGTAAATTAGACTGCAAGAATTCGCACCCTTTCTGATTCTTATCTGCCCTCATGATTCTTCCCACCTTTATCAAATAGGTGTGAGCTCTGCAGCATGTCTCGAAAGTCTGGGGCTATTTTAGGACCAAGAGGTGGAGAAGGTTTGGGGCCTTTCCAAAGAACACCCTGCCAGTAGCTCTTTTTATTTATTACAAGGGGCTCCAAATTGAATCTCTGTGTTGATTGCAACTGCAGCAGATGGTGTGGAGAAAGAGGTATCTCTTAGGTGGCGTCTGAGCCATTTATGGATGTATAGGTTGATACCAACACCTGTACTTTCACCAAGAAAATAATAGATAGCCCCAGCATAGATCACAGACTACTGGAGTAATACGCTCATTGTGTGATACTTTTGCTTTAATGGTTGAACTGCTGAATTCTACATTGGCCCCAATTTCCAGGTGGGTTTAAGGTATAGCCCATGTAGCGTGTGGTGAGGTAGTGTAATCTCAAGGTGACAAAGGCCAGGATGCAAGATCTATGTTCAGAGAAACAGCCTCGATGTCCTGGCCATATGTAAATAAAACAAAAAGTTGTGGCTATTGCCTGGTGGCTGTTGCCTTGCTGTTGCCTGATTTCTGGTTACAGACACTTCATCTAGTCACATCCTATATTGCACATTGAAACAGCAAATAGTGTGCGCACACACTTTGTGAAGAAGCAGAAATTATAGGCCCTAGTTGCTTCCCCGAACAACCAACATCACCTCAGTCCTGTTTGGATAGAACGTTAGCCGTGCCCCAATCTCAACCAAACTGCATATGATTGTCTGCTCTCATATTGCCCATGTCTCCTCTGCAATGGCAGGAAACATGGGGATGAAGCCTCAGTGGAAGATCTGTATAAGACAGCCACATGATGGTTAATGCAGCATAGGTTAGTGTTAGCCAAAACAGCATTCAATGATGGGGCACTTAGGGATGGCAAATAATATGAACTTTTGTGTGTGTGAATATTTAGTAAAATTCTGTGTTTGCAGCCCTTGTGGTTTGCTTTCCTGTGAGCATTGGTACAATGGTTTTCTGTTTGAAGAATAGTTTATATAAATGCAAATATATGAACAGGTATGTTTGTCTCATCAGTGTTGGCATAGGCATCTGTTGTCTCTGTAGGGGAGTGAGGGTGGTAGGACATGAAGAGAGACTAGTGTGAGACAGCAAGTGATGTAAAAAATAAAACTGATCTGTGGGGGCAGCTATGTTTCCACCACATGATTTCACCCTGTGCCGTTAACCGTGTGCTCTACGCTGCACTGTGGCTGGCGTTGGGTGCCAGTGTGGAGTTCTAAAGTTAGCACCATGGGAATCTCCAGCCCGCCTACAGTTATCTGTCGCTTCTTGTATTAGTTCCCTCTTCTTCCACCTATACTCTGTCACCAGCCAATCATGTAACAAACAGTACCCTGTGACCTTGGAAACCAGTTGCCTGTACTGACTATCAAATACACTCAAAAGCCAAAATATGCTGGGAAAAGTTTGATATTCAGCATTGTTTTGTAAATAGTAGGAGTTTGTAGCTGGTGGAGACCACATTCATTGCACATAACAGTGGCTCTTTGCATCCCTCCATTCTATACCCCCAGACTTCTTGTATGCCACCATTCCATATCCTCTATTTCAGGGACTCCCTGCAACTCCCCCCCCATAGCCCCTCTGGTGGGGTTGTTTATATCCCCCGTTGCCACCCATTTCAAATCCCCCTCCATTTCCCTTACCCCCTATGCCAGGGGCTCTGTGTCCACCACTTGCTACATACCATAGTCCCCCACTCCTCATTTGCTAGAGGTTCAGTGTGCCCTCTTCTACAGTAAAATCCCCTCTCCCACGCACGCAAGCAGTGCTATGTGCACCTCTGTTCCCAGTCTTCCTGCAGAGCAGAGGCTGTGTGTGTATACTTTGCCCATAGACCCACATTAGCCCAATCTCCCACAGGCCAAGGAGTGTCTCACCACATTACCCCTTTCCCCCTATACAAGGTTCCCCTATTCCTCCCATGCTAGGGGCTCTATATGTCTACCTTCTCCCATTCTGCTTTTCACTTCCACCATTCAGGATGTCAGCAAGTGAAGCGCTACAGGGAGGATGAACAGAACTGAGTGGGGATATTGTGCTGCGGGATGGCATTAAGGAGTGCCATCAACCAACTCTGAGATGAACAGACACTAGCTGCTTGAGCCTGGGGCTGTGCTAAACAGATTGTAGGGACTCAGTGTCTCCCATTTCCCCCCTTTCAGTTTTCCAATCCCTGCCCCTCATCAAGAGGGTTCTGCCCATTGATGCCTAGAACATTCCTGGAAATTTTGATCAAAAATGAGCTCCAAAAGGTTTCATGATGTAAATAAACCGAGACATGACATCAAGTTGGGTGTAAGGTCCTGCAAGCGGTGCTAAGCAGTGATCTCAGGATAGACACATCTCAAGCCGCAATGGGCTGAGTTTGATGGATAAATTGTTCACCAAGAATGGCTGAGACAGCTCTTGTGCTTAGGGCAGGGATTTTGTGAGCACCTGCCTGGGGTCTGACTGTTATTTACTCATTTCTATTGTGCCTCTGGCCCTGGCAACTCAACATTCAGTTACAGAGACCAAAACAAGAACAAACAAAATCTGTTTTGAATTTTGAGGCTCTTCCTTTTCCATTTCCTCTCTGTAGTGGAACGTATTGCAATAAGAGTGCCCAGTCACCAGCAAAGCCCTTCCCTGTGTTGGGATCAGGGAGGAGCTGTTAAATGGTAGAATATTAGGTAGCCAGATAATAGGCATGCTGCCTGCTGTTAGGGGTCTCTCTCTCTCTCTCTCGACAGGCAGTTGCCTCTGAATCCTCTGATACCCCTGATTTGGGGAGCTGCTTTTCCAAACCCCAGAGTTTAAACTGGGACAACAGAAATGGGAGAGCCACATATTTTTCCTCACCATCTTTTCATTTTCAACCAGCTACAATAAAATTGGACCTGCTGATTCTACCGCATTACCCCATTTCAAGGACTGCCAAACCACTGTGTCTGCATGGCAGGAAAACAAGTTGTTCTGTACCTGCAGATTTGTTTCCACCAGTTCAGATGCTTACCTAGCAGGTGGTATTTCCCTGGGAAATTTTGTGTAGACACAGCCACTGTGTCCTGAGTATTATTCATTAATTATTATTATGTGTCTTACAAGGTATTCTGGGCTAATTAGTAGGTTTTTTGATCTTGACTCATTCACTGGGATGGCCTCTGACTCAGTTTCTTAATTACTGATGTGATGGTGGCTGCTCTGTAATTAGAGGAGGAAGTTGTTGCTAATTCTGCAGTCATTTCTCTTGTTCCTTTCCCTTTACAGTAGGCGTTAGTGGCTTGGGTGATTAAGGATAATTCCCTTAAAATTAGAGTTTAACTCAAGCCTTAAACTTCATAGGGCTCCCTCATCACTTATTTGCTAAGACGTGAACTCAGTGCTCTGCATTTCCTCAGCAAGATCAGGCTACTGAGGTGAAAAAGAGATGTGCCCTTCCCAACCTACCATGAAGAAAGTGGGGAAGCACAGATCCCCAACTTTCTTCACGTCACACACCCTCAGTGAATGTGGAAATCATGGCTGGCCCAGCCTTCATCCTGCCAGCACCCTCTGAAGGATGTAGGAAGAACTCGGCCCATAATGTCAGGGGGTCGACTGTTGGCCTTGTACTGAACCTCAGTGGGATGTTTGGTTGGCATCTCCTAGGACCAAAGGAAAGGAGGAGGGTCGAGGAGAAATCAGGACCCTGAAACAGAGTCTCCAAGGCCAGTGGGAAGAGAGAGGCCTATGCTCCAGATCAGCCTGATTAACAGGGCAGGTAGGCCAATGAGGGAATCAGGGGCCAGGGGTCCCGTCCTCCATGTGAGCTGGAGCTGCCTGGCCTGGGCTGGGCCACAGCGTGGGCCAAGCTAAGGAGAAGGCAGGAGTCTGAGCCAGAAGGGTCCGGTGCCCGAGGAACAGCCCAGGGAGCTGAGCTGGAGACAGAGCAGCAGCTGTGCTGAGGCTGGGGCTGAGGCAGGCTGAGGAGCTGTCGCTGTTCAGAGCCAAGTGTGGTGAGCAACTGAGGAGAGCGAGGGAGACCCTCAGCAGGGCCAGCGCAGGGAGACACCACCAGCCAAGAGGCCATGCATGCCAGCCCAGGCTGGGAGGGGAATCATGACCCTGATGAGGGGGGCTGACACTGGCAAGAAGGGTCCTGCCTCCTAGTGCATGGGGGCGTGGCCATGACCAGAACAAGTATTTGACCCACAACATCACTGCCACATAGCCAGGGCCTGGGCAGGAGGCCTGGGACGTGTGAGGAGCAGGCTGTGAGCTTCTCTTACACCCCAGAGATGCTGTTTGTGGAGTCCCTGTGCCCATGGGGCAGCACTGGGTGTTTTCCTTTAACTTTTCCCATCTTTTCTTATTTGTTTTAATTGGTTGCTGTTTAATCAATTGTAGTTGTTTTGCACCATATGCAAGGCTCAGTGGGTTAGGAAGTGTCCGGTGCAGAGAGAGCACCCCAGGATGGGGGCATCCTAGCCTCTGTCCTAAGTGACCATGACTAGATTGGTGGTCAAGCCCCTCAAGAATTCTGGGCCCAGCCTTGTCAGGGTTACAAGGAGAGTGAAAAGGGTGTTCTTGAGGTCAGGCAGGCCTCTGGGTAAAGGTAGTGGGAGTGAGGACTCTGATCCTTTTGCTAGCCAATTCCAGCAGCGTAGTGTATGAGCCAGGAAAGTTCCCCACAATAACGGGACCATTCCCCCACTTACATTTACTTGGATTTAGGAGTACATGAAGATATTAACTTCTACAAGAAATCATAGTGCATCTAACATAAGCCTTGGCAGATACAAATGTTTTTTCAATAGATTTTCACAGTTCTTTTGGTTATGGAAATCTGGTCTTCTGGATCCACTGGAACCATTCTAAGAAGCCACCTGGCACAGCTAGAATTTGCTACCCATGCAGAGATTGGATATTTTGATAGTAAAAAAAAACCTCTTTAAAATTAAAAAATAGCTGAATTTGCTACCTGTGGTAACCCTATGAGCAGGGTTGAGGGGTGAACTCATTGTGCATGATGTGAAAGCAATAAAATATGGTAATACCTTCAAGAGCAAATAACTCAGTTCCTACCTGAACACCACGGGTTAAAGAGCAATACAAAGTGCCCCAGGAACCTGGAGAAGACCTTGTTGTCGGAGCTGATCTGGAGGCTCAGTTTGTAACGTCCAATGACTGCATTAGCTGGGCTGGATATTGAGAAGTTCATGTAACCGGACTCGCTGGGTTCTAAAACTGCACTCCAGCCACTGGCTCCCACCTCAGAGAGGTGAAAGACAGACTTGGTGTGATGTGACTCTGAAGGGGCAGGCCCTGCCAGAGAGAAGAGGGGACAGCAGGATTTACTAAGAATGAGTATTTGTTTGTGCTGCTGATACAGATCTCACATGTACAATGAGTAGGTTAGAAACAAAGAAATGAGTAAGGGGGAGAACCTGTCTCTGAGCAGGAGGAGTGGGGGGCTGCAATGGGGAAAGTTCAACCTTCTATGAGAGGGATTGTTGGGGTATCAGTAGGAGTTACCTATTTCTGTGATGAAGGCTAAATGCTCCCCAGCCTGCAATGGCCTGTTGAACCACAGGCTGATAGCGAAGGCCTGTCCTCTCCTCACAATCAGCGGTGCATGGGCATATCTGTCAGTATGATGTGTGCTAGCATTTGCTTTAGGCTGCCAGCTGATCTGTGTTGGTGTTAGATCTGTAAAATAAGAGAGAAGAGCTGAAGAAATAGCCAGTAAATTAACTCTTAGAGACAGAAGTCAGTTGCTGGCAACAGGGGCTTCCCTCAGGCTGAAGCAGTTACCAGGAGCAGGGATTTTGCTGCTGGAGAATGGTTGGATTGAAGGGCAGATTGTTTGGTACCTTACCTAAGCCCAATGATCAATAAGGGCTTGAAGAGTTTGTTGTGTTGGGTTCTGTTACATTCATCTCAAATGCTATAATTCATCTCACATTTCATATAATGAAATAATTAAAATAAATGAATTGCTATGTCATTAGCATCATTAGATGTAAAACACTTTATAAGGATGGGTAGGTGTCATTTCAGTGTAAGCAGCAGAAAGAGTGGACACTAGTCCCTGAAGTGCTAGGAATTAGGAGGTCTAAATGTCTATTTAGTCATTTTTATTCGAAATACCATGGTGACAAATTCTCCCTACATTTCAGGATCTTTCAGAATATTCTAGGAATGGGCCAGTTGATGTAAAGTTGTCTTGCTGTCCCTGCTCTGATGCCTGGCCTATAGGAGCATGCCTGGGAGATGAAACATGGTCTAACTATGGGTTTGTCTATGCTTAAAAATTATACCAGCATAGCTTTGTCAATCAGGGGTGTGAAAAAAACCTCAGCCCTCCCCATCATGGCTATGTCAACAAAACTCCCAGGGTAGATGCAGCTAGGCTGCCGGAAGAGTGCTTCTGTTGGCATAGCTAATGTCGTTCAGGGAGGTGGTGTTCCTACCTTGGCAGAAAAGTTCCTGTCGTATGCTGTGTCTACACTAAGAGCTATGCCAGCGTAGGTTCTGTAGTGTAGACACAGCCTAGGGTTGGTACTGCATTTGTGAACAGGAGTTGTTAACGTGCATTAAGAGGGGCATCTGCTGAGGCCAGCACAGGTCAGAAAGCTGCAATGACTTTGCAAAGGGCACCTTGAAAACATTGGTGCTCCAGTTCCAATACATGATACCCCAGAGACCTGTTGGAATTTCTAAGTCAACTATAGCATTTGCAGGGATTTCTGCTGTTGAGCAACACCTCCACGCATACCCTCAACTTGTGCTGTGGCTTAGAAGTACAATATGGCTCATGACATTTAGTTTTAAACATGCTATACAAACTTTCTGACAATGCAAGATACGTGTCAAACTCAACATGTTCAATTGCCTTTGCTGCTTCCCCTCTCTTTTTTGTCTATATATTATCAGACTTGGGGCATGGTGGTGCCTTTAATGCTAGGGATGGCACAGTGTGAGTGGGAGTTCTGAGGGGCACTGATTCCTGGGTAGATAAACCGTCTCCTTGAGTGCACTCTTACAGGGTTCAACATGTGCACTTCTTCATGCCCAGTCACTTCTGTGGGTGAGAGCACCTGAGAAGAGGAGCTGAGATCCTCCTCTCTCTATGCTGTTGGAGAGGCTAATGCTGGCCACTAGACTTACATAGGCCTTGTGTTATCTGGAAAATAATGACAAATTAGAGAGAGTTCAGAGAAGAACCACAAAGATAGCCGCAGTGCGGAAAGTATGATTCAGAAGAAAGACAGATTTAGCTCTTTTACTCTAAGTTGGGTAAAATGGGGATGTGACAATGGATTGTCAATATTATTAATGAAGGAAGGTTTGGTGAGGTACATGGGGTATAACAAGGAGTAATGGCATTACATAAAGAAATTGAATTTAGAACATAATTTAGACTGAATACTGTGAAAACTTGACAGTTAGGCTGCAGAATAGTCTCCTGAAGGAAACTCCATTACCTAGGATTTTTTAAAACTGGGTTGCCTAGATTTCTTTCATCTCTCTAATTAGACAATTTAGTCCTCTTTGTAGGGCCCTTTGTAGGGCCACTGTTGCCCTCCACCTTGAATAGTCATTTACACTAGTGCAAAGTAGATGTAAAATGCTACTAGTCGGATTTGTAGTATTTTACACACACTTGTCTAAATGGTTATACAAGGTAGAGGGTGACAGTGAGTTGAACCCCTAGTTTCTGCTTACAATATACATGATCTACACATAAATCTACTCCAGTTCAGCTGGTACAGAACAAAACCCATGGCATCTCTGAAGCCCCATGTTAAGAAGATTTTTGTCTTATAGTAGACTTTGCACAATTTCATCCTTCAAGATCATTTCCAAATACTGTAGATTTTGAGCCGTCTACTTCACAAATTTGACTGACAGTAATAACAAAAAAATGAAAAGTGCAGTGCAATTGTAAATTACAGTGCAAAACTGCCATCTGAAATAAACAATCTATGCAGACATTTCCAATAAATGGCTCTTAAGAAAACACTCCTAAGCATTAATATGCTTATGAGCATTCATACTACACACTGAACTCACCTGCCATTCTCTCTGTGTGTGTATGAACTGTATATATCTTCTACTTAATTCCTCAGTGAAATCACATCCACATTAATAATAAAGATCAGAGTCTGCTTCTGTCATCTGAAATTCAAAAGAGATGGGTGAGGTGCTTGGCAGTTGTTTTGATGCCTATAGAATTGTAAAATACAATTAGCCTATAATTCATGTCAGTCCAATGCCAACTTTCCTGCTTAATATGGGGCGTAACTGTGGGAAGAGATGCTGAATTTTATCTACTCAGAAGAAGTACGTTTGCTTGGATACATATGACAAGTTGGACTTCCTACAAGGAAACCAGGTATGCCATAAATAAATCACCTTTAGAGATGAAGCAATAGGGAATGGGAACATATGAGCCATGTGGAAGGAAGGGGTACTTCCTGCTTGCTTAACTTCTTGCTTGAAGAGTGACTTCTTTCTTTTGTTTATATACATTACTGCTGCTGCTATATAGACTGTCTGCAAAAAACTACTTTTTCCCATCTAATGCTGAATTTCCACCTGGAGCAAGTTTATAGATATTCACTGCTCTGTCTGTGCTGTACCTGCTCTGGGAGTAGGGTGACCAGATAGCAAGTGTGAAAAATCAGGACAGGTGTGTGTGGAGGGGCGGGGGAGAGGAGGAGGAGGGGGTGGGTGGGTTAATAGGCATGTATATAAGAAAAAGCCCTGAATATCAGGACATCTGGTCACCCTATTTGGGGATAATTAGAAAATTGTTGCTCCAATTTTCTGTCATATAGATTTGGATAGTACCTATCAATGCCATATGTTATACTTCTATGTACAGGGATTTTTTTGTGGGGAAATGGCTCCTCTTTGCTCCAATAGCCTTTTCTCAGATCTCATTAAAGACGTAACAAGAAAGCTGTTTAGTTTTTAGTTTAAAAAAGTAAAAGCGAGAAAGAAACAGAGCTTAAACCCCAGTAATTATTTTTCTGATTAAGGTGGTAACTAAATTACTAGGTTAGACCTTATTAAAATGATTTTCCAAAACTGGTTTTAGAAATCTCCTTGTTTAAATCTCCACGGTTGAGAATCTCGCTTATTGGAAGCTGCTAACTTTATATATCCCATTAAGAGTCCCAACCTGATGATGTAGATTAGAACTCAGAAAACACAGATCCAATTTGAGTATGGAGGAAACCAGGAGGATTCAAAAGTTGAAAGCGTGTTTTTGTTGTTTATTTATCAGTACTTTAACCCTTAGATCAGTAAAAATTAATATTCCTAGAAGCTTCAACTACTGTTTGAGCCTTTCTACTTTCTTCTCCAAAAAGGAACCATGCTTATACAGTGTTCTGGAGCCCTCTGTACATTATTCAGAAAGAGGAACATTGCCCACTTTTCACACCAGGAAGCATTGGCTTGATTTGACTACTCTGTATCTCCACTGACATCTTTCTTCCCAAAGATTCCTCCTTTTGCTGTAAGTAATCAGAGTCCAGGCTGTTCAAACTCTTGAAACTCTTTCTGGGAATGCCCTTGAGCTCATCTGATTGCTGCTCACAGAGTTCAGTCATTTTTTTCCCTCCCCACCTTACATTCATCCTCCTTTGTATCCACAAGGGCCACAGATTCTGATGCTTACCTGGACCCAACACACTAATGACAAACGGCCATCAACCAGTTCTTACCTTCAGGCACTCATGGCTTGACGTATAGTGGCTTAGCTACTCTCCATACTGTCTCTGAAACATGAGTCTTATTTTTCAGTCTTCCTTTTTGTTACTCACATGATTGATTAAATCACATAACATTTTTCTGTTTTAGCTCCATCCACCTCATTGACAGTTGTGTAGGACGCTAACTGTGGTGTTCACGAAGACATCAAAACACTTTTAAACAAAGAAAAATGGCCCCAGTCATAAACAGACAACAACCAGCTCATGCCTTCAGTCACTCACCACTCTAAAGCATCGGTAGTTGTTTCTGTAATCCTTCTGGAACACGACTGTCTTCCTACTCACAGTGTTCATTAAGTTACAGGCGTTTTTCCTACCTCAGCTCCACCCACCCATTATCAACAATAGTTCAGGGTGTTTTGTTCTGCTTTCCTCCAGCTGTGGGGCTCTGAAGATGCTGTTCCATGTAGTTCTTTCCTTGTTTCATAAGTCAAAGAATTTCATCACAACACTTTACTGCTGGCATTGCAAATTCCATCCAGCCCATCTCCTCTCCCCTCCTGGCTCCCTCTTTTCTGTATCTCTCTCTCTCTAGACATTCCAGTAATGAGAATCAAACAAGGAGAAACAGTTTGAAACCTTATTTCCCATACTCTTTGCATTTGTGTAAGGACACTTAAGTATGTTAACACTGTTATATTTTTAATCTTCTGTTTCATAACAACTCCACTTTTGCCTTACTTTGTATCATGGAAGTACATATCATATAAATTGAGTAAGACAAAAGCTCTCTCTCTTTCCCTGTCTTGCCTAGTTTAACGCTTTTTGAACAAATCCAACTGTGGATCCAAGAGGTAGGTAAACTTTCTGCTTAAGTGGAGACAAACTGATCCGTAGAATCATTTCTATATTACAGGAGTTTCACTACTTCGTGAATCTCCAGCTCTCTTCCATAAATGAGTGCATTCTGTCTCCAGTATCAACTCACCTTTCCCAGGTGTAATTTAGAATATCTCTGAATAGTTCCTCCACCTTCCCAGGTTTCTTCCAGACTTTCTAATCAATCTAGGTATTTCTATCACTTCTAGCTGTGGTGCCTGTGTGCCTGATCTTAATTTTATCCAGTCCTCCTTTACTTTTGTCACTTGTTCCTGTGTAAATTACAGTGGGAATTCCCCAGGATAGGCTCCACCATTTTTCAGTCCTTGCCTGGTCTGTAGAAATGCTATATTGTGCTGTTCTGCTACTCTGCGTCACAGATATCTTGGGTTAGGTTCTTTGCTATGGAGTGCACAGCCAGAAGTACTTGAGCAGCTCTTCTTCTCAAGAACAGAAAATCTAGTGTGGTCAGTGTTTACTCTGATATTGTGCACTGCGTTAATCTCTTCTATCTAAGGTTCTGAAACCAATTCAGAATAAACACTTAGTCCTCACAGTGTCTAGTGAGGTAGGGAAGCATTATCATAGTTACAGAATAGGGAAACTGAGGCAAAGAGAGGTTAAATGATTTGCCCAGGGTGACACAGTGAATCTGTGGCAGAGCTGTGAATAGTGCAGAGGCCTCCTGACTTCCAGCCTTTTGCTTTTAAACATAAAATATCCAATCCCTGATAAGATTGGAAGTCTCTATTAATGCTTTTGCATTTACTGTGCTTCCTGGTTGCCATTATGTCTTTCTCCTCCTCCATAACTATTACACACGTGAACTCCTCCTGAGGGGGTCTCTGGAAGTGCGTCCTTTCAAATTTTATCTGATTTGGCTCTGATTATTTTTCACAGTGATTTCATCTATTGTTTAGGTTCTTCCACCTTCTCTTTCTTAAAGATAACCAGTTTGCACCTCTTTCTAATGTAGCCTTGTTACTCTTCATTAGAAAGAGGAAACTAATGTGATTTCTACTTCAGATGCTGCTAAATCTTTTGTGGCCATTCTGTATCCCAAAGTGATTTTTTAATTTAAAAAATAATCTCTCAATTTGTTGGAAGTGATAAGTGTCCAGCTCTTTCATGACTCATAATGCCCTTGGAACTCCCATTTACAGCTCAGAAAGAGCCTGATTCTCCTCTTGCTCATTCAAGTGCAATTTAAATTGATTTCTGGTTTACAGTGGTGTAAAATGTGAGTCAGGCTCAGAGCCTTTACATCTGCCTCAGATTCACTCACTCATTACACTGATGGGTCACTAAGACTACGTCTACATAGGGATTAAAACCCAACAGTTGTCTTGGGTCAGCTGACTTGGGCTCATGAGACTCAGGCTCCAGAGTTGAAAAATCCTCCTGTAGACAGTGGGACCTGGAAGGACAAAGGGTCCCAGAGCTTGGGCTCGAGCCCAAATGCAGATGTCTACACTGCAGCTTTTTTTAGTCCCAGAGCACAAGCCCAATGAGCCCAAGTCAGCTGACCCAGGATAGCCATGGGGTGTTTTTAATCCCTGTGTAGACGCTGCCGTTCATCTAGTCTACACAGAAGACTTTCAAACAAAGAAAGGGTCCTAGAAATGTACAGTCAGCCACGCATTTCTTTTCTTAAATCACCAGGCTAGATAGAATATCTGAAGCTGTTCCGTCTTTTACGTTTGTTTCCACACAATAGTTTATTAGCTAACAGTCACCTAAATGCTAATTCAAAGAACATCTGCCATTATACAAACTATTTAGAAACAAATATTAAAAACCTTGAAATCAATAGCTAAGATTAATTATACCATTTTGACCTCAAGCTTAACACACCCTTCATTAAAAACACACCCTCGCAGTGGAATCTTCTGTCTGAACAACACGCAAGCAACTTTAACGCCACCTTCTCTTCTTCCCTCCCTAGTTTCTTTTGTACCTAGCTGACTGAGGTCTCCCAATAAGGGATTTAAGCAGTCTATGTTCTGTCTCAGAGCTCTTGAAGTTGCTTGGTTTCCATATTTAATATGTTGCTGATAATCTTTCTATATTGGTGTCCCTAACACTGATCCAGTCCATAATGATGAAGATGCAAAAATTATTCTCACCTGGAAAATGCTCTGTGCTTTTCAGCTACCCCCTGCTTAATTCCTAAAGAACTGTGTCACTATGCAAAACTGCAAGCTCTGAAAACAATCATATAGTCTGAAAAATCACGACACACCAGAAACAATTAAAATGTAACTTTTGATTAAATAGCATAGCTACATCTTTAATTGGACACCTGCCAAATTCTCAGAAAATATTTTTTCATGCCTTAGTACAGGCATCCCAATTTGCCCATCAGTCACCCTAGTCTAGTTAGACAGGATAAAAAATTGGGCTTAGAATGAATTTGTTGTGACTAATGTCCTTTCTGTTTCCTTTCCATCCATGCACGCACCAGTCTAAACCCTATGAATGTGAGCAGGAAGAGTGGAAGGGCTGGGGGCAGAAAGGAAAGGAAAACCTTGATGCCACCTTCATTCTTACCAGGAGGAGCAGCATGGGGAAGGGAAGCTTCCTTGCCTCCCAGACTAAGGGAACAGTATTGGCCATAGTGGGAAAGGGAACCCTCACTCCCCACCTGGGAGGAGCAGCAGGAGGACAAGGAGCAGCAGCAGCAGCAGCTGTGGAAGAAGGTGAGGGAGTGGAGGAGAGAGGGAGTCCAGCAGCCTCCCTCTCCTCCAGAGGGAGGCAGTATAAAAAGCTTCAGGAAGAGCAGCCTCCCCCTGGGCAAGAAACAGATGTTCTCTGATGAAAACCTTTGACAACATAGCCCATTGTGCCCCCCCCAGCCCACCCCTCCTCCGAGTGTGTTGCCCTTCCAGGATAAGAGTTACCCTACTAGGTTTCAGATGTAGATGCTTGATCATCTTCATGGTCACTCAGTGACATTGCTACTTTTCCTTGCATTTCGGTTATTTCCCACGCTGCTGTCAGGGACCAGGACATGAGTGGTATGGCCTAGGAGGTAAGAGCCAGGAATAGGAACTGGGAGTCAGAGCCAGATTCAGGAACCAGTCAAGTCAAGTGGTGAAGCAGAATGGAGTGCGATAAGAATGAGAGAGGCATGATCACAGCTGCAGGTATGGTGACCTACCACTGCTGCAGTGCTTAATGCAGACCTGTTGGCTCCTTGTAGCCAATGGTATGGGCTGGCCAATCAGGTGATTCTGCTGTGGTCCAGATGGGTATATTAACTGGCCTGAGCCCCAGGCTCGGATAAGGGAATTCAAGCCATGGTTCTTGTCCATTGGTGTATTGGCATGTAGATACCATGGTGGGGCAGTAGAGTAACGTGAAAGGGGGAGAGGCGGGGAAGCAGGCTTTTTCAGCAAAGGGAAGTTGCACTGGTGTTTTTGGGTGGAAAACCAGAAGGCGGAAGGACATGAAATTACTGGATCTGAATCTGGGGATTAGTGGGTGCAAACATGTGAAGCTGTATGATGGAGAGAGAGGAATTTCTGGGGAAAATCATTAAAACCAAAACATAAAAACCCACTGAGTTGTGATCACTCATCCCCTTGGTCATTCTTGGTATGGCTACGAGCCCATCTAGAATCCTGGTCATGTGCTCTTGTTGCCAGCTTATGCTAGAGTCCATGCCACTGCATCTTCACTGCTGCTTTTAGCCAGGCTAGCTAAATTAAAGCTAGTGCAGGTATGTCTACCCAAACTACTATCACACTTGTGATTCAGTGTAGACATACTGTCTGCCTAGAGGTCCTGTCTCTCTGCCACACATCATCTGTCTCTATCTTTTTCAATTGTTTGCTCTTTATTGTAAGGACTGTGATCTCCTATGTGTTTGGAAAGTGCCCAGCATGCCCACCAACAATCTAAATAATGAAACAGTTTTGGGGGAAGGGGCAATAATGCTAGAGAAGTAGTTGAGGATCCAAAAAGTCATAGGTAAAACAATGTAGGACATTAGCTCTTTAACAGTGAATGTCCTTTGACAACGCAACCTTGTTACTTTGTGTTGACAAGGGTTATTTAGCCCAGTCTGCCCCCCCCCTCTGAGTGTGTTGCCTTTCCAGGCTGAGAGAAATTTCTATAGAACCCTATTGGTTTCCATCCTTGTTAAATTCTATAGAACCTTTTCATAAGTGTGGTTTAAATAGTTGTAATATCCTGTCTTTTCTGCACAGTGTAAGTCATGATGCCAGCCGACCCTATAGAGAGTCTGAAATCATCCTTCAGTGTTAAAATGGTACAAACTTTTAGTATTGCTCGCTCGGTAAGGATCCAGGTCTCATAGCAGATTATCAGCACCTGGGACCACAGGGAATAGTGTCCAAACACCAAAAAAAAAAAAAAAAAAAAAGCCAGGTACACATTGGGAGAGAAGTTCAGGTAGTATATTTAAAATATGGAAAATTACATCAGTACATGAAGAATTGCTGTCTCTCATTGCATATTGAAATGTATACCTATGTAACAGGGTAATTCCTGGTCACATGGATTTTGAAATTTGTTTCTGTAGTTGAAATAGATTGATTTAATTGTTCACAGAAGATATGAGCTGTCTTGCACTATTTACTCAAGGTTATACAGACACAAACTGACCACTGCACATCTTACAATCAGTTGGCCACATTTATGGTCTCAAAGGCTTTGACATCTGGAAATTTGTCACAGGAGAAATTAACGAGCAGCTGCTTGGTCCCACTCTTAGTGGGGATGATTTCAAATGGCACTTTGGAGCTTTGCCTGGGCTTTAGTGAGGGCACTCTAAAAACAGGAAACAAAAGGAAAAATTTCAGTTGAAAACATCCTTGTGCTTTATATTTGAGTTTCCCCAACAGCCATCCTCCCTGTGCATTTCTGTCAGCAGGGAGCCGGGGCTATACAATGAGCTTTCAAAGGGGCTTAAATTAGTTAGATGTCCTGTACTGACTTAGGAATTGGGTATCTAGCTCCTTTCAGCCACTTTGGAGAGCCCTGCTATCAATGTCTCAAGAAGCGATGACATGGAGGGATCTAGCATAATTCATAAAGTTCCTGGTCAAACTTTATTTAGGCAGAATTAAGGTAGTAAAGGCATATCAATGACTTATGAAAAATAACCTGAGACATTGACAGAGGATTCTTCATATACCCTGGATAAGGATAAATTGTATTGGTAAGAAAAGCTCAAACATGTGAATACCAGGATATTCTAAGTTAAGGTTAAAGTTTTAAAACACTACAATTTGGAATATCTGGAAATTCATAGTTGTGGTTCTCCAAACAATCTCTCCATGTCATATATTCCTGGTTTACCTGAGGATCAGGTTACATGAGATGTGTATAGAGTGGCTTCTACACAATTTAAGGAGGAGCTGTGAGTATGCAATAAATTATTCAGAATTTTATTAGCATTTGCACTTACATTTAAGCAGGTATTAAACTAAAGGATGTGGATAAATAGAATTTTTGGCAAGCATTTGCACCTGCCAAGTGCATGTAAAAGTTTGTGTGCAGTTTTGTGAAGGCCAGACGGAGGCCTGGCTGCAAATTTATCCTTCATGGTTCTACTGTAACATACCAGTAAAAAACGTTATTACAAGACATTAATGATCCAAACATACAAGAAAAATGAACTGGATAGCACCTACTCTATTCCAGCTCTTACCCTTTTGTCATCTAGCAATAGCAAATACACTAGCGCCCCCTAATGAGTAAGGGTTGCAATTTATTGATCTCATCCTCATAGTATTTCTATATCTCCCAAAACAATGACGTCTTGTTTCAAAATGCATGTTAAAAATCATATAAACCAATAGTTTCTAGTTAATAGAAATAGTCTCTTGTTTAAAAAATATTTATTTTATCACAATATTCACCACTCCTTCCGTTGTCCCTCCTTAATTAATACATTTTTCATCTCTAAATACCCAAATTATATAGCTTTCAAAGTCTTAGAGGTCTGGGTTTTCTAAAAATTACATTTTAGATCTGCAGGAGGAATTTTGCACTTGCATTAGTTGTGCATAGGGATGCATGGGAGTACATTTTCAGAAGGATGGTTTCTGTCTGCAAAATTGGAACTAATGGAAATTTTAACATTTTTACAGACAGGCACAAATTAATGTACTTGCACCTCTACTTACTTGATATGGGTGAAAATCAGTGAGAGGGACAAATACTCACATTTGCAAACAGTTCATTTTATAAAGTTTTAAAAAGGACTCAAGGTTCACTGGTACTGCTATTTTGGGTAGAAACTGTCACTTACTCTGTATCACGTCTAGTACAGTAGGGTGTGACCTGGCTGGCCTGTAGTGCTGCCACACCATTCAAGTTTAATAGCGTGCACCTGCATACAGGCTGTCAGGGCCTCAGACCCACTGAACTTTTACCCCACTTATATCATTTAGCTTTTTACCTGCATTCAGGTGAATAAATAGCACCACTTGTGCCCACAGTTATTGGCACCTACAAACTGCAGTGCCAAAAGAGAGGCCAACTTGAGGCCACATGAAAAATTAGGTCTTTGGTTGCTTGCATCTCATTTCCGTAGACAGACCTTCATAGTTATAGCCAGAAGGAAAAGTATGTCATCCCAATATTTGCTTCAAAAACACGCAACTCTAAGTCCTGTTGTGTGTATCTTTTGTGTCAAGAAGTTCATGCTTTTTATACTTACTTTATCTTGAGCTTTCCTCTCAGCAGGTCACTGCCTTCCGCCTGCAGCACACAGTCTGTCACCTCTTGGTCAATAGGATTGGTAAATATCACTTCCACGTTCACTGCTTCATTGACCTTTACATCACCGAGCACCTGCACAGACCAAATGCGTGAAAGATCACACTCTGAAGCAGAAAATGATGTTATGATTCATCAAATCTAAGGCATGCATAAGACACTCCTCTATGGCAGGATGTGAACAGAGCATCTCTTTCAATGGGAAAGACTATGGATGTAGGAATCAAATGATCCAGTCTGAATCTCCTTTCACTTTCCCCAGCACTGAATCTGGACTCAGATTAGATGTGCAGCACAGATGAAGCAGCCTTTTCCTCCAAGGTGGCAAAGGGGCAGATCTTTACCTGCATGACAAGGTCAGGATTATCCAGAGTGATGTTCCTCTCCACTACCACTTCAATCCCACTTTCTACTTGACACAAAGCTGTTACTCTAATCATGTTGTCTCTAGTTAAATGCTGCTGGTATTCAGCATATGTTATCTTAACAGGAAACTCTTTCTCTGAAAGGAAAAAATAAAACACAATTTTTAAAATAGATGAGATGAGATGCACTTACAAAAGTCTAACAAATGTTGTTCAACTAAAGTGAGTATTTTCCTATCATAAAATCATAGAATATTAAGGTTGGAAGGGATCTAAGGAGGTCATTTACTCAAACCGCTTGCTCAAAGCAGCACCAACCCCAACTAAAATCATCACAGCTAGGGCTTTGTCAAGCCAAGTCTTAAAAACCTATGAGATGGATCTTCAACCACCTCCCTAGGTCACTGACCCTTCTAGTGGAAAAACTTTTTCCTAATATCCAACTTAGACCTTTCCCACTGCAACTTGAGACCATTGTTCTTTGTTCTCTCATCTAGGGCAACTGAGAACAGCTTAACTCCATCCTCCCTGGAAACCTCCTTTCAGGTAGTTAAAGACTGCTATCAAATCCTCTTCTCTTCTGCAGACTAAACAATCCTAGTTCCTTCAGCCTCTCCTCATAAGTCATGTGCTCCAGCCCCCTAATCATTTTTGTTGCCCTCTGCTGGACTCTCCAATTTGTCCACATCCTTTCTCTCAATGTGGCCTCACCTTTGCCGATTAAAGGGGAATAATCACTTCCCTCAATCTGCTGGTAATGCTCCTACTAATGCAGCCCAATATGCCATTAGTCTTCCTGGCAATAAGGACATACTGTTGACTCATAGCCAGCTTCTTGCCCTCTGTAACCCTCAGGTCTTTTTCTGCAGAACTGCTGCCTAGCTAGTTGATCCACAGTCTGTAGCAGTGCATGGGATTCTTCCTCCTAAGCGCAGGACTCTGCACTTGTCCTTGTTGAACCTCATCAGGTTTTATTTTGGCCCAATTTGTCTAGGTCACTCTATATCCTAGCCCTACCCTCCAGGGTATCTAGCACTCCCCCCAGTTTAGTGTTCTCTGCAAACTTGCTGAGGCTGCAATCCACTCTCCTAATGACAAAGTTTTTCCTAATATCCAGCCTTGATGTCCCCCACTGCAACTTTAGACCATTGCTCCTAGTTCTGCCATCTATTACCATTTAAAATAGCCTAGTTCCATTCTCCCTGGACCCCCCTCTCAGGTTAGTTAAAGGCTGCTATCAAATCCTCCCTCATTCTTTTCTTCTGCAGGCTAAAGAAGCCTCTTCTCATAAGACATGCTCCAGCCCCCTAATAATTTTTGTTGCCCTCTGTTTAACACTCTCCAATTTGTCCACAACCTTTTTGTAGTGGAGGGCCCAAACTGGACACAATACTCCAAATCTGGCCTCACCAGTGCCAAATAGAGGAGAATAATCACTTCCCTCGATCTGTTGACAGTGCTTCTACTAATGCAGCTCAATATGTCATCAGCCTTAGTCGCAATAAGGGCACACTGTTGACATATCCAGCTTCTTGTCCATTGTAACCCCCAGGTTCTTTTCTGCAGAACTGCTGCCTATCCAGTGTCCCCAGTCTGTAGCAGTGCATAAGATTCTTCCGTCCTAAGTGCAGGACTCTGCACTTGTCCTTGTTGAAACACATCAGATTTCTTTTGGCCCAATCCTCCAGTTTGTCTAGCTAATGTGCATTTTAGGGAATTAGTGCTGGATAGGGCCTGAGAGGACTTTTCCATGACAATTAAATAGACACTAATCAGTTAATGAAATACAAAGCCTGTATTCTATCCCTACCCTGCAGCGTATCTACCACACCCCTCAGCTTAGTGTCATCTGCAAACTTACTGACGATGCAATCCTCCAGATCATTAATTAAGATATTGAACAAAACCAGACATAGGACCAACCCCTGGGGCACTCTGCTTGTTACTGGCTGCCAACTGGACACTGAGCTGTTGATCACTATCTGTTGAGCCCAATGATCTAGCCAGTTTTCTAACCACCTTATAGTCCATTCGTCTAACCCATATCACCCCGTATCTGGTGCTAGACAGGAGATGAGCTTTCCCTGCCTTTCTCCCACTTCCTGCTGCATTGCCTGTCTAGAACTGGGGTTGGTCTCTCCTCTTCAATTCCCTTTCTGCATCATTCCCTGCCCCTTTTCTCCTCCTCATTGTTTTTTCTGGTAAGTGAGGCAGATAACTTGTCACTTTGTATTTCATTAACTGATTAGTGTCTATTTAATTGTCATGTAAAAGTCCTCTCAGGCCCTATCTAGTACTAATTCCTTAAGATGCACATTACCTGGACGTACTTGTGTGTGAGGTGTGTACTTGCATTTTCCCAAGATTTCCTCTATCAGCTTCTTATCAAAAGTTACTTTACAGCATTTTCCTTCCTTACTAATAATTCAGGTTTTTTCTTGTTGAAGATACAGTTTAAACAGGGCATTTCAGCTGCTTTTGAGTCATTAATTTCATTCCCTTCCAAAGAGTGAGTGGACCAGCTTTCTTCCTTCTACTGTGGTGCTCCTTCCCATTATAAAAGTCCATGTAACTCCTCAGAAGCCCTTTGGCAACCATTAACCCATCTTGCTTTTTTGCTGGCCTTATATTTTCCATGCTAATGTCTATTACCTAAGTATTCTGGCTTACTTGTCATCACCTCTTCATTTCTGGTATGAGGTTTTTCCCTATATTTGAGCAGTGTTTGGGGAACCACCTGGGAAATGTTTTATTTCTTACATTTTTCTCTTTTAAAGGAACTTTAACCTGCTTTGGATTACTTATAGTGTCTCTTAGGAATCCTCAGCCTCCTTAAATTCCAGTGTTGAAGACCCTCTCCCATTGCACCTTCTTTCTTAGTAGATTTCTTCATTCTCTCAGTTTTGCCACCTTTAAATCTAATTCTCTCATCCTGTTACAACAAATTCATTTCTTTGGTTACAAAATTATATGAAATATTACCTTCTTTAGAAGCAAGTGTAACAGATAGGGAGTCCTTCCAGACCTCATGAATTGGCTTCCCAGTGTACACAATGGTCCAAGCAGTCATATTTGCCTTTACAGTTTTAGCAACTGAGGTCAAATTTCTGAGAACCAAGATTAGGCTGACAGATTTGCCAATCTCTAAGGAGCCATCCACCTTGAACTTCCCTGAGATTTCAGGCTTCTGATCAATTTCTGGTCGCTTCTCTGATGTGCCACTAAAACCATGCACTCGAAGCAGCTTTGCACGAGCTTTTTCATACACTTCTCTCTCCTTCTGAGATCCTATTAGAGAGAGGGATCCATAAAAATATTAATAAAAAACAGTTGAAATGTGTCCATTTTTAACTGTTGTATGCAGTGTAGATGTAGCTGTGTTCATCCCAGGATATTAGTGAGATAAGGCGGGTGGGTAATTATCCACCCATCTTGTCTCTCCATTTGACAAGCCTGATGCTTATTCAGCAGGATGTAGGGCCCTGGCAGATCTGCCGCCAGTGGGAGACAGAACAACTGTTTACTGCAGCCACTGTTAACCTGTTGAATGAGTGACAGAAATGCGTTCATTTCAGAGTTGCTGTCCTTAAACTTGAGAGTGCTAAACCTATTAATTCCAGAGAGGAGCTAAAGCTTAGTTTCTAAACCTTCCCTCATCCAACTTTTCCTAGGGCTGTACAAGTGATAAATGTAAATTTCAACTTGTTTCACTTTATCTTGTAACAGGAAGCAGGCCTCTAAGCGGATGGGGTTGACAGGCCTTTGGGTTACTTGAACAGGCTCTACTCTAATATGAGGGTTTGAATTATCAGCCTTACCCTCCTATTTTTAACAGCAGTGTTTGTCTTACTGTTAAGTGCACTTGCAAACTTAGCAGACAGATGTTTGTGTTCTATATTTTGCACTGGCAAAACTGAAGGAGCAAAAATGTTGCGGCCCCTTTGAAAAGGTTGCCCTTCTTATGGAGTTTGCTATCTGGCTATTTTAGGTTTCTATATAGTACCTATAAAATATCTAATAACTGTGCTGTAGAGTAGCAAATGCAATTTGAGCAGCCCATGTTACAAAGGACAGGATAGGACATGGCATGTTTTACACAATGTAATTAAGAGCAACGTTACACAGGTCTCATGAGTCAGAACTGACATATCAGAAATGGTATGGCCCAATACTATATCTTCTCTCCTCCTCCTTGTCTTATGACTGTAGGAGCCAAAAGTGTAACTTTTGACCTAGCTGTTGTAAATTCTTGCAAAGGTGACCATGTGCTGGTTTCTATTATAATGTTTCTACCAGGTTAAGAATGAAGCTTTGTGCTACAAACAAGAAACAGGATTTTTCTTTACCTTCGCTATATTTATAATCATTAGTGACATCTACACGGGCATAACTGCCTATTGCCTTGGTGCTGGTGAACTGGCCAATTGACTTAGTCTCAGAGAAGATCGGCTTTGCCTCTCTAGTCGTGATGTCGTAAGTCCAGGTGATACGGTCTGCATTCACCTCTGCAAATACGAATGGAGAGTCAAAATCCAAGTCTACGTCTCCTTCTTTGATGGCTTTAAGAGAGGCAGGACCACACTGAAATATCCCTAGAGTATCAAGGAAAAGAAAATAATTTAGATATAGACTAGTCAAAACACTCGAATACAATGTAAGCAAGGCACATTAGACATAAACTGTGTGTCAAGGACCTCCGAATTATATAGCCTTGCCATCCCACTCCAGCCCTCTCCCCATTAATGTCATCCAGTTCATTCAGCAGCGTAGTATTTGTTTTGATAATAAATCCAATTTGTTTTGTGCAGCCACTTAATTGTCAATAGCTGTATATTTCTGTGTTGAAAATGTCAGAATCTCTGGAAGAGGCTGGACAGGGGAGCCTGTGGGGTTTTTTGGCACCAAGGAGTAAGTGGAGGCTTTTAATGGTGGAGAGGGCTGCATGTTCTCATACCCCCCCATTTTTGGGCAAGGAGAGAAGTGACGTGGTTTGGCCAGGGTTGAATTCCTCATTTTCTCCCCAGCAAATCCTGAGAATGATTAGTTACCCCTCCTTAAACATTTTCCTGAATAAAAATCCCTGTACCTGCACTTCTCTCCTGGGGCGTTGCATCCAGAATTTGCCATCCATTATAGGAGGGGCCCAGGTCACTTCGAGTAAACCAGCTTTCATTCCAGACATGGAAATTCCTGCAGATGAGAATAAACATGGTAAACAACTCGTATGTGACAGTTGTGTAGCAAGTTCCTAGGGTCACTGATGCTATCCACTTCTGTAAACTGAGATTTTGTCTGACCAAATTGCTCATGCCAAAGGACCAGCAAAAAAAGAAAAGGGGGGGGAGAGGGGTTAGGGGGTTTGTTATCTTTGGGGCTTCTTGAGCTGGGGGTCAATTTGGCCCAGGACACAACTCACAGCAGCTTTAGGGCAGTTCTAAGTTATGTTCAGCTACTTATAACCCCAAAATAATATTGTGTGAGGATTGGTGTAACACCATGATGTCAAATCTTAATACTGCAGATATTTAGAATAACAGTTTGTTACCAGACGCTGTCACCCCCCATGTTCAGAGGATTTCCAGAAGAGTCATAATATACATCCACACTCAGATTTCTATCTGCATCATGGGCGGAGTTGAAATTTGAAATCATACGAGTAGGAATCCCCAGACACCTGAGCACTAAAAAACAAACAAACAAAAAAAACCCAATCATTAAAAACTTGTATTTCTGAGATACAAAGTTTCTGTGCAACTATTCTCAGCTAATATTCTGGCTGGTGCTTCTGGCCAAACCAGGCTCTGACCTTTCCAATGCTTTGAAACACACTGCAGCATAAACATACCTGTGGTCAGCACTGATGCAAAAACCCAGCATTGTCCATACTTAACAGGCTTAAATCCTGAATCCTTCCACTTTTTCAGGATTTCCACACTTCCATTCCAACTACCTGGACTTGCTCCACCAGTATAATTTCCACTCCAGTTTCCTAGTAGGACCCCGTTATCATCGTTACTGTTGACCTGGGGAAAAAATCCTAGATCAGGGGTCTCAAACTCGCGGCCCGCGGGCCAACTGTGGCCCGCGGGCTTGTGTTATCTGGCCCGCAGTCCGAATCCGGGCCGCAGGCTTGTGCTGTCTGTTTTGTGAGCGGAGCTCAGGCACCTTGTGGGACATCTTGCGTGAGCTCTTAAAAAGGAAATGGCCGTGTTAAAAAGGAAATGGCCGCCGAATGTGACCCCACAGGGAGATTTAACGGCGGAGAGTGGAGTGTGCAAGTCCCTGTGAGAGCCTCTCTCTCCTACTGTGCCGCCGAATTTTACCCTGCGGGGAGATTTTTCGGCGGAGAGTAGAGCATGAAAGGTAGAGTAGAGTAGTGTGTGTTATGCGTGGCCCCCCTGAACTCAACTTAATGTAAATGTGGCCCGCCATACCAATTGAGTTTGAGACCCCTGTCCTAGATTAACACATATTATAGTTTACAGTAGAAGAAAGACGGCAGGGAGAAACAGCTCTGTGTGGCATATAATAATACCTATTATATAAGTGCTTTTTCATTAGTGGAGCTCAAAGTTCATCACAATGTTTATTATATTTATCCCCAGACTGCCCTAGTGCCGTAGGACAGTGCTATTATCTCCATTTTACAGATGGGGAACTGAAGTACAGAGAGACTGAGTTACTTGTCCAAGATCCCACAGGGAGACTGGCAGAGGAAGGAACTGAACCTGGATCTCCAATGTTGTAGACGAGGGCCCTAATCATTGGACAAGAGGTGAAGCCTCTGCTTCAGGGAACTGGCCTGCTATTAAGAAGGCATCTTATTTTTAGGGAAGTGGGAGATGTATTTAATCAAGAAATAATAATAGTTCTGCTCCTTCCATCCAAAAATAACAGCAGTAGGTCAAAGCACTTTACGGAACATTAGATGCATAGCATCAGGTCCATGTGGCCAGTTGATTTGCAGCACGCTAGCACGCTGTAGAAGTACTCCCCCAGCTTGCCAGACACCAAGTTTCAGCACAGACAAGCCTCAAAGTGGGAGAAGTATGTTATAACTTAGAACAGCTTCATGGTTTTATTGAAACTACTGGAAAGAAATTTTATGTTGTTTTCTGCTTTGACTGCTACTTTTATAAACTTTTAGGTCAATTTAGTGCTAGTGAAAAGAGTGTTAGCCCTGGAGAATAAATCCTCTGCTACAGCGGCAGAGCAACTGGAGAGATCAGAATGACATCTAGGGTGCTGGGGAAGAGCCTTCTCCATAGGATACCTTGCCTATAGACCTCCTTACCAGAAGTCATCATATAAGCCTAAATGTAAGACTTCCCCAGCAATGACCTCTGTAAATACCACCAGAATCACTTGCACTCTCAGTTTAAGGGGGAAAATGGAGCTTTATTTGTCCGACAATTGGATACCAAAGTAGTAAATGCCTGAGAAATACCATATACTAGGAAGACCTTGCAGGCGCAAATCAAGTAGTTATCCATCACTGTGGTTTCTGAGCCTCACAAACGTATATACCCTCACAGGGAAGTATCATCCATCCTCATTTTAAAGAAACAGTTAGTGGTTTTGGCTTTTGCAATATTTCTAATGCTGAGTAAATTAACCCTTTTCTTACCATGGCACTAAGCACTCGGCCCACGTATTTGGGATCATGTCTGCGAGACACATCAGTAATAGGGTCTTTACGGTAGCTTAGGCTTCTATCCAGTATGGAAAGGCAGATATTCAGAATGTCTTCTTGAAACTGTTTTAAAAATAAATTAATATATAGCAGGTGCAAATTGTTCTTGCTTATAAATCATCAAGGTAAAATAGTCTAAATAAATATTTGAAATAATATTCTAAATATTTCTGAAGAGACATTCTACCTCAAACATAAATTATGGGCTTAATGCAGGAATTATTGGATGACTATCTATGGTCTATGTCTTCCTGGAGGTCACTCTAGTGGATCACAATGGTCCTTTCGTGCCTCAGAATTTATGAATGTGTAATAAGAGTTGGGATAGTGCTGCCCAACATCACAGCAGTTCCTTCTGTGTACAGTGTGATCCTGCAGAGACTTTAAGATGTTTACAGACTGAGCTCTGGGATTCTTGATTTATGAGAAATGCCCAGTTATTGACACTGACCATTATGTTACGTGATATAAAGCAAGGCATGAGATGAGGCCTGATATGATACCTGTGACAAGGTTCCTGGTGTCCACCATGTCACTGGGGAGGTGCAGAGGAACATGGCTAGTGGCAGCAGTGTCCGAGAAAGTTTCTCAAAGATAGCACAGTACATAATGCAGCACAAAGCATGAACCAGAAAGAGCAGGTCAGTACTGATCTAGCTTGTGAGAAGAAAGGAGGCCCAAACACCAAGTTCTTCGCTTTGCATTTACCTGGCCATAGTTCCAACCGAGTTTGCTAATACGGTTTACGTTGCCTACAAAGACAATTCCAAACTCTTCCAGCAAGTACTCCTTGCGCGCAGCACTGTCAGGCATGAACACATCATCCCCTGAAAATCCAAAGGAGAGGTGCTGTAAAACCACAAAGGGGCATGATGTTGAAAGCCTCAGATGAGCTGCTATAAATATCCACCCTGCGCCACTTTCATTGTTGTTAATGGTTTTTAGAAACTCTGCACTTTTGCTTTTGGGGATATGGGGTGAAGGAAAGGGGACAGGGAAGAGACACATGGCCAAGTCTTTGTTCTACAGGTGGAAGTTAGGGTGTGGTAGATTCAGAGCCTTGTCTCTTTTTTCAGGGATAGTACGGTGCCTGGCAGTGCCCAAACTCTGCTCTTCTATGATGATAGTGAGCTCAGGGAGATACAGGTCACAGTCTGTCCCTTTCTGATAGGACTCCATAATCACACATAAGAGACATAATGAACATGATGACTTTATAGCTTCCCTGTTGAGCATCCTGCAGGACCCTGATTCTACACAGAGGGGAGGTCAGGTGCAGTCACTACTGTGTACTATACAGTAAGTGTCGAAGACATTCAGCTGTTTTTCTGTGTCACTGGAAGGCATTAGGACACAGAAACCCCCTCTTGATGCTCAGTGCTAGGGTAAATATTGTTGATATTCAGCTGCTGTAAATCAAATGGGCAAGCTGCACATATTAAAGCTGCAGTGAGTTACTTAGAGAGCAACCTGAGATGTCTGTACCTGAAGACCAAGGGTTAAAGAGCAGAACGAATGTTCCAAGGTTCATACGGGAGGCACTACCATCTGAGGCAGTCTGCACGCTCAGTTTGTAACGTCCGATGGCAGCATTAGCTGGACTGGAAATAGAGATGCTCGCGGAGCTGGAATTGGTGGATTGTTGGACTGCGCTCCAGGCATTATTGCTCACTGTGCTGGAGATGCCAAATACAGCCTGGGTCTTAGCTTGCAGAGATGGTTTTGGCCCTTTCAAAGAGGATAAAGAATATTGAGGATTCTCCTGCACTCTAAAACCACATAAAATTTCTACTAGACCCATCAGAGAGACAATCTCCTGATGGATGAGTTTGTATTATATGTCTGCATGTTATAGACAAATTGAGGCCAAATACCATTAGCTTACGTGAGAGTCGTACGATTAACACCCTGCACAGTTACCTGGTTATATACAACGGTGTTATCAATGGCTGTAAATGGATGAGTGCATCTGGGCATTACATCCCTCTGACAGGATGAGTGGACATCTCTGGAGAGAGGACAGCACCAGTCTATGAGGGCAGCAACCTGTTTGTGTAATGGACTGAAGTGGGGACATTACCTGTTTCCGCAGTAAATGTTAAGCTCTCTCCAGTCTGCAATGCTCTGTTGAAGGTCAGGATGATAGTGAAGGCCTGTCCTCTCCTCACAATCAGCTCTGTGCTGGAGTATTTATCGGTATTGTGTGCACTCGCATTTTCTTCAAGCTGCCAGTTGGTATTTGTCAATGTCAGAGCTGTGAGAAGAGAGTAAAAAGCTGAAGAGAAGCCCAAGGCCTTGTAGGGGTAGTGGAGTCTCTAGGAACTGGCAGAAAAAAATCTTAGGCATTTTCTCTGGAGTTGAACATTTTTTAATGGGAGGTAATTTGATGGAGATGTTTCCCTATGTTTCTGTCTCTATCACACAGAGGAACCAGTTCATTTTGCAAGCATTTTATCTAGCTTCTTGGGAGGTGGCATCTCTCAAAGTAGAGACTGTTGTAGTTAGTGCTGCCTAAATAGAGCATGAGATGGTTAATGCAGTATTAGAGGGAACCTGGGAAAGAGTCTTAAGAAGAGAGAGACGGTGGTGGTGAATATTTATGAGTTGCTTGAACAAAGAATCCAGTGTAATCCTACTGACTGCTTCTTTCAGTCAAAATACAACATACTGGATGTGACATGAGGCTGCAATTTTGAGGTATCAAGCAGGGTGATGCAGGGGAATCCTCTTGGCCTATGGGAGGGAAGCAGAAAACTAAAAAAACCTATAGAGTTGCGAATGTTTCTGTATTTTAAACCGTTCTATGACTCAGTCTACCTTCCCCCTCTTCCTATGCTGTGCATGTCCTGATGTAACTGACAACTGTCCCAAAGAGAAACATTTGTCAGGCATATGCATAAAGGCACTGGGCCTCTGCTTTAGGATTCCTGACTGTTGGAAAGATAGTGGGGTTGGGAGGGCTACAACCACATACTCAAATGGAGAGAACAGTTGGTTGCAGAGAGGGACTGAGCCTTGGCTAGGTTGGAGGGGAAGGGTGTAACTAGAGGATTTTTCAGGGGGTAAAGGCTGATAAGGCCAGTTCAGTATTGGGGTCAGTGAAGGGAGACAGCTAGACTTATGGGCCTATTTGAACCAGCAGTGTGTCAATGTGCATTATGGACTTTTTAATGCATAGCAGCAGGGTCCACACTGCCACTTAGTGCATGACAGACTGGGGTGCTCTAGATTGACACCCTGGCTTGCCACATGTTAAATCTCCATATAGATTATCCCTAAATAAGTAGCTTCTGCAGCAAACTCAGACCCTGTGGCTCCTAAGAGCAGGAAGTCGGCTCAGGTCTCTGACAGGTCAAGACAAGGCACCTGTTTAGGCCTTGGAGTCAGCTCTGACATGGCCATCCAGGACCCTTAGGAATTGGATCTGATTTCATTGAAGCGTTTGTCCCCATCTCTCTCCCGTGCACATCACTTACAGCAATTCCACAGTTGCAGTGTAGATAATATACATAAGATGCGACTTCTAGCCAACACTGCATATTGCACTTAAAAGTGAGAAGTGTCTCTTGTAATCACCATTTTATGCGGCAATTAAATTTTTCTCTAGAGTTTGGATCCGACATCTGCTTTGCATTTCCTTGAGCCCCCACTCTCTAGTTCTAGTATCCACAGAAAATATTTTTCCTTATGATTCATGCCTTAATGGGTTGTTATGCTACTGGGGCTGAACAATGTCAAACTGTGGCTGAGAGGACTCTGAAACAAGCAGCTGAATCCTCAACAGCTGGGATGTGCCGGGGCTCCATGAACCCCTTACTAAAATTCTGCAGGCAAATTGAGTGGAAAGTTGGGATACTTTCCCTGGCTCTGCTGGAGTTGCTTCCAGCTCCCTTGCTGGACGCTTCTAAATTAGCCCTGCCAGAGGTCACTTACATGGGGTTCATTAGGACCTGCTGAAGGGCAAAATATTTCTTTTAAAATAGCCCTGATTGCACCAAATGGCAGGTCCTGAATTTAAACAGCACCATGGGAAGGATTCCCTACTCCTTTTTCTAAAGTCTACCCCTCTGTCTCAGATCCCACAATCTGCACAGTGGGCTGGCCTAGGAATGTGTGCTGGGTGTTTCACAAAAAGTCTGACCGTGTCCACCAAGTGCCAGCTTGTTTGCTAGGTAGTGCTGTCTCCACCTGTAGTTAGGGTTATGAAAAAGAGATTTGTTTAAATGGGGAAAAACAAATGTACAGATTCCCTGTTCTCTCCCCGTTCCTTCTGTGAGCATATGCCAATAGTACATGGAGCATACTGGAGGCTTAGGAGAAAATGTTTGGGGAGCCAATTTTTAAAATATTGGCTATAGTGTTGGCACATCATTGCTCAAGTGTTACACTGAAGAAATTGTGGGTTTGTGGTTATTTTCCTGTTGCTGCAATCTGTGGTTATTTTTTTTTTTACTGTCCAGTTTTAACAGATACTTCCTCAGTGAACAAAGAGCTCTCTTAAACAGCCCAGGATCATTTTTCATGGCTTTACTTAAGCAATATTTAATGGAGCAGATTTTTGGTAACTGCCCATAATACACACCTGAACCCTTCCCAACTTCCTTCTTCTGTTCATTTCTTAAAGAGATGAACATTTAGTAGAATGGAATGGTACAAGAAATTCATCAAGTAGGCACTTGCAGGCCACACAAGGCAATTTCACCAGCAAGGTAGGCAGGTATTGGTGGAACTAGTCTGTGAGGAATATGCCAAGATAGTAAGTAGTTCAAGTCACCCCAGCAAATTATTTTTTTTAAAACCATCTTGGATAAAATGTGTGGCTTTTAGAGTCCATGGGCCTGATTCTCTTCTCACTTCACCTGTGTAGTTCTATTGACTTCAGGTGATTTACTCTTCACTTACATCAGTCAGAGGAAAATCAAGCTCTTTATTTTTGCTGTCTGCCTTTGTCAGTTCCATCAAATGATGATCCCAATTCACAGTATGCCTGCAGAGCCCAGGATCCAAACTCTGGCACAGAAATTATGCCAAGATTAGGGCACAGCAGCAAGATGCAATGATTCAATCTCTCTCCAGGCTAGACTTCACTGCCGGGGCTCATATGAAGCCCTGACTAGATTTAAAGGTGCCTGTCCCCATCAGGTGCAGTTTCGCCTGCAAATACATGGGGTATAATGCACCTAACGGATGGTATCTAGCTCAATATGTGTGCTCAACACACAAACACTTCTATAAACACAGGCTTTGTTAACATAAAAACTCCACACTAAAAGCTAGTTTGCAGTGAGGATCTGTAGACATGAGACCCAGTCCACAGAAATGTATTATTAATGCTCACAAAATATATCTCCCATAAATGCCTATGTTAGTAATAGATTACTCTGGTTCATATCTCTAGCTCACCTTCTAATTCCTAATATTTAACCTGACCTGCATAAAATTTTCATATTCTACACACTTTGGAAAATTCTTGGATGATACATCTAAAGAGTCTTAGTGGTTCTCCACAACCCATTGTGCTTTTCATCTGACTTGTGATAGTGTATTCCAGTATTATAATGTATGGAATACAACAGACACTCATTAGCAGCAACATATCGGTTCTCTTTTGCTATATTGCTCCTAAGCAGCTGCTGCCATTGTGGGGAGTGTTGACAATTCACACTAGGAAAAGTGTTCCCAGGGCAAATGTTGCTCGTAAGTGGTAAGTTGCTCTTACAAGGTGTTGTTGCAAACAAGCGTCTACTGTATCTCATTTTCTAGATTCGTTGTATTATTAAAAATTCAGGAAAATAAACATAAAAATATGTTTACATGAGTTATACAAAATAACATAAGTTATTCAACTTATTCAAAATCCCAGAAAATAGAGTATATAACACCATCCAGATAAGGACCTATAGCCCTATTCAGTTGCTCTCAAGTTATTTATTGAGAGACTTGTATTTTACTCACCAGCCATGGTTTCTTGCTCTTCTGCAACTCAAGTTCTGTGTACCTCTGGGCAGTTATAGTGCTTTATGATAAGGCTTCAAGCTTTGTTTGAAACACCATTTATAGAGAAAATCTGGGGCCTCTCCTTCTGTGCAAACCAATTACAAATCAAATGAGCTGGGTGACGCACTCAGATCATGTGTGTAAACTTTCAGATGACAATATGCTATTTCATGATAGTTATGCAAGACCTGAGGAAAAGACAGGGTAATGGATGCTCCAGGTTGCTTGTCCAAAGGGAACTGACTTAGTAACTGGGAAAGGAGTTCCAGGTTTCAGGTATGGTGATATATCACTTTTAGGGCTGAGGAGGAGTAATTTTTGAGTCAGTAAGAATGAATGCCTTTTACCCTATGTGTACCATAGATAATTATGTAATTTATAGGCCTTCCTTCCTGCTGTAGGCTCAAAGCAGAGCTCCCAGCTCCTCAAAACTAGGGACTTGATTTCTTTGGTGGATGAATCACTGGACCCTTTTGAATTATGTGTTTCCTTCACATTCTAAGTAGAGTGATGTGATTACTTTACTAGTGGTCACTAATCCCCTTAACTGCCAAATATACTTGGAGAGTAAAGTTCCCATAAAGTAATAATCCACAAAAGAAAATCACTCTTAACACATTTTTAAAAGGTTTGTCTTTTTGCAGGCACAGATTATACACACATTTTCCACTTGCATGGTGGGTGTACAATTTAGTATTTGCCCCTCACCCCATCCGTATGGGCACATATCGGATAGCTAGAGGTTCAAAAATTCTGACTTGCACTTGTAGTTCTTTTTATGAACACAAAAATGCAGGGACAAATTTTATAAGCACAAATCAACATTCTGGTATCTGTTTTCTTAACACGTATGCACAGAGATTTGCTGTTATGGGGTAATTCATAAATGCTGGGATATGCCCTCTGACCTGTTGTACGGTTTCATGGAACCACTAGTCTGTTGCTGGATTTTATTTTATTTTTAGGGGAAAGGGGATCAAATCACTTATTTTGAGAGACAGCTGCAAATAAAATTCTACTTGGAAGAAAAACAAGGCAGGTGAAATGTTTGGCTTCACAATTGTGACAGTGGCTTCTCCCTTTTCTGTTAGAGCTTGAAGTTGACTGTGTAACAGAATTTTGTTTTTAATTATCTTTGTTTAAAGCCAGCAAGGCATGAAAGAAGAGTTCAGTGTGTGTACATTCTGAATAAATTGACTCAACATTTTCCTCATAAGAAGATAGTTTCCATGCCAAGTGTGAATTCAATCTTGTCTGTCTTAACATTGCTCCAACAATGTGCCTTAACTATGACTTATAAACTTTACATTATGTCATAAGGCCAGGTCAAATATTTTTAAATTCATAAGCGGGGTCACACATACACACACCCGGTGAATTTCCTGCCTAGCTATATGTCAAGCTCTGTATCTTTGGAAACAGAGCCTTGTTTTGTAAGAAGCAATTTAATGTTTTGCATAAGAAGACAGGAACAGTAATTCTGGATCAGACCGGTAAGCCATCTAGTCAAGAATCCTGTCTCTGACTAGCAGCTGTTTCAGAGGAAGCTGCGTGAACCCTTATAGAGGTCATTTTGAAATAAGCACATATGGGAGGTTTCTTCCTATCTCTGTCATTTAGGAGCTTACTACCTGAAGCAGGAAGTTTATAACCCTTCACATTTATGTAACTACCTCCTCCTTTTTTAATCCTTCTAAATTAATCAGTTTATGCTATTCTGTGATGAGTTTTGCAAGCTGTGTGTTGTATTAAAAAATTCCTCTTTTATTTCTGAACTTGTATCCTTTATTGAACATTCGTTTGTTCTTGTGTAGTGAGTAAAAGTAAATACATGCCCATAACTTTGCTATGCCAGTCAGTATTTTGTTTACCTCTTTAATATCACCTCTTATTTGTTTCCTCCTTAACATAAATAGTTCTAGTCTTTTCTGTCTCTCTTCATACCGAAGTCTGTCCTTGATCATGTTTGTCCCTCATTTCAGAAATTCTTTTTCTGCTATTTCTTTTTTGAGATTTGAGGTGGGAAGTAGAACAAAAAATGAGGACAGTACTCCAAGTGGGACCACACTAGTGATTGCAGTGTTTTTTTTTCTTCCATTTCTTATGCATCCTAGCATTTTGATTGTTATTTTGATCAAAGCTGCACACTGAACAGAGAGTGCATGTTCCTCTCCTTCACTTTAATCAGCATTTTTACATGGTAGGTTTTTGGTTTGCTCCTCATGGTAGGTTTTTGGTTTGCTCCTCATATTGCAATACAACAATGTACAAATAATTGAAACACAAGTATTTAGAAGGAAGCTGGTGCAACATGGTGACGGAGTAAACTTGGAGTTAATCACTTAGTAATTAAAACAACTTCGGTTGCTGGTGGAGATCCTGTCCATCCCACAAACTATATTAATAAGTTTAACTTGTTTATTTTAAAGTCAGAATTCTAATATCCCGTGCATCAAGAGGTCCAAAACTCTACTTATAAACTATGGAGTTCAGAGAGCATTGTGTTTAAAGCCAGGGTCGGCTGAAATTGTCAGTGTGTGTTTTTCTTTTTTTAAAAAAAGGTGTCTTTGATTGCTGGCCATTCAAAAAGACATTGGCCTTCTGAAACCCTCCAAAGAACAAAGAAACAAAAGCCCCACTCCCATGGATTAATCACAAACATTTTCAGTCATAGCTGTCAACACGCCTTTAAACTATGAAATGGTGACAACTACCTCCATAATAAATTATACATGTGTATAAATACATTGTTTCTATTTCCTATTTTGAAATTAGCAAATTGTCTAAAGTAAGGGTGGCATTTTTAGGGTTGCGGTTACTGTTTTAAGTGTGAAAATTATTCTGAGAATTTTAAGCAGCTTTTTTGGTGAAATTGAGGCATGTGTGTCCATCTGGCCTTTGGCACAGAGCAGTAATTTTCTTCTTTCAATATGTGACCATACAAACTCAAATAGTAAAATTGGGAGTTATTTAAGAAGTGTTTATTAGATGACCTAAAAAGCCATGATTCCATAATCAGGAAAGAGAACAACTTGGGTAAAAAGCTCAGCCTGATTCAGTAGCAATGTGAAAGCAGCAATTAGAAATAAAAAGTGACATCTAACAATGGAGGAAAAGGGGAAAGAAATAGCAATAAGTATAAATGAGAAGCCATGAAATGTAGAAAATTGGGAAGCTAATGACATCAGGGAAAAATCCATGGCTGGCAGGACTACGGATAATAAGACTTTTGTAAATGTATATTAGGAACAAAAGAAATCCTAGCAATGGTATACTTCCATTACTAGATGGACATGGTAAAATTGTTAATGATGATGCAGTAAAAGCAGACGTGATCAATGGACATCACTATCCTATGGGTGGAAAGAAGCAGAGTGATGAGCTTTTACCTCAGAAGGTTGGCAAAATACCCTCCCATCCATTTAGCAACCAGTGCAAATGTTAAAGAACATCGACTGGGGCAATAATTTCAGATCAGCAGTCCTGAATGACTTGTACCCAGCTGTCCTAAAATAAAGCTGGTTGAGGTGATCTCTAGCCTGCGGATCTTCATTTTTAAATATCTCGGCGTACCAGGGAAATTCCAGATACTGAAGGATTGTTAATGTTATGGCAATTTTCAAAAATCTCCAGTGGAATGACCAGGGTAAGTGTAGGTTGATAAGCCTGACATCAGTCCTGGGCAAAAGTATTAAAAAGTTGCTATGGGTTTCAATTAATACAGAATTGAAGGACAGGAATATAACTAATGCCAGTCTGTATGGTTTTATGGAAAATAGGTCTTGCAAAAAACAAAAATTTAATTATTTGAAAGGATTACAAGTTTGGATGATAACGGTAACTGTTTAGATGTAATGGACTGCCCTAAAATGTTTGATTTAGTTCTACATGACATTCTGATTAAAAAAATTAGCATTATACAATATCACTAAAAACACACATTAAATGGATTAAGAATTGGCTGACAGGTCTCAAAAGGTAGTTGTCAGTGGGGAATTGTCATCAAATGGAGGTGTTTCTAGCAGGGGTCTGCATGGATCAGCATTAGGCCTGATGATGACAATGTCGCATAGCAGTGATCTCAAATTAAATATAAAATCACTGCTGATAAAATGTGCAGATGATATAAATATTGGTGATGTGGTAAATAATGAGGAGGAATGATGACAGGGAAGTTGTACAAAGATATCTAAATTGCTTGGTAAGTTGGATCTATTAAAAAAAATGCATTTGAATACAGCCAAATGCAGTGTTGTTCATCTAGGAACAAGGAATGAAGGCCATACCTTCAGAACGGGGATAAGTATCCTGGAAAGCAGTGACTCTAAAAAGGATCTAGAAGTCATAGTGGACAAGTAACTCAACCTGATCTTCCATTGTGATTCTGTGGCAAAAAGAGCTGTTGTGATCCTTGGATGTATAAACGGGACAACGAATAGGAGAAGAGAGGTGATTTTACCTCTGTATATAGCATTGGTGAGACTGATACTAAAATACTACATCTAGTTCTGGTGTCTATATTTTTAAAAGATGTTGAAATATTGGAGCAGTTGCAGAAAAGAACCACAAAAATTATTTGAGAGCAACATAAAATGCCTTACAATGATAGATTTAAGGAGCTCAATTCATTTAGATTATCAAACAGAAGACTGAGAGATGACACGTTTACAGTGTATATTACCTTCACAGAAAGAAAATACTAGGTATTAATGGTGTCTTTAGTCTTGCAGATAAATGGATGACTAGAACTAATGGCTGGAAGTTGAAACCGGACACATTTCTAAATGGAAATAAAAAGCATTTTTAACTGTGAGAATGATTGATCATTGGAACAAACTCTCATGGGAAGCGGTGGATTCTTCATCTCTTGATGTCTTCAAATAATGCCTGTCTGAAAGGTACTTCAGCCAAATACAAGTGATTGGCCTAAATAAAGGGGTAACTGGGTGAAATTTAAGAGCCTGTGATACACAAGAATTCAGACTAGATGATCTAATGTCCTTTCTGTCTGTAAATGCTATGAAAGTACACACTAGGTCTATGTTTACATTAGGACTTTTCAAGCTAGTAATTCCCCAGTTCCTCAGCTCAGCCATAGACTAGTGGCTGCTGTACTGTAAGAGATGGGGTATAAATATTTAATAATAAATGGCTCTTCAGTCTATCAGAGAAAGGTATAACACGATCCAATGGCTGGAAATTGAACCTAGGCAAATTCAGCCTGGAAATAAGGCATACATTTTTACCTTTGAGGGTAATTAACTCTTGGAACAAGTTACCAAGGTCATGGTGGATTTTTCCATCACCAGCAATTTTTAAATCAAATTTGAAATTAAAAAAAACCAAACATGTGCTCTCCAAATTATTTTGGGGGTGTTCTCTGGCCTGTGTTACACACGCGTCAGACAAGATGAGCTCGATGATCTCTTCTGGTCTTGGAATCGTTGAAGACCGTTCAGTCTTCAGTCTGGCAAAGCTTCCTCTAATGGAACTACACCCATGGACAGTTACTGGTTTAATAAATCCTAGGTTGGACAAAGCCTTGGTTGTGCCTGATTGAAAATGAACCCTTGGAACCTCAGTACTACCTTGCTCTTAGAAAGTTTTAATTTCAGTCATAGGAAATATCACTTACTTGAACTATCCAAACCTGTATTGTGGAATCCATAATAGAGATCTGCATAAACAACCTCTGTGTTGTCTAGCTATTCTTCCTCACTCACAGCTATTTTCTTAGTTCAAAGTCAAAATTAAGGTATTCCCAACCACTAGTCCCACTGCTCTTCTTACTTTTTTAAAAACCATCCTGTGTTCTTTATGCTTTATAATTTTGTCACCAGCAAGAAAAACCCTGGACTTGGAACTTAAGTGGCAGTTGTGATGAACTTGGCTGAGACAGAACAGAATCTGTTTTATTCCCCAAAGATAGATTGACTCAAAACAAGGTGGTTATGATTTGGGCAGACATGGGGGACTACAGGACACACAAGAAGTAAAGATATAGGCATTCAAAGGCATTATTTCTAAAGAGTTACATTTCAGCCAATAACTGCTCTTTAAAGATATCTAGTTATCTCTGGCAATGCAATTTTAAAGTGACTACAATGCCTCACAATTAGTCTGCAATTCATCATAGATGAGGAAATGAGGGAAGTGCAGTCCCTCTAGAATTACAAGAAGGCATTCTGTTAGCACATCATCATCATGATTAACCTATAGAATTACAAGGAGAGGGAACTTCCTGCTTTGCTCAAGATTTACTTTAAAATGTTAATTCAAATTGCTATAGGCCAATTTAGAATGAGAGGGGAGTATCCCGCAGGATCAATTAATTTGTATGATTACAAAGGGACAAAGGGGGAAGTGGTGGGTACCATATTCTTTCCCATTGCCATCTTTTTTGTGTGTGTGTGTTTCTGAATTCTAATTTCTAGTTGCAGAATTTCTCAAGTCAAGGGGACTGATCATGATCTAATGGTTATACAATAAGATAAGACAAACAGTGAGGGAGCTCTGCCATTTAGAGAAGAGGGTAACAACGAGAGTCCTGTAGCACTTTAAAGACTAACAAATTTGGAATTCTTGTAATGAGATAACGGTTCCAAGTCCCTATTCAGACCCAGTTTGATTGTGTCAAGTTTGCATATGGCTTCCAGCTCTGCAGTTTCTCACTGAAGTCTGTTTTTGAAGTTTTTTGGTAGAAGTATGTAGAAGAAGAAAAGGGTGTTTGTCACTTATACAGACAGTGTGTGTGTTTGACTCTGTATCTATTAATATATTAGATTCTGATATTTGTTGCCTGATGTTTTCCAGAAGACAGTTTCCACTTAATATAGACTAGTTTAAAGATGTTTGGATTAGCTGAGAAGATGATTAAATCTACCTTTAAATTTGTATAACAAACAATCACCATTTTTCAGAGAGACAAATGATTTTCCAGCTACTGGGAAGGAATGTTATTATTAATGCAAAATAAAGTCCTTTGGGGAATAACCTGCTTAGTTTAATTCTAGAGGCACAACAATTGCAAATGTCTTCATGGTCCTGAAATTACTGGTTACTGAGTTAAGGGTTTATTTAACAACATAAAGGGATTAACCAAATCTTTGCTGTCTCAAGGACACTTATTCTTTGACAACAATTCTCAATTACTCAGTGACTGTTAAACATGAAGGATGGGAGGAAAACGGTATTGTTTAGAGAAATGGCATCAGAATCTACTGCAAATTAAGACTGATATTCCACCCCACAGTATAATACTATAGTCCTTTAATCTTAAACAAAACGAACAAACAAAAAATTAAATGATTACAGAAGCTCCACAGACAAAAATAAACAATTTACTAAAGTTGAAACTGAAATTAATCAAGCAAAAATGTGGTCACATGCTATCTTACACTTTAGGCCAATTCCTAATATGTTTTTTACTTCCTTTCTGATACATTTATATGACTATAAAGTCGTCTGTCTTACTATTAGAAAAGGAAACATTCATAATGGCTTATTTAGATTATTTTTAAAGAGCAAATACTATTCATATTCTTACGCAGCTCAGTACCTCCATGTGAGGAACTAACTAATTACCATTAAAAATCAGGATACTAGAACAAAACTACATTAATTCTGAACAATTATTTTTTATGATAAGCTTACATAATGCAATTATGCCCTAAACAGTGTGTGCACACATGTGCCAGCACCTTCCAGTTTTGTGGGTGCAGCATACACTGTGCATTCTGTTTTTAGATGTGATAACTGGCCAATGACTTTAATGTATGATTATAATATAATTAGCTAAAACATACATTTCAAATATTATTAAATCTTTACTTAAACACAATTAAATAAATTAACCAAAGAACAGAACTTGGACTTCATCTTCTGGAACATTCACTTTTACCAAATAAATTAAGAAAAGTGGGACAGATAATTTAAATAACTACATCACAAGGGAGAAAAAAGCAAGTAACAGCCTTTCTGTTTCATTGATATAATTCTGTGCTAAATAGTACATTTAGCATCTTCTCATCCATGATTAGAAGGCAAGAGATGCATTGTCCTAGGGATGGGGGTTCCATGACCACCACTCCCAAGAGGGAGAGAAGGGTGGTGGTGGCCAGGGGCTCCCTCCTAAGGGAGACGGAGTCATCCATTTGCCTTTCGGACTGGGAAACTAGAGGAGTGTGCTGCTTGCCTGGAGCTAGGATTCAGGATGTGACAGAGAGACTACTGAGACTCATCAAGCCCTCAGACCGCTACCCCTTCCTACTTCTCCACATGGGCACCAATGACACTGCCAAGAACAACCTTGAGTGGATCACTGCAGACTATGTAGCTCTGGGAAGAAGGATAAAGGAGTTTGAGGCACAAGTGGTGGTCTTGTCCATCCTCCCTGTTGAAGGAAAAGGCCCAGGTAGGGACTGTCGCATTACGGAAGTAAATGAGTGGTTACGCAGGTGGTGTCAGAGAGAGGGTTTTGGATTCTTTGATCATTGGATGATGATCCAGGAAGAAGGATTACTAGGAAGAGATGGGATTCACCTAACAAAGAGAGAGAAGAGTATCTTCACAGACAGGCTGGCTAACCTGTTGAGGAGGGCTTTAAACTAGGTTTGATGGGGGATGGAGACCTAAGCCTGAAGGTAAGTGGGGAAGTGGGACACCATGAGGAAGCAGAAGGAAGAGGGTGCAACAGGGGAGGACTCCTGATTCATAATGAGAGAATAGGGCAATCTGCTAGTTATCTCATGTGCCTGTACACAAACGCAAGAAGCCTGGGAAACAAGCAGGAGGAATTGGAAGTCCTGGCACAGTCAAGAAACTATGACATGATTGGAATAACTGAGACTTGGGGGAGTAACTCACACGACTGGAGCACTGTCATGGATGGGTATAAACTGTTCAGGAAGGACAGGCAGGGGCGAAAGGGTGGAGGAGTTGCACTATATGTAAGAGAGCACTATGATTGCCCTGAGCTCCAGTATGAAACTGGAGATAAGCCACTTGAGAGTCTCTGGGTTAAGCTTAGAAGCAAGAACAATAAGGATGATGTCATGGTGGGTGTCTGTTACAGACCACCAGACCAGGAGGATGAGGTAGATGAGGCTTTCTTCAGTCAACTAGGGAAAGACATCTGCAGGAAGAGCAATACAGCATAGCACAAACAATCCAGGAAGTTTTTGGACTGTGTTGCGGATAACTTCCTGGTGCAAGTGCTGGATCAACCAACTAGGGGCTGTGCTGCTCTTGACGGGCTGCTCACAAACAGGGAAGATTTGGTAGGGGAAGGAGAAGTGGGTGACAACCTAGGCAGCAGTGACCATGAGATGGTTGAGTCCAGGATCCTGAAAAAATGAAGAAAGGAGAACAGCACCTGAGAGTGCTGAGGGAGTTAGCTGATGTGATTTCAGAGCCATTGGCTATTATCTTTGAAAGCTCGTAGCAATTGGGGGAGGTCCCCAATGACTGGAAAGAAGCAAATATAGTGCCCATCTTTAAAAAAGGGAAGAAAGAGGATCCAGGGAAATACAGACCGGTTAGCCTCACCTCAATCCCTGGAAAAATCATGGAGCAGGTCCTCAAGGAATACATTTTAAGGCACTTGGAAGAGAGGAAGGTTATCAGAGTCAGTCAACATTGATTCACCAAGGGAAAGTCATGCTTGACCAACCTGATTGCCTTCTATGGAGAGGTGACTGGCTCTGTGGATGTGGGGAAAGCGGTGGACGTGATATACCTTGACTTTAGCAAAGCTTTTGATACAGTCTCCCACAGTATTCTTATCACCAAGTTAAAGAAGTATGGGTTGGTTGGATGAATGGACTACAAAATGGATAGAGAGCTGGCTAGATCATCGGGCTCAATGGGTAGTGATCAATGGCTCCATGTCTAGCTGGCAGCCGGTCACAAGTGGAGTGCCCCAGGATCGGTCCTGGGGCCGGTTTTGTTGAACATCTTCATTAATGATCTGGAAGATGGGATAGATTGCACCCTCTGCAAGTTTGCAGATGACACTAAGTTAGGGGGAGTGGTAGATACCCTGGAAGGGAGGGATAGGGTAAAGAAGGACCTAAACAAATTGGAGGATTGGGCCAAAAGAAATCTGATGAGGTTCAACAAGAACAAGTGCAGAGTCCTGCACTTAGGACGGAAAAATCCCATGCACAGCTACAGACTGGGGACCGATGAGTTAGGCAGCAGTTCTGCAGACAAGGATATGGGGGTTACAGTGGATAAGAAGCTGGATATGAGTCAGCAGTGTGCCCTGATAGCCAAGAAGGCTAATGGCATATTGGGCTGCATTAGTAAGAGCATTGCCAGCAGATCACAGGAAATGATTATTCCCCTGTATTCGGCATTGGTGAGGCCACATTTGGAGTACTGTGTCCAGTTTTGGGCCCCCCCACTATAAAAGGATATGAACTCGTTGGAGAGAGTCCAGCAAAGGGCAACAAAAATGATTAGGGGGCTGGAGCACATGACTTATGAGTAGAGGCTGAGGGAATTAGGCCTGTTTAACTGCAGAAGAGAAGAATGAGGGGGGATTTGATAGCAGCCTTTAACTACCTGTAAGGGGGTTCCAGGGCAGATGGAGCTAGGCTGTTCTCAGTGGTGGCAGATGACAGAACAAGGAGCGACGGTCTCAAGTTGCAATGGGGGAGGTCTATGTTGGACATTAGGAAAAAGTTTTTCACTAGGAGGGTGGTGAAGCACTGGAATTGGTTATTTGGGGAGATAGTGGCATCTCCATCTTCAGAGGTTTTTAAACTGCGGCTTGACAAAGCCCTGGCTGGGATGATTTAGCTGAGGTTAGTCCTGCTTTGTGTAGAAGGTTGAACTAGATGACCTCCTGAGGTCCCTTCCAGCTCTAATAGTCTATGAAAGCATGTCTTCTGTATTGATAATGCTGATGTTATACCCACCTCTGAGAATCTTTATTTAATAAATAAATTACAGGCGGTAATCCTTTATTTTGCTACATTAAAAAAATACTAGCATGATAAGGTACAGAGCCAAAACAAACTGTTGGAACCAGATGTCCTCTAAATTAAAATAAGAAAGCTGTCACTGTTATTAACTAAAATAAAATAGGCTATATCGAACTAGTCTTCCTTTTGTATCTATTGAAGCAATGTAGCTTTTCTTAAATAATACATCCTCCACCATGCTCAGAAGGCAGTGAATCTGTAAAGGTGATGTTCTCAGAACCTTTTAATTGTATTACAAATGATGTTTAATTCTTGAAAGCCTGTTCCTGAAAGTTAGCTCTATTAGGGTAAATAAAAAACCCTTCTCTTTGACTCCCTCTGTTTCTGGGGACAAGCATTAGCTACACATTCTGTTGTGCAGGGTTTGAGACAGTTCCTGTAACTTCACAGTTTAAAGAAGTGTGAGTAACCAGTTTGTTTCAACAGCTATTTCTTATCTGCAAACTGAAAAAGTGTTCTCAGATAACGAATTATTGGCCAACAGCTGAAACAATAAATGTGGCAAGGTTCAGAGGTCTTTCTTAGGATTACGCATAATATAAAAGCATTTCTGGAACTAAAATAAGTGCATTGCCACACACAAAGGCAAATTATTGCATGCTGCTTGTCTTGCTCTCTCTCCCTCAGCTCTCTCTCTGCCTTCCTTCTATGACTAAGGCACATTATGATTTGTTTAAATTTATAAATAGACTGTTTAGTAAAATGAAGTAGCAGCTACCAAGATGGAGTGGAGCCCAGTCTTGTTTAAAAGAATATGCATGTGGCACGTTCATTGAGAATAAGGGAACTTATGCACTGGAAACACTTGCAAGATAGGGTCCTTTGCCTATAAAATGCCCTAGGCACCACAAAGCACTCCATTCTTTGGGCATGAGTACTAGTTTCTTTCCTCTTTTTTTTTTAAATGACGACTAGATTACCAAACATAAATAACAGCTAAGCCATTTCAGTTCCTTCATGTCCAGTTGCTCCAGTAAGTGTTGTGTTGTTACAATAAGCTATATTTTCACAATAGATCCCCAAAGCAGCAATAATGGTTTAAAGAAGTGTGGCAAGTTTTGTAATTTGTAATAACGTTTTTTTCTTTAAAAAAGTTGCATTGTTTTCTCTGCTCTATAATACTGTACAGAATGGCCTCCCTCAAACCTTTCCATTTAAGTCCCTGTTTGAATAATGCAGCTGCAATGGAAAAGGAAAGCAGATGACAATATGTCATACTGTACTGTGTGGGAATAAAGCTGTGTACGGGTGCAGGGGTTTTTGTACCAGTTTCATTTGACTATGGTTTGCTGAGCTTTCTATAACTTTTCATCTGAACCTCGCCTAATTCATGGTTTATGCCAAGCTGTTTTGGAAATCACCTGCCTAATGCTGGGGGCTGTTGGGCTAGCAGGAGTGTTCTGGTCATCAAACATTAGCAACATCCAGGTACTATAGGGTCCAATCTCACCCTCTACAGAAGTCTGACAATAAATAAATAAAATAAAAGTAGTAGGCACGGTGCTGCATTTTACCTGTGGTGTGTGGGAGTGATGTTCTTTAGGGCACATGTAATCTGAATACAGCCAGAAATTGAGAAGGCATGCAGGCTATATTTGAAAAGAAAATAAATGATTAATGCTGCTTGCTGGGAGGAGAGAAGGAATTAGAGTTAAGGGTTAGGCTTTAGGGTGAGGGTGAGGGCTAGGGCTAAGTTTAGGGCTAGGGTTAGTGCTAGACCTAGGGTTGGGGCAAGGGCTAGGGCTAGGCTTAGGGTTAGGGGTTTGCGTTATGGAGTTAGGGTTTAGGTGTCAGGGTCTGTTTCTGTTACATAAGTTGCCCAGTGTCGAAACTGTGACCCCCGCAGAACCGCCACAGTTTCTGTTTCGTCTCTTTCTGTCACACAGAATGCTCGATGCTAAAACCAGACAAAACTTGTGACCCCTCCCTTCACCCTCCCCCAGTACCGCCAGTTTCTGCAGACTCCTGTGAGAGGGGAAACAGAAAAGCTCTTCAGCCATCCTACCCTGCACTACGTTTGCAAACAGGGCAGGTCACAGGTGGCTCATCCCAGTGGAGTCACTGTCACCTCCTCTGCCCTTCCCTGTGCTAGGGTTTTGCCTCTGCCATGGGCTGGCCGCGCCTCAGCCCTGGGCTAACACTGGTTCATGCCCCACCCCGATTTTCCTCCCCAGGTCCTCTCCTACTGGGGCTCATGGGGAATGGGGCTCTGTGGAATTAAGAGCAGGAGAAGAGACAATAGTCCCCTGTCCCGAATGACTCTTTTGGGGGCTGGTGCTATGGAGCCCTTTCTAATTGCAGCTGTAAATGTGTGAAGGGAAAGGGGCAGGATATGCCAGATGAAGAGCCTACAAGGCATTACAGATTCTGATGACAACTTGCTTGTTTTTCCTTGTTTAGTACCAAAGGGAAATCAATGGAGCATCAGTGTATATCTCTGAGATGAGATGGAAAGCGAGCCAGAGCAGTGAGACCACAAGCATGGTAGATGCCAAGCAAGACCCATTTGGCTGGGAACGGAGCAGCTGTCACCGTCCGTGAGATAAGTGTCCGGTTTGGTGGGGGCTTTCTGGTGCTGACAGTGCACCAGGTAGGGAGTTTCAATTGGCTGCGGCTTGTAAGAAGAGGGTGCTTACTAGCTGTGGCTCTGAGGGAAATGCAGCCCCCCTTTTCAAGGGCTGCTCATCTCTCTGTGTCGGGGAGTGGTGTGTTCTCCCAGCTGAAGGTTGGAGTCAGGAACGTGACACCAGGTGCTGAGTTCCTTTCCTACCTTCTTCTGTTTCTCTCCCGGTCTCTTTCGTTTTGTCCGTTAGCGTGGTGAATTTTGTCTGTCTTACGCCTCCCTCCTGTTTTCCTCCTTTTATGCGCTGCTGAGCTGAGTCGATCGATGATTCGGAAGGCTCCGGTCCATCCGGAACGCAGTCCCCGCTCTGGTGCCTTGCACGTTACCGGCGTTGTTTCATCGCCAGTCTCCCCGGTCTTCTCTCTCTGGTGTTTGTCGATGTCGGCCTTGCCTTTCAGCTGGATTTTCCCAATTTAACAGCTGCCTGCCCGTGGGCCTGATTTAAACAGTGTTGCAGATTGTGCTGGTATGTATCCCTTTTTATTCCCTGCAGTTGAGTGGCCCTGGTGTGTGCCAGATCCAATGGTCTGGCAATCGCACATTTAGGTCTGTCCTCACCTCCAAGGGTGTTTGATCAGTAGACGTGGCAGGTGTTGCCCTCGATCCCTTTAGAAATTAAAGGTGTGAGGGCATCCCAGTCACACCCGTCACCATCGACTAGTTTCCTCCCCATTACCTTTGTAGTCCAATGGGTTTGTTCCCCCATCCCCGATGGCCGGGGTCTATATGGGATGTGTCGTCTCTGAGGGACTTCCCTCAATTTGAGGCAGTTCTAAAAGAACTGTCGGGTAAAGCGTGATCTCTGATTTGAGTCTGCCTTTGTGGGGATCCCCCGTGGAGAGAAGACGTGTTCTACCGGGACCCTGGCTGTGGATTTCACGGTATTGGGTTTTAAAAGAAATGCCCCTAGCCACGTTGAAAAAAGATCAACAACCGCTCTCAGATACTGGTTGCCTCTCCGGGTCCTTGGCAGAGGACCTACGAAGTCAGTCTGCAAAGCCGTCCATGGGCCTTCATATACCTGATTTTTTTTAAGGGCGCGTGGCTTATGGACGGAGTGGGATTGGTTTGAACACACGCTGGACAGTTGTCACGGTATTGCTCCACATCCATCCTCGGGGGCCAGGCCTCACCTCGGTGCAATTCTCAACTTCTGGGAGCGTACCCGTGTTAGCCAATGCTCATGCTGATAGGCAAATTTGGAGAATTATCATTTTATGTTCTCTTAATAATAGCTGATGAAAACAACTGAATCGTGAATGGATAACGGATGGCATTACAGTCTTATTTTGGAGACTACAGGATACTTTGGAATAATAGACTCACACCCTTCCCTGACGACCTGGTTGAGAGAGAGGTGCGGTTCCTCAACGCTTGAGTAGAGGGGTGCAGAGCTAAGCAGTGCTTGAGACCTAAGAGCGATAAGGCTCAGACTAACACTGCCACTAATCCTAAAACAAAGGAAGGAATCTTAACACACGGACTAAAAGAAGCTTCAAGCGGGAGTAGCTGACGATCGCCCCGAGTGACGTGACGTGCCCCTTTTTATTTCCTGCGCAATATGTGTCCTCCTAGGTCCAAACTTGGATTCTTCACCCCCAAATTAGTAGGGTGTGTGTATTCTATAGGGTAGCAGGTTCGTGTGTATGAATGACAGATCCTTGTCCTTTTCTCTCCTTCGGTCTTTCTGGCCCTGATGTGGGGCCTGTGGTTTATGGTAGTGGCGGCTGGTTTTCAAGGGACCCCCTCGCCCAGCCCTGAAACGTGGCCACCTCTGGGGCAGGGTGGCTGGTTCTTGATTATATGGACACCACTACCTGGCGCTGAGATGTGGCCAGCTCTTGGGCGGGGTGGCTGGGACACGGTGCCGAGCTGCGACAGCTCTGTGGCTGGGCTGCTGGTTTTACGGGGAACCCTCGCTCGGAACCGACGTGCGGCCACCTCTGGGGTGGGATGGCTGGTTATACAAGGACCTCTCGCGTGGTGCCGACACGCAGAATACGCTAAGCTTCGGCAGCTACTCATCGGTAATACGGGGACCCGTCTCCTGACTCCGAGATGCAGCCACCTCTGGGACGGGACAGCTCGTTACATGGGTCACCTCGCTTGCTGCCGTGGTTTGGCTAGCTCTGCGGTGGGATGGCTAGTAAACGGGAGCCAATCGCCAGTATCCGTGTTGTGGCCTTCAATGGCGTGGGACGGTTAATTATTGGTTCCACGGGGACCCGTCACCGAGATTTGGAAAGTTGTGGGGCGGGGAGCTGGCGCCGAGGTGTGACATACTGTGGCATGGGTGTTCTGCTAATTGACAGGGTTGGCAGAAAGAACAAGGTTGCTTTACTATCTCTTTCTAAATATTACAGGAAATGAAATATATACATAAGCAATAGAAAGAATAGGTAAGGAAATGCACCTGATCATTACTACATAAAATCAACTATAGTGATTAAGAAAGATACATCACCAATTGCCCTATTAATACAATACCATCATCCAGATCCACAGTCGCTGGGGAGCCCCGGTTGCAGCGAGGATTTGGAGAGCCTGTCCCGGCAATTGGGAAGCCCTACGCAGTGCGTCCACTCATAGGTGAGGTCTCCAAAGTCTCTGCAAGTGGGTCCAGCTTTTATAGAGTGGAACAAACAAGTATACGTGACTGTGTGCAGATCACCTGATGGATATCTGGTTCTCATGCAGGGGGCTGTGATGGGAACCTGGCCAGGGCTCCCATCCCAGACCCCGCATGTTCCCCTCTGATCTCCTTAGGGCTTCAATAGCAGGCAGAAACTCCTTACAAAAGCATCAAAGGAAAAGATAGAAGCTCCTTATCAAAAGCAACAGAGACTTCTTACTTTAACAACAAAGGAAAAGATAGAAACTCCTTATCAAAAGCAACAGAGACTTCTTACTTTAACAACAAAGGGGAAAGACCCCTCTCATAGGTTAAAATGCTCTCACTCTGTCAGCAGAGGGAGAGGCTCCTTTCATGTGTTAAACGTAGTAACCTTATTATTACAAATTGATAGATTTGGAGTGAGCAAGCATATACAATAGTAATATTTATGATACAAAGATTCATTGATATAAACAAATATGACTCCCACCACGCAGAGGCCGATTCAACTAGATACATATAATACTTTCATATCAATCGGTCCTTCGGCCTCTGTGAGGTGGGAGACATTATACAGCATCATTTACTTCATTTTTCCTATTTCTAGGAGTTCATGTTTACGTTTGACAAGTCTTGCTTCAGCTGCTAGTCTTAGCCTTCTAAGTTCTTCTTAGACTTCTGAGTTCCTCCTCAGCTTTTCTTCTCATCTCAGCCATTTCTTTCTCATGTTGCAGATGCTGTCTCTCTCTCCCAGCTTGCAGCTCGATTGCTTTATCTGATTATGAATCACTCATTCTGTCTAACTTTAATCTTTAACACTCTCAATATCAAAATTTAAAATTTGGAATAGCGTGGGGTTCTGATCCAAAACCCAAATGTTCTGGTTCTGTGGATCCTGCGCCACTGTGATCTGTCCGTGCCCAGGGTTGCCCACTGATAATGCCAGGGTCAGGGCAGGCTGTAGAAGGAGAGCAGATTCTTCCAGCTCTGGTAGGTGACACTGCAGTCAGACTTCCCAACCAGCCACAAACAGTGCTTCTGATTCCCCCACACTGGTTATCAAGAAACCACTGTGCAAATACACACAGCCTCCTTTACTGCATTTCAGTCTCTGGCTCCCAAGATGACACTAGGTCCAGTAAAGAGACCAGTCATTTAAACTCCATGCTCTTTACTCAAAAGATTCCCTCTGATCCCAAAGGATCAGCCACAGTACCAGATCACTATAAGTTTGGATCTTACCCAAAATATCACACTGCCAGCCAATCCTTTAGTAACAAAAAAACCAAACAAACAACAAGAGCAGTGTTAAAGGCTTAAAGCAATCAAATATATACAAACGATTTGAAAGTCTATATACATCAGGTTTCTAGAACAATTGTGGAGTTGCAGGCTTGTATAGTCCCTCTGGTGTACATCCAGTAACTGGATGGGTCTAAGTCCTTCAGTTCAATTGCAAAGCGTGTTGATCCAGAGGTGTGTCCACAGCTGGACAGGAACAAAGACAAAATGGTCTCTGTGGTTTGATCTTACATACCCTCTGCCTCTGGCCATGCGGCTTGTGGAACTTTACAGGAACCAAAATGGAGTCCATAGTCACATGGGCCAATCCTGGTAACTCTTCAGGTAAGCTCTTAATACCTTCCTGGGCCTCTGGCTTCTGTAAAGGTCTTGATGGGCCATTAAGTGGGCTATTGTCCTGTGGCCTCTCTGTCTGGGGTGTGTCTTCTACAGCATAGTTTGATATGTAGGTATATCAAAGATCTCCATAACTTTCCTCACACATATTACACATGAACACAAATAGTATCATCTTACTCAGCACATTATAACCTTTCTAACAGCACCTGACATGGCATGTCTCACATGAATCACTATGACTTTGATATACTAATGTCAAACAACACAAATGCCCCCCCCAATCCAGTCCACATGACACCCCCAACGCGAGACTGGTGTAGAAGGGAGTAATCAGAGCTCCTGAATACACCTCAAGGCCCCCCCCCCAATTGGGTCAGCATGACATCCCCATACAAAATTGATGCAGATAGGAGTGTCCCTATACACTGCTGAATGCATCACAGAAACTTTCCCTTTTCAGTTTTTATGTTAACACAGTTTTTTAACATGTTTCAAGGGTTTTACAAATTATCAGGCATATGGAACATTTTTACAATTCTTGCACTAACAAATTAACTACAAGACTTAACAATGGCGCACACATCATTAGCAAAATCATATCTAACTAAAACAGGCTTTATCTTTGTAAGGTTCACAATGGAGGTAACAATGTTCCCCCTCCAAAGAAACATGTTTTGTTGAGCCCTAACAAACTCATTCTGCACATGGCTCCAATTCATAACTGTTCCAGGCATGCCCAACTCAGGTTTAGCAGGCCACACCCGAGAGGAATTCTCTTTGCTAACAGCTATGGGTGGATCTTTCCCCCCCCCTTGTCAGGCATGTAATTTGCATTTACACTCTCACTAGCTAGTTCACTAGCTTTCAAATTCTTAACTGTTACCCCTTTCCAGTCTGGACTAGGTTTTAAAGAGATATCGACAATTCGCACTAGCATCTCATAAACAGGGTTCTGTTTTTCTTTCATTGCCAATCTCTGACTCCACATAGCGTTAGGTGCCCATGAGTGCACTAAGAGACTACAAGATATATCCAAAGCATTCAGAGGTGAGAGTTTGCCTATCACCCCCTGCATTTTAACCAAGCCCAGCCACACAAGGCTATTTAAACTTCCGAATACTTTCCATTCTATTTGGACCCTTTTTCAAGATATTCAAACTGGACCTTTCTAAAACAAAATTAATGAATCCATCCAAATTTGAAAAACTTTGACAATTAGAAACTGAACCAAGTCTCTCAGCATGTAAACTGTTCCTTGCTACCATCAATGACTCACTCTGAACTAACCTAATCACTTTGTTTTCACACCCTTCAGTTGCAGAAAACTGTTTGCAAGAGCTATCAGGAGGTTTTATTCTTTTAGGAGCAGTTCTAGGCAACAATTCACTTTCCACAGAAATGTCCTTTCCCTCTTTTGCTAGAGACTGCTTCAGAGAAACATTTTCCTGAGCCCTAACAGACTCTTTCTGGGTTTTAGTCACATCCAGAACCACTTCTGGCACAACTGACAAATCCTCAATCAGAATAGGCTGAGAGGCACACTCTGTCTGCTCTTTAGACAGAAGTTTGGAGACCAATTCTCCCCCAGCAGAATAAAACAAACAACACAAAACATAACACACAAAACACACACTCTTTGTTGCAACAATAGATCCATGGTTTTGATCTTTAGTTGTTTCACTGGTACCAGTTTCTTCCTTTCTGCAGTTCTGAAAGATAAAACAAACACTTTTCTACCCCTTTTGGGGTTGTAGATTATTCCTTAGAATACCCCTTTCTTTTACATATTTTCTTTCTGATTGCAGGCAAATCAGACAAATTACCCTTATATTTTCCTGTGTTCTCTGTTCTATAGGCAGGCCAGGTTTGTTATGGCTTCTACCTTTCAAGGTTTTAGGGTAAATTTTTGCAAGATGGTGTACCTCAGTTTCCCTTTCACTCGGGGTTTTTTCATTTGCATTACTTCACGACACTTAACACATTGTTGTCCAATCTTTTCCCAATCTCTTAACTTCACCAGTTTCTTCTTCCCATAACTTGCTTGCGTACACATATCATGATTTTAACTTGCTCCTCCATGATTCCATTCATCATATAATCACCTTATTAGGGAGTTAACCCATTTCACACATTCACTTCTCTCTGCAACTCAGTACATTATACTGCTATTTTTAACACTTTCTGTTCCAAACTTTCAGTTAAACATTTATCTTTAAACACAAAACTTAATATCCCTTGTGGATCTTACATTGGTACCTGGTAAAACATGTCCTTTAAATTCAAGGTACAGCAAACTTTAAATCTTTACTCTTTAAAATGTGTTCCATCTTAGGTTTAACTCTTTGAGCATTGGACAATTGGTTACATTAGGTTTCAATTGTGGTTGATAACATAACACTTTAACTCTAATCTTTCATGACGTCTATACCTAACAGCACACTGTCTCCTGGAACAGCTTTAACCATTTCTACTCTCCCAGACTCTGTCCTAACTTTAAAACTTACCATTACATAGTTTTCTTTTAAATTTACATGGGGATAACTGATATTTGTGCCCCTGTATCCAATAAGAACCAAATTTCTTTTTCTTGTTTATCTTCCCTTTAAAGGGGTTTGACTCAGCCAGATAACATTTATGGCCCCTACTTGTCTCTTGACTGCAGGGGTGGCGGCTCCCATTCTAGTTCTGCATGATTTTTCAACAAGCATGACAAGCCCATTCTGGTTGTACTTAATTGCCAGGCTTTAATTTCTGACCCCTGAGTTAAGTGGATCAGGATTTCTTTCAGTGGCAATGTTTCAGTTAATGCCAGCTGATGATGATACATGGTATGAGCAAAAAGTCTGTTCACTCCTTTCCTTACTATCATTATAGGGAAATTCTTCCCTCTCCTTTTCTTATACTTATACTGCACAACCGGTGCTGCAGCTTTCTCGGCTACAGTTTGATAAGTATCTAATTTGTCAACAAGCAATTTATTCTGACATTGTAACATTCCAACTTGATTCTGCAATTCACACATCTGCCGCTCCAGACGGGAGCGTTCTAACAACAATTGTTCTTTCTGTTGGTGCTGCTTCCAGTATGCAGTTAACAAAATCCAGCCCCGTCTTCCTGAACCCTCAATCTCCTTTCCCTTTTCAATAGGCAATTTTTGGATACATTTTAACACATTTAGTGGTTCAGCCTCTTTTAACTCATTCTCCCATTGTTCACACCGCCCTTAGCCCATTCAAGAGCCAGTGAACTATAAGGGAGATCTTCCCACCCGGGGAAACTCGGGAGGGGTTAACACAATCTGTTTGGATTTAAAAAGGTGACACTTTTGCTCAGATCCTGTCCGTGATGCCAAAATGTTCTGCTAATTGACAGGGTTGGCAGAAAGAACACAGACACCAGTAGAAAGAACAAGGTTGCTTTACTATCTCTTTCTAAATATTACAGGAAATGAAATATATACATAAGCAATAGAAAGAATAAGTAAGGTAATGCACCTGAT
>ML675626.1:0-23984 GCA_007922155.1 Mesoclemmys tuberculata
CCATGCCTAGGTTATCCTTAACCTCTGTTCCATCCTCAGCGTATAGATGCACAAGATGCTCACAAGATGCACAAGATGGCTCACTTCCATAGAAACAATCCCTTGTTTCCCCAAAATGAACTTGTTTCCATCTAAGATTTAACAGTGTGGATGGAGCTGGGTGAATAGCTAGTAACAAAGGTATCCAAATTTTGCTTCTTTTTCTTTTGGCAGATTTCATGTCACCCCTATCTTGAACAGATTGCATCTATTGAGAATTACTCTCCAGTAATTATTGGTCTATAGATTATTGAAAGTATTTGAAATTTGAGTTGCATTAATTAGTTGGGGTTGGGGACACAAATCATTTAGTATGATTCTGTTCCTTGATTGGATGAGCTACAAAAACTCATCTTGACAAATTCAAACCTAGCTTCCTGTGAATCTGCTCAGTATCCACTTAAAATTCTTTTTCCATGATCATTTCTGCCGGTAATCTTATTTACTAGGCTATTGGTACAAAGCAAAAACAGGGATGTGAACCGAGCTGAAGAGAATTCATTTGAAAATGTTACTGACTAGTCATGTGAAATATTCTGAGACATGCATCCATTCTAATCAGACTTGATGCTGTAAGGGGTGGAATAGGTGCTGAGTTTAGCATATGCTTACATGCCTTGCTGGATCGAGGCCAGAGTGCTCAGCCTTTACAGGGTTGAGCCCAAAAATAATTAATTTTACTGGTATATTCCACAGAAGAGCTGCAAAAAGTGTGTCCCCAAAAGATTTATCCTATTGATGCCATATAGAGCCCTGCATTTACCCAACCATTGCAGCCAAGTCAGTGGACGTGGTTACAGTACAGTTCCATTTTGTCAGGTTGATGGAACCTAAGCAGTGCTCTAAAACCATGTTTATGTCTTGGGTTGTGCCTCTGTTTCCCTCTCTAACATGAGGATAATCCTTTCCCACGGAGAGATTGGGAGGCTAAATTCATTAATGTGTGTAAAGCACTTTTGAGATCCTCAGATCCTATAGAAGAACAAAGAATTATTAAATAGCCAGCAAACCCTTTTAACTCATTAGTGTACAGCACTATAGCTGAGAGATTCATGTTATGGTACAAAGGCAGAAAAATTGCCCCCACCCTCCTCAGTTGTCCACAGTTCACACCATGACCAGTTTTCATTGCTATTGTCCCTCTTCTTTCTCTAATTCCAGATAAACCCTCTGTCATATGGAAGCGTGGTGCAGACCTACAGACTCCCAACCTATGCTTATTACCCTAAGGATTCCTGGAGTTCTCTATGCAAGAAGCTGTTTGTTGGAGAACTGATCTACCCTTGGAAGCATAAAGGGGAGAAGCAGGACTAAAGGGAAGCGAACCAGCCAGCCTTGAAAGAATGAGCCAAAAAAACCCATTTAAACCCACTCGCTGCTCTCAGGCCAAAGAGAGCCTGAACCCAGCAGCTGCCAGCTGGGGCAATGCTGTCAAATCCTCTGCCAAGACTTTGGTAATGTGCGCGAAGGGATTGTGTTTTAAAGGGGAGTGTTTTTATATGATCTCCTTCGGCTTTCCCCTTCCGACATGGCCCCATTGAGCTGATTTGGTTTCCATCCAGGCTGTTCTCTGTTAATGAAGTGTTACTCTGCCCTAGATTACACTGTTCCAGCCTGACAGCACCAGGGCCAAAGATTTAACCCTTCAGTGCCTCTCTGCAGCAGCATACCTCATCCACGCTGTAGTTCCTGGTCATCTGTTAGTCTTTCCATGAAAGTTCATAGGGCCATGTTAAAGCAGCTTGGCCTCTGAGCGTGATTAAAGCCAACAGACTGAAGTGGACTATTACATCCAGGTATTTTGAACCTTTCATATTCATGCATTCAAGCCAATTCATCAAATGCATGCTCCCAGCCTGGAAGGCCAGCGTTGAGTCACAGGCAGGAAGCGGTACTGGTATGTAGCCCATTGTTTTGCCCCATTGCTTTTTTTTTTTTTTGGTTTTGTTTTTTTGGTAATAGAATTGGCTTTTCCCCACTGCAGCACCACAGCAAGGGTGAGCATAGACAAAATGTAGCCTGGAGACTAGAAAACATTCTGTTCTGGGACCATGCCTACCCACCATTCTCCTGACAGAGGCAGGGTTTCACTACAAAAAAATCAACTTTTTCCTAAGTGACTAGTGATGTTGGGTGTATCTGTTTCTCAGTGCCCAATCTGAGGCCCTTTAAAGGGGCCTGGTTTTTGCACAGTCCAGACCTTTTAACATCTCTCAAATTAGGCATCTAAAATTACTAGTTGCTTTTGAAAATGTAGACTCCATTTCTTAAGAATACTTTTCTTGCTTAAAGTACTAACCTCCAGATCACAGTGCAAACAGTGGTGTGTCTCTGTCAGAGTTTAAGTACATGCACATTTTGCTGTCTATTCCCCTTGCAAAGTGTTCCTCCTATTAACCCTAATGTGAAATACATTCATGTGTTGGCCAGGGAATAGATTCTTTAGGGTGTATGTACCCACGTCTATTTCTGAAGTTTGAAGTAGAAACTATATACAGATGCATAAGTACACTGTGCCTGGGTGTACAACCATCACTTCCCATATCCTAAACAAATCTGAAGTGTTGCTGTGCACTGCTGCCACGTTGCACCCCAGAGATGGCTGCATTACACTGATGGTGAAGCTATTCTTATGGACTAAATCCTGCCCCTTCTTTGTGGCAGAAAGTTCTGCCTTCAGAGGAATCAGTATCGGGAAAGCAGGGTGGGAGTTTTGGTGTCCACGCTGCAGAGTTTTTCTCTGCGTTCCTGTAAAGCTGCATACAGGGAGGCAGGGCAGGGAGGAAGGGGATCAGGGCTGGTGGAGCCACCAGCACATGGCTCCACTAGCTGTTGTCCCCTGAAGAAACCCAGCCAGAAGAGAGACCGTTGCAGCTTTAGGGCTGCAGTAATTGTCACAGAACATATCTACTGGAATTCCATAGCTGGGACGATAGTGAGTGAGGGACTTTTTACCCCACCCTGGTGTTAAGCCTGGTGACATGGGCTTGAGGCAGGAGAGCTGAGAATCTGTCCCCATGTACGTAAAATGCTTTGAACTCTTTTTGGGTGAGTAAGCATTTTTTACCTACATCTACACCAGTGTAACATCCTCACTAAGGCTATGTCTACACTTGGAGATAGGGGTGTAATTCCTAGCTCATGTAGGCGTACTTGAACTAGTTCAATGAAACTTAGTTCATTAAAAATAATAGCATAGCTGTGGTAGCATGGACAGCAGCAAGTGGCAGCACAGGGTGAGCTGTCCTGAGTACAAATCCATCCAGACCTCATGGATAAGTACTCGGCAGCTAGCCCATGCCCCTGCTGCCTGTGCTACTGTGGTTACACTACTGGTTGTGGTGCGCTAACTTGATGAGAGCTAGCTCAAGTATATCTATGCAAGCTGGGAATCATACCCATAGCTCCAAGTGTAGACATGGCCTCAAAGTGCAGCCTTCACCTTTGCATCCCCAGGCATGAGCTGAAAAACACATTTGTTTACAGATATTTGTTTAAGACATTCCCTAAAACATTCCTTATAAAGCAAAAGTAAAGGCTGCCAGAGTTTTACAAGATGGCTCCAGGTTTTTAGTGAGGACGTTGCACAGGAGAGAGAATGTTCTGCTTCCAGTCTGGTTTGGGGATTAGTCTATCAGAAGAATATTTTCTGCTTGTGTGGTCCAAAAATCCCTGTTTTTCCCCCCTAATATCCAGGGGCAGATTTAGGGGCAGATGACCCAGGCAATTGCCTGGGGTGCCAGGCTTGGAGTGCTGTTTATGTTGTTAGCAACAAAAGGGAAAATCAAATGTTTGAAGTAAAATGTTTCAGGTATTCCATATGTGAATTCATTTGGCACTAACCTCGAATGTTCTGGACCTTTGTAGAATTTTGTGGAACCTTCCAGACTTTCTGAGAACTACATTTTCCTCGAACCTCCTTGATTTACAGATCCTAGCATGCAAATTTATCGTCTTATATGACAGGGATAAATCTTGCATCAAAGTCGTGAAATGGGCTGCAAATGCAATAAAAAATAAGGTACCATACTCAAAAGTTTGACAAATGGAGTGTGGGGCCGGCCCTGCTGATATCACCATGGATTTTGAATGAAAACTTGATACGTAAGTGTGACATTTGCCAGTGTACAATCTGGGCTGCTGTGTCCCCTTAGCTCTCCAGCCAGTGATGCCTTTTACACTGCTTTGCTGATGAACAGGCAGCCCTCTAGTCTCTGCACACACGCAGCCACTGGCATGTAAAATCAGTCCCAGCTGAATACATGAGTGCTGTGCCCAGCCATCCATGAATTACATATGGGGCAACACCCACATGTCCCCAGTCCTCACCTTGCTCCCTAGAAATGTGCATCTTGTACTGCTCAATAGCTCAGCACAAGCTCATAGATAATTTGTCACTCCAATACTGGGTAATGCACCAGCCTTGTTGACTTAAGTAGATCTAATTCCCAAACATTTCAATCAACACACACACTGGTTTAGGTAAAACAATCAAACAAGTTTATTAACTAGAGAAAGATAGATTTTAAGTAATTACAAATGATAAGACAAAAAAGTCAGAATTGGTTACAAAAGAAATAAAAAACCCCACAAGCTGGTTCCTAAATTTTACCAAGCTAAGCTGTTTAAAAGCAAAAGGCCTGTCTCACCATAAGCTGTAGTAAAATGTCACAGGCTCATCTCCTTCCAGCCTGGGACCATCCCCGCTTCGTTCAGTTCTTTCAGTGTCCTGAGCAGAGAGGTGGGAGGAGGAAAGGGGTGATGAGGAGGTCACTGTCTCTTATTTTATACCCTCCTCCTCTCCTTGAGAATTACCGTCCTCCAGCGTGTAGACAAGCAGTCCCCTGTGTACATAAGATGTGAAACATTCCTGTGATGCAATGTAAATTTCTTGTTTTTAGACCTTCCCATTGCTAAAGAATGGCCAGTTAAACAAGTAATGGCCCTTTAACACCTGTTTGGGGTGCTAGCATGTCTTGATCTCTGAGAACCTGGTTTGGACCTGCTTGTCTTAACCTTGGAGCGTGTTATAACAATGATACATAGTAGAATCTAATACCTTCTCAGACAGTGTTGATACACACATTTTACACGGACAACCATATTCCTCAGATTATGAGTTTCAAATGATACCTCCCAAGGTTTCTCCACTTAGGAAGGAACAATCAGTTGCACACATACAAAATGAGAACTGACTGCCTAGGAAGGAGTGCTCCAGAAAAGGATCTTGGGGTCATAGTGGATCACAAGCTAAATGTGAATCAACAGTGTGACACTGTTGCAAAAACAAACCTCATTCTGAGATGTATTAGCAGAATTGTTGTAAGCAAGACACAAGAAGCAATTCTTCCACTGTATTCCATGCTGATTAGGCCTCAAGTGGAGTAGTGTGTCCAGTTCTGGGTGCTGCATTTCAGGAAAGGTGTGAACAAATTGGGGAAAGTCCAGAGAAGAGCAACAAAAATATTAAAGGTCTAGAAAACATGACTTATCAGGGAAGATTGAAAAAATTGGGTTTGTTTAGTCTGAAGAAGAGAAGACTGAAGAGGGACATAATAAGTTTTCAGATACCTTCAAGTAAAAGGTTGTTACAAGCAGGAGGGAGAAAAATTGTTCTTGTTAACCTCTGAGGACAGGATAAGAGGCAATGGGCTTAAATGGCAGCAAAGGTGGTTTAGGTTGGACATTAAGAAAAACTTCCTAGCGGTCAGGGTAAACACTGGAATAAATAGCCTAGGGAGGTTGTGGAATCTCCATCTTTGGAGATTTTTATGAGCAGGTTGGACAGACACCTGTCAGGGAAGGTCTCGGTAATACTTGGTCCTGCCTTGAATGCAGGGGACTGGAGTAGATGACTTCTTGAGGTCCCTTCCAGTCCTACGATTCTATGATTCTAAGGCATACTTTGTACAAAATATATCATAACTATATCAAAGTGGTGAACATGGGGTACAGGGTGGCTACAGGCAGCATGTAGGTGGCTACAGACAGCATGGAGTTCTGTGCTGGTCTGTATTGTTCAAAGTTTCAGTATTGACGTCAGTTTGGAAGTTGTTTCAGAATATTGCAGAGTATACAATGTACAGACAGTTGTCTCCAGCATAGGGCTCATTAAGGCCTGATTGTGACCCCTTCTCTTGGTGAAGACTCTCAGTCAGTGGGGATGTTCTTGTGGGCAAGGGGTTTAACAATCTTGCCTTCAGTGATTAAATAACCCAAACAGATTTCCCGCTAGGTTTTAGGGCCCGATTTTAACGCCTTACCTTGAGACGTGCCTTACACTTCTAGTATCTAATCCCATTGAAACACCTGTATCACATCACTGCCTTCAGCTCAAAGTAGAAACCTACAAATTACAGTCTGAGCTAGTCCAGAATCCTGTCTCTGACAATGGCTAGTAATAGCTGCTTCAAGGGAGGTGCAAGGAATCCTGCAGTTGGCAGTTATGGGCTAACTTGCCCACAGGAAAAGTCTTTTCTTACCCTTTTACACACCGAGACAACCCTAATTTCTTCACTGGTGTGAGAGCAGAGTCTGAAGATGAGGGTGGCCCAGCCACTGGAACTTTTCTGCTAGCAATTCTGTATGGCACAAATGTAGGAGGATTCCAGTGTGCTCTCCCTGAAGGGCTGACAGGACTGCACAGATGGGACTCTAAATGTGCACAGGAAGAAGATGTTTTTTGAGTTAAGAAAGTTCTTTTCGCAGTCACTTTTCAGAGCAGAGCCACACTTTACAGCTGCATCTGTCAGCAGCTCTGTTGCTGGGACCTTGCCTCATCAGCCCCTCCCACTCTCCCAAGCCTTCTTCCAGCTCTTGGATCTAGCTAGTTAAGTCTGATTCTTGTCTGAGATTTGGAAAAAAGTTTGGCCTCCAGTTTCTTCTAAGGATCACTTGTCTACTGTAGTTATGAGATAGTCTCCTCCCCCTCTAGGGTGTGACTTTCTTCTTGGCAAGTGCCAAATTTGCTAGATGCTCCAGTGTTAAACTAGTTCTATAAAGACTCTGTCAGTTTTACGGATAATTTACGACTCTTAAATCAATATCAGCCTCCTGATCAACCTAAAACACCGAACCTTCTGTGAGACCCAGGGTTACCCTGAGTTGAGCGAAACAACTTAGAAATGGAAACCACTTCTGGTCATGATCCCTGCTTGGGCTAGCCTTGCTTGGCATCAGGTTGTACTGACACTCCTAGTGCTCTCTGCTTGTGGTGGGACTTTGAGCCTATGGATTCCCTATTTTCTCTTTCTTACCACTTTTCAGTTGCTAGTGTGGGAAAGCCATTCATCAACCTTTTTGGTTACGAACAGAGAGACGCTGCAACAAAGAAGCATCTCTCTGGTTCAGGGCTTCTCAACCCTACTACGGCCACCCTGTATATAAGCGTTCTTCTGTCCTGGGAACAGCATCCACTTCCACTCCAGTGCTGGCTGTGTCCCAGCACTAATATTTCTTTGAGTGAGAGAAAGAGCTGCTTGTACTGTCATGCTGACTTAAACACTGATAGTGTGAAAGGAAATAGCTCTGTCAATTCTCCTGCACAAAAGGCCTTGCTTGTGGTTTTTGGGGTTTTCCCTAATGCAGTTGGTTTCAAACCTTGTTATGCAGGCACAGACACTATGCAACTGAGATCCGTATACTGGAAGCTTTCACTGTATGCCATGCCATTTCCATTGATGGCAATACAGATTCTAGATAACAGGAAGCAGATCAGTGCTAATACATTACCCCCCCTATTCTACAGTCACTCCACATGCAAACAAACCTATTGCTAAAGCCACTATGAATACAGCTCACAGGACAGCTACATACAGGCCCTTAGGTTAACTACTGTAATTATATACTAGATAGGAATGGACACTGTATTAAAGCGAATTTTCAAAACCTTTAGAAATAACCTGCAAGACTCTCACCATTCTCCTGCCTGGGACTGGAGCAGATGCTCCTCTCAGGAGGCTGAGAACACCTGACAGGCCAGGTTCCTGGTTACTTCCTGTTGAGCTGTTGGCCCACCAGCTGCCTGCCAGCTCTGGTGTGGATTTGGAAGACAGAGGGAGCCAGTCTGCCCGCATGACACTGCATCCCATCCTGTTAAAGCCGGTGGCGCAAGGGCTGTGATTCCCCCTGAGATGTATGAAGGAGGAAGGAGTCTTGAAGTTTGGTGCATGGTCAGCAGCAGTGCAACTAATCAGTGCAGTTATGCAGTATAACTCCTTCACATAGACTCACAGCCCCAAGGGAAAGTGGGGTGGGATGGGGTGTACAAACCGCACTCGGACTGGAAAGGGTTGATGAGCTGCAGTGGACACAATCGTGGTGGATGTCAGGCCTGTGGAGAGGGGAGAGCTTACTCCCTTGTGGCTGGCTGGAAAGAGGGAAGACCAGCTGCTCTCAGGAGGGGAGAGAAACCTGGCTGGAGCCAGGACCTTGTGCTGGTCAGAGCCCCCCTGGAAGACAGGCCCATTTGGGTTTATCAGGGACCTGCTGATGATTAAACCAGGCAGCAGGAGGAGGGGGGATGGTGACATCTGTGAGCTGAGCCTGAGGCAGTTTGGATGAATAACCTCAGAAGGTCTGAAGACTTAGCCCAGCTGGATACAGATTCCTTTATTTCATGTTTGTTTGGAGGCTGTGACCTTGGGCTCCATTACCCAGAAGAGGAGGTTGAATTTTTGCAGTGACCAAAGGCAGAGGGCTGAGCCATAAGCCACCAGAGCAGGCTGGAAACCCCATCAGGGAAACTGAGGCAGAGCAACTGCAGGACTGCAGAGCAATTGCAGGGCCTCAAGGATGCACGTAGAGGTGGCGACCTAACAACATGGGGCTCACACCAGCAATTTACCAGATTACGACTCAGTGATGTTGCTGCAGTGGATCTAGGTTGGGGTTTGCTACATAGCTACATCAATATCTCTAATATAGACTGGGCCTTAGGAACCAAAGAAGGAGGTAGTCCATCTGTCTACAGTGGCAGATCCAGGCTTCACAAAGGAGTTGAGAAGTCAAAAGTTTTTCTTTAGTAGAGGAACCTTAAAGCAGCTTGGAAAGCCTCCTGCTTTGTCCTCAGAGAGACAGTGAGCTGTTTTCTTCCACTCTACACTGCAGAATTACCCTGTTGCACTGTCTCCTTCCTGCTTGACTAGCTTTAAAACACTTTTAAATACTTAGTGACTTACTGTTTTCTATGGTTAGGCCTAGTGATTGGAACATGATTGGACTAGGAATGGGCCTCAACCAGAACCTCCAATCAGGAGCTATGCCTTTTTCTCCCCTTTCCAAATCTGCCTCTGTGGTTCTGAGTCTGCATCGGAAAAGAGGCCCGTTTTCTGGATCTGGTAACAGTGTGACCCAAGATGACAGAGGCCTGACAAAAACAGCTGATCTCATGTGATATTGGTTTGTCACATGTATCTAGATGCTTATAATGCATCCATCACCATGGTAGCACCATTTTGCACTGAAATCTCAGAAGAGGCATTTGCAAGAGGTCAGCTTCCTTGAATCTCAGCCCTGGTTCAGTCTGGAAACTGATCTCCAAAGCATCATCTAAATCCAGGTCCTAACTGACCAAAGAATCTGTACAATGCTCGGGTGCACGGGTGTGATTATAACTGGTGGAGGCTACAAAAGACAAACTGCTTCATTTGATGACCTGTTCTGCTCATTCTTTCTGAAGCATCTGGCATTGGCCACTGTCGGATATTGGGCTAGATGGCCCATTGGGCTGTCCCCGTATGGCCATTCTTATGTTCAGTTATTAGCAGTTATGACATAGTTTTAAAAGCACACCACTCACGTGAGTCCTGAAAATGTCTGTCCTGTGAGGCAACAGACCCAGTCAATAGGTGTGCAGTTGTGTGTTGGAGGAACCTATGTATCTCTTCTGTAGTTTTGTAATGTACTCAAAGAAACACATGGTGTTATGAAAATGAGTGAAGGTTTCCCAATGGCTGTTGTGTTTAAACTTCCAATGTTTAAATCATCTTAACAAGAAGATAGCAAAAAGGGCTGTACCATTGAATGCTATTGAATGCACAATTGAAATGCTACCATGTGTGTGTGCTAGTGCGAAGGGGGAGCTATTTAAAAAGTGACAGTCAATTTTGCATTTAATGGACATGTGCACATACAAACGAGACTGGTGTTTGTTTTAAAGCACCACTGTTATGCCACTTGAAGCCAAGACTTCCCATCACAGCCCTGTTTTTAAATGCAGCAGACTGGCTTAACAGTTCAACGAGCAGGTCCTGGCCTAATAAATGTAATTGACTAGTGCTCGTTGTAATAAAGTTTATCATAGCAAGAATGCCTGGCGTGGTGGATCTGAGAAAGGATCTATAATAGAAAGGTATTGTACCAGTGTCCTTTGATTTTGAAAGCCTGATGTTTTCTGTTTGCCCTATATGACCTAGCTATGGGGATCCTTGTACTCCTGGCAATCCTTTTTGTCAATTAGCCATTTTAATCAGAATTGCCAACCAGTTTTGATTACCCTAGAATAAAGATGTTTTTAGAAAAAGTATTTACCCTCTGCTCCTGACAGTGATGCTGTGGTGGGTGTGGAAATGTTGCTAGCCTCTAGGCTCGGCATCTGCACCTATGCAAGGTCAGACAGCTGAGAGGTGAGTGTCTCAGAGCGTGGCTCCAGCACTCTGCTCATCTTTGTGAGAGGACTGCTGCTGTTCTCGATCCTGAGCACCGGGAAGCAGCTTGCTACGCCTGTGCCGTCCATGTTGCAGATGGTGATCTGGCTGCGGAACTGGTTCAGCGTGCTCACTATGCATCATGTTCTGGCTCCCTTTCCTTGGGTAGTGCCTTGCTCTAGGAGAGGTCCTGTTGATTTCCTCCTGGTGAGTAAGGCTGTCAGGTCTGAAGGGCCAGCCCAAGACCTATACACCGCTTAAACCCTGAGGATTTATGTGACCTTATAAAGGTGACTCACTCCCTGCACATGCTGTCACTGAAGCCAATGACAAAACCCTCACCGTCTTCCATGGGAGCAGGGGCTGACTCGAAAATGCTTTATTCCTTTGAACGAATGCTCTTGAGCCTACTGGTAACCCACTGCTTACTGGAGAGGCTCATGTTGCCTGTGCTGTGCTGCCTTTTCTCTCCATGGTGTGTTAGAGCTTCTTCAAAATGGGACCTCTTGGCCCCCTGCTCACTTGAGACACTTGCAAACACTGACTTGCCTCCCTCTGGCTACATGGCACCAAAGCCATCCTGCTTCTGCCTCCCTTCTGAGTGCACACGAGTGACGGCAGCAGGGCCTGGCGCTGATCCGGCAGTTTTTGGGTGGGGAGAGAAGGCCCCTGACTACTCCACTCACATGATGGCTTTATTGGTGAGGCACATTTAAATGATGTTGGCTGTTGGTTTCGTTCTAGCCATCACCTCAGCCCTCCTCAACAGGGGCTGTGTGCTGGAGCCCATGATCTGAGAGCTACCTGCAAGATTTCAGGAGGGGTCGCACATGATTCTGATGGAAGCCGAGTCAGTGGGAGTTGCAAGGACTCAGCACTCCTCAAGGTCAGGCCCTGAATTTCTTGTGGCTGCAGTGTCATGCCATGGGAATTCTGCTGTAATCTAGCATTGTTTCAGGCCCACATACTTTCAAGTGGAACCAGTTGAATGGGTTGATGTGACACTTATCCCAGCTCCACAGCTACATCCTCTGCTGGGAATTTCCCTGTGCTTTTATAGAACTTTAAGGCTGATGGTTTTTTCCCACCACCCTGTAGTCAGCTTCTTAAATAACGAAATCTCGCTGGGGCACATGCTCAGCTGGTATAAATTGGTGCAGCTCCATTGACTCAATGGAGCTATGCTGATCTATGCTAGTTCAGGATCTGGCCATCCTATTCTTTCTCTTCCACCTACCCCCCTAGGAAACAAGTGATTGCATGAGTTCCCACAAGTCGTGGAATTGGCAGTGGCTCTTCAGGCAAAAATGTTTTGATTTCCCTGTGACATTCTCCCAGGGTACAATCTGGACTATTGAACAGCAGTGTCCCCTCAATTCTCCTTTACACTGCTTTGCTGTGAGAGCAACCACTCCTGACCCGCTCCCACTCAGCCTCCAGCATGTCAGTTGCTCCCAGCTGCGTTATATGAGTGCTCCTGGCCAGCCCCTCCTGAATTATATTGCGGAGCGACACCAGCAAATTCCCAGTCCCAGACTTGTCCCTAGAAACGTGCATCTTGTACTGCCCAGCTCTCTCCTTCTGGACAGTACAAGCTCATAGAAAGGCTGTCATTTTAGTAATAGAAAATACTAGGAATAAATCTTGTTATCCCAAATGAAGTTTCCCAAACACTTTTAATCCAAACAGATACTGGTTTAGATGAACAATAAAACAAAATTAATGAGCTACAGAAAGATAGATTTTAAGTGATTTCAAGGAATGAGGCATAAAAGTCAAAATTGGTTACAAAGAAATAAAAGGTAAAATGCAAACTAATACCTAATTTCAGCTAAATGATCTTAAAGCAGAAATCGACACAGACACACCCTCTGAGCCCCGACCAGGGTTATTCTGTCTGCTACCCAAGATCCACAAACCTTGGAATCCTGGACAGCCCATCATCTCAGGCATTGGTGCACTCACAGCAGGGCTGTCAGGCTATGAGGTCTCGCTCCTCACGCCCTATGCCTCCAGCAACCCTAGCTAACTTCAAGATACCACTGACTTCCTCAGAAAACTACAGTCCATTGGTGATCTCCCAGAAACCACCATCCCAGCCACTATGGATGTGGACGCTCTCTACACCAACATTCCACACAAAGACAGACTACAAGCCATCAGGAACATTTTCCCCGATGATGATATGGCACATTTGGGAGTTGAACTTTGTGACTTTGTCCTGACCCACAACTATGTCAGATTTGGACCCAATCTATACCTTCAAGTCAATGGCACAGCTCTGGGCACCCGCATGGCCCCACAGTTTGCCAACATTATTATGGCTGACCTAGAACACCGCTTTCTCAAAACTCATCCCCAAGCACCTCTCCTTTACCTACGCTACACTGATGACATTTTCATCATCTGGACCCACGGGAAAGAGTCCCTTGAAGAATTCCACTGGGATTTTAATAATTTCCACCCCACCATCAACCTCAGCCTGGACCAGTCCACCTAAGAAATCCACTTCCTGGACACTATAATACAAATAAAGGATGGTCACATAAATACCACCCTATACTGAAAATCAACTGACCGCAATACATATCTTCATGCCTCCAGCTTCCGCTCTGGATACATTACATGATCCATTGTCTACAGCCAAGCCCTAAGATACAACCGGATTTGCTCGCTCGGACAGAGACAAACACCTACAGGATCTCCATAAAACATTCTTAAAACTACAGTACCCACCTGGAGAGGTGAAGAAACAAATTGACAGAGTCAGACGGGTACCCAGAAGTCACCTACTACAAGACAAACCCAACAAAGAAAACAACAGAATACTACTGGCCATTACCTACAGCCCCAACTAACATCTCTCCAACACATCATTAAGGATCTACAACCTATGCTAGCAGATGATCCCTTGCTCACCCAACCCACAGGAGGCAGACCTATCCTTGATTACAGACAGCCCCCCAACCTGAAGCAAATACTCACCAGCAACCGTACACCATAGAACAAGAGCAGTAACCCAGGAACCTATCCCTGCAACAACCCCTTTGCCAGCTCTGCCCGCACATCGACTCTAGTGACACCATCACAGTCCTAACCACATCAGCCACACCATCAGGAGCTCATTCACCTGCACATCTACTAATGTAATGTGTGCCAGCAATGCCCCTCTGCCATGTACATTGGCCAAACCAGACTGTCACTACTGAAAAGAATAAATGGACACAAATCAGACTTAAAAATGGGAACGTCCATAAACCAGTCGGAGAGCACTTCAATCTCCGTGGACACTGTGTAGCTGACTTGAAAGTTGCCATACTTCTACAAAAATACTTCAAAAACAGACTTCAGTGAGAAACTGCAGAGCTGGAACCCATCTGCAAACTTGACCCAATCAAACTGGGTCTGAACAGGGACTTGGACTGGTTCTCTCATTACGAGAAGTTATTGTCACTGCTCACAGATTCTCACCTTCTAATCAATGGTTATGAATAGACCTCAGCTACTCTAACTGAAAGGACTTTGCTAATACCTACCCTCTCCATTGTTGTTCCTTACCCTTGGATGTACATATATACCCCCATCTGATTTCCATTCCCTGCATCTGATGAAATGGGTTACAGCCCATGAAAGCTTAGGCTTGCAGAAATTAAATTTGTTAGTCTTTAAAGTGCTACAGGGTTCTCGTTTGTTTTTGCTGTATACAGACTAACCTGGCTACCCCTCTGGAACTTTAAAGCAGAAAGGTTTCTCTCACCACAGGCTTACAGCAATCTTGCGGGATTCCTCTCAACCAGAACCCCTCCCCCAGTTCAATGATGCTTCCTTTTCTTTCAAGGGTTGTTGATGCTGTAAATAGAGATTAGGGGCGTGAGATGAAGTGTGTCTTCCTCATTTTTATCCTTTTCCTCTTCTTTGAGAATCATCGCCAGCTGGCGTTCAGGAGACAAAGTCTGAGGACGGAACCTTCCAGCTGCGTCTTTGCCAAGATGTAAATTTCTCACTCACACCCTTTTTCCTACCAAAAAATGGCCGCTTGACCAGGTGATAGCCCATTTGATTTTGCTGACACCTGACTGAGGCCTCAGTTTGCCTCTTGTCTCTGTGGAACTGGCTTGTGCCTGCTTTTCTAAAAACATGTCTCAGTTGGAACATGTCTCAGTGATATTATATGGCAGAATCTTACAACTTTATGTACAGCGTTTCCACACACGTTTTACCAGGACAATTGAGTTTTCATATGATACCTCACAAGTCCTACTTTGTACAAAATCTATTATAGGTTTGTAAAAAGGCTGGACATAGGGATACAGACTGTCACTATCCCCATTTTAGATAAAGGCGGGATTGCTGCACAGTAGCATGTGAGAAGACAACCTGTAGGAGAACTCTACATTGGCTTAAACAAGCCTTTCCCCTTCTCCAGCTCCCCCACCTGGATCCAGCACTAATGTGGCTTTGGATCAGACAACTGCAGCTTAATTAGATGAATGGCCTTTCTTTTCTCCTCTGAAATTCCGACACATGCGCCTGCATGTTGTCTCTGATTTCACTTCAGTCTCTCTCCTGCTTTCTCCACCCTCATATGTCAGTGAGATTTTCATCTGCAGGCTTTAATCTACAATCCCACAGGTCCCTAGAGAAAGTTATTGGCAGCAATGGGAGGGGGAAAAATAGCAGCAGCCGCACCGGGTGAACTCAGTAGGACATCTGCTATTTAAGTTTTCTTTTGTAGATGTTGTGACGCTGTTGATGTTCAGGAAATACGGGTGGGAGGTGGGTGGTGAACGTTTTTGGCAGTTACTACTTGGATAGCACAAGAAAAGAAGCACTATTAACCATGGGCCATGGATCCAAGCACCAAAACACTGCTTTCTGTGGAAGGATTGGAGCAGGAGGGGTGGCTGGCTAGATTTTTGACCATCTCCTCATATATGAAATGCTAAATGAGGCCATCTGCCAAAGCTGGTCTCTTCCATTTGAGTATCTTCATAGAGCAAGGTTTCATTTTCATTACCATAAAATCTGCTTCCCTGGGAGAAGGTTATTTTATTTAAATGAAATTGGCCCACATCCTCAAAGGTATTTAGGTGCCAAACTCTCACTGAAATCAACCTTTGAGGGTCTGAGCCAAAACCCTTCCCAGCCCGGGCCTAGCCCTGAGAATTACAATTTCTATGGAGCACATCAGCAGTTGAGCAGCACTGAGAATTTAACCACCTGCTTCATATGACACATATTGACATCAGAGTGGTTTTGATTCAGGTGACAGGTCAGCGCTTTGGCTTGCTGTGAAAGGAGCCGGTGTTCCAAACGTTCTCCTAAATCGGGTGCACTATCTGCAAACAGGCCCCAGTGCGATAGTGTGCATTGCTTCATGGCTTTTGCATTTCTGCATACCCTCAGGTGTGCACCAGGGATTCTTGCTCCAGCACTATTCTGTTGATCTGTCAGCTGAATATTAGGACTTGCCGCGCCACCCGTTGGAATCAAGGTTGGTCAAGAAGTGTTTACCGACCAAGACTACACCAGTGACGCTGCCCTGCTTGTGGAGAAGTCAGGGAATTTCAGCCACCTTCCAAGGCCTCCAAGACGCCGCAGGCAGTATGTGGTTGAGTGTCTCACGGCAGGAGACCATGGTCCAGAACCCTGAAGCTGGGCCAAAAGAGCCCCTAGTGCAGGTGGGGTCGAGTACCTAGGAAAGAACTGATGAGTTCATCTACTTACACTGCAAGCAGAGTTCAAACCGTTGACGCAAACTGGATGTTCTTCAATAAATAGGCCTTGCTGCCTCCTGTGTGAAGTCCGTGTCTCGTTTGTGACACAAAAACAACTCTGCAGTGAGACAAAGTTCAGGCTCTATCAAACCTATGTGCTACCTGGATTGCTCTACGGGTCAGAAACCTGGACCTTCTTGCAGGCAGACTTGGAGCAGCTCGAGGCATTCTGCATGCACTGTCCGTGCCAAATCCTGAACGTAAAGTGCTTCGGCTTTGTGCAACATGTCAGGCTTGCAGAGATCTGGCCTTCCTTCAATCGCTCATTACATTCAACAGTGGCAGTGCAAGTTCTTTGGCTATGTCGCCAAGATGGACCAAAACCACCCCAGCACCCCATACTCCTAAACTCTCCATCAACATGTGAAGGGGGGCATCCCTTGATCCTACCTGGTGCCACCTGCAAGGGCCCCCCAGAGCACTAGCAATGGGAAAGGATTAACAATGCTGTCAGGCTACAACATGGCAATTGGAATGTGTGGTGTTTAAATGCCTTGTTGAAATGCAGTCCCTCTTCATTCAAGGGAGAGAATTTAAATATTCCCTCCAATTGAATGATGTGAGGTAGTGGGTCTGAGTTGACTGCATTACCTACTGGGGAGGTAGTGTGACCTAATTAGTCGATGTGACACAGTGCACCCCATGTACACCCTTATGGTGTGATTGTGTATCATTCATGTTCACCCTTCTAATGTAACCCTGTGTTCTTTAATGCAAAGTGTGTCACACGAGGTGTTTTTGGAGTGCCCATGACATGCTGAACATTACTGTTATGATAGTGTGCTTCTTGCACCATCCCTGCATCCTAGCTCAAGGAAGTCCCGGACCAAATAAAGATTGTCAAAGATGGTATGGCCTGGGACGGTGTAGGTCTGGTCAGGATGGACCACATCCGCCAGTCTGGACCCTAGCCACAGCGAGATGGCCTTTGCTATGATCTTATAGTCCATGCTGAGGAGCAAGATGGGACGCCAGTTCCTAAGGTCGTGGAGGTCCCCCTTCTTGGGCAGCAGGACAAGCACAGCCTACCTGCATGACAGGGCAGCTCCCCACTCCCCAAGGACTTGGCCTAGATGATGGCAAGGTCCGGGCTGAGGACATCCCAGAACATGCAGTAAAACTCCAGTCAGCCCATCCATGCCCAGGAATTTATTGGTGGGCATGAAATGGAGGGCTCCTGAGAGCTTGGCCAGAATGAGAGGAAGCTCCAGCCGGTCTCTGTCGCCCATGCCAACTGATGGCAGTTCATCCCAGAGTACCCGGCAGGCATCAGCGGTGATCAGATCCGGGGAGAAAAGGCTGGCGTAGAAGCCCTGGTCCTCCCGCACATCTCTGCTAGATCCGTGAGGGGGGTGTCATCCCCTGCCAAAAGGCAGTTGATGTGCTTCTTGGCCCCCCTCCTTTTCTCCAGGGTGTAGAAGAAGTGGGAGCCACGACCCATCTCCCGAAGGAGACGGATACGGGACCGGACAAAGGCGCCCCGAGCCCGATGGCCTTCAAGGGCCCAGAGCTCCTCCTGCTTCTCCCGCCTGCAGAGGGACGGATTCTCAGGGCTGGCAGCCAGACGCCTCTCCAGCGCTAAGACCTACTGCTCCAGCTGCTCTATCGCTGCTCCCCTCTGCTGCTTGATCCCCGCGTGTAGTCACGGCAGAAGAGCCGGGCACAGACCTTCCCCACGTCCCACCACCATCATGCCAAGGAACAGGTGCACCTCTGCTCTCGCCAGGCCAGCCAGAACTGCTGGAAGGACACCACGAAGCCCACGTCCTCCAGCAGGCTGCTGTTAAAGTACCAATGGGCCAGCCCCGGACTCCCCACTGTGAAGGAGACCGTCATGGTCACCAGGTGGTGATCCAAGAACAGGGCCGGCTGGACACTGGAGAAGTGGGCTCATGCAAGATGGTGACGAGACAGGTAAATGCAGCCCAACCAGGAGTGGTGCAACCAATCTTCCCCCACCCAGGCATAGATGAAGGTGGACATGTCGTCCGGGTGATGGTCGTGCCAGATGTCCACCAGGGAATGATGGTCAACGACCTCCCTGAAGGTGTCCGCGGCAGCCTGTCACTGCTTGGTCCTCATGCAGTTCCATTCCTTGAGGGTGGTGGTAAAATCTCCAGCCAGGGCCAGGCATTCACAAGCATCCAGGGTGCCAAGGAAGGTGGACACCTGCTTTAAAAAACACCCCGCTCCGGGCCCCGTGTCGGGGCGAGACATTGATGAGGTTCAATGCCAGCTACTCCACGCAGACCCAGAGATGCTGCAGGCAGCCCAGCATGACCCCAGCACCTCGGGCTGCAGGTCAGGAGGGAACAGGGTCACTCCAAGCCGCACAGGTGGAGAGGTGGCTAAAGGACACCCCTCACCGCACTCCAGCTGCCAGCCGGCCTCAGCGCTGGATCCATTTGGATCTCCTGCAGGAATGCAACCTCCCTCCAGAGGAAGGAGAGCACCTGGCACCTGCGGGGACCCATCCTACAGCCCTGGGTGTTCAAGGTGGCGAAGGTGACAGGCATGAGGAGGGCTGGGCGGGATCCTTGTGGGCAGGAGTGCTAGCGGCTCCCAGGGGGCCCTGCAGCAGCCCGCGAGCGGTCCTGAAGGCCATGAGGGCATCACGGAAGCTGCGGGCTCCCTGGTAGTGTGAGTCCCAGAGAAAGGAGCGCAGCTTGGCCCACAACGGCCCCGTGGCCTCCTGGGACAGGAACTAGAAGCAGTGGCAGAGGGAAAACAGCAGCCACTGGTGGGCTGGGAACGGCAAACACAGAAGCCACCCACACGGCGCCCACAAGGGTAAAGGAGACAACTCCGGCGGTGGCAGAAACACAGGAGGCAGGGGAAGGAGGCAAAGGGTCAGTGGAGAGGACAGGGGGAGCCAGGCTGGAGGCCGATCACCCAGCCTGTGGTAAGAGAAGAGCACAGGCGCCAAGACTACTGAAGGGTAGGTTAGTTTACAATGTGGTTTATTGACCTTTTTATTTCTTCCTGATCAAACCAGATTTATGTTCTTCTGCCTTATAATCACCTCAGATCTTTCTGTACTTCAGAAACGTATTCCTTTGTTGGATCGAAAGCAGTGCATGTGGTTTGAGCGTGTGTAGAGACCACATTTAGAGCGACAGAGCTGGTGCATGGCAATTTCTTTGATAAACTGACTAACCAGTGAGCTCACAGAATCGGGGGCAGCACTGAACGCAGTAAAATGGCAGTTCCTAGGGGTGTATCAGGGATTGGGGATATTAGCTGGGGGTCCCACCATTGCATAATCCCAGGAGCGACTGGCCAGAAGCACTCACTCACTGGGTCAGGGACTGCTTGCTTGCAAGTGGCTGGGCATGGGCTGACCCAGGAGGGAAATGCAAGATGGCCCCAGGAGTGGGGGGATCGGGGTGACCCTGCGATAAACCAGTCCAGATTGCAGAGGGGAATGTCACAATCAGATCTAGGAATAAGAGGCTGGAGTCCTGGATTTTGTTCCTGGCTTTGCCACCGATGCTGTGTGATTTAAGACAAGTCACTTTGCTTCCCCTTTCCTTACTTCCCCCACTCGTAAAATGGGGAGAATGGAACTGCCCCCAGCTCATCAGCTGCTTTGAAATCTGCATTATGCAAAGTGCCAAGTGTTATCAGAGTACCTGCTTGTTCTAGATGAACATCCCTGCAGCATGCGTCACTGTGTCTCTAGACCCTCAGTGGAGCGATCATGTCATCCCACAGCATTCTCTTCCCAGCATTTATTTTTAACTAAGTGCATTAGTCTGCATCTCCCCTGGTGATACCAACAATACAGCGAAAGCAGACAATTCTCTGCTGTGCAAAACTTCCCTCCTTTAACCCACTTTCTTACCGGGGCAGTGATCAGAAGGAAGCTGTTTCACTTGCGGCAGGAGCTCTCGCTTCTCCTCTGGCCCTCCGGCTTCTGCTTTGCAAAAGCAAGAGGTGCACTCACCTGACAGTCTGCGTTCCCTCACTAGCCTGGCGCCTCTCCTGTGCCTTTTAAGTGTCAGGAACGTGCTGTGTGCAGGCCGTGGCATTGCTAATGCTGCGTGCATTAGTTCATTCATCCCTGCTACTTTGATGCTCTGAGGTCCAGTCCCAGCACGCTCAGAAAGAGCCTTGGCCTGCACCAGGTGCTGTACATTTTGCTGAAAGATCTGCTCCTCCTTACACACCAGTTGAACTCTTCTGGGGTGCAGGGCAATCTCTGGGATATACTTCCCTTTGTTAAACAGGCAGCTTGGGAGAGCTTGTCCAGCTTTTTAGCCATGGCTCGTGTTTATTCAAGCTGTTATGCATGGTTCTGCCTCTCTCATCTTTCACATGCTACATTTTGCTCGTCCCATTTATGAGCTGGAACAATGACAGCATGAAGGGCGTCTCAGAAACGGCAGGGAGAGGAAGGAAGACTCCACACTAGCCATCTGGCACTGGGAATAAAGTCCAGTGGCACTGCCCTCTCCCGAAATGGGCTTGCTGGCTGCACCAGCTCAGGGAGACGCCAGGCTCCTGTCGAAGCAGACGAATTCTTTGATCAGCCCCCATGCTGACATTCCCAGCACCAACTTCTGATGCGCTTTGAATCGAAGCCACTGCCTTTCAGACAAAGCCTGCTGGGAAACAAAAATGACTCATCTTTGACACGCGATGCACCCAACGGAAAAGCGGGACCCAGGGGTTAAGGCCCCTGAATTCTATTCCAGCCGTTGCCTCGCAGCGTGATCTTGGGCACGTCACTGAGACTGAAATGTTCAAAAGTGGTTTTTGATTTTGGGCCCTTCTAGAGCCAGTTGCCTGAATCAAATCTCCTGGGCCCGATTGTAGGGTGGTGGTATTGCTGAATTTGGGCACCTGAGAAGTGAGGCACCACAGACCATGGCCCTTCAGATTCCTTTGTGGTTCCAGTCTGGCTGCCAAAAGGCACCATTGTGTCTGGCACTAACTGGCACCCCATCAGCACGGAAGGGGCCATATACATGTAAGGGTCTATTAGCCCCTCCCTGAAACCGAGCAGGTCTTTTTGGTCGGCATCTCTGGAGGAAGCAGGACCCTGAAGCAGACACAGCCCCAGGGCCAGTGGAGAGAGGCTAACTCAGGCCTGCCTGATTGCCAGGGCGGGCAGGGCAATGGGGGAGCCAAGAGGGCTGGGGGTCCCATCCTCCCTGTCAGCTGGAGCTGCCTGGGCAGGGTGGGCCAAGCTAAGGACAGAGCAGCCAGCGGCTGAGAAGCCAGAAGAGGAGCACAGAGAGCTGAGCTGACCCACAGCAGCAGAGCCAGAGGGGCACCCCAGAGAGCCGAGCTGTGCTAAGCTGAGCACAGCTGCACAGAGCAGAGCTGGGGCTGGAGCCCTCTGGAGCTGGGTGCGGTGAGCAGCTGGGGGCATGCGGCTACTGCCAGAGCAAGTGTCTGACTCTCTGCGTCCCTGCAGTGCAGTCAGGGCCTGGGCAGGGCCTGCCACGTGTGACACAGACTGTGACCCCCCGACACCCAGAGACACGTGTGGTGCCCTGGGCCAGGGGCAGGGCTGGGGGTTTCCTTTCACCTTCCTCCTCTTTTCGTGTTTTTATTTGCTGTTTGATGGCTGTTGGTGTAATAACTTGTATGGCTTTGCCCTGTGTGCACGGATCAGTGGGGCAGGGCAGCGCCCGGTGCAGAGTTAGAGCCTGGAGTGGGGACACCCCGGCCCCTGCCCTAAGGGACCACGGCAAGGTTGAGCATTGAGCCCAAGGAATCCTGGGCCCAGCCTTGTCGGGGTTACAGGGCCCCCATCATGCAGGAGAGTGGTAGGGGAGCCCTCGAAGTCAGGTGGGCCCCTGGGTAAAGAGAGGGGGAGCAGGGCCCCAGACCCTTTCGCTGGCCAGCTCTACTGGGGTAGTGTATAAACAAGGAAAGTGCCCTCAATAGCAGGCCCATCCCCACTTACATACACACCCACACGCCTCCCCCTGGCATGAGGGCCTCTAGTCGCTTTCCATGGACACTCCTGGGCTGGCTTCAGGAACCTGGAAGACGACAATGGGCAAGGATGCGGAGCTGCCCCTGACGGCTAAGCAGAGGACTTGGGGCATGAGGGCTGGTTGCCCTGGCACCGTTCACCGGGACTGAATTCCCACACACAGCCATGAAAGGCAAGCACCTTCCAGGTCCTTGCAGGGGCTGCCTTAGACAGGGACCAGCTTTCTGTGCAGGCGCATATGTAATTGGATGGGGCAGTTTGTCTGGTTCCATTCGGGCTCCGACACCCTCGTGTCAGCATCACTGTCACTTGCCTGCTTTGTGCAGAGATGCTATTTAGTGACTCCCTCCAGTACGGACCCAGGCAGTCTGCCCGTCCCTACACCAACTGTGGAAGCATGGGACAGAGGCTGTGTCATGGTGAAAGGGGTCTCCTAGCATGCTGTGTGCTGCAGCAAACCCTCCCCATCCCTGCACTCAAAGTGCTGGTCCAGGGGGTTTGAAGCTGTCTGGAATTGACTTTGCTAGACCAGCGCTCCCTGGGGTGCTGAGCTAGTCCCAGGGCTGGCGAAGGACCTCTCCATCTGTCCTCCCAAGTCCTATGGTTTGGAATCCTTTGTGTTCTGCCTACCTGGTGGCGAGAACTCCCTGAAGAAGGAACGTGAATCATCCATGCAGTAAAGGCTGCTTTGGCAGCAATTAATATTTCATATAGGTAAAAAATCCTGCTGCTGCTGCGGCAACTCCAGGCGTGTGGGGAGAGAGAAAAACGAGTACCACGAGAGCAGCTGGGTGGAAAGCAGAGCTGAATATCTGACTTGCCATCCGCAGGGAAGCAGGGGTTAGATTGAGCTCTCCAGGCTGACTGGATGAGACCAGGGTTACAGGCAGGAAGGTTTTCAGGCCATCATCCCGCCTGCCAGCGATTACAGCCTTCTGCCATCGCTTGGGCTTTAAAGGTCCAACTGTGCACCAAAAGGTGAAGTGGGGAGGAGAGCTGAGAGGCTGAGACCTCGCAGGATTGTAGGGGTAGAGAAAGCACTCGCAGGAGGCGGCAGACAGAACTGAGCAGACGCAGCCTGCTGCTACTCCAGACCGCAGGAAGGCGGGCTGAGAGCTGCAGCCAGGCCCCATTGTCATGAGGGACGGGGGGCTCCAGACATTAGGAGATTGGAGAAAGCATCTTCGGCGTGTGGCACAGCAGGAACACTGGGCGTTTAACAGCCCCGTTCTTGTGGGCGCCGTGTGGGATTCTGGGCGGTAAGAGGGGCAGAATGGAGACTGCACACCTGGCGTGGGATTGCTGTGAGCTTGCTGAATGAGTATCAGAGAGCGAGGGAGGGGGCTAGTGTGGCCAGCCCCATCCCCACACAGCATCTCTCCCCATCACCACCATACACAAATGCAGTAGCAGCAGCCCTTAAGCAAGCACTCTGTGATTTTCCAGGGGGTGGGTTATAAGTATTTAATGAATTGCCAGATCACTTCCCAGGCAGGTTATGAATTATTCATTTTCACGACACTTTGTCAGCTACAGATGCCCCTTGCCTTGGATTCCTAATCAGCACAGAAA
>ML675626.1:33984-52453 GCA_007922155.1 Mesoclemmys tuberculata
GCTAAACCCTGAGCATGTGGGCAAGACTCACCAGCCAGCACCCACTCGGTGGCCAACCACCATTTCAACTGTACGTTGGAAAAGCCCTCGCATCTTCCTGCTCCAAGGGCCCCAACCATTTGAGCTAGAGGAGAATCACCACTAGCATTATCAGTATGGGATCCATGACACTCTCTTGCATGTGTCCGATTTCCATCCAGTAGGGGTTAGTGACGGTCATATTAGCAATTGCATTACACCATCTTCAATATCTAATGCCCAGCCCCCAGGACCTTACTCATGCTCCTGTGCCCCCCCACACTACTTGATGCACGTTTCCCCTGCTTGAACCTGAATTAAACTAAAGCGCAGAAATCTCAGCCGTCTCTGCATGACTTAAATTTCACATCTCCGGATAGCTCTCCCTGTGTCTCAAAATGCTCAGCGACCCGGCGACTGATCTCATCAGCCTTTCTAACCGCTAAGCCTTCTGTCACTTTGGAGACCTGATGGGATTCAGCATGGCCTATCTTTGTACGAGTCCATGCTGACTGAAGGGATAGTTCACAGATTCCTCTGCCTCTCAGCATTTCCTGGTCCTCCCCCACTGCTGACTGGCATCTAGTTGCCTTGATCTCCCTTAGGATCCCATCTTAAATTCAGGTGTGGCCTCTCTTCCCCACACTTGCCCCTCCCTTGCTGCCAGAGAGCATAGGGCGAGATCTGTTTGCTCAGGCATGGCCTCATCCAGCCCAGAGGTTTTAGCAGCCTTAATAACTAAGGCCTGGTCTACGCTAGAGTGTTGCCAACAAAAGCCATCTTTTGTCGACAGAACAGTGCTGATGTGCACCCTAGACACCCCTGCTGACAAAACTGCCCTGCCGTTCTGACAAAACCAAACCACCTTGATGAGAGATGTAGGGCTTTTGCGATGCAGTGTCAGTGTAGACACCGTGTCCAGTTATAGCGGTGGAAGGGCTGCCATTCTTGTCCATTAAATTAACAGGAAAGCTGGGGAGGTCATCCTGGGGCTGCTGGTTCCTGGCTCCTGGCTGGGATGCAGGCACTCCCTTCTCTCCCGCCGCCCTCTCCCCCCCTCCAGGGCGCTTGAGGGCGGGGACCAGGTGCATGGCTGGACCAGGAGAGCTGCGGGTTGCTGTAGCCTGGCTGGGACTGGGGAGAGGAGAAGTCCCCACATGGCTTCCCTGGCTGGTACCAGGGAGCAGGATGGGTGGGCAGCCCACAGGGAGCCCGGGCTGAGAGATGGGTCTCTCAGTTTACCACACTGCCTCTTATATCGGTGGAAGTACTCCTGGTGAGGACTGCGCCCCATCGACTCCAGGAGAGCAATGTGGACATCAGCCACCGTGGTCATAATAGCAGGGGCTGGGAGTCAACATATCGTATGCTGACAAATTTTTATAGTATAGACAAGGCCTAAGTGCTGTGCCATTCTTTAAAAGGACTGTGTAAAAACTTAAAGAGTTTTGCTCCCCCATGTAAAGTCAGAGTCCGATCCATGTACATTAGTGGCACAAACATATTTTTTACCATGTTTCGCTTTTGTCAGCCCCATGAAGTCAGCCTGCAGTCTATGCCAGCTTGAGCATCGCCAACAGTGTTTATTAAATTCCAGTTGCATGGCAGAGCTTACACTTATGCAAGGCTACTGAAGACAAAGGGTTGCACAGGTGCCATTGAGAGCAGAGTCTGGCTTTGCAGAACCTATGTTATTGGTGAGGGTGCATTAGAGGGAAAGAACAGAGCTTTTCTCTCTGCACCCAGAAGGAAATGTGTAGGGCTAGCAGTTAGAAGAAACAGCTGTTTACTTGTAAACTCGGTATGTTTAACCTGGAGACACTGAGACACAATGAACATGCAACTCCATGATCAATGCCATTTTCACAGAATCACTTCTCACAACAGAGCTGCGCTTTATGTGCCTGAACTAAAGACTTTTGTAATCAGTAGACAGACTCTCACTGGCTTTGGTGTGCTCTGGTCAGGTCCTAGATCGCTTTTACTGGTGTAATCCTGCAGTCCAGCAATATTCCTTGGTTTTGCTTTACAAAATATGTGTCTGTTTCACATCTTTCCTGCCCTCCCCCCTCTTTTGTGCAAATGAGGGCCCTGATTCAGCAAAGGCCGTTAGCCTGCACTTCACTTCGAACATCTCCTAAAGGCCTTTCCTGAACCTGGCCTAACACAAAGAATTTATTTGCTTTATTTAACCCTATCTGTCTCTTCTGTCAATAAATTCCCCCCCAGGTGTCAAAAGTCTGATTGTCAACTTCCTTGATTTCTTTTTCCTTGTGTATTGAAACCATGTTTGGGATAGAATGGAACATGACTGATGGGTAGCTATGCCTTTCTCATTGAAGGTGCTGTGACACACAGTACTGCAATTACATTAATGGGAGCTGTAGCATTTGATCCATTACATTACTTGGTATTTATGTAACTGCATCTGTATTCTTCCATGCGTTCCTTATTTATTTGATTTCTTAACGTCATTCTGTAATTTCTCAGTTCTTCTGTGTTCCTGATACGGGCCTCCCCCAGGTACACAAACATCATGAGCCAGGCCCAAACAATCATGAAATGACCTTAACATCACAGGACTTCTTCCTGCAAACCCCCAAACGTCCGAGTTACCCCTCGGCTGTCGGGCGCACCCAAGCCAGTTTCCGGCGCGGACACCGACCTCCCAAACCACAGCTTCGACGCTCGCCCGCCACTTCGCTCCAGAGCGGGGGCGCCACGACACGCTGGCCTCGCTACTCACCCGCTCCCACCACGGCCCGCCCCGCGGACGGACCGGCCGCTCTGGCCCTGCGCCTGGCCGGAGCCCAGCGGCCGCTGCGGGTCGGGGAGTCCGGCGCCCGACGAGCGGGAGGTGCGGCCGGGAACGCTCGGCGGCCTCCATGGCAACGAGGGGCGGGCGGCGGCCGGTCCTCGCGCCCCGCCGCAGCCCGGAGACTCGCCGCCGCCGCTCCGCCAGGCCCAGGGGCGGCCGGGCCGGGCCGGGCCGGGCCTCACAGCGGGGCAGGGGCAGGGAGGGCGCCCCAGAGCCCGGCTCTGCGCCAGCGCCACTGGCCTCACACAGCTGCGCCCCCGGCCGGCAGGCGGCGGCGCTACGCTCGGCCCCGCCAGCTGATTGGTGTCTCCCGCCGAGACTACAAATCCCAGAATGCTGCGCTCAGCCCGGCGCCATGACACGGCTCCGGATGGCGCGTTGCATGCCGGGGTCTGTAGTCCCGCTCCTCCCAGCGACGGGCGCAATTTTCCGCCAATGAGGTGGGTCGCCTGGCTCCGGATAGGCTGCGGCTGGCAGGGGGCGGGGCCGTTCGGAGAGAGCGCGGACGGGGCGGGCTGTTGTTGAGGGGCGAGGGGGCGGGGCTACGGGCAGGCCGGGGGCGGAGCGCCGGGCTCGCGCCGGAGCCTGGGTCGGACCCGGAGCCTGCAGCCGCCTCCTCCGGCCCGTGTCAGCGCGGCGGGCCCGGCCGGTGAGTCTCGCGGGACCCCGGCTCCGGCCCCGCTTCCGCGGCCCCTCCTGGGACCTGCCCCCGCCCGCCCGCCCGGGCCATGGCATGGGCCTGGGCCTGCCCCCGCCCGCTCCCGGGACCCCTCCCCTCCCCTGGCCCGGCCCGGCCCGGCCCGGCCCGACTAGCCGCAGGCCTGGCATCCCGCCGGGCCCTGCCCGCCCCCGGCCTGGGACCCCCGCGCCTCACGCTCGGCCCCTTCCCCAGTCGCTGCGCGGCGGCACCCCCGGCCCTCGTGCCCCTGCCCCTGGGCGCTCCTGGCCCCCGTCTCGTGGGCCCGGCCTTGCCCTGACTGGGCTGGCCCCGGCCCGGCCCCGGCCCCGGCCCCTCTACCCCGCCCCGCTGCGCTGCGCTGGCGGGGCTCGGCCCCCTCCGCCGGGTCCGGAGCGGCCGGTTCCCCGGGCAGCTCGTCCTGTCCTAGCGCCTGCCCCCGCCGCAGGGGGTAACCCGCTCTGCCACTTCGTTTCAGTCTCCCCGGCTCTGGCCTTGACCCTCTACTCCCCGCTCGGGTTGGTTTGTGCAGAGGGACCCTCTGGTTTGGCGGGAGGATTAGGCACCCTAAATTGGGGGAGGGAAATGAACAATGAGGTGGGGAGAGCACAGCTGCTGGGAGATGGGCCTGAATTTAAATTAGCCACTTTATTGATCTGGGCAGTTAAATCTTCACAGATCTGATTTCTCTCTGCGTTTAAAAACAACCACCCCAGAGTTTCCGAAGAGGGGTGTGGGCTGAGAAAGAGGGTAGTATGGAGGTGGTGGGGAAAAAGATGGGAAAAACATAAGAAGTTAGCCATATGCTTGTTTATTTCTACCTATGCAAATTACAGTTTTATTTTGCTGGAGGAGCTCAGCCCCAGTGGCCCAGGAATGGTCTCTTTCCAAGCCAGGGAGCAGCCACACTTGCTCCCAACAGGCCTGACTGTTTTGTTTATATCTGAGGATTTATGCCTTTTCAGAATAGGTAAATCTCTGACTCAGAGGCTCTGAGCGACTTTAGCTTCTTGTGTGAATGTTGTACCAGTTTTGCCCCTTTCGAACAGTCTGAAGGGAAAATAGCCTTTATGCTGAAATCTGGAATTCTAAAGTAGCTGCCTTTAAAAAACAAACACACAAACAACAAAAGCAAACCCCAAGTTGTTTGTGGGTTGCTTGTCGGCAGCTTTGAGAATGTAACTGAAATTTTTGTCTGGATGTTTAAAAGATGCTAAAGGCAAGCAAAGAAATTAGGACCCTCCTTTTTGTTTGTTTCAGGATCCTGTCATATCTTGGTACAGAAGATCACATGTAAGGTGGAAAGGATGGAAGGTTCATCCTGAGGTTGACTCATTCTTCCTTACCCTTCCTGCCCCCCTTCAAAGAGGGAGACAAAAACCTGTGCTCATAAGAGCCTCTCTCAAAGCTAGAAGACTGGCTGCCTGTTTAGTATGCGGATTGTGCCTCTTTACTAATGAGAGGGAGAATGGGAACCCAGGGAAGCCCTGTGAAGAGCTATGATTATCTGCTCAAGTTCTTATTGGTAGGAGACAGTGATGTTGGGAAAGGAGAAATCCTGGAGAGCCTTCAAGATGGAGCATCAGAATCGCCTTATGCCTACAGCAATGGTAAGGATTTTGGAAGGGTGGTGGGAGGATGTTCTACTCGGTAAAAGTGCAGCCATCATTGTAAAGAAGCTATCGATAAAGCTTTTTTCTAATTTACTGAGCAGCTGCTCTAGTTTTTCTTAAAAATAGGTTGACTTTTATTAAGGACGGGAATTGGGCAATACATGACACTCAATGATTATACCCCATGTTTTGCTTCGAACTTTGGTACAGTTTGGCTTGGTGGTTTATCAGTTCAGTTTTCAGGGCTTTCCTTGGTGCTAATGCAAAGGTGTTGAGTTTGTTCTTTAAAATCATAAGAATCTGCCTCCCAGTGTCCTAGTGGAGAAAGGACCAGGAATGTGTGCTCTGTTACCTGACACATTCATTAGATGTGCAAGTCCCATGATGTGATAGGACTTTTCACAAGCATGGCACTTCTTGTACATTTTTTTTAAATCTTATTTTGGAGCATTGTTGGAGGGTTAGTACGGGCATTGAACTATACTCAGAGGTAGTACTCAGACACTTCTTCAAAAGAACAATGCCTATCTAAACGCCTATCTAAAGCTTTTGGTGAGTGGCTCCTCCTCCAAAATGAAGGTTTATAATGGAAACCTTGACAGGCCATTGACTATATAGTGTCACAAGACTATAATTAAGAGCCAAGGAGTGGTGCTGCTCGCTCTCCTGCATCCCCTCACAGTACTTACAATGTGATGTTGCCTGGCAGGTTGCAGGTCCTATGGTGACTTGCAATCTGTCATAGTTCTCGCCATCCTCAGTGCAAAATTTTATCCCAAGGGCTTGGCAGAAGCAGTCTAATTCAGATCCTGGCCCTTGGCATCTTTGCCAGGATGGGCCTGGGGGCTGTAGCAGTTGGCACTTGGCGTTTAATCTGCAGGCAGGAGTCCGAGAGGGTCAGGCGCTTGTTAACATGTGAGGTGAGACAGACTGAATTCAGAGTTTGGAGGAGCGGAACAGCTTGATTCCTGACAGTGCTGGGTTCTTAGTACACTTAGGTAAAACCTGTGCAGAAGATGGCTTGGAGAGGTCAGGCTAGCAATGAGATCTAGACTCCTGGTAGCAAACGAGGGGCTGTAGGGCTGCTCATGTGAGGTACTGGGTACCTGCAAACTCCCATCAAAGGGCTCATTACTCGGCGTTCAGTGAGAGTGCTGTGTCATGGAGAACTGTGTACTTTGGACCTAGTGTTGACTGACAAACAAATGAAGGACAAAGGTATTTTTGATACCATTTCAACAGGCACTTCTAGGGTCTTAAAAATGTAATTATAACCTTTATTTAATAAAGGCGATTCAGATCAGTTGGAAGCCAGTAATGTAGGGGAAAAAACTAGTGACTCAGTAACTTGCCCTGATTTTTAAATTATAACCATAACAGTAAATATATGAAAGAAACCAATATATCAAGAATTGATCAATAAGGCTGTGCCTCATGCACCCAGAACTGTGTATACTAGGAAATACCACAGTTCTCGTTATTTAAAAAAAATAAACTAAAAGACCTTGAATAGCTTTAAAACTTTCCCTGGCAGCTTGCTGTGTGCTGTTGAACCCATTTTTATGTAGCTAGTTTAACTGTCATATTTTGAGTCTTACTCAGTGCCATTGCATTTTTTGATGTGTCGAGTACTTAGTGGCTCATCTTGCTAAATTGCATACCCTGTAGATAATGGGATTGGATAGTCTTGTGATTTGAGTGAATTTAACACTCATGAAAGTCATGACAATCCTGGCAATTGAATTCCTCTCGCTCCAGATCAGCTAGCATGCAACTATAAAACCCTGACAACGGGCCTCAACTGTCACTGGGCAGTGGCTGTCTCTCTAGGTGTAAAGGAAGTTAAGCTCCAGGTGTATTTGGGGCTTGTCCTCTCAGCTGAAACTGCCAGCTAAGTTAAAACTCTCCATATATGCCCTCTGAAGAGCATTCTAGCTTGGTCAGTACTGGTCCAAATTAAACAAACCAGTGACCTATAGGTGAAAGGCTGCATAATCCATTACTAGCCTCTCAAACGACCCAGTTTTGTCTGTCATAAACTTGGAACACATTTCTAATGCTGTCCAAAACCCAACAAATAAAAACGTTATGCAGAGGCTCTTATGTAAAACCTAGATATTTGTACACACATCCTCTTTTTCCTATAAACAGATGTGCATCTTATGCCATCCGTTGCTCATTTTAATTGTCCAGAAACTGATCTTACTGTTATCTGAGAAAAAGGAATATGCTTTTGCTTTGATGGCCCTGTGGTTAGCACATTTCTTAAGCTTGATTTCCCCTAGCCCTGGATGGGTCTGGTGGTGAGTTCTGCAGTGCCCATGTGCTTAACCTTTGATGGGAAGTGGTCTCCGTGGTGTCTACTGTTCCTGAGCAAGGATCAACACTCAGCTTTCAAGGGAGTTCCACTTCCTTTGTCCAGGATGGCTACTGTGATACAAGGCTCTGAGATGGGATAGGAAAACCCGGGGGGAGGAAGGTGGGAGGGATGCTCAAAAATATCGAGAGAGGAAATTTATAGAACTTCAAAAAATGCTAGAGTTGATCCTTTTTAAAAATGGATTTTGTGGCTTAGGACCAGGGCCTTCTGTGCAGATGAGATTTGGCTGTGCCTTGCCCAGGCCCTCACCCTATCTAACTTCAGCAAAGGCCCACACCAGGAAAGTTCTTGGCATGCTATAGGAGTGACTTGACATGGGCTCAACAGGGGGTCTGCTTTCATTTCAGTTGACTCTGTAGTCCATGAGAGAGAGAGCCACTGAAACTGCAATCCCTCCTTATGTGCAGCTGCTAAAAGGGCCTTGATATGTAGAATGGACTGCATCCTTCCTGAAAGCATCACCGACGTAAAGACCTTTCTCAGACTTTTCTAGTCATGGGAAACAGGGTCCAAAGGTTGCTGCTCAATATAGATCTGTAACTGGGTACCTCTTATCAAATGTGATAGTTTTATTCTGAAATACTTTTTTTTTTTTCAGTGCTTAGCAGATATAGCAATAGCTTAGTAAGTCTTCTGTTTCAATATCTTACACTCAACCTGGAACTGGGTTCATGTATGTAGTGACATAGCTGTTACTATCTGGAGGCTGACCTCTATGAAATGAATTGGGGCGGGTCTGACTCTTCACATCACAGATTGGCACTGACTGACACCCTTGACTATCTCAACAGCAGTCTAGGACTGAAGGAGCCAGGATCACTGAACAGCCTCGCAGTGCCTAGCTGGCTCAAAATCAGGGTTGAGCACGCTGGAGTGGAAGCTTCCACTGGCGTTCCCTATGCTGTTCATGGTCAGTTAATAATTAAGACATCAGCATCCAGGAATGAATGGCTGACTGTGCCCCTGATGTTTGCAGCACCTCCTGTTGCCTGGGAGGCAGTTCTGTTCTTAGGGCTCTGGCCTGCATCCTGTGTGCGTGTACTGGCATCCTCGCCTCACCAGAGTTGATTTCATAAAGGAAGTCCATAAGTGAGGATGAGTGCAGAGAACTCATCTTCTGCGGGGCATGTACTGAATTCTGATGGGCAGGTTGTTTGGTCTGGTCCACACCGAAAGGCTTTCCTTCCAGGGTGCGCCTTTCGGATACAACGGCTCTGAAGCAATCCTCCTCCCTGGAGTGTTTGGGCAAAGAGAGCTCGATGCAGACTGGGGAGGGTGTACCTCTCAACAGTCCCAGATTTTGTGGGACTGAACCACTTTGGCCCCCCAAACCCATTATCCGAGTTGAAACCGTTCCTGTCCTATAGGGCTGGGCTCAGTTCCCCATTCTGGCTTTGTGGCCTGGTTCCTGGCGCACAGAGTCACAGTGCTGACAGGTTTCCTGTGGCTCTTCATGGGCTAGATTACAGTGCCCAGAGTGGAAAACTGAGCCTAGCCAGCCTCCTGGGACAGGGACTGCCAGCGCAAGGTGGGCTCAGACTGCAATTCAGTTTTCCTTCTCCTTCTCCCCAGGTCTCCCACACTCTGGGGGCAGGATCTGCTCCACTTTAGCCACTTGAAATGTTGGGTGGTATAGAGGGGGATATGGGCCTTCCTCCTGTACTCCCCAATTATTCCCCCTAAAACAATTACAGGCAGCCTTCCTCTTATTGCAGAAGCAGGGGTCTACTCCCTCAGGAGTCTACCTGTGCTGTTTCCTTTCAGCTAGAGGGACCTGCTGAGAATGATGCAAAGCCCATCTTTTCCCTCCAGGCTGAGCACGCTCCTTCCTCAGCCCTGTGCTTCTGCTACCTTGGGCAAAGGGGCTAACGTGGCACCTGCGCTCTGATCCCTACTTAACAGTGTGTGCTGCAGCTAGACTAGCTGAGAGTGAAAGCAAAGCTACATGCCTTGTCCTGCATGACTGATGGGTGCCCTTGAACATTGGGCACTTCACAGAATTTGAGGTCAGAAGAGACCACCAAATCATCTGGTCTGACCTCCTGTATATCACAGGACCCCAGCTCCCACACGCTAAACTCAACACCCATGGTTAGACCCGAATTTTACAGCCCATAGGAGACTAGCCTGTCATGTGCCACAGGAAGAGAACAGGAGGAAGGAAGGTGCACCAGTGCCTGAGGCCCCTGGAGTGTCAGGAAAATGATTAAGTGAGAGAGACAGAAGTTCCTGGCAAATGACCTGCACGCAAACACTGCAGAGGAAGGCAACACTCCCACCCCAAGGTCTGCCAATCTGACTTGGGGGCATATTCCTTCCTGACCCCACATATGATGATCAGTTAGACCCTGAGCATGAACCAAGCACCTGAGAAAGAGAAAATGCTCTGCCATCTCAGAGCCCTGATCTCCCATGGCCCATCTCCTGCCATGACCATCCCTGCTGCATTCAGGGAAGGAAATTAAACACAAACCCAGAAGATGCTGGTGGGGGAATATCTCTTCCTGACCCCTGCATGTGGCTGGCTGAAACCCTGAAGCATGCGTGATTAGGAGAATAAAATATAAACTGCAAGTGTGTCCCAGGACTGCTGAGCCCTGCTCCTACCATCACAAGCAACTTGGTCATACAGTCACACTTAGAAATCTGTCCAGCCCCATCTTAAAATGAATTCAGCTGTTGGCATTACTCCAATTGCACAGTTGTGTCCTGTCCTAGTCCTCCCCCCCTCAAATGTTGAGGTAGCCATGAGAATCAAAGCAGAACAGAAATGCCTTGATTGCTCCCCTTGGCTGTTCAGAGCTCTCAGGTGTCGCAGCAAGTGTATGCAGTATGCGTACACCCCGAGCCAGGGTGTGGAAGGCATCTGTTTAGATGGGAGAATGCTTGTTCTGGCAGGAAGGCGTGTCATTTAGACAATGCTGTGTCACAAATCAAACCTCTTACTGAAATTCAAGCTGCACTTAAGTAATCTTGTCCAGCTTGTTCCTATAGCTGAGAAATCTGCTCTGTTCTGTGCTGCATCACAACCAGATGAGTCTTTTGAATTCCTCTCGGGAATGCTTGACAGTGTGCACAAGTGACAGTGATGCCGTTTGACCAGGTTATCAGCATCCACAGGAAAGAGGGTTTGTCTCAACACTGGTGAGGACTGGACTGTAACATGGTTTCCTCGTGGGCACGTGCTTCAACACACTTTCCACATTCCCATGAAAAGGATCCTTTTCCTCCCTGCTGCTAGCCCTCATAGGTAACCTGCTATACTCTGTCCTTGACTTACCCTCTCCCAGTCCAAATCCATTTGCTTAGGACAGGCTAAGAAGCTTCTCCTACTGGATCACAGTGGTGACATGAGTTTGAGCAGGTACCAGGAAAGAGGTCTCTGCTAGACCTTACTTGCAGCTACAGTACAGGTAGATGCAGCATGGCTCGGTGCTTTAGAACCCTATACGGTATCTTGCACTTATTCAGAGGAGTGTTATAATAAGATTTCCAGTGGGGTCTTTATTTTAAAATGGCCAAAGGTGGTATGTAGAAGTAATAATAATAAAATAGTAAAATAAACTTGAATCAGATTCTAAGCATCCACAGTACAGTTGTTCACAGGTTCCATTGCTGTGAGAAACTGTTCAGTATTTTATAGGTCTAATAATTTGATATATTTAATTGAGTTTAGAGGGTGTGCTGTTTTCAATACCCCTTTCCTTCTCTCTGCAGGCTTTCCAGTTTTAGTAATTTTCTAGTAAAACTTAGCTAAATGAGTTAAGGGGATTTAAAATGAGATTTCCCTGTTTCCATTCCATGCTGCTTTCTTCATTCTTACTAAGGTATCCAGTGGAGGGGTCTGGTCATAGTTCTAGACAGCTACATATGCTGAGATACGAAATAAAGCAGGATATAGCAATAGACTTGCCAGCTGCAGAAATAACAAAACTCTGCGCACAGTGGAGACAGATGCCCTTGGCTGGATTCACTAGGTGCATTATGTAGACCAATGTTACTCTAGTGTGCTTTTTACGGGGAAGAGAGCAATTGCTAATAGAGAATAGATTGATATGCTGGTGAAGCCCCAGAAGGGGGCTGAGGCACTTCACCTTGGTATATGGGGTTCCCCAAATGTGTAGAGATCCTGCCACACTCTAATTTTAAACCCCATACATTCTTCCATGAAAGTCTCTTCTCATTTAATCAGCAGTAATCCATCTAGGTTGTTCTCTAGAGCAGGCCTGGTCTGCCCAAGCCACATGCCCGACTTCTCCCTTTGCCACCTTCTGTGGCTCATTTCCATGTAGTTCCTTCCCTCCCTTTTGACTAGATCTCATGGCTTCCACCCTTTGCTTCAAATCCGCCTTTGAAATGCCCCTTTTCAGGCCTCTAAACAAACACAATCTAACCTACAGCACCACAGCATCCTTCTACCTTGTCATCACTCAGTGCTTTAGCTGCGTATTTGGATTGTCTAAGTAGCAATCCTCCAGTTATCCTAGAGGTCACTAGCAAAAGACACATCCTTGCAATCAGTGCACGTGGGAGTGGAGAGAAGGGAGAGATTGTCTCCTTACTTCCTCAGTAAAGACAGAAGAGCTTCAGCCTCCCCTCCGCACTCCTAAGCTGAGATTCACAGGTGAGAGGCTGCAACCTCCTCCTCTTGCATACATCCCCTCCCCCCACACCCCTCCTATGGGATCCAAAGCTCCTTGTTGTCCTTTGGCAGAGTCCTGCAGTGACTGGGAGGGCTGCTCTGCCACTGTTTGACTTGAGAAATAATAGCAGACAAATGGAATTGTTTAAGATTGCCGCCTACACTACTAACTCCTTCTGTTGTCTCTTTTTCCTGTCTGCATGCAGATAGCATTAGTATAACCTTCCCCTTTTGAGGTGCACAGGAAGCATCTGTCTGGCTTATGCCCAGTGTTTCCTGAAATCTTGGAATGGGGCAGTCAAGCTATAGCACCCTCTTCTCTGACCTGCATCAGTTCTGTAAGCATAGGTGCTGCTGTTGCTGCTGCCTTGCTTGCGCAGACTTGTAAGTCCAAGGCCCAAATCTCTAAAGGTATTTAGGTGTCTAATTCTGATCGATTTCTGTGGGAGTTGGGCACCTAATTACCATTGCAAATCTGGACCCAAGCGGGCACAGTCAATGCAGCTGCACTCTGATGGGAGATGGGTTGGGACAAAATCTTCTAAATGAAGCCATGCCATCAAGTTTCTTCAGTGGCTGCACAGTTAATAGGCAGGGAATACTTCAGTGCAGCTGCATTGGCCGTGCTGCTAGGAATCCCTCCCTCTTGCAATGGCTTGAAATACTGGCCAAGTGATTGTTACAGTAATCCCTTCCATCTGCTAGCACTCACTCCAGTGCCCTTCAGGAAAGCAGGTACCTCCACTTCAGCAGGAGACAGAGGTCTAATCTAAGCAGAGCAATTGAATCCGATGACTTCCAGCACCTCTAGTTTTTCCTTGTCTCCTTTTTTAGTTATTTTTGTGAGCAAAGGTTCCTAAGATTCTGCCCTCCTTGTATTAGCAAGACCTCTTCTCTGCTTGATGTAAGTTAGATGGGGCTACTTGTAAACAGGGGTTATAGGCAATCCTGTTCCCATTCAAGTTATTAGGGCAGTGATCCTGCAAGGTGCTGTACACCTTCTAAGATCCTGAACATCTTCAACTCTCATTGGCATCAGTGGGAGCTGAGGGTGCTCAGCACCTCATAGGGTGGGGCTTAGGTTACCTCTTTGGAAGGGATTGGTTGGAGGTAGGCTTTAGAGTCATGGCACAGATTTATAATGTAGGAGATGGGGGAAAGTGCTCTTCAAAATGCTCCATGGACACTTGGTAATGTTAATGCAGTGAATCACAGAAGATTTATAACACCTCTCCTTCTATATGGCTGTTAACCACATAGATAAAGACCCCTGCATCATATCACTGTGGACTTACAGTTTATAAACCTGAAGTTAGAGGTGTATATTTAATAACTAAAAGGAAAAGTTGTTCTTTTGTTTTTGTTTTTGCTGTCTTGCTCTTAAAACAGACTTCTTAGCCAAGCAGTGCTTGTTTGATGAAAAAGCTAAACCGCTGTCCTAACACAGCATTGCCCCCTTCACAAAAGTTGCATGCACTCTGCTATGGAAAACCTTTCTTTCCTCCCAGTGAGTTTCCATTACCAAGCACTTCCTGACACTTTCCTCAAGTTCTGCTCTTTGCAGAGGGAGGGGGACAGTCTCTTCCTGTTGTATCTGTAATGGTACTTGCTTGCAGCAGCCATGCAGAAAGCTGGAATTACATTTGTGGGTTACAGGCTTCCCTTGAGTTCATCTCTGCATTTCCTTTCCCTGACAAATCTCTCTACTTCTCTTCTACCTTCCCTTGCCCTCCCAAACTTATTTATCAAGAAACTTTCTGTACCATACCTGTTTCCTTAGCAGCAGCATTATGTCACATGGGGTCCTAGCCTATTCCAGGCTTTGGGTGAGTAGGGAGAAGCTATCTGATTTGGAATGCATTAGAACTGGTGTCCCTTCCCTTCTTATAAATATTCTGGTGCAAGCTGGGACACACCTGAAACCCCTTACACTAAAAGGGATTTCCTTAGGGAATGGAGGTCTGAGTCCGAAGTCTAGTGTTTGCATTTGAGGCGAAGTCCTGTTTTGTGGGTGTGATTTTTTTTTTTTTTTGTTGCAAACCTCATTCCCTCCCCACTCCCCTCGGTTAATTATGGGATTTTAAAATATAATGCTGAAAGTTGCATTACACTCAAAGACCTTTTATTTCTTGATGATTTAATGGGCATCTCTTGCTGTGTCAAATTTTGATCTATTTCAACATTACAAACTTGTACCCTTTTTACAATGCTGGGAGCTGATGTTCCCATTATGATGCATCAAAGTGATTTGTTTCACTCCTACTGTGCGATGTGATGATCATCTCAACATACGACATGGCATTCATTGCAGTAGATTTGTACAATATATTTGCTGTTAGGCCATCCTAGGGAGGGGGAGAGACAAGAGGAAGAGTTGAAAAAGATACATTGAACAAGTGACAAAATTTAAATGGAAGGCATCAGTGCAATTCTGGGTTCATGCTTAGTTACTCTGTCAAACCCTTCAGACTTCTGTGTTGTCCTAAAGGAACCTCAACTTAGGCTGGGTCTACACTGATGGTGGCAAATTCGCCGTCATCAGATCGATTGCTCTGGATCGACTGAGCGGTCTGTGTAGACCCAATCAGTCAATCCAGCAATTGGCGTAGGAAAACCACCCTGGTAAGTGGTGTAGCGCTGCGTCGGCGCAGCGCAGTGTGGATGGCGCGCAGAGCAGACACAGTGAAGTTGACGGGAGATACGCAAGTGATTTACGTCACTTGTGTATCTTTCCTCAACTGCTGCTGAATCTGGAAGGTAAGTGTAGACCGGTCCTCAATCTAGTTTGAGTTAAATAGTTCCAGGTTCTTCACTAGCTCATGAATCACCTAGCCAGCACTTATGGTTTACAATCCCACTTTACTATCTTTTACAATGTTGTGCTTTTTCTCTCCTCTGTTGTTTGAGTTCAACACACAGGAGAAGCTATGATTTTTTTGATTTATAGTGGGGTCCAAAGACCCCAGTTTTGGGATCAGGGCCCCTTTTGTTCCAGATACTTTACTAACAGAGGTATGCAGTCCGCACACTGAGGAGCTTGGGGAAATAGTGAAACTCGCTACGTTCAGAGACTTATTTAACAGCTATGTACTTTGTTTCCTCTCTTTCCAGTTTTCAGCTTAGGCTATGTTTCCACTGCCAAAACAAGATGATTTTTTGGTTTTTTAATTTTTGTTTTTTACAGTGAGAACTACAGTGCATTAGTTACAGTGTTGGAAAGTCCTAGTGGAAACAGTGGGCATGTAGTTTTTACCATGATATAACTGGGTGAGGTCAGCACATCCCCACTCCCATATGCAACTGACATCACATAACTTAATCATGGTAAAAACTAGAGCTTTGTTTCCACAAGGATTTTACAATGAGATTGCTAAAATGTTAATTATCTTGCTGTAAAAACAAAGCTTGTTTTGGCAGTGAAGACATAGCTTCTGCCCTCATAGGTGTTGCCTTAACATTAGGTTAAAAACTTGTAGTACAATTTTAAAATATGCAGTGTGCCTTTAAAACTTAAAACACTGGCATAGGTTTACAGCCAGACAAATGTTTAGTATCTCAAATGGCAAAGGTGAGGGAAGTAGTTGAGCTATTCCAACTATGAATGGCTCTTTTTCTCCATATTTGCCCCCATGCATCTTAATTCTCTCCATTCTTTCTCTTCCTTGACATTACTGCATCCCTAAAGAGACCTTATATTTTCTGCCTTTCTTTTAACCAAAGAAAATTGGACTGAACTCTGCACAGGTCAGAGCTGTGCACTGACTATAGATCAAAAGGAGGGCTCCTGGAGGTCTTAATTAACCATATAGTCTCTGTCTGAGAGGAGGAGGCTTGGAAATGAAGTCTGAAGTCTACTCAGATCTGAAGCAATATTGCTGCAATGCTGCAAAATTCCTAAAAGTGCATGGAAAAGAGCATACCTCCCTAACAGCTGCAGTTCCTTTCTTAGGAAGGAGGATGGGTTTTGGAGTGTGCAGCTACATGTTGGGAGGATTAAATGTCTTGGGAAGAGCAGTATGCAGTGTTTGTAGCTGTGTCAGCAACTGGAAATGCAAACTGATGTGTGAAACTTAAGTATTCACACCAAACATAAGTCTCAGTCCTCTTCAACTGCAGCCAAGAGTAGGGATCCCAGCCTTCTCCTGTATTGATTACAAAAACACTGGGCTCTTTGTAATTGTGATTGGACCGTTGTAAACCTGATGTTTTTGACACTCTTAATTTTCCAGACAACCAATTTGCCTGAAATTCCCCAGGTGTGATTCAGTGCTACAATTTTCTTCTTGGATAGTTTGGGGGCAAATTGGGTCAAGTACTTCAGAGATAATGTGGTCTGAAAATTGGGCTATTTGCACTACTTAAATGCTTTCCTGGTGTGGTGTTGGAATGTGGTGCTTCAAATGGAATGGCTTAGAAATTCAGAATTTGTTTTAAGCAGCTGGCTTTGAAGAGTCGTGCCTGTGAAAATTCTGCATATGTGTTTTAAATTATTAGAAGCTATATCGACATGCATCTAGAACACTGCAGTGTTCTAAAATCTGCAAGCTGCCTTGTTTGCACTCTAGAAAGCTTACATCAGCTGAGTTGCTACACTAGGCATTGATGCTATGCACAGATTTTGAAGCAAGCATCTGTGAATTCTGCATGGTGCCTGTGCCCCATACTTCCCAAGTACTCCATGCTGTCCAGCATTAAGGGTTTTTTAAAAACTGAAACGTTAACTCTAAAATTCCAGGCTTTGACACATAGCTAGTCGCCAAAACACAATATTTGTGTTCTCCTGAAATTATTTTGGCGGTACTGAATGTTTGTCTGAGAACAGATCTATAATGACATCTGTATTGTAATCTAACAATGCAGGTTGTTATGATGCCCTCCGATTTCCCTCAGAGTCTTTGTTACCAACTGCAGCTGTATAATTTTGCGGCAAACTCAACTGTAAATTGTGAAAAAAAATTCTTTTCTCTGTAGTTGCTTCTGTATATAAAATCAGTCATGATTTTCTTTTAAAGACCAAATCCACTTAACGTTCCCAATTCTAGACTCACTCTTGACTGTCTCTGGCTTCCGGGATGTTCACTGAAATTGTTTGGAGCTTTAGGAACAGATTTGCTTCTGGCACAGAACACAATTTTCAGATGCACTTGCTATTCTTAAATGAGGCACAGAACAAAGTTCTGCTGTGAATGGAAACTGTAGCTGCTTAAGTTCTCCCCATTGGGCTGTAGAGAGAGAAGCTGAAGAACGAAGTTTTCTAATATCTGGACTCTTTGCAGGTGTCTGAATATTCATTCTGCTGCTGTCTATGTACAAAACCCAATTTGCAATACTTATATATTATGTAGTAGTGGGGAATCCTTGTCATAGACCAGGACCCCACTGTTTTAAGCACTGTACACACACCAAACACAGACAGTCCATGCCCCAAAGATTATGTTCTAAGTGTGAGATGGAAAAAAAAAATTGTTGGATACAGATGGGGAGTGTTCAAAGGATGTTTTGTTTAAAATCTTTCATAATTGTAGTAACTCCAGATCAGCAGGTAAAATGTTATCCCTCATTTCCAGTATCTTCTGATGCCCTGCATGTAAAGCCTCTTAGTTTGTTCAGGGTGCCCCAATTTCCCATGTAGTTTCTAGGACCAAAACCCACTTTCTGCAGTGGTATCCAAGCCACTCATTCTTTAGCTGGAGGCAGCTAACATGGGACTTCTGCAGATCCTTCCCAAACATGGGTATGCTGTCACTTGACCACTTCTAGGGATACATTTCTATACTCAAAAGACGAAGAGTGCTGACTCCTAAAGGCCACATGTCGTAAGAAAGAACCTAAGAGTGAAGAGTTAAGACTTGAAGCTCCTTGCAGCTGTAGTCCTATCGTGATCCTGTATTGGATGTTGTTCTGGTGAGCAGGAAGTGCCACAGGCTGTAGGCCAAATGGCTACAGGATAGACCAGGCAAGAGACAGAAACCAACAGGCTGCACTATGACAGAGCATGATTTTCATAGCCACTATGCTTCTTCCAGAGAGCCTGATGTAGACTGAGACCGTCACTTGCTGCTCTTAAATGAGAGGCTTCATCAGTTGTTTCTAGTGTAGTGACATTATCAGTAAATAGTTTCCACTCCTTCCGATCTGACAGCAACTTTAGTCCTAGCACTTCATGCACTATCTGGGATTATTTTGATATTATCTTACCTGGGAACTATCATATCTTTTAAAAAGACATTAAAACCTGGGATGTATCCCTATGAGCCTTAGAAAGCACAGGCCTGAGTTGACTGGTTGTGGCTGTTAGTCTGTCTGTAAAAGACACAAGATG
>ML675626.1:52853-80904 GCA_007922155.1 Mesoclemmys tuberculata
CTATGAGTCTATGAGTGGCCATTTCTAGAATCTGATTTCATGCTTTATCTTCTAATCCCTGGTGGCTATGTCACCATGTGTGGCTGTCTGAAGTGGTGCAAAGGAAGGCATTGCTAAACAGTGCTGTGGAAATAATAATTTCAAGGAACCTTGAAGCCACCGTGGACCTTTGGCAGAGAAGGTAGTGAATCTTTCCTGCTGCCAATGGAGAAAGTCCCTGTAACAACAGACATTGCTTCCTGTTGTTCACTGCATGCCTGTTTCAGACTCCCTGGGGAACAGCCATCTTTTCAAAGCAGCCCTCTATGTTACAGCTCCACTTCCTTGTGGAATACAGTCATTATGCAGGAAAATGGGTCCCAGATGGCCTCTGCCTGCTGTAGTGTTTCAAATTAAAGGGTTTGTAGGAAACATGATCATTCCATATAGATGACATGCGAAATATTGATTCATTGCTCTCGTTTTTGTAGCATATATTATTTTGCACCTACCCTTCCCCACACACTTCATACATACTTATTAGAGCATCTTTAACGCTGGACACGAAAGAAGCTGGGGCCAGGACTGCTGCTTGTGGATCAGTCAGTGCCTGTGGCTTTTTGTAGGCCAGCTCCTCTATGAGCAACTCAGTTCTGCGTGTTGGAATGACTGCTACCAGCTACTTTAATAACCTATTCAGAGAAGTTATGCTGTATATTGAAACTAAGAAATGGAGGAAAAGATGTTGCTTTTGTTACAAGGTCCACGGGGCATTGCCTTGTCATAACACAGATCTGGAGCTATTATTCCTTGGTTTCTGATGTTGTAACATCCAGTGACCCGTCACTCTCCACTCAGAGTATAACAGGCTGAGTTGTTGTTCTCTTCCATGAATGGTCAGAGGGGTGGAGTGGGCTAAGCTAATGTCCAGTCCAGGAAAAGTGGCTTAGTTTTTCTGGGGTGAAGAAGGGAGACAATTTCAACTCCAGACTGTCAAAGAAACCCTGCTGTCAAGGCAGCTGCAGGAGGGGTCATTTGGCCTAATCTAGAAGCAGTAGGCTATTGATGTAGGTCACTTGCCCAAATTAAAGTTTTGGATGGCCAGTCACTGAATTTGGCTCTGTCATGCAGCATGTAGATAGGTCAGTGTGTGCAAAGCGTAATTAGCCACAAGACAGTCCAAGATTTTAGTACAGTTCCAAATGTAAGACACTTTGAGGATAATGAGAACCTCTGCAGATGCATGAGAATAAAAATAAGGGGTATGAACACTCATGCTTCAGAGCATAAGAGAGTCTTTAAGCAGAGAAAGGAGGAAAAGCCTTTCCCTGTGGGCAGGCTATTTCACAAATGTTCCTTATGGGGTTTCTTGCTCTTCTCTCTGAAGTGTCTGATATTGGCCACCATTAGGGTACTGGACTAGACGTCCATTGGTCTGATCCACTATAGCATTTTCTGTGTCCCTAAGCAGAGCCATTTTACTGCATTACCTATAAAACTCTAATTCTGTAAGCTGCAAAAATGCCATTTCAATTACCCTTTCAGGTTGGAAAGGGCCTTCCAGACCCCACGTGTGTAAATGTCATTATTATATCCACTCTCTTTCTGCCATCAGCTACTGAATTGGAGATGGCTGTGACCAGGTTACTTCATTGGTTATGTAGGGCAGAGAACTAATTCGTATTAGGTGCTGCTGTTGAAGAGCAAGTATTTACATTTGCTTCTGGAACTTTTTACCCATTCTAAGTCCTATGAAGAAGACTGGCTTGGACGAAAGATACCATCAGTTTATTAATAAAGTTGTTGGCTTTATGAAAGCACATTCAGATCACCATCTTTGCTATCAACCAACCACTCAAATAATCTTGCCACTCTTACGCACACTAGTGAAACTCTGCTTACCATCTGAAAAGCAGTAGATTGTAAAGCACTTGGGAATATTTACCAATCAGACTGCTGGCTTGCATGACTGAACATTCCTAACATTGCAAGCTCTGAACAGAGGGCATCTCCTGCATTTGACACATTGTTAGCAGGCTTTCACAATGGAGCTGCACCTGCAAGAAACACTCAACATGCCCTATATTGAAAAAGCAGCTGCCTTCTCAGAGGTGGCCTCTTTCACAGCTTAGTGAGAGAGATCACACAGCCTTCTTTTCTGGGCCTCATGTTGATAATGTTCTTCTTGACCCAGAGGCCTCAATACAAAGCAAGGTAGCCTCCAAACATCACACAATAATTCTGAAAACCATGTAGCTTGTAAAGTGAAAAGTTTCTAACACTCAATAACCTCTAGAGCTTAGAATCTGAATTAAAGTCAGAGTTGAATTTGTGGAGTAGATAAGACAGAAAATATATTGCCTCTTTATAAATTAATCTTGAATATTGCGTGCTGATCTGGTCACCCCATCTCAAAAACGGTATTTGGAATCGAAAAAGTTACAGAAAAGGGCAGCAAAAATGATGAGGGGTATAGAAAAGGAGAGATTAATAAGACTGAGACTTTTCAACTTGGAAAAGAGACGATGAGGTCTATAAAATCATGACTGGTGTGGAGAAAGTAAATAAGGAAGTGTTGTTTACTACTCAACGCACAAACTAGCTGTCACCAAATGAAATTAATAGGCAGCAGGTTTAAAAAGAACAAAAGGAAGTATTTCTTCACACAATGCACAGTCAACCTGTGGAACTCCTTGCCAGAGGATGTTGTGAAGGCCAAGACTATAACAGGGTTCAAAAAAAAGATTAGATAAATTCATGGAGGATAGGTCCATCATTGGCTATTAGCCAGGATAGGCGGGGATTGCTGTTTGCCAGAGACTGGGGATGGATCTCTTGATGATTACTTGTTCTAGTCATTCCCTCTGAAGCACCTGGCATTGGCCACTGTTGGAAGACAGGATATTGGGCCAGATGCACCATTGGTCTGACCCAGTTTGGCCGTTCTTATGTTATGTTCTGGTTGCGCTGTAATTTGCATCTGACAGAAAACAGTTAATTATAGCTTACATTATGCAGATATTTTAAAACTGAACAAGGAAATGCTACAGCCTTGTAACCTTTTAGCTATGCAGGAGGAGCAATCATGGTCTCACTGACTGGTTTAGATAAGTGTTTGTTTTTAATAAGTACTCTTGTGGGAGAGGATAGAAGAGGAGATTTTCAGCTGCTTGAATCTAGTGCATGCAGTTAAACCGAAATTTCCCAAAGGGTTCTCTTGAGGCAGAGTACACCTCTGAAGCAAGCATATATGCCTTTTGCTCCATCAGTTCCTTGAGCTGCACAGGCTTTCCTTACTCAGGTGATTTATTCCTAATTAGTGACAATATTTGCAGAATTCTGAAGGGAAAGATTGAGTCTGTAACTCTTTGAAAATGCAAAATTTGTTCCCTCCTGTACACTTACTAATATATTGTCCAGCCTTTTGTTTAAATGTCTCCAAAGACTGGTCTTCCATTCCTTACCTTAAGTACAGTCTAATACATTTCACTGTAAAAACTTCCTAACCTAAATTCCTTTTCCTTAATTTCATCTAATTATTCCTAATTACTTCCCACTGGATCACCTTAATTTCCTCTTTCCTCAGTGTTGACCTCTTCAGATAGGATGACAACTATGTCAGTCTCTTCTCCCTCACTCCTCCAGCTGCAGAATGGACTAGGAGTCAGTATGTGCATAAGTAGCTCTTCTAATCTAGTCTCCTGGATCAGCCCATCCTCCTGACGTTTGTTCGTTGTTGAATTTCCTTAAATTTGTCAGCCTTTCTGGTACTGTAGCGCACAGAACTGAAGGCACTGTTCCAGATGGGTTTGCTCCAGAGCTGTATGTGGTAGAAGCAGGATTTGTCAAATCCCTTCATGGACCATATCATCATCTGGTTTTATTGCTGCTTCCATTCACGTTTACAATTAGATGGGCTGCCACTTTTCTTGTTCAGTGTCAAATCATATAACCTTTGTGACAACTACAAAACTGCTAACAGGGAACAGTTACATTAGGAAAGTGTATGTGTAACTGCTTTAGTACAACAAGTGTCCTTTTTGGAAAAAAGTTAACGTCTACTCTATTAATCTGCTGTGTGCTATCTCTACTTGAAACCAGGAGATCTTGCACCATGTAACCAGCCAGTTTTTCATGGCTCACTGCTCGTCCACAGGCCACAGTTTGGGAAACACTTTGGTGTCATAACTCCTTGCTTCATGATGTTCTAATGGAGCCCAAAATTGTATTAGCCTCTTTCTTACTGTCAAATGTCTAATATGCTCACTATTGTCTTTGCATGGTTTTGGGCTCCATGGCCAGAAATTAGGCTCTTTTTCTCTCATAGAATCTTTAAAATGGCAAGCCAGGGCACACGTGGAAAGTGTCTTCCAAAAACGACTCATCTACTTTCTGTTCATATTTTTGATTTCCCTAGCTGCCCTCTTGTATGTGTACTCACTGCAACGCTCAGTATCTCCCATTTAAGGATCTGAATTTTAGTAACATTTCAGATGTTCATGAAAACTTCAATAGATATCTAACTCCAGTCCCAGTTGCACCCCACTTGGCCCTTCCCTCAACTTAGACTCATAGACTCATAGGTCAGAAGGGACCAATATGATCATCTAGTCTGACCTCCTGCACAAGGCAGGCCACAAAACCCTACCTATACACATTTATAACAACCCCGAACCCATGACTGAGTTATTGAAATCCTCAAAAGTGAGATTTGAAGACCTCAAGCTGCAGGGAATCCATCAGCAAGCGACCCATGCCCCACGCTGCAGAGGAAGGTGAAAAACCTCCGGGGCCTCTGCCAATCCGCCCCGGAGGAAAATTCCTTCCCGACCCCAAATATGGCGATCAGCTAAACCCCGAGCATGTGGGCAAGACTCACCAGCCAGCACCCAACTTGATAGGTCACTATTTATTTACAGTTGTTCTGCAAGTTTTGACTCCACAAAGAAATTTTTGTAACATCATCAAATGTTCCTTTTACCCTCTAATTCTGTTGTTCAGGTTGGGGGCAATGAGGGAAGGACTCAGTCAAGGCTCATCCTGTCAAGGCTTACTGATTATAAACCTGTCCTTACTAAACGCAATTTCTTTAACTAGATGTTCAGAAACTCTTTGCCATTTGTTTCACTGTATGGTCTGTGCCTCAAAGAGTTTACCCATATACAGCTGTATTCTGTGAATTTATTTCTTGCAGTGATGAATTCAGGAAGCTTATGGTCACTGGTAGCAATTTTCCTTGTGACACTGGGTCAGTTTGTCCTTGTAAGAAAGAAGCAGATCCAGGGTAGCTTATCCTTTGTGATGCAGAAATTAGGGAATCCTTAAGTTTTTTGTTTTCTGTATGATTTTAGCTCTTTGCGTGTTTGATTGTATGTTACCCAACCAAGTTATCTGAGTAGGTTTAAAACAAAACAGAGAAAATAAAACGTAATTATAGTGGCTGAAGAGTTTGGTCCAGAAATCCGTTCTTCTAACTCCCATCCAGTGCTAATGGTCTGTAGCAAGAACCCACAATCACTCTTTTTTTCAGACCTTTCTGAGAATCTCACCATGTTCTTAACTGCAGAATGGTGGCTGATTGGCATTGGAAATATTAAAAATGTAACTGTCCTGTCTGAGCAAAGGTCAGAGAGACAAAGTGGGTGAGGTAATACCCTTTACTGGACCAACTTCTGTTGGTGAGAGAGACAAGCTTTTGAGACAAGCTCTCACCAACAGAAGTTGATCCAATAAAAGATATTACCTCACCCACCTTGTCTCTAATATCGTGGGACTGACATGACTACAACATTACTGCATGAGCAATGTTCAGTCATCTGTACTCTTATCCAGCGTCTCTTCCTCCTCTGCAGCAGAGCAATAGCACAGCATCTCTTGTTGTCATTGAGACTACTAGATGGATTGCGAGGTCCCACTGCATCCGATTCCTTCTCCAGAGGATCGGTGGGTCAGCCACTTGTTCGTTTTTCTTTGCCAGCTGAGAATCTAAATCCATTCAGTAGCTGTCTCCAGAGTGGTGGAGTAGTGTGCCTTCTGGTCTAATTACATCTGCTCTTTAAACAGCAATCTGCCACTTCTAAAGAGCTATAGGAGTAAGAAGACTAGGTTACAAAATTCTCCTTAGCTTACCTTATTTCGCATCTGCTCGATGCGCTGAAAGGAATCATTTGCTCTTCTGTGATGGGTAGAAAGAACAATGAAAGCTTTAAAATGTTGACCCTATATGGAATAGTCAAAGTGGTCAATTGACTTTTTCCCCTTCTTGATTTGTAACTGAGCCAAAATGAATAATAATTAGCTTATTTATGAAGCTGAGCAATTCTTATTTTCCATTGTTTGTGTCTTTATAAAGCACTTTGAAATCTGCTTATGAAAAGTCCTATGTGTTAGGCTTGTTATTTTTTGCTAGTGCAAAAATGTTATTTAATAAATAAGACAAGATTCAGAAGGAATAAAAATAGTCCCTGAGTGGTTTAAAAAAAACAACCACCCCCTATAAATGAACACATGTAGCAAAGCATTTCAGATCAATGTACATACAGTTTATGCGACATATACACATCTCTAGGAACAAACCACAAAGAATTTCTTGGAAGAAAGCAAACATACGTTAAAGCTATATATAGCCCAGTACAAGGAAGAAGAGTGGTTGCTGTTGTGTTTTTTGGGGTGGGGGTTGGGGATTTTTTTGTTCCAGAATGTCACTATGGCTAAGAGAGCCTATAAAGCCTTTTCCATTCTGCTCAAAGAAACTTCAGGCTATGGCAGCATTCAAACACTGTTGCTAGCAGAATTCTAGCATGACTCTTCATCCGAGAGGTGTTGGAACTGTTGGTGACAGTGTTTGCAGACTACCTACAGGCAGTGTGGTCTAGTTGATCAAGCTTGGAGACCTGCTGCTCATTTACTCTGTGAGCTTGTCTGAGTCACTTCACCTTTTTGCAGGGTTCCCCCATCTGTAAAATTATCTTTGCCCTCCTCTGTAAACATGTTGATCTGTGTGAAGTATTGCCTAGGGCTGCTAGCCTAAATTCAGGGATTGGCTTAGCACAGCCCTGGAGGGAGGAAAGCGCAATCTGTTCACACGGATCCAAAAGAAGCACTGTCCCACTGTTAGCTGCAGTCATGTTTGAACAGTGATGGCTAGCGTCGCTCTGATTCCATCATCAATAGGGCATCCAAAATGATCTGCAGAGAAGGAGAAGGTCATGCACCCTTTTCTACTGCTCTGGCCACAGACAAGGACTGAAAAGATTTTTGTCTAAAAGATTTAATCTGGTACTTTTTAAAGGGAAGACAACCCTTGTAGTTCCCTGACATAAGTAGTAAAAGGCATAAGCCCAATTCAACAGCAACAAATCATTTGCAGTTCACCTTTCAAAGCATCCAGAGTCTTAACTTTTAAAAACAAAAACAAGACCTTCTGAACAACTACAGGGCTGATAGCAATGAGTATTTAGAGGGACAGACAATTTGAATATTTTTAACTGAGTTGAAGAATCTGATTTGATAGTGCATCTATTCCGTATTCTGCTGGATTTTATTTTTTTAAAGGAAGATGGTGTCTGCTTCCCTACTGATCTATTAAAAGATATTTTGAACAAGGGAGAGAGGAGGGCCCTGGAGCAATATCACCAACCGTACACCTTCCCTGTCTTCTCTCCCCACCCCTGCTATCCTGCTCTGGGCACATACATGGCTGCTGCCTCTTCAGTTTCAGACTTGGCTTGCTGCTAACAAGCCCTCTTGGAGGGCCTGATGAAAGGACGCAGGTGAATGCCTCTACAGCCGTGTATACTAACGGACATGTAACTAGCAATCAAAACCAGTGACATTGACTGTAAAGTGTGTTGCCAAATGCATGTAATAAAACTGGACGTTTTTCTAATCTGTCACAAATAGTCATTTTAAGTGGTGCAGTTAACACTGGCAGGTACACAATTTTATGATGGAAGTGTAATTCTTTTACAGTTGATGTTCCTTTTAACACCAAAGGTCGTGTGTTCCATTTGGGTAGTTTGTCAGAGGATCCTGCAATGGATGACTGATCCCCTCTCCTGAAGGTGGCTGCATTTTCCTATGAAAATGGCTTTTTTTTTTTTTTAAACTTTCTTTATTGCTAATTGCTGTTCTTATCACTGACAATCGAAAGGAACGACTCTAATGGGGAATCCTTCAGGAGCTGGGCCTGGAAGCCACCATGATATTGGTAATTCCTCATCCGCCTGAAAATGCATCAGGGATTCGAAACTTACTCCTCCAAGAAGAAGTATGTCTCAGATGGTGGTCTATATTTCACCTGCGGTTGTGGCATCTTCTGTCAAATAGCTTTAATTATTGAGACACTAGCCCAACTTAATATTTCTCGGAGCCCATAGTTGATCTGGAAAGATAACAGAAGAGCTAGTGTGCACTCTGGCCTAGAGACAACAGCTCAGACAAGTTTTCCAGGCTTCATTCATTGTAATTTCTTCCGAGATATTTCCAGTAAGATACTATGTGATTTCATCTTCAGCCAATAAAAGACATAAGGCGTTACATCAGAATATATTTTTCTTAGTACTGCGTACCCTGAGGGTAGGACAAGGTTACCTAGCAGCTACAGCTGTGGAACTAACTCTTTCATAGATATTGCATATACCACAATTGTAGCAATTATGGAGCTCATAACTAGATATGTTCAGCATTGAATCAAAACTAGTTCTGGCTCAGCTATGAGATGTCTTTCAAAATGAGGTGTGCTTTGCAACTGGTAGACTGTATATTCAAGGGGTGAAAAACTCTGTAACCACAATTTTTAAACTCTCTCAGAAATCAGTTTCAAGCTTTCTTCAATTTATCAGCTTCTGTGCTGCAAAGAACAGCCCTTCTCTAGACCCCAGAGCAGGTGGCCGCATTACCAAAGTTTCTGTGCAAGAGTGGCATCTAGTGGCAGATGAATATGAAAATACTGTATCCTGAGTCATCTCTTGGTTGCAAAATCAATAGGAGACAAAGAAAAGCATAATTCTGCACACTCGAATTGTCTCTTGTAGCAAACGTGCAGCGAATCCAGCATGACTCCACCTAGCTTACTTGTCTGGTCTAGTCTGAAGCTTTCAATGGGGAGTAGCTCCAGGTAGCTGTAGTTAGACACATACTGCCTAAGGGGGGTCTCCTCTAATCTAATAGGATTAGAACACATATTATCGTTCTAAATTAAAATGGTAACTATTGAGTTGTGAGTGAGCTTGATGTGAATGTGTCAGTTTCAGAAGGGAAAGCAGTAATACATACAGATGAATGTATTGTACAGGACTGCAGATTCTGAAACCTTAAAGGAGCGCAGTAGTGAGGCTTTATATTATTGCTGCAAGGCTGTCTCACTACCAGTCTAGCCAATTCCCCCTTCCTGCAATGGCTCACTCGTGGCTTCTGTTAGTTATTCGGCTGTATGCACTGTCTGCTGCCACTGGTCAATGGTCTCTCTAAAAAAGCAAATAGTAAAGTACAGATGGGTGAGTCCTGCACCTAGCAGTGGCCGTGGCAAGTGTTGCAAGTCACACAGCATCAAGTGCCTATGTCATGACGGACTACCAGGAGCCATGGATTTGATGAGGCTGTCAGTGTTCCTAAACTGCAGGCATATGCAGCATACTGCTCAAACAGGCTGACCTATCCACAATGTCGGCATAAAAGGGATAGTCTCACAGGCTAACATTGTGGAAGAAACATTGCTGAGTCCTGTAGGCCAGACTTGTACAGCTCCGTGCATATGTATGTGGTCTTCCAAATGACACCTCTGAAATGTTGCTGTTGTGTAACATACATATTCCCTCCCTGCCCCATTAACGAGATGGTACCTCACAGTAGTGTGTTACACAATAATAATCTCATGATTGCCAGTCATGATTAGTGGTAAAGTCAGCAAGTGAACTTAAATCTATGCAAGCTATAATGATGCATCAGTTTACCAAGACTCAAGTTACCATTTGGTATTTTATACGTACACCAAATATATTTTAACAGAAAAGCTTAGCAGATATAGAAGTATTTTGATTTGAACTTGGTCTAATACAAATTCCTGGCTTTTCAAACTTGCTGGCTGCTGCGATAGTGCTCAGTGGGTGTGACTGGTATAGAAGACTAAATGCAGTTTCCCCTTCCAGCATTTAAATCCAAGGAATAAGGTCCATAGAGATATGGGCTGCTTTTAGGAGTTAACTAAGCTGTTGTAAACAGCAATTGTTGGGCTGTTGCCTGAAACTTTAAGTGCAGAGTTGGAAGCAGACTTGATGTGTTCCTTGCCGTGCACCGTTGCATAAGACATTTAAATGTAGATTGAGCAAAGCACTAGCAAATACTCTAGGGACCCTTCCTCTGTTGGCCGGAAGTGGGACTCCATCACCTAAAGAGAGATGAAACATTCTAGTGTCGGGTCCGATTCTCTTTTGGTGCAGTCTGAGGAGAATGCTGTCACACTGCTCACCAGCCGATCCCTGTGATGCACTTCTGCCCTTGGTTTTCTATTGTTTTAATGCATGAGATTGCCGTTTGCCTACAGTCAGGCAGAGTGGGAGCAGGTGCCAATGTACCTCTGTCATGGCCTGCTCTTTCAATTCTCTGCTTGAGTGAGGCCCAGCCTGTCAGCTGTGTCTGATGGAGCCATGTGGTAAGAGGCCTGCTGGGAGTGGGGGGAGGTGAGCTAAAGTGAAACCCCCAACCCAACTCATTTGAACAAAGGCTTTGAGGGGAAAGGGCTACTGCTTTACCCTGCTGCCTTTATTGAGGCATGTCTGCAGTGAATGCAAGAGGCTGCTAGGAAACCACCACTCCCGATAGGGATGTTTGCCCACTGCTTAATGCTTTTATTGTAGGTGTGGCCAGGCTGAAAGTATGCGGTCTGATTCTACCTAGAACTGCAGCAAGGACTGCTGCGATGACTAACTAGCATACAGTCACAGCAGGGTAATTGCTGTCTGTTCAGGGTGTCCTAGGAATTTTTTTATGTACCGAGTAGGCAGCTAATGAAAGTGGAGGCTGGGTATAGCTTTTCTCTTCCTTTAATGGGCTGGTATTTTTGCAGTTTGTATTTGAGCCTGCGTATTTCCCCCGTCACTGAGCTAATCAAGCACTGCTAACTTTTAAAAGACAATAGCCAAGTGATTAGTTTCACCTGGCAGTAGCATTTTAGAAGCCCACGGCCTTTGCACCCATAAGAATATGCTGCTATTCCCTGTAGTCAGCATGGCTGAGCATTTTCACAAGTGTTCCATTAACACAATTGAACACTGGCTCAGAGAGCTTTCCGTCTGAGTGCTTTCCCCGGGCACACAGCTCTGGTGCATGAAAAACAGCAGGGCACCTCTGTATGGAGCAGAGCCTCCCGGGGCTTTGCATCTGAAACAAGGCAGTATTCTTAATTAGTTTTGTCCCCCAAGAGAACACCTTGCAGAGTAATGCTGGGTCTGGGGTGCTCAGTGTTCCATTAAGGGGATATTTGGTTGGAAGCGTCTTTTTACAGTGTCTTTCCTTTGGGGGATGGGGAGAGCAAGAGAGCAAGCTGTCACCTGCATTAATTCAGAGGGACTGGACTGTCTGGCCTCATGTGAATTGGGATGCTAGAGATTTTATGGAAATAAATCCAGAAAAGTAGCTTTTGTCTTCACCTGAAGACAATGTCAACTGTCTGTGCTGTGTATTTAAGTACTGGGAATAGTTGGAATGCAAGATAATTATCTTTATGGTTTTTTATAGCACCTCATCAGAGCTCAAATCTAACTTTTCACCAGCAGAAATCTGCTGATCGCTGGGGTTGGGTTGAGGCAGCCATTTTCTTTATTGTCCAAACTTGTGGCTATTAATACGTTATTGGGGAAGGACTTCTGTTGCAGGAGGTAGGAAACACACTTGGTAACTCAACAGCTGGATATTTTTTATTCCAGACTTCAGAAATTGAGCTGGAGGGAAATTAAAAGTTGAGCCCTAGCAGGACAGGTTCAGTCTGTGAAGACGGCACTTTCCTGGGCCACAGTCCAACCCTGTGTAACCAAAGCTCTCTTTACACCTCCAGTGGCAGCTCTGTAAACATCTCTACATCCCAGATTCCCTAAACTCAGAGTGCTGAGAGGCAGCAAGTTGGCTCCCTCTGCATTTGAAGCTGGCTGGCTTTGTGGGGTGCTCTATCCTCCCACATACCTGTGGTATGGTGAGCAGCCTGTTGGCTAGCCTTAAAAGGGGTGTGCCAGCTGGGGGTGTTTGTACTTTTTTCAGTCCAACCACTTTGGAAGGAGATCCAGCTTCCTCTAAACCAGAGGGAGATGGCAAGCAGACGGGGGGGGGGGGTGTCTCTGATTTTTAACAAAATCCTTGCTTATCCAGAAGTTTTCAAACCCCTTCAAATAAGAGGGCCTTATTACCATGGCCTTCTGTCAGGAACCTTTTTGGCATTTCTATGCTGTTGAGCCGTACGCCTCAATAGAATTCTGGTTCCAATTTTTAGCAACATTTATAAACCACATCCTACTTCAGACTGATCCTTTTCCAAATATTTCTAGAGGAAGGGTGCTCCTTGCCCTACTTGACCGAAGTAGAATATGCTTCCCGTGGTTCATCTTAGACTAAGAACTTTCACTTTCAAGTGACTAAATTATGAAGAGCTTAAACAAGCTTTTGTACTCTAGTCTAAATCTAGGTATTGCAAACACCACCTGCTTGGGGGGTTCTTAAAACTTAAACAAGGAGCAGGCAAGGTGAAATGGTATTACCATCTGGACAATGCATGAATAGCCTGTAAAAACATCTTCCACGACATCTGGGAAAGCATAATTTTGGATTGAACTGCCCATTTTAAGGAGTCTTTGAACAGAAGATGTTCCCTTTTTAAATGGATATCATTTTAAGCCTTCATTAGTTTTGATCTCCAGTTGCAAATGGAAAAACAACTATCCAAAGACTCAAAAAGTAACAGCAAAATTTGTTTTAAGTATATCAGAAGCAGGAAGTCAACTAAACAACCAATAGGGCCACTGGACGATCAAGATGCTAAAGGAGCACTCGAGGAAGATAAGGCCATTGCATAAAAAGTAAATGAATTTTTTGCATCTGTCTTCATGGCTGAGGATGGGAGGACTATTCCCAAAGCTAAGCCATTCTTTTTAGGTGACAGATCTGAAGAACTGTCCCAGATTGAGGTGTCATTAGAGAAGGTTTCAGAATCAATTGATAATTAGAGTAATAAGTCACCAGCACCAGATGGTATTCACTCGTTCTGAAGGAACTCAAATGTGAAATTGTGGAACTACTAACTGTGGTATGTAACTCTTCATTTAAATCCGCTTCTGTATTGGATGACTGGAGGATAGCTAATGTGATGCTAATTTTTAAAAAAGGCCCCAGAGGCAATCCCTGCAATTACAAGCCTAACCTCAGTACCAGGCAAATTTGGCTGACACTATAGTAAAAGAACAGAATTATCAGACACCATTGTTGGAGAAGGGTCAACATGGTTTTTGTAAAGGGAAATTATGCCGCACCAATCTACTAGTATTTTTTGAGGAAGTCAACAAGCACATGGACAAGGGTGATCCATTGCATGTAGTGTACTTAGATTTTCAAAAAGCTTTTGACAAAGTCCCTCACTAAAGGCTCTTAAGCAAAGTAAATGGTCATGGGGTAAGAGGGATGGTCCCCTTGTGGATCAGTAGCTGGTTAAAAGATAGGAAACAAAGGGGAGGAATAAACGTTCAGTTTTCAGAATGGAGAGAGGTAAATAGTGGTATCCTCCAGGGGTTTGTACTGGGACCAGTGCTGTTCAACATATTAATAAATTATATGGGAAAAGGGGTAAACAGTGAGATGGTAAAATTTGCCCATGATACAAAACTACTCAAGATAGTTAAGTCCAAAGCAGACTGTGAAAAGTTACAAAAGGATCTCACAAAACTGGGTGACTAGATGACAAAATAGCAGATGAAATTCAACATCAATAAATGCAAAGTAATGCACATTGGAAAACATAATTCCAACTATACGTATAAAATGATGGGGTCTAAATTAGCTGTTACCATTCAAGAAAGAAATCTTGGAGTCATCATGGATAATACTCTGAAACCATCCACTCAGTGTGCAGCGAGCAGTCAAAGCAAACAATGTTGAGAAACATTAGGAAAGGATAAATAAAAAGACAGAAATTATCATATTGCTTCTGTATAAATCCATGGTACACCCACATCTTGAATACTGCGTGCAGATCTGGTTGCCCCATCTCAAAAAAAATACATTCGAATTGGAAAAGGTACAGAAAAGGGCAGCTAATATGATCAGAGAGTATGGAACAGCTTCTATATGAGGAGAGAGTAATAAGATTGGGACTTTTCAGTGGAAAAGAGACGACTAGATGATAGAGATCTATGAAATCATGACTGGTGTGGAGACAGTAAATAAGGAAGTGTTGTTTACTCCTTCTCATAACACACAATTTCATTTGGTGACCCCTAGTTTAATGGGCAGCAGGTTTAAAAAGAACAAAAGAAAGTATATCTTCACACAGTGCACAGTCAATCTGTGAAACGCTTTGCCAGAGGATGTTGTGAAGCCCAAGACTGTAACAGGGTCCAAAAAAGAGCTAGATAAGTTCATGGAAGATAGGTGCATCAATGGCTATTAGCCAGGATGGGCATGGATGGAAAACCATGCTCTGAAGTGTCCCTAGCCTCAGTTTGCCAGAAGCTCGGAATGAGTGACAGGATAGATCACTTAACACAATTTCTAGCTGCATAAGCTGGCCAGTCCCTGATACAACCTCTGACGTTTACAACAGTTGATACGACTCTCCTAGGACTATCTTATCTACAGAAACGAATCTGCGAGGTGCTACAATATGTTTTTCTGACTTCTCAGCAGATTTAGCAGCAGGAGTTTCTGCTTATGGTTTAGAGCATGGTTCTCAAATTGATTTTGATATAATATTGTGCAATCCTGTAACGTGTTGCAATCCCCTTATCCTTACGTGAAGGTAGGTGATAAAGGAGGAGGTAACTGTTCTCTTCTGATACAGTGAAATTTGAGAGAGTGTCTTTGTCACTAAATCTGACTTTTGTGAGAGGTGAACTTGTTTTTCTTATAAGTACATTTGCTATAGTAGTTTCTCTGAGAGTTTTCAATTCTGTTGCATGCTCAAGTCTCCTATTTCAAATGGGGAATCAGTCTCTATGATGAAGCGCTCAGCACAATTTTAGAACATAGTTACACTTAGCGGAAGTTGCAGGAGGTGATCTTTGTTCAGAGAAAGGAAGGATCTCGGTTTGCAAGCTAAATAAATTAAAAGCTCCTCTGATGTAAATTGCCAACTCTCCCGTTAATCAGCGTAAAAGCTTGAACTTAATACTCAGCACTGTCATTCAGGATAGCGGCACAAGTCAATAAATTCCATAGAATAACCAGGATCTTGAGTTTTTTCGTGAAGGCTGGAAGAGATGGATACAATGAAAAGGGTTAAATGTGGTTGGGGGAGGGGTAATGGTTGCATCAAAGCAAAGTGCTTTCTAGTGGAGCTACTTCAATTGATCACTCTTCTGCTTCCAAGCACTCCAAACGTACTTGATAGTGTGTCAGAAATGAAGCAGCATCTTTTGCAAACCTTGGAACCATAGAACTGTCACCAGCTGTGGAAAGTAGATTGTGTGTTTGTGTCTCTAAAGACCCACTCAGTGTTTGTTCAGCTTTTGTTGGTTTCCTTGCAGGAATTGACTACAAGACCACCACTATCTTGCTGGATGGCAGAAGGGTCAAGTTGGAACTCTGGTGAGTTTACATTTCTAACTATTTTGGCAGCAGGCCCAGTGTCTCTGAACATGCGTGACTGGAGAGAGAATATAGCTAGCTCTTGAAAGCATGCTGCAATTCACTTCTCGAGCTGTAAAAATGTTAGCCTGCTGCTCATTCCTTTTCATTAGAATAACCTGGTGCTACCAACTAAAGAGGAAAAGGTCTGGTCATCAAGCCCAAGGAGAGAGCTGAAGGGGGGGTGTTGGTACGTGTGTGAAATATATGTATAAAATGCACTGCTTTTCTGTGGTCCTGTTCAGAGCGTCACACCCTTAGTTCATGAGCTTTCAGTTCAGTATAAAGGTGACGTACCTCATCTCAAGGAACAGTTTATCTAAGCTGCTTTGGTGGAATTAATGTATCTCTTCCACATAGTAACGCACATTGCAGCATTAATCCAGATCCTCTAACGCTATAGTCCACACCATCTGCGTTCCCAACCAGAGCACAGTCCCCTATTCTCAGTGTGGTTCCATCTTGCTTCTTCTCCAGCATATCACTTGATTCCCACACAACCTTCCTGCTCTTTATATATATAAACAAACACACTTCAGCTACAATGCCTGGCTTCCCAGATCATGCAGGGAAAGAACTGCATGAGGGAAAGTGAAAGAAGGAAAGTAACCTGGTGGCGAGGCTCCACATGCGTGTCTCCAGAGAGCTGTCCCTAGATTTTGTTGGGCTCCGACTTCCATCCTTTAGGCTAAGAGTTGGAGTGAGGGGAAGCACTAAGATGAGCAGAGCAGAGAACAGACTCCAAAACGAAAAGGGCAGAGACTGCATTCAATTTCTTGGGAACAAGGCGTACTGCAATAAAATGACTGTAGCAGAGAACAATAAGAATGGCATTTGATATTTCCATGAAGTGTCCTCAGTTAGAATGTAAGAATTGCAAGACTGGATCAGACCTGAGGTCCATCTAATCTAGCATCTTGCCTCAGGGATCTGCACCACGTGCTTCAGAGGAATGTGAAAGAACCCTGAAGCAGGCAGATAATGGGAATCTGCCACCCCCATATTAGGTCTAACTCTGATCGAACAGAAATTGAATTAAGCCTGAAGTCTGAGGTTTTAATATTCCTTTCACACATTTTGAATCATTATGAAAACACTGAATATTGGTGGTTCATATAAATGTCCCATCTGTATTTGAATCTTGTTAAGTTCTTGGACTTGGTTTCCTGTTGCACTGCGTTCCATAGTTCCATTAGCTATGTGAAAGGGTATTTCCTTCTTCTGGCTTTGAATGTCCCTCCTTTTCATTTATTAACTGTTCCCCTTGTTCTTGTGTTACGAGATTGGGAACTTCTGTTCTGCCCATCTTCCTCTGCGGTTTAGATCGATAGGGATTGCTATCATGTTCCTCCCCCTTACTCCTCTTCTTTCTGAGGGCGCAATCATCGTCTTCTCAGTCGTTCTCAGAGGAGAGTTTTCCTAGGCCTCTGGTCATTCTCATTGCCTTCTGATCACCTCTAATCCAGAAAGATCTTTTTAGAGATGTGGCGAGCAGTGCTGCACACAAGAGCCAGCTGAGGCCACACCTTTCAATTTGTATAAAGGCATTATAACATTCTCAGTATTAATTGCCATCCTACTCCTTATGCAACTTCATGTTTTGTGTGCTTTTTTTGACCATAGCTGCACAATGAGCAGAGGTTTACCTTGAGCTATCACAGTGAAGCCCAGGTCCCATAATGTGACGCTTCAAAGCTTAAATCTGAGTACAGTGCTATGTTGAAACTTAAAGTACCTCTGACTGTATCATGCAGCTGATATGAATCTGAATATGAAATTGAGTCTCTGGGAAACCCGATCCAGGGTGATCAGACTTCCCATTGCTTGTTGATGTGCCCCTCCTAGATCAGTGCTGAATGGACACAACAAGCGCAGAAGACATCCCAGTGTGCTGTCGTCTGGTTAGCCTGACCTCAGATTGCACTTCAGGAGACACAGTTTACATCAGTACGCTGTGCTCCAGCATAATCTCCCAGATGGCCACAAATGCTCATTGAAATTCTGCGTTATTGCAATGTCAAGTTTAAATAAACTTGAAAGAATGACTTAAACCTACAAATAAAGAGTTGAGGTGTCGAGTGTCTCCTGCACCCCGTTGTGCCTGTGTGCTGCAGAACACGCTGTACTACTGCATGCTGTTCCCAAGGATTGTGGGCTGTGAAGTATCTGCGCACCTGGTGGCCGAGGGGGATTGGGTGTAAGTCTTTTTTACAGCAGAGGGGGTCCCTGACACAGCATCTGTTTGTAAGGGCTTCAGAACTGCTGAGCTCAAGGAGGACTTTCTTATTTCCATTCTTTTAAAATTCCAATAAAAATGCAAAGAAGGTGGGCTAGATCTGTGCCACTGCCAGAGAAGGGATTCCTAGCCCTGGTCTGACTTGGGCTGTCAGGAGCTTAGGGAAGTTAGAGAGAAGATTTCTTGCCCTAGTGAATAGTGACAGTGTGTGCCTCTTGGTACATCACAGAGAGGGCTGCAGGTTTGTCATGGATACTCTGTTTCCCCTGTTTGTCTGTGACTCACCCTACAGCAATGGCTCCCATCCCGCTTGGCAGAGCCTGGCTCCTCGCTCTGGGCACAGTGAGTGGGGTCGCAGCACTGCTCAGTTTTGCATGCCTGTCATGACGAGGAGGTGGCCAGGCCACACCTAAGCAGCGCTGGGACCCTGTGTGCCAGGTCCCCATGCCCAGAGTGGGGAGCTGCCGCAGCAGGCTGAATGCAGGATGGGTTTGCTCCGCAGCCCCCTCAGTGCAACCCCTCGGTAAATACAGCATTTTCCAGTTAAAAAAAAAAAAAGTAAATCACCAAATCCATGGTTTTTACTGACTATACCATGACGGCTTTGTAATCTCTGTGTGAAAAACGCTGTGACAGACCTGCAGCCCTGATCATGGAGTAGGGCTGAGCAGGTGCACGTAGATCACTGCTCTGCAGGCAGAGTGATGGCTGCAGCAAGGGACCTCCTGGTGCACTGCAAAGGTGACGGTCTGTTGGGAAGGAAAGACCATGCAGAGCAGCACAAATTCCCTGCAGCAGCAGGCACTATGCATAGTACTGGGAGAGCTGGTGTGACTGGTGCTGATTGGTTGGTTTGTACGTCAGTCTCCCCTCACAGAGTCGTTTGCGGGTTCTCCACACTTGACCATCTAACTCTCTTCTCAATTTACGGGGTTTTCTGTTTCAGGGACACGTCTGGCCAGGGGAGGTTCTGCACCATTTTCAGATCTTACTCCAGAGGTGCTCAGGTAAGCACTACCAGCATTGCTACTCTGGGCTGGGCCTGCTCACCATCAACGTTCTCCAGATGAATGGGAAGCAAGTTAATACCCAAAGGCACTGTCCAGCATCTCCCCCCTCTTCCTTCAGATGTCCTGCCTCTGCCCTTCCGATCAGTGTACACACAAATCAGGAGACCCTCTCCTAATGGGTGATGGAATATGAACATGTTTCACTGTACTAGGTAGTACACTGGGAGTGGACATAGGCCTGGTTACTAGTAGGATCATGTGGAGCAGACTTTGCACTGGATCTGGGTTAGGGAAAGGTTGGAGTTGATAAGCCTCAGATGACCATGAACTCTCAAGATCAGCTTTGCCTAGTCTGTGCCAGTTCCAGAAAATGAGCCCCTTCTATTGATGTCCTTGACAAAGGCCTTAAACCAGAAGGGAGGGATGCTTCCAAGTTGAAAATCCAGGCTGCAGAATGTGGGGGTGAAGGCTTAGATTGTAAGGCTATACTTTGGGCCCAGCTCCAGAGCAGAGACTAACCCAGCATCTCTCACTGTTGTTAGAGATCTCATGGTTCAGCTCCTACCCACCTTTCCGAATAGTTGTCCCTAGTTATCACAGCGAAGTGGCATCACTGATTTAACCTCTCTGGTAAGAAAACAGGACTCCATGGAATCAAGTCCTTTTAAGTCAAATAAACTTAGGCTGATCATTTCTCTGGCCCACAGGGGCTATAGAAAATATCTCTGACTTTTTCTCAAGAGCCAGTTGCTGTCTAAAGGTTCACTGACTGGACTGGTACACCCAGCAATTAACTAAGACCTCAGCCTTCTCAGTTTCCGTTGCTTTGACTTAATCTCTCACTGTTTTTGCTCTTTGGATTTCACTATCCACAGTTGTCGACCTGCTTCGCAGCTGGGAGGGCCATTTTGCCATCTTTCCTTAGGACTTGCTACAAATGTACTTGAGATTTAGACATGTAAGCACTTAGACTAGATACCGCGTGCTCTCTCCTCCAACTGTCACATTTAGTTCTTGTTGGTACAAACCCGTAGTGTTGTGGGTGGTTCCCTGGGGTAACTCTGGTTCTCTCAACAATTTGCATGGTATGTGTGGAATGAGGGAGCACAGAGACCCCGCACCTGCACACCTAATATGATAGAGGAAATTTTAAGATATTCTGCCCCAAAGTTGCATTCCAGGGAGATCTAGAAGAATTCTGCTCCTGGTAAAGCATGTGTAGTCAGGACAGGTCTTTGTCCTGTCCAACTTCTGAACTGCTAATTGATGCCATGTGGTATTTTGATGGTCAGATTTACTAAGACCAACCTTTTCCTATTCCTGAAACTTTACTAGAGTCAAGTGCACAACCCAAACTCCTGGCAGACACAGATGACTTATCGCAAACCAGGAATGGAACTAGGAGATATGAGTCCCTCTAGATTTCATAGTCAGCCTGACAGGAAACACAGACTGACGGCTTCTGCCTCACTGTGGTATTCAAAGATACAAGCTGCTCAGCAAGCTATTGCTATTAGAGAGAAGCTTTCTATCTTACAATCTGTATTCTTTGGAGCAGGGACCATCTGTCTCTCTAGGTGTGTGTACAGCATCTAGCACAAAGGAGTCCTGGTCCATTACTGAGGCTCCTAGGCACAAGCTAAAAAAAAAAAAGGAGAAACAAGAGGCTAAAAAAACAGCCTTGTAGTATGTAACAACCTGATACCATGTCAGAATTGGACAACTGAATTAGAGTTATTTATGCCACTAGAAATCAAATAAATAATGCAAGATGACTGCATTGGAGAGCCGCATCATTCCTGCAGCGAGGCCTGTCCTCAACACTGCTGTATGTTGGAATGACTGTGTGTGATAAGGTACCACAGAGGGGCAGCCTACTATTGAAACTGAATTGAGAGCTGACTTTCAGTCCCAAATGGAGCATTTGCTTAGGCAATAGCTTCCCTTCCTCCCTCCCCAACCAAGAGCGTTGGGTGTTTCCTTTGAAAGGCAGGGTCTGGAACTGCTGGTGTTTGCACACATCCAATGATGCTTGCACCGGCACACTATGATTATGAATGAAAACGTGAAACTATTCATTTATCTGGAAAGAATGCTTCATTTACCTTACCTGCATACCTCGCCAGCTGGGAGGAGTCCGTGGGGAATGTGATTTATTTTTTTTTAGCACAGGCCCTACAGCTAATCTAGGTGGAGGGGATCGCTGGACACAATTGGGCTTTTAGTATAAACAAAGGACTGTGTGCGGGGATGTGGATAGAGCTGCCAGCCAATAGGGGGCTCATGTAACATGGTACAACTTCTCCGGCTTCCTCAAAACCTCTGGATTCTGCATGCTTTGTGACTGCCCTTTCCACAGAGGCGCCTCTTTTTGCTTTCTAAGTCCTGCTTTTAAATATTAAAAAAGTGATCCTAAAAGTTGAGGGTAAACAGTGAGTGAGCTGACCTATTGAAAAGCAAAAAGATCCTAAATGAAAGCCTCTCTGCAGCATGCCAGCGCAATTTCCACTGCAACCTCATCACATGGTTCTCATGAGCTAAGAGTTTGTGTGTGAAACTTGGGCACCTTTTTGAGACTAAGGACAGGAAGCTTAGGTATCATTCCACCACGTGGTTTGTCATAGAACATTCACTCAATACTAGTTGCTGAAAGCCCATGCTGTATTTGTATAGTAGTGTGTAAAAAAAGCCAGAAAAATACTGAGAATTTAGAAATCAAGCCGTTAAAGAGCGTGAATCCCTGTGATGATTGCACCTGGTCATATTCTAAATAAAAATAGCTCTTAGCCATGCTTGTAGCTGTTTCCATCACTTCACACTGATTCAACAGCTGCTCTAGGCTTCAGAGTGACACACAGCATGACATTCCTGGAATCATATTATGTAGAGGAATAGATGAACATAGGGTTTTCCCTAAATCTAAATTTTAACAGATCTCTTCAATTTGGTGCCTACTGTCCTTCATGGTGTAGAATGCACTGAGGAACCTGAGCTTTTGCTGAAGTATTTGTGCAGATCTGTGGGTGCCTTTGAATCAAGAATAAAATACTGTGGAATGCTGTCCCTTTAAACAGGCCATGCCCTCTGTTTCTCATGAATTTAGCCACATATGTCAAGAAAAGGACTATCCTAGTTTATGCTGCTCTTTAAATAAGTAGCCAAGCAAAGGACTGGGACTGATTGCATCAGAAGACTGAATTTGCTGCAAGGGTGGGCATTAATTTCTTAGCACCACCTGGTGGCACACTAGACTGGCACCCCCGCCCTTTCCTCTGATTGAAAGCTATCATTCAACAAGAGCCCATTGTCTGAGAATGTGGCAGTGCCTCAGAATGAGTCTCATGCTCCTAAGAAGCCACTTGGCTTGAAAAGCAGCTCCTCTTCAAGGAAGCGGCACCTGACTGTCAGAGAATGAATGGAGTGGGCAGAGCAAAACCCGGGTGGCAGTTTCTGTAAGAAAATTTGGCCCTAGTTACCTTGGACTGGGAAGCAATTGGAAAATGGGAAGAGAATCTGCCTTGATGATTCCTTTTCCTGTACCATGCATCTTCTCATTCTACTCAAATTTGATTGTGAGAGGAGATGAATCTGAATTAACAAGGAGGTATCCTATGTTTTAAACCCTTTGTGTTGTCTTTTTTTTCAGATTGCACACTATCAGTGTATCTGTGTCACTGGGCTTGGTAAACAACATTACACACGTTTATGTGCCCCACTGATGTGGCCCATCTATTGTTCTCCTGGAAAAAGTCAGTCATTGGAAGTATCAGGACAGGAAAAACTTCATTGTCCAAGATTAGCCAATTTCAGATATTGGGCAATGAGGAACAGTCCCCTCTTCATCCTAAGCAAACAAGCCCATCTGACTCAGGGGGGCTTGGAGCCATGGACAAATGATTGGAGTACAGTAGAGCAAGCGACACAGCCATGTCATATCCTTTGGCAGAGTATAGGCGAACTAACTCACTTTGCTTACCTGCTGCTTTAAAAATGTAAAATGTTTGTCTAGGTTTGAAGGAAAGCGGTACCAAGTTGCAGTTTGAGTGTTCAGCCAAAAGGACTTTAAAATGCAATAACAGTGATGTAGGCCAGGAGAATGTTAGGCTAAATTTTTAGGCTGTGGTCCGAAATGCTGCATTTGTCTACTAGTGTTCATTAGTTAAGAACCTCTGTTTGGATTCTAGTATATTTCTCTCATCAGAATTAGCCGTAGGCTGTTGCAGGCAGTGTTACCTAGTGGGTAGATCAGGTGATACTTGGGACATATGTGATCTGCTCTTCAGTGTGCTCCTGAATATGAGAGCTACGGGGCATTCCAGTCTGTGCCTCTGTTTTCTCATCTGTGAAAACTTCACAGGGTTGCTGTGGGCTTCCCTCCAATACTTTAACAGCCTCTTTTAAATAACTTGAGGTGCTGCACCTGCCCCTGAGTCTCCTGCCAGTGTTTGTGATGGAAGAATGTCATTTTCCCTTTTCACTGTTGGATGAAAGGTACATACAGGTGGGGAACTGACTACAAGGAAATAGAGAAGCAGAGCTGTCACAAATGGTAACATTTTCAAGAGCATCTGACTCCAATTGAGCACTGGGCCATTGTGAAAGTTAGTGGGATTTAGGCCGTCTTGAAAACGACCCAAAGCTCTGCCAAACACTCTCAGAAACCTAACTGGAAATACTTTTGTCTCTAAACTTTTCTGTTCATAGTAACCTTGGGTGCTATAGTTACAAAATGTTCAGATGGAATGTGTGATTAAGTTGTGTCCTAACTTGAACAGCCCTATTGCCCCTCCCCATATTTGGGATGGGGAAGATCCAGCACATGTAAATTGCAGCTTGAGGCCTCTTTGTAGTAGGGGCTGCCATTCATGTCCTTAACTATGCCAACTAGCTCACCACCTGGAATAATTGTCCTCTGGGGGTACTGAGCACTCATCTTTCTGACCTCTCTCCCGGCTTGAATTTCTGCATCTACTGAAGAAAGGTCTTCGTGGAAGTATTCTGTAGTGCCTCGATGCTCCTGGCATCTGCCTCACTAACCACATTTAAATTCTTGAGGCAGGGATGGACGGGGAAGCATCACTGAAACTTATGTGAGCAGCTTCCCGGCAGATACTGTCAGTGCAACCCAGGCTTCAGGAATTCAGGCAGAGACAATAAATAAGAGAAGTGGTGTTGACAGAGTTTCAACATCACATCTTGTGAGAGGAGCGTGACAGACAGACAGACACAGGCTAGGCTGTCTTGAAAAGCAAACTCATTGCTGCCTTCTGGGGCTGGCTTGCTTTCTCAGTCCCGTCCCTGCCCTTGCATGCCTGGCCTGCTGCCGAACAGCGAGGCTGGGAGTCTATACCGCTCTTTCTCATTGAAATGGGAGGGTGATGAGGACTTTAGCTCTGCACCTTCACACTTGGCATCTAGCTCTTCCAGTTCCTTTTCCCCATTTTTTCCAATGTCTTTTTACAACCACTTCACCTGCCAGTCCTGTAACTAACCCACACCGTCTTCAGGAAGGACAAGCCCTTCAGCTACTTTAACCCACCATACTGATTTAACACTGTGGGGTTAGTGAGCTTGGACTTTATGTAGATGTAGGGTTTTGAACAAGGTCTTATTCTATATCAGAAGCAGCTAGCAAAAGCCCTTGGTAAAACTGTAACTATTACTGTTACGGCTCTTGTTACATGGATTTGTACCATGTGCTAGATCAGGGGTCGGCAACCCGTGGCTCCAGAGCTGCATGTGGCTCTTCAGCCACGGTAAGCCGCGGTCCGGAGCCGCATGCGGCTCTTCAGCCGCGGTAAGCTATGTTTTGCGGCTCCAGACTATTGGCTCTTTTGATATTAAAGGTTGCCGACCCCTGTGCTAGATGCTCCTGATATGAAAGGGTTAGGTGTGTGAATTAGGATATCTCTCTCTCTCTCTCTCTCTCTCTCTCTCTCTCTCACTGCCAGGTTAATCTGACTTTGTTCTAGACCAGGGTATCAGTTCTGGAATTTCTGGCACCTCTTATCCAAGGATCTCAAAGCATTTCTCTACAGAAACATCAGTCAAGCCTCAAACACCTTGTTTCTTCTACCCCCAGCAAGGGGGACATTTATTTCCTCCTTATAGATGGGTGAATTGAGGCACAGAAGCTGTAATTGGATCAAGGTCACCAGCAAAATGTTGCAAAGTCAAGAACAAAATATAGGGAACAGGATACCTAGTCCTGTACTCCATCTGCTAGACCACATGCTAAAGAAAACAGACTGCCCAGAAGAGAAATAGCCAGCAGTAACATACCTTGAAGCTTCAGACTGCCTCTGGACTGATCTGCATTAAGCCTGCCATGGTGCAGGTAGCAAGCACCCCCATGGTTTCATGTCTGTGGTTGAATAGTTATAAGCTATATATATGGCAGTGTCCAAATTGCAGTTGTAATCGTAGGGGATTGCACAGGGGCCAGCTGGTGATTGTTTTATCTTTGAATTTGTTTGCTGCCTAGTGCATGTAATAGCATTTCTCATGGCTTAAAGCAAACAACTTGAGCAAGGGACCGTTATATTGTACACTCCCGCCTCTCTGATGGTGGTATAACACTAGTTTTGTCTGCCAGATCATTGTGACCTGGGAAGTATTTTGAGGGCAGTGATTTTTGTGGCACAGAACTGGGCAGAGCACGAAGAACAAACCAGCTACATTAGCTGAATTTTCATTAGCTTCTCATCAGCTGTGGTCTAATAACAATCAGGAGGGTGCCAGGCTTCCCTTCCCTTCTGCAACCTGGGGAGTTGGCAGCCTAAACTGCCTTCTTGTTCATGGCACAGCTTGTGTGAAACTCTCACCTGGGATCCTCTGCTGGCTATGAAGATTAAATTCTGCTTACACTAATGAGCAGAAATTGCATCCTGTCTGGAAATCACCAGTCCTTTAGAAATGTAAATCTTGGCTTTTGAAGTTGTTTTATTTGCATGTGCATGTATTTAAAAATAATACCCAACATTCAGGGAATGACTTACTACAAAGGAGCTGTTAATGTTATCTAATTAACCATTGCAGTGTCACATATGGTACATATGGCATATTTAACTGTGTTAAGATGGTGCAGAAATCTGTACTCCACTTTGGCTTCTAGTCTTTTGTCCTTCTCTATTGTAAATCATTCTAGTATGATCACAACTGGTGTGTAAGGATGTAGTTGTTATAAGAGTAGTAGGGAGTAAATAACATTGCAGGAATCATGTGGCTTTTCCAAGTGTTGGAGTTTCTAATCTGGGGAGGAGCCATTCTTTTCAGCACCCCCACAGATGCCAATAACTAAACTTGTTTCCACAGACACTGTGGAGACTCGACCAGCCACCGTTCAGATTGGCTGTAATACACAGAGGTTCTAAGAATGTGTTTCATAAATTGTTCCAAACAGCTGTCCACAGTTCATTTTTAATACGCATTCTAAGATTATTCCATGGGCAGCCTGGATCGGAGTCTCCAAGCTGCAGCCATAACACAATAAAAATATTGCTGAGCTCTGCCTAGTAACTACATTTCTGATCGGTTGCCTGTTGATCCAGTTGATGATTTAACAATATTTGATGAGATATTGGAATTTTTGGCACCTTTTGCTGTTTCTCAGATGCTGGCTGTGCTCTGCCTTACAGCTGGTTTGATCACAGCAGACACAGGGTTGTGTCAATCACTCAACTCAAGCCAAGGTGAGAGGAGGGGGCAAAGGACAAAATGTAACTTGCTCTGGTTGCGGTAAATTCCTTCTGCCCTCCAGTTCATACAATTTTTCTACTCAGCTTGCATGTAGCTTTCCTCGTACCAGAGAGAAGGATAGACAGCTGCTCTTCCTTCCCAGCAGCCTTCTGGGGACAGGGTTGCTAGTGAACATCAATCTACACACAATCATACTATCAAATAGTATGCACCTAGGTTAAGATGAGGCCTTTTGCAATCACATAACTTCCTAGTACCTTGTTTTCCTTTTTGTTCTCTTGTATGCCTCTAGAAGACTCTCAAAAGCTTTTTCTCCGAGCCACAATTTGCTCACTCTTTAAATATTCAAAAAGCCATAGCAGAAATAATTTGCATTGCATTGGTAGCCAGATCAAACACGCTGTCAGTCTTCATAAATCCTCACTTCGCAGTAAGCCCAATCTAGTCCACTCTAGCTAATGTAGTAGCAGCTCTCCGTAAGACTCCGATCGCCTGCCACTACAGGATTTTCCTGTTGCCTCCTCTTGGTTTTGCATATAGGCCTTTTGGTGATTTAGTGAAAATCAGCTTTAACTTTGGCAGAGTTAAAATGCTTTAAAAATAAATGTGTAAGCACTGTTTTATTGTACTATAATAAATGACTGTTCCTTTTTCACTGTGTGTGCGTGCACATACACATGGCATGGAAACGTCCACTTGTGTGTGTGTGTGTGTGTGTGTGTGTGTGAGAGAGAGAGACGCACATGTTCGTTGGTCGGTGTCTCTCTCTCTCGTTGTTGCTATGGATGCATGCCAAAAATCTGAGCAGAACTTCACGCTTTCTGGTGCCTTTTGAAAATGGAATGAGGCAAGGTTAGGCATGAGTCCAGCGTCCTTCCATCTCAGTTTAGAATGAATGAATGGATTGTAAAGGATGGAAAGAAAGGATGATCTAGTGGCTACTGTATTGCCTTAGGAGGGAGGAGATCAGTATTCAATTCCCATCTGTCACACACAATTCCTGCATGGCCTTGGACTAATCACTTCATCTCCCTGTGCCTCACTTTGCTCAGCTGCAAAATGGGGTTAATAGCACTTTTTTTACCTCTCAGGAGCACTGTGAGGTTCATTTTTGTGAAGTGTGTGCAGGTACTATAATGATGAGAACCATATAGTATCTAGAGAGACACAACATACTACTTCTGATTAGCAAATAGTTGCAATTATAGCATTCTTCTGTTCTTTTAAAATAATCTAAGAAATTCTATACATAACGTTATTTGATGCAGTTGTAAGGTTGGAAAAGGGAGGCAATCAATCAATTTAT
>ML675626.1:85904-117034 GCA_007922155.1 Mesoclemmys tuberculata
CCCTCCAGGACCATGTACATGCCACAGCTCCCACATCCAGTCATCCTTGGAATGTCTCTCACTGCTGTCTCTGTCTCACTCATGGCCTTCCAACTCTGTGCCTGGTGGGTCAGGCCTTACACTGCCCTGTGGGACACCAACAAGGCCTGGGCTGCTGGCAGGCCTCTGCCCCTTCCCTCCTCTGGAATCTCCCCCTGGGAACTCCCACTGAAACTCCCCTGTTAGCAGCCCTGTTTGCTGGCTCCTGTGCCGCTGCAGCTGTCTGTGCCGCTGCCTGATTGGCTGGCTCCTTATATAGGACCCCTAATCAGGTAAGCCCCGCCCCCAACTCAGGGCCCAGCCCCACCCTCAGCACACGGCCCCTAACAACCTGCACACCCACTCACACACACACACAAACTCCAGTGCTTAAATATGCTATTCTCCTATAGCATACATCCAGCTGAAACATTCTCTTGACAAATTAGGCCTCATGATTGTTTCTACTGGCTAAGGGAACTTTGTCCACAAGTAAACAAGACAACTGCGTAATGTCTTTTATCTAATCGGTTTTCAGCCTGATCTTTTTTAAAAACAAAAAAAACCCACTTTCACAAAGCAGAAAGTGTGATTAATAGTTCGTAGTCTCTTTTGGCTACCTCGACGTACGAAGAAATCATTAAAAAATTCCTTCTCTCCCCCCGACCTCCCACCCCCAAAAAAATACCACCAACCCAAAACCCTGAATGTTTACTTTGGGAGCATCTTAATTTTTGTCTTCTCTTTTACTGGATGACACCACAGAACTGGAGTGAATTTATTTTTACCCTTAGTTGATAGGACCTTTGCAAAATTGTTGAAAATGTATCCTTTTTTCACTCACTCTCCATCTTTCTCCCTTTCTTGTTGCCTGCTATTTGACTGCGAAAATAATTATCAGGTGCATTAGGCAAAACTGTAGCTAAATTAACTAGATTTTTAAAATGTTAACTTTTTCCCATGCAGGTGATATAAATAATGCAGATGGTGATTTTTTTAACAGCTTTTTCATGACCTTAAACTTTGGCTCACTGGGCCTTGGATAGATGTCCACCTTTCTGCAGGCAACAGAAATTCCCTATTAGTGGAGACTAATGAAGAGGAGTGGGAAGGATTTGTAGAAGATGAAAGATTGTATGGATGAGGGCTATTGGACTAAAATACAAGGCGTTAGAGTTGCTTTGAGAAGTATTGAAAAGCATAGTAAAAACTGGCCAAGCCCTGGTCCTCCCCTCCTCCCCTCCACACCTACCCATTCTCTTCAAGAACACAGAGACACCCCTTTAAAAGGAAGTCCATTGTGAAAACACATGCATTCTGCTGCACCAAGAATATGTTTGCCTTGGGCTATCCACTACTATAGAAGGGAGCTAAGTTCTGTGACTGCTTTATAAAATGGCTGGAGAATTTTGATTAAACTAGACAGTAACAGTGGTGCATGGTACAAATACTGACATAGCTAAAATGTCCCAGCATTCATCACTCCAGTGTAATCCAAACCTCATGCCCTGCTCCTGCCTTGGGAGAACAGGAATGAAAATGCCCCCCACACTCCCAATCCTCCGCTCCCTTACAGCTTTATACAATTGACTTGGTGCATTATGGGATTTTGTTTAAAGTACTGAACACAGAACAAGGATACTGGAAGACTAGGTGGAGTAGTAGTCTGATCTGGTACAATAAATCCTGCGATTCCAACTGAATGAAGCACTGGTTAGTCTGTTGGAATATCCTGTAGGTCAGTTGACTTCTACCAGTTGATACTATATGTTATGGAAAACCATCACTGCATGGCTTACAGATCCAGGATGGAAGGTGAAATGAGACTTCCCCTTCTCACTAAAGGCCAAGTTGTTTTGATTTGGGGTCTACTCTTTAATTCTAACCCCAGGGCTGACTTCCTTTGGGGGCATCAGGCTACGGTTTTGTTCAACATCTTCATTTATGATCTGGAGGATGGGGTAGGTTGCACCCTCAGAAAGTTTGCAGATGACACTAAGCTAGGTGGAGTAGGGAAGGTAGGGATAGGATACAGAGTGACCTGGACAAATTGGAGGTTTGGACCAAAAGAAATCTGATACGATTCAACAAGGACAAGTGCAGAGTCCCATGCACAGCTACAGACTGGGGACCGATAAGCTAGGCAGCAGTTCTGCAGAAAAGGACCTGGGAATTACAGTGGATAAGAAGCTGGCTATGAGTCAGCAGTGTGCCCTGGTTGCCAAGAAGGCTAATGGCATATTGGACTGCATTAGTAGGAGCATTGCCAGCAGATCGAGGAAGTGATTATTCCCCTCTGTTTGGCATTGGTGAGGCCACATTTGGAGTATTGTGTCCAGTTTTGGGCCCCCCGCTACCAAAAGGATGTGGACAGGTTGGAGAGAGTCCAGCAGAGGGTAACAAAAATGATTAGGGGGCTGAAGCATAAGATTTATGAGGAGAAGCTGAAAAAACTGGGCTTTAGTCTGCAGAAGAGAAGAACGATAGGGGATTTGATAGATAGCAGTCTTTAACTACCTGAAAGGGGGTTCCAGGGAGGATGGAGCTAGGCTGTTCTCGATGGTGGTAGATGACAGAACAAGGAGCAATGGTCTCAAGTTGCAGCGGGGGCGCTGTAGGTTGGATATTAGGTTTTCACTTGGAGGGTGTGAAGCACTGGAATGGGTTACCTCGGGAGGCGGTGGAATCTCCCATCTTTAGAGGTTTTTAAGCTGCGGCTTGACAAAGTCCAAGTATGCCAGATTTAGCTGAGGTTGGCCCTGCTCTGAGCAGGGGGTTGGACTAGATACCTCCTGAGGTCCCTGCCAACCCTCATCCTCCAGGATTCTGTGATACATTTGCTTAGAAGCCTGGCTCTACTATGCTTGCTGCAAGAATAGATATTTCCATCAGGCTGAATTTTGTAGCTTGGACCTGTTTGTTTTGCACTTAGACTGGCCTCTGACCATTTGTATCATAGCTGGGTTTTTTTCCTTATGATGTAGTTATTTCCAGCTGAGCCTCTGTCATAACAACGTGAGTTCATGTGTTCCTACTCTATTTACTATCATTATCTTCCATTATGACTCTTCCTATGCAATCCAGTTACAATAACAGTAGCAGTGGAGCTGTAGGAGCAGATGACCTTGAACTTCCTGTTTTCATTCAAATGCCCTTGGTGAGAAGGGGGGGAGAGAATGAATGAATAAAGCAGAAGTGTTGAAAAGCTCTGGCATCAGTCATTAGCTGCCCTTAAGAAGAATCTTTAAATCATTTACATTTTTGCTCACTTTCTTGTAAATGCTTTGAAACCAGAGGTGGTCAAATCCGTGCTTCTTGGGTCAGACACACATCACCTGTTGCTGGGAGTACAGGAAAGCCTGGAACGGGACTGAATCAGTAAGAAACACTAATCTAAGTTTTCCCTAGCATGTGCCACTGTATTGCTAGGGACTCGTATAGTAGCTGCCATTAAAAAGGCAACATTTGCTCAACAGTTACCATACAGCAACCATTATTGCTTCCAGATGAAAGCATAGGGTGGGAAATGTGATATTTCAACTGCTAGGTGATAATTGTTAGCAACAGGCAGCTTTTTGATTAAGATCATGGTTATTTCAGTGGACCAGCTGAAGCTAAAAGCAGTATTGTCTAGCTACCTATCTGGTAACTCATTGCAAGTAGCAGGCTGTTGCATAATGTGAGAATGGTAATTCTGCCCTTTCCTCTGAAGTAGTTTAGGCATTTCTTTTTTTAGTTTTGAAAGAAGGGACAGATTTCTTTGCAATGTGTGTTTTCCTCAGCTGCTGCTAACTGAGATGTCTTTAAATGCTGTGCTGCCTGTGGTTAACCTCAGATTGTTCCCTCTGGCCCATCTTTAGTCTTCCTTTTAAGCTTTACGTTCTCTGTTTTAACTCTTAATGCTTTAACCTTTTGGTGATATATCTTCCATTGCTGGCTTGCTGTCTCCCACCACCAAGACAGCCTTATCTCAACCTGAATGTAAACAGGATGTCTTGCAAAGTATACTCCTTAGGCCTGATGTGTGGCCTATTTCTTTGAATCTTCAAAAATAGCAAGAAGTTACTCAATGTAAATATCCAAAGGGACTGTCAACAAAATAACCTTTTCCCCCATCATGTGCATTCACATTTATATCTACCACCTTATTTGCTTTCTTTTGTCACTGCTTCAGGGACAAGGTCTGAGCTTGGCAGCTACATGGTAAGAAAGGGGGCTTAAAAATTGTCTTCCGGTTGGAAACTGAAGGACCATTAAATGAAGGCCACTCTATCCTGCCCTGCTCTGACTGCAGGACTGAGAAGGCTTTATGGTGAACTGTCAGAAATGAAACTAAGCAGTATAAACTTCTCTGGAGAAGGCAGTATACACACCAGCCCCATGCTCAAACTGAGGCCCCGTCTACACTTACCTTGGCGATTCAGCGGCAGTCGACAGGAGATACGCAAGTGATGTAAATCACTTGCGTATCTCCCGTCAACTTTGCAGCGTCTCCTCTGCGCGCCGTCCGTACTGCGCTGCGCCAAAGGGAACAGCGCTCCCTTCGACGCAGCGCTACTCCACTTACGGGGGTGGTTTTCCTGCATCGCTTCCTGGATCGACTGAGTGCGTCTATACAGACTGCTCAGTCGATCCAGAGCAATCGATGTGACGGCGGCGAATTTGCTGCCATCGGTGTAGACCCAGCCTGAGACACTAACATTGTAGAAAAAGCATTCTCTGAACTTGCATTAGCTTACATAGTATGACTAATTTAATGCTATGTAGTACAGCAAAGTCTTACAAAACCATGCCTCTCTGTCTTGGGCATTTATAGTGCCCCCATCGTCATTGTAGCTAAGTGCAGTTGGCATCCAAAATCAAGACTGGGAGCCCATTCATAAAAACCAAAGGAGTAACTTAGGGAATGTCCCATTGCCTGATTTTTTTTATCCCAAATGGATGCAGCCAGGATATGATCTGTCCTCCATACCATACACAAATGGCAGTTGTTTGGAAGCTTCCACCAACACAGTGGTACCATGTCTTGCTTAGTCTAATTCCTTGCTTTCCTGATTAGTAAATTCACTCAAATAATAATATTCACTCAAATAGAAAATAAAAAGAAAAGCTGGGCAAAGAGCAAAACAATTATTGGCAAAATAAATGCAGGCAGTGTGCTAGGTGTGCTGTATGGTTTTAACTTTGTCACCTTTGCCAACATATCTTCAAATGCAGTTGTTCTATGTAAAAAATGACTTTGTTTCCGCTTCACATATTCCATTTTAAGAATGCTATTGGGCAAATAGGTGCCCCCCCCGCAACTGCTAGTCTTATAAATTTGCCTCCTAAGTTGGCGTCTCAGTCCCACTGTGTTCTGTCTTGCTCATATGTCTTCAGTTGTAATAAAGACTGCAGTTGGAAGTTAGGTAGTAGTTCTGATGTGCAAGCCAAAATAGAATTGTCTCTTCCAGATCTGCTTACAACATCTCCAAACTTTAAAATAAGAGGGCCAAAGAAGTAAACAGTCAGCTTCTTGTGCTGAGTGTCAGAGTTCTTCAGTTGCAGGGGGGAGAGGTCTTTCCAGCTGCGTCTCCCTTTCAGTTTGCATAGCATGAAATTCACCATGCTTACATTTGTTTCCATGCAGGGAATTCTCTTGGTGTATGACATCACTAACCGCTGGTCCTTCGATGGAATAGACCGATGGATAAAGGAAATAGATGAGGTAAGTGTGACACTGAGGATGTGTCTGTGCAGTGCCTATCACAACGGGCCCTCAAGGGACTACAGTAATATAAACACTTCCGCTTCCGAAATAGCCACGTCTCATAACAGTGGCAGGTCTCCTTGGATGCTGAATCACCTATGAATGCTGACACTTCTGACTTTACTGAGCCACGCAGATGGCACTTGCGGGAAAGCAGAGATTATAAGTATAATGGAAAGAGAAGATATGTGAGATAAGATCTTTTTTGGGATCAGCTTCTGTTGGTGGAAGGGACAAGCTTTTGCGCTTCACCAAGCTGCTCTTCAGCTCTGGGGAAGACAACCAGAGTGTCTGAGCTAAATACAAGTTGGGACAGGCTGCTAGACATAAGGGGTTCACATATGCTATAGGAGGCCACTAAAATGAAGTGGACAGTTATGCATTGCAGGCAGTAGGATGTGTTACAAAGGGCTGTAATGAGCTATAAAACCAGTGTCTAGCAGAGTTGGGAATTAAGTACAATTGTAATTCTGTTGACACTGGTTTTATGGTTCATTACAACCATTTGTAATACACCCTACTGCCTGCAATGCACAACTGTCCACTTCATTTTAAGTGGCCTCCTAAAGTACATGTGAACCCTTCTACCTAATGGTTTGTCCCAAGTTGTATTTAGCACAGGCCTGGTCTGTACTAGGAAATGTAGGTCAGTAACTGTCGCTCAAGGGTGTGAAAAATCCACATCCCGGAGCAAGGCAGTTAAACTGATCTAACCCCCAGTGTAGACAGCACTAGGTTGACAGGAGAATTCTCACATTGACCAAGCTACCGCCTCTTGGGGAGTTAAATTACCTACGACAATGGGAGGGGTTGCAGCATATTTAGAGTGGACAAGCCCAGAGACGCTGGTTGCCGTCCCCAGACCTGAAGAGCTCTGTGAAGTTTTGCAAGCTTATCGTTTCCACCAGCAGAAGTGGGTCCAATAAAAGATCCTTTTACTTCACCAGTCCTGCCTCTTATGTCATGGGACCAACACAGCTACAATAACACTGCAAACAAATATTGTCAAGGTCTGTGCAGAGGAGTCCATTCCTGCTGTGTCCAGGGGAAATTTGGGAGAAGAGGAGGACTACACTGTGGAGAGAGAGTGCTTACAATTCCCCAGTCAGAGAAGAAAGAAAAGCCTCTCTCCTGCTAACCACTTCTACTAGGCTAAAACTGCAGGCAGGAGAGCAGGGTATCAGTGTAGCTGAGTTGTGAGCCTGTTGACCAAGGTATACAGGGTTATTCCCTGTAAAATCAAGAGGGGTGGGAGAGGGGACCTCAATAGAATAATCTGTATGAGGGATCCATGCTCAGACACCAGCGTTTATCTCTCAGTGGCCAGTCCTAGCAGAGGCAGTTTCCCTTCCCCGTGTTAGGTATAGTCTATGTTGACTGGTGTGTCAGTGTGAGTCTGATGCTCTGTTATAAAGATATACCGTGTTCTTTTAAAGCATGCTCCAGGCGTCCCCCGGATTTTGGTTGGAAACAGACTTCACTTGGCCTTCAAACGGCAGGTGCCAACAGAGCAGGCCCGTTCCTACGCTGAGAAGAACTGCATGACATTCTTTGAAGTCAGCCCGCTGTGCAACTTCAACGTGACTGAGTCCTTCACGGAGTTGTCTCGCATCGTACTAATGAGGCATGGCATGGAGAAGATCTGGAGACCTAACAGAGGTGAGTGGAGACTTGTTCTCGCTGTGTTGGTGAGGTGGTCTTTGGGCAGAAGAGACTGCTCCAGGGGGAAGGGGAGTGTTTGCATTCCTGCTTGGAGGAGGGAGTATTTAATAATAACCATCTGCAGAGCTCCAAGCACTTGACAAACACAAAGTGCCTCCATCCCCACTCACCTCTGCGAGTCTTGTAAACATATCGTGGCTTTACAGGAGGAAACTGAGGCACAGAAGGTAAGTGTGCCCGCAGTCACAGAGTGACTCGGTATCAAAACTGGGACTAGAACCCAGGAGACCAGACGATATCCCATTCTAACCACTAGGCCGTGCTGCTGCCATATTCAAGCACACCTGCATGACCGCATGGCGCTATGGTGATTCACTAGTTGAACTCACTTTGTCTGATGTGGCAGCCTACTGGTGCCGGTGCAAACCAGAGAAGGCTTGAATAATCCACTCCTGAATTTGGGGACAGGGTGTTTCCAGTGTGAGAGGCACTTTGCTTCATATACATACTCAGTGAGGTGAGCTTAGAACAAAACAAAGGCACCTCCGTTTGTCTGTGGTGCAGGGTTGCGCGTGTGAGCGCAGTCCTGTAATATCAGGCTGCAGCAAAGGGGCACTGGCTGGCAGGCTCATTTTGTGCTCTTTCCCTCATTGGGGTCACTGCAGTGGTGCTGCGGTGGAAGTTGCAGAGACCTGGGGAGGAAGAGGTAAGCTGTCCTCTTCCCAGTTTATGGTGGCGCGTTTCCTCCTGCAGATGGTGGTGGTGAGTGAACCTAGGTATCCAAGTGTGGCCGAGTCCCATTATCTTAGACACTCCCCACTCTGTTCCAGCTGCTGCTTCAGCCAGAAGGGAGGAAAGAGTCCTTCTCTGCTAAGGCACCGGTCAGTGTCCCTGCAGCAGGGACTGCTGGCATGCTGCTGTTGGGTGCATATGCAGAGTCAGTGAGATGCTAGAGGGAACTCAAACCCAAATCTTGCTCGATGCAGAAGACAATGCTACTGCAGTTTCTACGTGGTGAGATACCTCACTCTGTGGTGAAAGCTTTCCCTGTGCTGAGAACTAGCATACGCAGCTGGCTTGATTTAAAGATCTAGCCAGTCTAGTTGCTCTGTTGCCCTGCATAACGGTGCTGAGGATTTAAAGCTGAAGTCTTCTGTGCAGTGCAAATCTATCCTGAATGCCTTGTAGGGACAGGATCTATAGCCCTTTCCAGCTTCTTGTGCCCCATGCGTAGCATGGCGTAGTGGCTTTGCAGGCTCAGTCCTTGAGCAGACTGAAGATAGGAGTGTGCCCCCGTGTGGCCAGCTATAAGAAATCCTGTGCTTTTTTACGCTTCATTAAAAGGCAGTAAGGGCCCTTCCAGGGAGAGGCTGAGTCTTGCTCTAGCAGTCTGGGGTTGTCAGTTCTGCTGGGTGATGGGGTCATAGGTCAGAAGAGCCTGCCTTTGGGCCGATATAGATGGAACGTGTCCCAACTGGGAATGTGATCTGCCTCTGGGCCTGGCGAGCCCATTGTCTACCCCCAGCCCAGCTCTGCTCTTTGTGGTTTGGAGTGGGGAAGAGTGGCTGGCGAAGGGGGCTGTGCAACTCAACTGCCAAACACGTTCTGCAAATCCTGGCTTGATGAGGTCTGGGGGCAGTGGTCACTCCTGTGCTGATGGTTAAACGGTGGCTCAGAGGCTGAGTTTGGAGTAGAACTTGGGAGTCCGGTCTCCCAGGTCTGTGTTTTAACCTTCAGCTCTGCGGTCTCTTGAGGACATGGTAGTGCCGTTGCTCGTTTCTTCCTCCGTAAGAAGGGGGTGATGTGCAGTGCAGGTGAGATGGCAGCAGCAAATGGCCTATCCTTGGAGACACTGTCTGGGTGGCAGTTGCGCTCTGATGGTGCTTGATTCTTTCTCTCCCAACAGTGTTCAGCCTCCAGGACCTCTGTTGCCGTGCAATCGTCTCCTGCACACCCGTCCACCTCATCGACAAGTTGCCACTGCCTGTCACCATCAAGAGCCACCTGAAGTCCTTCTCCATGGCCAATGGAATGAATGCGGTGATGATGCATGGCCGCTCGTACTCCTTGGCCAGCAGCGGGGGCGGGAGCAGCAGCAAAGGTAACAGTTTGAAGAGATCCAAATCAATCCGCCCACCGCAGAGCCCCCCGCAGAACTGCTCACGCAACAACTGCAAGATCTCTTAGCGAGCCTGTTCCACCGGGAGCACCAAACACACCTGCACCACCCAGTAATGTACAGATGTTTGCACATGTCACCCTTTTCAATTGGATCCTTTCCAACATTCCTTGGTCACTTTTTCGATGGCACGCGTAGCTTGGGGAGAGGAGTTCGGCTTAACGTTCAGACCAGCGTATCGGCTGGATCCAACGCCACTGGCAAAGGGACGGTGCCAAGTGAACCTTCAGGAATGCTTTGGGATTTTCCTCAGCCTGGGTGGAAAACTCAGCAGCTGCCGGCTTGGGGGAGGGGCAGTCTCGTCCAGTCTTGGCAGAGGAACAGATTTAACGGAAAGATCAAGAGGCTTAGGAGATGGGCAAGGGAGTCTGTGCTGCAGTTGTAACTCTTGAACTCCCAGATGGATAGCTGGTGCTATAGTGAACATTGGACTTTTAGTGAATAAATGGGGCATAAGATGATGGCAAATCCTACCTGGACTTTAACCTGCCATTGCTAAAAAAGAGGCAAGAGTTGGCCGATTGGGATCTGAAGGAAGCACTCCTGCTTGCCTTTTTCTCTTATTTATATAAAAATTATATATAGAGATCTCGCTTCTTTTTTAAGGTTTTTTTTTAAGAAGCAGTCAGGGAAAATTTTATGCAGCCATGTAAATAGAAGCATGGACCCTCTGTTTGCGGTGCACCAGCTAAGGGGGTGGAAGGGAATGGGGGTTTTAAGGTGAATGTCTACAAACACTTTGGGGGATTGTATAAATAGCCACACAGGATTGCGCTGATTTTTTAAAAATACTACGTATGCGAAAGGAGAGAGCGATTTGTATGTTACATGCCAGAACCTTTCTGTTTTGAACATTCCTGATAAAACATGAGGGCTGAAGAGAGGACTGGGGTTTAAATGTAATGGGAGGCACAGGGGCTGACGGCACTGCTCATTTAAACCAAAACCCAAATCGAGTTGCAACTGTGAGGCCACCCTGGTCCGGTCAAACCAAATCCTAGAGACCCGAAAGGCAGCTGGTGCCAGGTTTATTTTCCTGTGGCAGGCAGCATCTTCCTGCATGAGGGTTATTGATCAGTGCTGGCAACTGAGGAGCTGCAGGCGAAGAAGTAAAACACTTTGGGTGGGCATGCAGTGGGGAGAAGCGTAAAACTTCATCACAAGCTTCCCTACTGTGGTCATTGTTCCTTCTCCTTCTCTCGCACAATACTGCTATGTATCTCTCCCACTCTTCTGGGCCGTAAGATCACCCCTCTAGTAGGCCAAGGGACTTTGAGCAGGCCCTGAGTTCCTGTGCCTATAAATACCCACTCCACCGTTCCAAAGAACATCTAATCTAGCGTTGCCCAGAGCACCTCTTATCTGCCTCCATCTAGAAGGGAGGAGAACAAGCTCTTCACACTGGAATGTGGCATGTTAGAGCTGATCAGGACTGGAGCACTTGTATTAGCCACTCTAAACTGTATTAAAACAGCTTTGTTGGTCTGGAGCTTGCCTGCATTGGGTGACCAAGCAAAGCTGTCTTGCTCTGCCCTTAGACAGCCATGTTTGCTGGTCAGTGGCAAGAAAACATGAAGGCAAATGCATTGGCTTGTTGTTGTCACGTAGGGTTTCACAGCTTCTAGAGCAAGCAGTCTCACTGTCAGTAGGCTGGGATAGGTATGATCTTGGAGAAATCCCAGCTAGAACAATAGTACCTTCCCTTCCCTAGTCCCATAGCAATAGGGCTTCTAACTTCCCAATAGGATTTCCAGCAGAAGTAGTGCCCATTCCCCGTTAATCTAGAGAGGATGATACGGGTTGGTGGGAGCTCCATCAGGTTAGTGAGACCAAGGCAGGGTGGCAGGTTCTGGGCGTGTCGTCGTTTTTTAACGGCTTTCAGGATCTTCTGACTGTTTTACTGCTCTGCTCTGCTGCTGTTCGACCTCCTGCTTTATTGGGAAACTACATCTGGCTCCTGTCTGCTCTAAGATGCTGGTGCTCTCCTGTGACCGCCTGTCTCCCATTAGCGTGCAGGCCATGCATGTCTGTCCCGCTAGAGCACCTTGTGATGTGGGCAGGATGAAGCTGCGGCATTTCCTGCGCGGCTGACCACCCACTCTGCTCAAGCAACAACCAAGGCAGGTGACAGGAAATGGGCACAGCCTCTTCCCACAGCAGCCCTCCCTGCAGAGCTTTGCCTTTCCTTTCCTGACAGGGCCTGCAGCTGAAGGCGTCTGCACTCTTTCAGTCCCCCGAGGACAGATTTCCAGGTAGTCCAACTCCTGGGCAATGAACCGTGCCACTGATGAAGCTCAAATGAAGGAGAAGGAGAAAATGAACAAAGGGCTCAGGGTGTTTTGTGGCTGCGATTCCCACTCAGCACTAAAGCTGTAGTCACGTTCTGTGCCATTGCAGGGAACCCAGGGGATGTCTAGAGCCTATCGGCAGCACAGCGCCTCTGTGCCCCTTCCCGGGAGCAGAGGGGTACGCGGCAAACAGGTGATAAGAGGCAGCCACAGCCCCGTTCATCAGTGTAAAACAGCCTCTCGTGAAAACAGCCCTCCAATGAATTTGGTTTCCATTAGACTATTAGGCTGTAACTCACCTATTTTGCCTCTTCTGGATCTCATCTCTGGTATGTGCACTTGGGGTGGGGAGATGGAGGATCTCATTCTGCAGAAGAGCAGATGCTGCATGTCTAGAAACACCAACTGTCTGTGCGGGGTTATCCCCTCCACAAAACCCCCTCTTGTCTCTTCTCCCACTGTACATTTTCCCCTGTACAGTCTCAGCAAATCCTGTCCAAAATGAAAGATTCGTTGAACTAGAATGTCTTGTTCTCTTCACTGGAAAAGAAAATGGTTCTGGCATCTGATATCAACACTAGTCCTTAGCTGCTGTCTGACACTTGTACCATTCCAATGTTATTTTGGACTGTCTTTTATTCCTTTGTACAGTCAGTGTTGTTTGATTGATATACATGTTTTGTTTTATATAAATTAAAGTCCCTTTTGTTGTTTTAAACTACCGAGCGGGATGTGGACAATCAGGTGCATTTCCAGTGGGGCTGCGGTTTTAGCAGGTCTTTAAGCAGGTGGTTTTGGGGGCTGCTCAGAGGTATGGGGTGGGATTGCTGATGTGAGGCCCTTACACCCGTTGCTGGCCGTGTTCCCAGGATGGACCTTCCCAGCTGTTCAGACAATCACAAGCTTTGGCTTACAGATGACGAGATTTCAATTCACATTTGAGTCTCTTCTTTTTCTTCTGGTGTTTTGAACCTCTAGGGTTTATGTTCAGATTTGTCTCCAACACTTGTTTTGAATGAAAGCTGAGATTCTCACATAGTCATTTGACTCCAGCTGCTGGTTCTTAAAGAAGAATATTGACTAGCCTGAGACTTGTGCCAACATCATACCACTTAGCAACACTTGTCAAGCCCATGTAAGCTCTGACTGACATTGGGTACAAGTGGAAAACTCACCTTATGCAGCTACATCACTTGCTGGCCACCAGTGCTTGAATCCCAGGTATGGGCAAGGCCGTGGTTGATGGTACCATCTTTAGGGGCCTAGTTCTGCTTTGCTACATGTGGGTGGAGCTGGGGTAACTCGTGACAACTGTGGCATTATCTCCGCTGTGATGGAGATCCTACTATCCAGATTGGAGCGAAATTGGTATAAAGATGGATTCCAAGTGAATTTCAGAAGCAAGCTCTAGACAAAGGGCAGGCTTGTGGCCTCAGCTTGCTTCGCTTTCTGTGCTGTTCATGTGACCGTGATAAATATTGCAGTCATTACACTCCAGCGTGAACGGTGGTCTGAGAGATGGGGTCACAGGGCACGTCTAACCCCCAGCTAGAAGAATGGCCTGTATGGTGATCACTAGGGTTGAGGCTCCTAGATCCCAGGGAAGAAGTCACTTTTGGGAGGAGGGACTCCTGTCCTTCACTAGCCCTCCCTTGACCTTCCTCGTCTCCCTCCCCCCACTTCTCTAGGATCGTATTTCCACTCTGTACCAGGCTGCCCAGGCTTGTTTTAGCAGTTTAGTGTGATTGCTGGGGAGAAGGGAACTCAGATAGCGGCTGCAGCATGGAAAAACCCCAAAATGGGGTAAAAGCCTGGTCAGGGGAAAGGGAGCAAACAGGCCTTGTCTCATTTTTCAGGCACGTTCAGGAAGTGCCCTGCGCTCTCACCCCAGGAGCCTAAACAGAGGCTTTGTGTGATTTCAGGTGGAGAAGGAGCCGCAGGAGCTGTTGACTCTCCAGCTGCAGATTCTGTTTTCATGCAGATGTCCTTGTTCGTAAAGAACAAGGCCAGAAAAACGCCTGCAATGAATTAATGCTGTGCCCATTTAGCCTCTTGCTGCCTGACTTAGTCAAATGACTCTCAAACAGCTTCAGTCTGGAGCCTCATAGGAGGATGTTGCACTTTCCCAATACTTGTGAGATCTGGTGGTTTTCTTAAATCCCCAGCTCCTGGAGTCATGCCATTGAGCAAGAATCTCTTTTCATTTAAAAACAAACACCCTTGCAGAGAAAAGTTTGCAAACATCACCTGAGCACATCCAAAAGGCTCCAGACCAGAAGACAGGATCCAAAATACATTAAAAAATTTTTAACTTCTTCCTCTTCACGATGTATAAAGGTCCAAAAATCATTTTTAACGTTCTGTTGGGCAGGGAGAGTGGCCCTGTTGAAAGATTATTTTGCAGAAGAAATGTCAGAAAAGACCAGACCTGATGCTTGGTTTTGGTTTGGGGTTTTGTTCGAAGGTGGGGGGTTCTGGATGTCTCCTCGGAGAAGTAGAGAATTAGAGGAGGAGTTTTCTCCTCCCTTGGGAAGAAAATGGATGGTGAATTTTTTTATTTTTTTTTTCTCCCATGTATTTTAGGAGCTTGAGTTTTTTGTTAAACTTTTCAGGCCTCCTTTGTGCACTATAAAAATTTTAAAAAACAATTTTTTCCTTTGCAGGCCCCTTATGAATCCTGTCTCTTAAGCTGAGAGTTTCCTATAGTGCCCATCAATGGAAATAGCTGGGTGCTAGCTTCTACTTTCATTCAAAAACTGTTGGGGAGGGAAGCTTCAATAAGACTGTTGTGGGAATCAGGTTATCTAGCTAGTGACTCCACTATGAAGGTGAGATTAGTTCAGCTATTACACTTCTCTAAAGAGACACCAGGCTAGGGATGAGATGGGCTCACCTCCTGGTTCTGTCACTGACGGAAGGGACTTGCCAAAGTCACACATCCCTTCTCTTTGCCTTGTTTTCCCTGGCTTTAGTCTGCCCATCTTCCATATGGGGATACTGATACGGATGTGCCTGTGTCACGCTCTGGGGATACACCACTCGTCCCAAGGTGCTCTGTGACATACCTATACACGCAGCATTAAAGAAATGCAGCTGCCTCCAGGCAGGGGAGGTAGCGAGTGCACCGCACAAGCCATAACACTGGGGAGGGAAATTTTGGCCAAGGACATCAGCAAACTCCTGATCTTATATGCCATGCCAAGGGGCTTCATTGCTAATGCAGAGCAGGTGCGGCCTTGGTTTTCAAAGGCTGCTCCCAGAGCTAACTCCGAGCTCTTCTCTTTGGGTTCTTGCCTTGGATAAGTGCTTTGATTTGTGGCTGTCAGGCTGGTGGCTAATACCAAGTGTAGCCCGCAGCCTTGCTGTCACCAGTGTGACTTTTCAACCCATTCCACTGCATTAAGGATTGGCGCGTGATGGTTTGGGTTTTGACTCTGGGCTGGAAGTGACTGGCACTGAAGCCCTGCTGCTTCCCAACGGGTGGTGGCGTGTCAGCCGCCACTATCGTTAAATTGCCCCGCAACCGCTGGGAGTAAGCGGTTTAACATTTACAACAGCCAGAGTTGTTGTGACGGATCTGAAGGGGTTTAATCCATTGCTCGCTTTCTCTGGCACCTCTGCTTCTGTCTCCTGGGCCAAAAGTTCATGGCAGAAGTCACTGGAGCTCTCAGATCAAACAAGAGGAAATAGCTCCTCGCTCTGTGGGCCTCTCCTGGGCTTGTCAGATGCATGTGGAAACAAAGGTTCTTGTCAGCCCTTTATCCTGCCTGCTGGCTTTTGCTGTGTGTGACGTGAGCATGAGACCTCTCAGGAGTGCCTGGGAGCAGGGCTGCCAAGTGTCGTGGGACTCTCCTGGCCAGGGCGCTGCCTTTGCTCCTACAGGCAAGGCTGCACTCCAAGCCTGGACCTGCCTGAAACAGTCTGTGCAGCAAACTCCCACCTTCCTTTTGTCCCACCTTCTGCTGTTCCACTAGCGAGCGGGTGCTGGGGCAGCGGGGGCCAGGTTGCCTGACGCCTTTTTTCCCCTTCACAAATACCCCAGGTGGCTGTGTTGCCCCGAGCTGGGGGTCCTGTGATGCCCGGTGGAGCTGGAAGCCATTGGGAGCCTCTGTCTGTCCACCTGCTTCCCCCTTGTGCTGGGTGGCTCTGTAAAAGCAGTGACCTCCAATAAGCTCCCAGCTTGGCAGCCTGTGAGCTAGCAAGGCTGGTACCTGACTGGAACCCAGGAGACCTGGCTTCTATTCCTAGTTCTGCAATTGCCTTTGGGCCAGTCACTCGCCCTCCATGCCTTTTGGCCATAGTGACTGTGAGCCCTTTGGGATGGCAGCCATCTCCTGCTCTGTTTTGGGCCGTGCCTAGCACGGTGAGGCTCCCACCAGGATCACATGCTACGCTGTGATACAAAGCAGGGCAGGAAGATGCAGCCGGTGGATGCAGCAGACACACAGGGCGGTGCAGGGCTAAGGTCCCAAGAAAGTGAGTGAGTTTATTGCACTCTAGGCAGAGATCTCAGCTTCCCCGCCTGCCTAGCGGTATCTGTGACCCTTGCCAAGGTTAAACGGCTGCTGGCAGCATCCCCATATATCATGCTTCACTTCCCAGGGGCAGCATCTCTTCCGGTTCCTGTGGGGCTGTTTTAGCTCCCTTCAGGCCTCTGTTAACTCAGGGAGAGGTGTTTCTCTCCCTCTTTGATGGAGCCCTCTGTGTCCGTGATCTGGGGGTGGCTGTCTACAGAGACCAGTAGCAGTTGGAGATGGGTCTGTTTTGCACCCCTGGGCAGAGAAGCACCTCCAGGAATGTGAGCACTTCCGTGCTGTGGGACAGGAGCAGGGAGGAGGAGCTGGGCAGGACTGGGCCAGGACCAGGTCAGCCTGCCCGTGGCCATCATTTCCCTGCCGCTCCCAGCTCCCTGCGTGGGGAGCAGCCCTGAGCTCCTGCAGCAGTGGGCACGGAGGTGGGAGTTGCCAGGCTCAGCTCTGGGGCACGTTTGATGTGGCAGGGTGGGAGCCAGTCTCAGTCTGCCCTCTCCTCTGGATCACTGGGGCACTGTCCCGTGCTGTGCACATGCTCACTGAAACAGACATGGGTGTCTCCAGATCCCCCTGGTAGTTCCTGCCTCCCAAACCTGTGCATTTCCCCCTTTGTCATATTTATGCTCACCCCATGAAGGCCCCAGTAAGGCTAGCCTCCCACAAGCCTACCATCAATGCCTGCATGGCTGTTGAGCAGCTGCCACGTTCCACCCCAGAAGCAGCTGCATTTCAGTGGTGGGCAAAGGAGTCCCTCTTTATGTGTAACTTGCAGTTGTGTAGCACCCCCAGGTGCCCGCAGAAGACACTAGGTAACCCAGCGTATGTGAATACTCAATGTCTTTACCACATCAGGGACATCAGGGCTGGGGCCTGGACGATCCGAGTGAGCCTGGTGCAAGAGGAACAGCTCCGGAGCCGGGGATGGAGATGGAGTGAGACAGGAGGAACTGGAAATGAATGTGTCACTGGCCTCTGCATCCAGAATATGGAAGACCGGCCAGCCCCATTCCCTCCCCACCAGTGTTTGTTTTGTTGGCCCTGCTGCTGGGGGTGAGCATACAGCAGTTTGATTCAGCTCACCCCCTGGCTCTCTGGAGGACGAGGCAGCAGCCTTGGGGGGGGAGAAATACAGAGAACTGATGTGAGGCTTGGATAAGGACCGCTGATGCCGTGCAGCCCATTTTCCAACGCATCCTCAGCCTGGTGAACTAAGTCTCTGGCCTAATGGGCTGAAAGGGTTGTCTGGGCCTTGCCTGTCTGGAATGGGAACTGGTTTACACAAACTAAGTTTAAACAGACCCAGTCCTCCCTGTTTAAATGCTGGAAGCAGCAGCATCCAGTGGCCAGAGCAGGGGAATGTGCGTCAGGACTCCTGGGTTCTATTTCCCAGCTTTGTCGCTGGGACATTGCGTCCAGTCTTTGTGCCTCAGTTTCCCCCTCTATGGACAGAAGTAATGATACTTATCAGCTGTTTGTCAAAGCTCTGAAGTCTTGGTATAGCTGCTAAGAATTATTCTGAATTAAACCCAGTGTAAGTGGAGTTAGGCCATGTTTAATCAGATATTAGAGACCTGCAGGGACCCAGTTTCTAAGCACTGTCTGGCTCTGTCCAAACTCTTACGTCCTATGTTAAAACTGCTTTGGATACCATGGTTTCTGGCTTGGCCTATATAAACCTTCATGCTTCAGGGCACAAGCTGACCTGGTCAGGAGAAAAGTACTTTCTAGGCTATATGGAGATTCTGGGATAACCTGCCCACTGCAGGCCCTGCACCTTCCTCTGAAATAATGTTGTACAGGTCACACTGTTGGTGTCTGGATACCAGACTAGCTGGGTCACCTGGTTTGACCCACTGTGGCAAGTCCTACAATGCTACATGGTGCTCTGCTGATTGAAATGGGACTGTCTTATGTCTCCATTCATGTTCCTATGATGACCATCTCTAAAATGATGCATTTATCCTCAGCTGTTGCTCTTTGCTCCTAAACATCCTCTCCCTCTAAGGTCTCTCCCAGGTCTCTGATGAGGAGCATGTTGCTGTGAGGCTGACTGGCCTCTGTTGTGAAATCCTGCCCCATGCTGTGCTGGCCCTGGTAAATAAAGCTTTACTGGATCTGTGGAGCAGCTCCGGAGGGCTGCTGATCTGTGACTACAGGCTCGGGCTGCTCAGCTTGACAGCGTGGTGTCTCTGCTTGCGTGTGTTGAGTCTCTCTCTCCATGTCAGCCTGCCAGTGAGCCCTGGAGGGAGGGGACATGTTCTCTGAGATGCCTCAGCCTCAGGATATTGCGCCCCTGCCCTGCGCTCTCATGGAGCGCCCAGGGTTTGGTCCCGTCACCTCTTCCTCTTGTGTGCCAGGCTGTGGCAGGGCAGGAGAGCACTGAAGCCGTTCGGGTGGCACCCAGCTCCTGGTCTCTGCCAGGGGGCAGAGGTTCAGGTCAGACAGCAGAGGACAGATGAGACATGATGGGATGCTGCCAAGACAGGCAAAAATCAAGCCCATTTACCGGCCGGGTGAGCAATCAGTCCAGGAAAGGAGTCCTCCTTCGGGGCTTGGTATGTCTGCCATGGGCTACACCCAGCCACACTGCCGTAGCACGGACCCAAAGGCAGGTCTTTCCCAGCCGCCGCTGCGCTGGCGCAGACGCCTGTGTTCTGACTGGCTCGCGCTCCCCAGCACATGCTGAGCCACAGCGCATAACGGGCACTATGCAAGCATGGTTGTATAACTGTGTCAGGCGCGTGTCTTAGTGTGTTCTTCCTCCCAGGGGCACTGCTGTTCTTGTGTAAACACAGGAAGCCCTGTCAACCCCACATCCAAAGCAGCCCTGGTGTCGGTGACACCGCTGTCCTTGTCAGTGACCCTGAAGGATGGGCCATTGAGAGGGGAGATAACGCTCTGAACTAGCTTTTTTGGGGCCAGGAATCTGAGCATGAATCTGAGCTGCCACAAGTGAAACGAGTCTGTGGGTCTCAGCTCAGCCCTTAGCCTGCGTTTGTCAGTGTTACAGGAAATGTCAGTGTTTTTGGCCCTGTTCACCATTGTAGCAGGCTGGTTCGCTCTTGGGAAGCATGCCCTCAGAAGCGAATGCACCCTTTAATCCGGTGCTGGCAGAGAATGTTATTGACACTCTTCTCAAGGCCAAATTCGGCCAGCAGAGGAAACACAAGATAAACGGGAACTGCAGCAGGAATGGCTGTGAAGCTGACAGCCATGCGTGCGAGAAGCTGTGAAATCCTATTGTCTGTGCCATGCAGGAGGCCGGACTAGAATGACCGTCCTGGTCTCTTCGGGTCTTAAGATCTTTGCTGGCGAGCAGGAAGCTGCATTCAGCACAGGCTTTGCTTTCCAAGCAGCTTCAAGGTGCTGCCCCATGTCAAGTGTGGAGCAGTGGCCAGCACCTAAGGGGCCGAGGCCTGGCTAGCAGGATGGGTTGAAGGCCTGGCTGTGGTGGCACGTCAGTCAGAGTAGAACGCCTTGTTGAGTGGAAAGCTCTGCAGATGATCGCCGGTCGCTGGGCACAGCAGGTAATGCAGGGGCTGTGCTGTCACAGCTAATACACCTTCCTTTCTTAGCAGATAACAAGTTGCACAAACTATGCTAAAGCAACCGCTTTCCAGAGCAGCAGGTTTCCCAGTTACCTCCCTGCGGAACAAGGGCCACTTAGCTCCTGGTGTCAGAGAGAGCCATTGTGGAGGTGTTGCTGGAACCATCACAACCGCATTAGCTGTGCAACCACCTTTAAGCTACCTGGGGCAGAAGGAACCACCCTTCTCATGCCCTGTCCTTGGCTCGACTAGGATTTCGAAGGTGTTAGCGAACAGGTGTTGAGCCTCGTGTAGTGTGTGCCGTTAACTCGGTCAGCTTAACATGGTAGAGGCGCACTGCCTTGTCTTCACTGGGCTTCAAACGTGTTATTTGACATCTTCCAAAGCCTCGTCTAAACAGTCTTAGAGTCTAGGGCATTGCAAGTTCCTTGGCAGAAATAACATGGAAATTGAAGGGGGAAAATTGAGGGGACATGGAGCTTTGGTCCTTTATTGGACCAGGCTGAACACGCCTAGTTTAGTTGTTTCCATCTAATGGCTGTGGCATAGCCGAGCTAAAATGAATTGTCAGTCTCCCACAGAGCCTTGCCATTTCCGTTAAAGGAAAATCTCTCTCGGCTTTTAGCAATACGAGGCCTAGGACACAGAGCTGAGCCATTCCAGTTCCATGCAGCGGCCTTGTCATGTGGGCACAATTGGTTGGGCCGTGGCGATGCTACTGGGCCCCCTAGAAGGGGCTGATTCAGATCAAAGTTGAGGCACACTGGCAGTGTGGAGTGGGTGGAGCCTGCCTGGCCTCCGTACTTGTCCTGGGGGTGCAGGACTCGAGCCAGCCCCAGCTCCGCATGTACAGCGATCGCCTCCAGTGCCCCCGTCACTGCCTGTAGGGTGCGCTGGTGAGGCCAAGGCAGGTTATCAGTCTGTGTGAGCCGCGTCTCTGGCAAAGCCGGCTGTTTGGGGAGAGTGAGAAAGGCACGTCAGATATCCAAACAGAGTCAAGGTCACCGTGTTTGTGTCACATGCTCTGGCGGTGGCAGCTACCCCAGCGCACACATCTGTGCTCTCCGCCCACGCTGTGGGTCGCTAGGTTGGGGGTCAGCCTGACAGGGCACGTTTGATTCGTGCCTGGCACTCCGCTCACCCGGGGCGTTATTAATGGGCCTGGCTAGAACTCTCGATTGCTCCCCCCCGGAACGCATCTGTTTATCGGGTTCACCCTGTGTTAAGTCATTCTGTAAACACTGCCGTGAGCAGGGTAGGCGCCCTCTGTGCTGCCACTGCCCTCTACTGGATGGAATCGGAAATGCTCAACAATGTGGCATAGACCTTATTGTGCTAGTGTCTTACAGAGATTCTTCTTGAACTCCAGTGCGGGGAGAGGATTTGCATGTGCGCCCTGCTGCCGCCGTGCTGGGCCAGGCTCCCATGGCCTGCAGCACCGTGACTAGATAAGTTCCTCTGGGAAGAGCCCAATTATATTTGACTTGATGAGTGCAAGCATGAAGGAGCGCTGGGCTTGGGTGGGACTCCAGGCACTACAGAACACGGGTGGCGTTCCAGACAGCCATGGTTTGTTATGCTTCTCAGCAAGATGCAAAGAGGGATTGGAGTGTCATAAGGATGAGAAGAGCCGGGGTCAGAGTAGTAAATGGCACCAAGGAGTTGTGGGGGGAGGCACGACAGAGTCTTTTCTCGACTGTGACACTGACCTTGGGTTCGTCATGTCACAGCCCTGTGCCTGAGTTTCTCCATCTGTAGGATGGGGCTGGTGCTGCTGACCTCCTCTGTAAAGAATTGGTGAGCTAGGGCCACGCAGCGCTGGGTGAGAGCTAGAGGATGTTATTACTGCAGCCTTCTGGCATGGTCCTGGAGCAGCTGGGCCTGGCCAAGATCAGCTGCACACTGGCCATTCCTCTGTGCTGCGTTGTATTTCCGGTGCATTATTTACCATCCGTCACTCAGGTGTGGCAAGGGCTTGTGCCGCACGGCAGCATGGCAGTTACGCACTAAGTGAAGGTTGATTTTTGAGTCTCCCCGCCTCAGCTGAGGATGGGGAGTTTTGGAGCTAACCTGTGTGGCTGCTGCTCACGCCTTGTGGCCCGGAGCCCTGCTGAGTCTAAGGCGATGCGTGGCAAGCTGGTGGTGGGGCGGGAGCTGTGGCGCACTTTAACTTGAGAAAGGGAGGTCTGGGAGGTAACGCACAGGGCTGTGCAGTGGCGTACTGAGCGAGGGGTGAGGAGGCAGCCCTGGATGCCGGCCTATGTGGGGTGCTGGGCCAGCCCTGCATGATGTGCCACCAGTCGCCCCCTCAGAGCCTCCTGCACCCCCTGCACGTCATGAAGGGCTGGCCTGGTGCCCCCCCCAGGCCAGGGGAGGCAAGGTGAGGCCACCCCATCTGAGCCAGCACTGGGCTGTGGGGCTGAAGTGGGAGAGTTGGGTGCTGCGTGGTGGGTAAGGGGGGGGGGTCGTGTTCCCCCCCCACAGGTACAGACCCCCTGTCGCTGGGGGGCAGTGCCATCTTGTGGGAGCCAGGGACCCCTCCTGCCCTGCATGGAGGCAAGGGTGAACATGAGGTGGGGGGGACCAAATGCAGGCTTGTCCCCCAGGTGCTGGACACCCACAGTACACCACTGGGATCGCCGTCAGGAAGCTTGGAGTCCATTCCTGCCTCTGCTAGCGGCATGACCAGGATCAAATCACTCTGCCTCTCTATGCTACAGTTCCCCCAGCTCTAATAAGCTAGTGTGCTGTCCCCCAGGCAGGGCGTGAGGCCTAGCCAGTAGTTAGTGCACTAGCCTTAAGAGACCTGATTTTAAGTCCCTGCTCTGCCACAGTCTTCATGTATGACCTTGGACAGGTCTTGTCTACACAGGGAAACTGAACGGCAAAGCTATGGCAGAACAGCTTACTCCACAGTAGCTACGCCCGTCACTCTCCTTGGGTAGGCAAGGCCTCAGTTCCCACATCTGTACAATGGGGATAAGAGCCCTGCTCTATCTTAGAAGGGGTTTGTGAGGGAATACACTAAAGACTGAGTTATTGTGGTAATGGGGTTTGTATCAGAGCGATTCCGGAAGTCCTCTCTGTTCAAGGCTCTAATGAACTAACATTTCGCGGTGCGTGGCTGTGACAGAATCAAGTCGTGTTTAATGTTGTTTGCAATGGTGTGATTGCGATGCTTGGTGCCAGGGTTGTCTCATTAGCATGTGCCTGTGAGGGGCTCTAGAAATAGTTATTTTTATTACTATGTTCGTTTAGGGTCCCTAAAACAGTATATCTCACATGTGCAGTTCGCTTGGCATTGTCAAACAGTTGCCACATCTCCCCTCAGAAGGAGCTGCTTTTCAGTGCTGAGCGAAGGGATTCCTACATTGGAACAGGGAATCTTGGTTTATGGGACCCAAAAAAACGAGTTGCTTAACTGGATGAGTCAAAGCAGAGCTGGAGTCACCAGAAATCTGTATGGACAGATCCCGGCACCTGTGCAGCAGTATGGCTTTCACCATTGCTCAAGGAGCTCATTTCTGTAAGCTCCGAAGGCTCCTCTTTTGTGAATTTCTTCCTTAATCCTTGGCACCTGAAAGGGCTTCTTCCTGCTGGCTCCTCCTGGGGCCCACACAGCATGTTTACTAGGAAGGGGCCTGAGCTGGCTCGCAAGTCACTCATTCTAGCAGTGGCACACAACCTGCGTGCCCTAGAGCTTGGCTTTAAGCCATGGTGGTGGTGTTGGTCTGTTTATCACCTGATCTCTGGCGGAGCAGGATGTTTTTTGAGCTGTGGGGAAACAACTGCTGGTGTAGTTGTGGGCCAAGGGGGCTACTGGTATTTGGAAACTTCAGCTACAATCTGGGGGGAGGATTCCCCAAGAGGAAGGATGGAGCAGTGGTTAGGGCACTAGCCTAGGATGTGGGAAACCCGGGCTGACCTCCCCAGTCTGCCACGGACTTCTCGGGTGGCCTTGGACCAAGGGGATAGTGACCAAAATAAGCTATTCTGAAAGAATTGCTAGTGCAATGGGACGCTCAGTGCAACAAAGCCCCATGCTCTGCTCCCAGGACTGCAGGTGGGACCTTACTGGGTTATTCAGCGAAGCAGGCAGTAAGGGCAGGGGAGAGAGCACTGCTCCAGCCCACACTGTGCTGGGTCACCCAGTGAACCCATTCTGACCCCTTGGCTGCAATGCCACGAGAGCTGGGCAATTTGCCCGTGTAGAGGTGGCCTGGGCGGCTTGCTGTGCCTTAGCACCCCAGCTGTGTCATGGAAAGAAGAGCCCTGCCCGCCTCCTGGCAGTGCTGTGAAGGTAAATACAGTAAGATGGGGCTCAGTGTCTGCTCATAATAGCTGTTACCTGGGTGAGATGGGGGTGCCGCTAAATGAGGGGCCCTTGTACTGTACTGAACTGGTTGGTGCGTGTGTTACCACTGCCCTCTACTGGAGGGGGCCAGCGCTGCTCCACTGTGTGTCATGAGCCACACGGTGCCTGCCCAGCCTCGCTGTGTGTGGAGTGCGGTGAGCGACCATTGTGTGCCCCATAGCAACAACTGTGAGGCATCGCAGGGGCTGTGAATTTATGACAGTATTGTAAAGGCTTCTGCCTAAATCCCCCCGGCATGTTTCCAAGCCCACCCCTCCTGTGCGGGAGAGAGAGGGGAGGGGAGGCTGGGCTGCGGGGCTGCAGCTGTTGTCAGGGCCAGGCTGGTCTCCTGGAATAATAAGAGTGACACTTAGCCCTTTAGAACAAACACCAGCCAGCCCTCAGAGCTCTCCCGGGGGCAGAACACTCTCACTACCTCTGCTTTATTGAGGGGAAACTGAGGCCCAGAGATGGGCAGTGGCTGCTTCAGGTCATCAGCAGAGTCCGGGGTAGAGCTGGAGAAAATACAGGGCTGTGCCTTGGGGGGTGCGGGACCCGGGGCAAAGCACACTGTGTGGGTCCCCCACCCGCTCTAGTGGCATACCCTGGGTCTCCGGCAGGAGGGTCCCCAGCTCCCATAAGACGGTGCTGCCCCCCAGCTGCCCCGAGGAACCTGTACCTGCGGGGTGGGGGGAGGACATGCTGCTTACCTCCTCCTGTGTGGGGCCATTCCCCCCCCCACGCCTACCAGCTGCACGGCGCCCGCCTCTCCTGCTCCAGCCCCGCAGCCTGGCACCATCTCAGACAGGGCGGCCTCCCTCCCCAGGCCCGGGGGGATGCTGGGCTGGCCCTTCCCAATGCTCAGTGGAGAGGGGAGACAGGAGGCTCTGAGGGGTGTCTGGCTGTGCCCCACACCCCTGCTGTGCGTCGTGTACGGCCAGCCCAGCGCCCAGGAACCTGGACCTCTCGGCATGCGACTGCCCTACTCCCGCCCAGTCCAGCACACAGCCACCTGCCTTCTGCCCCGTCTGGAGCAGAGCCCCCCAAAGCGCGGGACCCAGGGGGTTGCCTTGATCTACTCTACCCTCGGGATGGCCCTGCTCAAGAATTCCTGGCTCCCAAACCCATGTTCAGTCCATTCCCATGTCGAAGTCTTCTTCTTCCCCACTGGCATCCAGCAAAAAGCTGGGCTCATTAAAGAGGTTCGTCTGTCACTCCAAGTTGCTGATCCATTGAGCCAAGCCATCCTTTGGGCAGTGATTTAATCATTGTGCTGCTGGTCAGTGGCTGGGCCTTGTGACCTTAGATCCAGCAGAGACTTGACCAAAGGCGGTCACAGATTTCCTTGTCGCAAGGATCCAGCCCTTCGCAGTGAGTGTGCACACGCTGCGCATGTCATGGGTGCACTGGACGTAGCACGTGCTATTCTGCCTGCGTTTCTTCATTAGAAATACCCAGTCCCTCCTCGCTAGGGCCAGTGTGGCCCTCAGCACCCACGCCTCTTGGCTTTCCGGCCAGGGAAATGGGAACCAGGAGACTAAAGCTCCAGGTTTCGCAGCTTCCCCTTGTCTAGGAAAGCTTGAACTCCTGCCTTACAGTGTGCGCCATGAGGCCTCGGTCACAGCCCTGAGCCCAGCCTCATGTCCCCTCCCTGAGGCTCCAGTTTCCCAGTAGGGCTAACAGTGCTGGCCCCTCTTTGTATGGGCCGGGAGATCTGTGGGTGGAAACACAATGTAAGTGATTTGGGTGAAAGCTGGGCCCCTGCGAAGTCAATGGCTGAACGTCTGCTGGCTGCCATCAGGGCCAGGATTCCACCCCAGCTAGCGGAACAGGCCACAGAGAAGCGACTGACTATTTCCTGGGGCTGGGACCTGACAGGGGGCGAGGTAGCAGACGGGGATGCCCTGACCCAGGGCTGGGGTCGGTCCCACTGTGGCCAGAGGCTGAATCTCCTGAGCTCGCTGTGACAGGCCTCAGGATTGGGATTCGCAACCTAGCAGCGAGCTGCAGCCACAGGGCCAGAGCCATTGTGTGCTCTGGGGCTCCATGGCTGAGCACAGAGACTGTCCACAAGTCGCTACCCCCGCTGTCCTTCGGAGCAACTCCTCCACGGCAGCACGGGGCACAATCACCCCCGGGGTGCCCGGCCACAGCCAACACTAGCACGTCCGCTCCCGTCCGTCTGGGCTGGACGGAGGGCGACCCACAGTGGCACAACGCTGGCCCCTTCAGACCGCGGAGGGTCAGTCACTGGCGTTCCCCTCCTGGCTCCTGCGTTGTGGCCCGTTGGGTGCCCATCGCCGGGGTGTCTGCCAGCCCTTCCCACCAGAGCCGGAGCACGGGCCCCGCAAACAGCAATGAGAAGGAAGCAGGGGACTCGCCAGGCACCTGGCAAAAGGGCTGGGCTTGTTTCAGTGCTACTGGGCCTGGCGTGGGCAGCCACGCTCCCAGTGGGCACTGTTCGCAGGCGGCTTGCTCAGCCGGTAAGAATTTGCTCGCTGGGTTGAGGCTTTTTCCCCTCGCTCTTTGGAGGCTCCCCAGTCCTTTGATCTTCTCCCAGTGTTTGCCCAGTCGATCAGCTCAGACGGGGTTAGAGGCTGAGGTCAGCGGCTTTTCCATTCCAAACACCCAGCCGCATCCATGGGAGAGGAGTGGATTCAGGTTACATGGCCTGCCTCCCGCCTTTCCCCTCCCATCCCCACCCCACAGACACACATGCACACCCCAGCCCAGCTTTACAGCGCCACGAGCAAGCGCTCCCAGCCGGGGCGTGTTGTCTGGGGCTACGCCGCTCACAAACCCAAGCGGGCTAAAGGCACGTTTCAAGCCATGGCTGCAAACCAAATGCCCATTGAGGCGGTGGTGTAGAGACCTCCTTGGGAAAGCAACTGGCTGAAGTTTGGGGGGGATCTGGGCTCCACATGGACTGATACAGTCTCCCCTTTCTTTGAATGAATTCCCCTCCCCCCCGGAGGCACTCGCCCTGGGAGCTCTCAGAAAGCCTTTGCTCGGAGATGACCTTTGAAGGGCCTCTGGGGTTTTTGCCGCCAGAGCGCAGCCCCTGACCTGGACATTGCCGTCGGGCGTTGGCTCCGGAGGGACCATGCACATCTCGCACCGGGCGCAGTAAAGCCAGCGGTCGGGCGCTGCACATGCGGGTCGCTGTGAGGAGGGGAGTCTTTTTGTGTGTCGAGAGCTGCACGAGGCAAGGAGCCCCCCGACTGGAGAGCAGGAGCCTGGGGTGGACGGATGCCTTCCTGGCGCATCGGTGGAAGGGGATTAACGAGGAAAAAAGGCGCGCTCCAGTTCCGGGAGGCAGGGCCGCCCGACCCCATGCTGGCGGCACTGCTCCTGTCTCTCCTGTCGGGCCTGGCAGAGACTGCCAGCCTGCAGCCAATCAGAGTGACGCATCGCGGGGTGTGCCCCAACCAGCTGAACCCCAACCTGTGGGTGGATGCCCAGAGCACCTGCGAACGAGAATGCCACGCCGACCAGGTGAGCACAGCCGCCGCCCCTGGCCTCGCCGCATGCACGTGGGGGAGCCGCTGGTGAAAGATGCTGCCGAGCAGGGGCCAGCTGGGTTAGTCGCTGCCCCTCGCCGCTTAGCACAGCCTCAGGTGGGAGGAAGGGGGTCGAGGTTTGTGCTCCACATGCAGCCTTTGCTGGCCTGCCTGACGCCCAGGAGCCAGGGCCTGATCTGCCCGCCTGCCCCACACCACGCTTGTGGGCTGTGACATTGCAGCCTGTCCAGCCGATGCCGCTTGCTCGTCCCAGGCAGGGTACTGCAGTTCTCAGGTGCGGGGAGGAACTGGCCTGCTGCTCAGTTTCATTCCAGCTTCTCAGCAGGCTGAGTGAGGCAGACCAAAGGCACAGCCAAAGCCTCCCCCGTCTCCAGGGTGGGGGGTGCCTTAACAAAGGCCTGAAAAGGAATCCAGCAAACCGGGAGAGCCAGCAGGTTGGGGACACGAAAGATAAATAAATGCCCAGGAGCCACCAGCAGGGAATTTCAGGACAAAATTCTCCTGGGCTGGAAGATGTGGATGGGATTAGACAACGAACCCTAGCACAGTTCTCAACGACCAGGCCATGGCCCAGCACCAGTCCCTGAGATCTCCCTGACACAGTATAGGAAGCCGGTCCCTGATATCAAAAAGGTTGCGAAACACTGCCCTACACCATTCAGCCAGCGGGATGCGAGCCCCATGCTGTAGACAGACGGGTGGGTGGCAAAGATGACCTGGTGGGGGCTGAGACTCACTCACAGTGCTCATGTCCCTAGATCAAATCCCCAGGCAGGCTGACGGGGGCCTGAGAATTGTGGCATCTTTAATTTAGGAGGTCAGTCTAGAGGAGCGAAGGGTTGCTTCTGGCCTTGGAGGCTATGAAATGTGCTTGGGTCAGCATTCATTTTCTGTCATGTGGGTGCCATCAGTCCCTGGAGTGAGGTATGCGCCAGGCAATCAGTGAGGCTTGCAGTCAAGAGGCAGCGTGACCTAGTGGTTAGGTCATTGGACTCCGAGAGCTGGCTTCTGTTTCCCACGCTGCCGCCGACCAATGGGGTGACCTTGGGTGAGTCATGTCCTTTTGTGCCTCTGCTTCTTTGCCCACCCTTTCTCCATCTGGTTCAGACCCTCCCCTCCCCCCCCAAAGGGCAAGACTCTCCGATTCTGACTCCCACCTGTGGCAGCAGAGAGAGAGTGGCTCAGAGTCCCCACAATGGGCAGGGGCCCCAGAGTCTGGCTCATATAAGGGGGAACTTGCATCAGAGGGAAGGGGTGTAAGCTGCCATTCTGCCCCCATACCCTGTGCGCCCCGCATCGCGGCGAGGAACTGGCCAGGCACCGCATGGGGTGTTGGGAGGCGGCTCTGGCTCACCCTGGTTTGCACAACAGGGAAGAACCAGCTTTGGTTGGGTGGTCCCAGAGCTCCCTGCCTTCCTGTAACATCCAGGCACTGTCAGTCTCCTGGCCCCTATCAGTGTTGACGGGGTGTTTCCATGGCACGCGTCCACTGGTGGGTCCAGCATCCATGCTGTAGCGTTCCCCGGGCGAGCTGGGTCCCCATGTCCCTCTGCCAGCCAGGAGGCAGCTGTGACTAAAGCCTGTTTGTGCCGTGGGGCAGGGAACGTGTGAGATGCCCCAGAGCTGAAATACGCTATGGAACCCGCAGCCCGACTATGCTGAAGCCTAGGGGCTGAGAGCCAAGAGTCCTGGCTTCTATCCCAGTGCTTGGCCACTGACCCTGGCCAAAGCATCCCCCTGCTGTGTGCCTCCATTTCCCCTCATGCTGTAAAATGGGGGAACGAGCCATGGCCCCATGGCACAAGTCTAAGTTCATGCTTGTTTGCAATGCGTGCTGCGCTGCACAGCTGGCAGGTGCAGGGCTGGGCAAAGGAGTTAGTTATGGTTACCAAGCATGGCTATAGTGGGCAGACCAACAGCCCATCTAGCCCAGTGAGCTAGCTTCCGACAGTGGCCCATGGCAGCTGCTTCGGAGGGAATGAGCAGAGCAGGGCACTTAGGGAATGATCCAGCCCGTCGCCCAGTCCCAGTTTCTGGCAATCAGCGGCTAAAGGATACCCAGAGAATGGGGGTGCAGCCCTAAGCACTTTGGCTGATAGCCATTGATGGACCGATCCCCCCAAACTGATCTAGTGCTTTTCTGAACCCAATCATAGCTTTGGCCTTCACAGCACTGCCCAGCAAGGCGTTCCGGAGGTTGACTGTGCTGTGGGAAGTACGGCCTTTCATGTCTTTTAAACCTGCTGCCTGTCAGCTTCATTGGGAGACCCCTGTTCTTGTGTTATTTGAAGGGGCAACTAACACTTCCTTCTTCACACTCTCCAGGCCAGTCATGGTTTTATAGACCTCTCATAATCCCCATATTCGTCTCTTGCCTAAGGGGACCAGTCCCAGTCTTTTTAATTGCTCCTCAGATGGAAGCTGTTCCAGACCCTTAATCATGTTTGTTGCCCTTCTCTGCACCTTTTCCAATTCTACTGGATTATTTTTGAGATGGGGGGACCAGAACAGCAGCAGTAGTCCAGGTGTGGGCATCGTATGGATTTAGACAGCAGCATTATATTCTCTGGTTTAGTCTCGCTCTTTCCTAAGGATGCCCAGCAGTCTGTGAGCTTTTCTAACTGCTGGTGCACACCGAGCGCATGTTTCCAGAGAACTAGCCACAGCGACTCCAAGGGCTCTTTCTTGAGCGGTAACAGCTAATTTAGCCCCCATCATTTTGTATGTGTAGGTGGGACTATTTTTTCCCAATGCACATTACACTGCACTTATCAACAGTGAATTTCATCACCCGCTGCAGTAGGAGCCCTGGGCGACCCTTCATAGTCAGCTTTGGCCTTTGGACAGCTATCTTAAGTAATTTTGCATCTGCAGATTTTGCCACCTCACTGTTCACCCCCTTTTCCTGATCATTTATAAGTCTGTTGAACAGCACCAGTCCCAGTACAGCTCCTTGGAGGACCACACTGTTTCCCTCACTCCACTGTAAATACTGACCATTTATACCTACTCCTATCTTTTAACCAGTTACTGATCCAGCAGAGAACCTTCCTTCTTACCCCATGACTGATTAATTTGCTTAAGAGCCTTTGGTGCAGGAGCTTTCTGAAAGTCCAAATACTCTATATTGACTGGATCACCCTTGTCCACATGCTTCTTGACAACCTCAGATAATTGTAGTAGATTGGTGAGGCATGATTTCCCTTTACAAAAGCTGTGTTGACTCTTTGCCAATATATCATAGACTCATAGACTCATAGGTCAGAAGGGACCAATATG
>ML675626.1:127034-143117 GCA_007922155.1 Mesoclemmys tuberculata
GGCAGCGGGGAGCGAGGAGCGGCCCCGCCCCGCCCCGCCCCGCCCTCACCTGTCCAGGCTCCGCGGCGCCACGTCCGAGGGCTGCCAGAGCAGCTGCGGCAGCGCCCGCGCGCAGTGCAGCGCGTGCCGGCCCGAGCCCGAGCCCAGCTCCAGCAGGCGCACGGGGGCGGGGCCGGGCCGCACGTAGCCGCGCAGCACGCGCAGGATCGGCTCCTTGTTCCGCTCCGCCGCCGCCGCCATCGTGTGCGGGGGGGGGGCGCGCGAGGGCTGCCGGGAGCGGTAGTTCCGCGGCGGGAGCGGCCCGAGACTGCAAGTCCCACAAGGCGCCGGTCCCTGCGCCCCGCCCCCCTTAAAGAGACCGCCGCCCTTCCCTGGCGGGGCCGTGCACGGGCTAATGGGCGCAGGGCAAAGCGCCGAGTGCAGCATCCTGCCCCGCCCCGCTTGAGCTGACCCCTCCCGCGGGAAGCGGGGGTCAGGCCCCCCAGCCTCCCGCCTCCACTGCTGCCGGTGCGGCAACGAAAGTCACGGGGGCGGGATTCCAGGCGCCGGGAGCCGCTAAAGGGGGGAGAGAAAAAAAAGGCTCGTGCGCCGCCCGGGAATCGAACCCGGGTCGCAAGAATGGGAATCTTGCATGATACCACTACACCAGCGGCGCGGCTCCCTGCGCGCCCGGCGGCGCGGCACATCAGCCGCCGCCCGGCAGCGCCACCTGTGGGCGCGCCGCTGCCTCGCGGGCTGCACGGCTGCGGAGAGCCGGGTGCAGGCAGCGGGCGCTTGCTCAGGGGCTGACCCGCTTGGAGCGGCTGCTCCCCAGCCGCGGGGCGGTGCCGTCACTGCCGCTGGCCGCCCCTGCAGCCCTTTCTGTTGCAGTCGCCTGGCTTTGGTTAAGCCATGACACTAGCTCCAGGAGCCTTCCCACCGCCCGAATTCACACGCCTTGCGAAGGGGAAAGGGCCCGTTGTAAAGAAATACTGCGGGTGCTTAGCTGCAAGTAGATCAGAGGTGCCCTGTGCCTTTGTCTTTCCCCATGTGGAAATAATGGATTCCCTAATAATTGTTATTACGGATACACTATTATTGGATATTTTACACTTCTACAGCACCATTCATCCTGCAGGATCCCAAAATACTTGATGGGGTTTAGAAAATCTGCCCTTGAAATGCAGCCAGCTCTAGGGTGGAGGGCAGTAACCACCCACTGCTCTCCCCGGGTGGGACAGAAGGAATTGTGGATGGCTACAGCAGGGCATTTACCACAAGTTTCACATAAACGGTTCAGGAAAAAGATGCCAGTGTCATTTATAAGACCAGTTTAAGGTGGCATTGTTCGTCATCCATAACGGATGGGTTTGATATATTGGGAAAATGCACTGTTAGCTAAATGGCTGTATAAATAGCTCACCGCCACAATATGCAAGATGATTACATTAATTCAGCATTCATATTGATTCCTTGCACAGCACAGTCAGCAGACCTTGCCCACTAATTTCTGTGTGAAGCCCATAACCACTGTTTCAGCTAGAACACATATCTTTTATAAAGACATCCAGCCTTGATTTACAGGCTGCACAGGACAGAGAAGCCACCATCTCCTAGCTCCGTTGTTCCAATGGTTAATTACCCACACTGTTAACAATCTGCACTTCATTTCCAGCCTGAATTTGTCCAGCTTCAGCTTCCAACCACTGAGCCTCGTTATGTTTTTTTCTGCCACATTAAAGAGCTATCAGAACTCTCTACTCCACATAGGTACTTGGCAACCATCTCTTCAAGAAATTAAATAGATGTAGAGTCTTTAGTCAGGTTTTTCAGACCTTGATTCATTCCTGAAGCTGTTTTCTGAACCCCGAATATTTCTTTCTTTTCTTTTTATTTGTTACAAATGACTTTAATGAATTAAAGTAATCATTTCACAATGTTGGCTGCAGCTAGGTAGCTCACTGCACTCTAGGCTTACTTTAGATAGCAACGCCTGGACTCACAAACAATAAAACTATCCTCTTAACCTTCGTGCTTTTCTAGCTACTGTATATGCTGCTCTTTAAATGAGGAACACGGCATGTTAAGCTAACAGAGTGAATCAATGGGCTGCCATGAGTACCTCTGCATAATTACCATTCTGATGTGCATGAGAAAATGTGAGACAACACTTACTTCTTTTTACTGAGAACATTTGAAATTGGTGGCCCCTTTGCTCCTTTCCCGTCGACCGTCTCCTCTTTCGCATGCCACATGTTCAGCAGTGTCACTGAGTCCTTCTGTGATCATTCATTTTAATGTGATGTTTTAGGATTTTGACAATCTGGCCGGCTCGCTTTGATACTGTCACACCAAAAGGTGCTAATGGCTGCCTGTCCTTGGGTGATTCTTGGGTCCAAAGACAACCACAGACCCTGTTAAAGGCAGCGGGGCAACCCTTTCTCAAGTTCAGCAGCAGGAGCAATCAAGCCCCTTTACGCAGTAGACAGCTGCAGACTTTGGTGGCAGCCACCTACGGCACTAAGCGTCATGGCAAGCCAGAACTAAACCAGGTAGATTAATAGGGGTTCCCTGGTTGCAATGCAAACACAGGGGTTCCAGGCTGTGTGCTGGATGCCAAAAAGCCAGAAGAAACAGTTGTGAGTGTGTCCCTGCGAGGAAGCAGGGGCTCCTTGGGCACAGGGCTCGCTGGAGGGGCAGATCTGGAGATTTCTGGGCAAAGAAACTACCTGCTGCTTTTTGTTTCTGCTGCGTTCAGAGAAAAAGGACATTGTGGATGTTCTCTGTAAATAAATAAGATTCCACCAAGATTATACCTGCGTTGTGCCATCAATTTATCATCTGCATTGTAATAGAAACAGCCCTGCAAAGCCCTTCGTACTGGCTACTGTTGTGGCCCAAAGGAACACCACCACCATGTGTTGACAAATGAATGGATTATACAGAGGGGATGCAAACCTCTCCTTATTGCAGCTTTTCCTTTGCATTTGTAGTGCCGTGCAGGCATTTGGGCAGAGCAGAGTGCATTCTGGGAAGGGTGTCTTTTTTCCCCCCGAGTGGTCTCTGCTGGCATGAGCGAGAGGTTGGCCCTTGCAAGAGTGGCACTGGCAGGGCTATGGCTTTGTGGCGAGTGCCGCCAGCTCCACGCAGATGGCTGGAAAACATGACATACACTTTTAACAGCCCAGCATCCTAAACTAGGATATTAAAGTGACCCCCAACACGCAGCTGCTCGGAAAGCATTGGGCCTCATTGCAGAGAACATATCCTGGGAGCGCCATGGGAAATGTGCGCCAGCCGGAGTTTAGCTTGCATGATGGCCCTGCAGTGCATTCTAGCTAATCTAAGCAGGAAGAGCCCAGTCCAAAACCCCCTGGAATCGATGGAAAGACTGCCAGAGAGCAGGCCCTTATAGTATCTGACATTCAGTACAGATTACCCGCTGCAGGGCCTAGGCGTGCGGCCAAGCAGAAAAGGTTGGGTTCTCTCTTCTAACACACCCGCCGTGTGGCCACCCTGACCTCTCGAACCTCTGCCTCTGCAGCACGCTGCATGTCACCCCTGTGCGGGATGTTTATCTGTCCCGACCTTGGAGTGAAATATAATGGCTTGCAGGGCTCCTAACCCTGACAACAACTTTGATGATAATATTATTGAACCAGCATTTGTTGTTCCTAGGGAGAGCTGGGCTGAGGGCTGTTTCCTAGCACAAATGGTTGCACGGTTTACGAATTATTCCCACTCTGAAAGCAGCACCGGATATTTAAAGAGCTGCTTAAATAACCCAGTCTGCTCCCCTCCCATACCCCAGGCAGCGCTCTCAGCACACTGAGACGGTGGCACTTTACATCGCCCTGTCCCCAGTGAAATCTTGCTGCTCGCTCTTGCTGGCCAATTCAAGACAATGCACTGACAGACGCAGCAGGGAGTCACAGCCGCTCTTCTCCCCAAAGGGAGGGCGTCTGGGCAGATTGGGAGATGAGAGAGGTCTGCCCCGAGAGGTGCTGTTCAGCATCCTGATAGCACCTCAGGGTCAGCTCCTGAAAAGAGAATCAGCGGAAAGGGAATACAGGTCAGAGACATTCCAAAATACCTGTCAGGGCACTCCAATCCCCAGCGATAACGTCCAGTTAACCCTTTCGGGGCAGCAGCTCCTTGCCAGCAGAAAAGGTTAGGTGACTGTTTCCAGTCAGAGCCTGATTTTGAAACTGATGCTTCCATTCTCACTTCCTCCCCAATAAAGGAGGCCATGCCAATTCTCCTGGGCGTGGCATGGGGAGGAGATATGGGATCTAAAATGTCCAGAAATATTGAAGGCATGGAAACAAAAGTCCGCCCCCCCCTCCTTTTTAGGAAAAAAACAGAAATTTGGGGAAAAACTGAAATAGCTACAGTGGTTACTTGCTTATCAAAAGTGAAGTTTATTTACTTCATTAAGAATAAGAAGCATATTATGTATAACTGAACACATCAAAAAGTACTGGTTGGTCTATTTATGAAATAACTAAATATAAATTATTTGGTTCTGATTCAAATAATAATGCCAAGTATAGCTAGTAGTCAGAACAGAGCTGCCGCTGCACACTAGCGTCCAATGGATTTTTTTTTTTTGCCTGTTGGCAAATAGGAAAAACATATTAAGTGTTGAAAATAGAAAACATCCATCCTGTTGTAAACAAAAAAGGAACGTTAGATACTTTGGGGTCAGCAATAATGTGTAAATAAACATGAGCCGACGTAATCATGCAGATACAGAAGAAGCTCATGTTTCTAAAGGAAAAGCTCAGAAAATGAACAATGTCATTAACAGGGCACACTGTTAAAACAGTAATTTGGGGCACATAGCCAAATGTCACAGTAACAATTCCAACAGACACTTTACCAGTGCATTAGCATCACCCATACAATAAGTGTCGGAACCATACACAAAACTAGCCAGCCTATGAACAGCATAACACAATTTAAACTGTTGCTACTATATTCTTGGAAATGCTAGCATAGCAGAAGTTTTGCCTTCCTCTTTCACTGCTCATTCTGAGAGAAAATATTTCATATAAGAGTTTCTTTTCAATTTTCCCCTTAATTTCCAATTTTTCCATATTGAGCCTTGGGGGGGAAAGAGCATTATTCCCCCCAAAGATTTTTCGTAATTCACCTCCCCTCCCCCAAACCCTCACAGCTCTAGACAAGACAGCTGGAATCCTAATTCCCCCTGCCAAGGAGAGGACTCTGCCCCACAGGGAGTCCCCAGCCCCGGCATTGTTCAGGATTACGTTGTGTTACTAGGTGCTTTCCGGATGGGAAAAAGTGAGCTCTGCCCCAGCACAAAAACAGACAGGGAGATAGAGGTCAGGAAAAGAGAACAACAAAGAAGGAATTTTTTAATACAAATCAACTTGTTTCAGAAGGAAGTCTGGCTTAAACTCGGCTAGGGCCTGGCAGATGAGCCCAGGCAGGTGAGGCCAGGCATGGAGATGATGGCTGGTGAGAGGCTGACGAGGTCAGGAATAGACATACAGTAATATGCAATAATACCTATAATATCCTGGGGGCAACATGGCTACACTACACTGCACAGAAGATCACAAACATGGATGGGGAGCGACCAGCGAGGATAACAGCAGAGGGGCAGAGCTGTAGATAGCCTGGAAGGAGATGACGGTAGTTTACATTTGAGGGGGTAGTGGCTGGAGCCAGTTCAGTGGCTCAGGGAGGGCCGTGATCTAATCACATCCATGGATTGGGTGGAAGAAGGAACCGAGGCAATTGTCCACATGATCGGAGTGGCTACAGAAATGTTGGCAGAGCAGGGCATGGGCTGGGAGGAGCAGAGATGCGTGGGGAGCACCTGAAAGGAGCAAAGTAGATCAGAATCACTGCACAACACGAGTGTCTTTTTCAAATTCCCGACACAACTGACAGTAGCTGGCCCGATCCGCGGCGACAGGTCTGGCTATGCATGGGACAACATGGCTGGAGCTGCGCGCACTCACATCACGGCTGTAAAATACAGGGCGAGTTACATGCAGCTGGCACAATGTGTAGGGTCAGTAATGGGGATTAGAGGGTCAGAAACCCCTAACGGAGTATCACATACGCACCCCCTCCTTGGAACCCAGGCCCAGCCAAAGTCACACTGTCTCCTGCCGGCTCACAGCACTCCGATTACCTGGCCCACAGTGCAGCTAGTGGGAACCCTCGTGTTCAGAGGCCATGGCCTAGGTAGAGAGAGAGGGTCGGGGGTCAGATCCAAGGACCACCATCTCCAGGGTGTTAGGCTGCCTCTGCTCACAGAGACTCCAGAAGCAGACAGCAAAGAAACGTTGACCCTGCAGATTCAGTGCGAAGCGGACTATGGCCCCCAAACTTGGGTTACCCTATTTCAAATTCCCAAACAGAGGACACGGTCAGGGGCAGGGGGGCTGCCAGGCAAGGGGGGACAGTTTCTATGGCAGTGCCATACTGGGCCACCCTTACTTCTGCACTGCTGCAGAGCGGTGGCGCTGCCTTCAGAGCTGGGCACCCAGCCAGCAGCTGCAGCTCTCCAGCCGCCCAGCACTAAAGGCAAGGAGAAAATCACAGACTTTTGTTTGTATTTCAAAAATCCACCTGGATGGAGAGGGGAGGCCTTGAAAGAGGGCATGTCCGGGCAAGCCTCGATGTGTGGTAACCCTACCCAGACTGCCACATCGTGGACCGAGAGAGCCGGCATTGCGGGGAGCAAGCAGGGCAATTGTCCAGCACCATTTGTTGAAACCTCCAGGAACATGTCCAATCAAAACTGGCTGCCCTATCCCCAGGGGGAACGCATGTAGCAAGGAGGTGGTAAGAGGGTCAGACATTTGTAATGGACAGGGGCGTAACAGCACTGTTAGTTCAGTGGCCTCTTATCATGCTGTGACATGAGAGAACAAGACCTGTCAGACCCTGAGCCTCTCAGGATCTGTGAAAACCTGTGACAACAAAGGAGGAGGATAGGAGAAAACTTGCCATCCAGCCACTGGATCCAGACCAAATGTAAGCATAGGGAGTAGGGTGTCTGGACAGGAGGGTCCACCTGAAAAATGCACTTAGAATCATAGCAGATGAGGGTTGGAAGGGACCCCAGGTGGTCATCTAATCCCACCCCTGCTCAAAGCAGGACCAACTCCAATGAAATCATCCCAGCCAGGGCTTTGTCAAGCCGCACCTTAGAAACCTCTAAGGATGGAGATTCCACCACCTCCATAGGTAACCCTTCCAGTGCTTCACCACCCTCCTAGGGGAAAAATATTTCCTAATATCCAACCTAGACCTCCCCCACTGCAACTTGAGACCATTGCTCCTAGTTCTGTCATCTACCACCACTGAGACCAGCCTAGCTCCATCCTCCCTGGAACCCCCTTTCAGATAGTTAAAGGCTGCTATCAAATCCCCCCTCACTCTTCTCTTCTGCAGACTACACAAACTTAGTTCCCTCAGCCTCTCCTCATAAGTCATGTGCTCCAGCCCCCTAATCAGTTTTGTTGCACTCTGCTGGACTCTCTCCATTTTGTCCACATCCTTCCTGTATTGGGCACCCCAAAACTGGACACAATTCTCCAGATGCGGCCTCACCAATGCCGAACAGAGGGGAATGATCACTTCCCGCGATCTGCTGGCAATGCTCCTACTAATGCATCCCAATATGCCGTTAGCCTTCTTGGCAACCAGGGCATGCTGCTGACTCATATCCAGCTTCTTATCCACTGTAATCCCCAGATCCTTTTCTGCAGAACTGCTGCTTAGCCAGTTGGTCCCCAGTCTTTAGCTGTGCATGGGATTCTTCTTGCATGGGAAGATTCTTGCATGGGAAGATGCATGGGAAGATTCATTCTTGCATGGGAAGATTCTTCTTGCATGGGATTCTTGCATGGGATTCTTCTTGCATGGGAAGCTGTGCATGGGATTGTCCTTATTGAACCTCATCAGATTTCTTTTGGCCGGGTCAGGAAAGGAGAATTCCACACTCACTAGCATATGTAACAGCACAGCGGGCTGGCCAATGGTGAATCCAGCCCAATGGGTGTAGGGTCAAATTAATCCCTGCTATTACTCCACTGAAGCCAGCGGAATTACACAGCGATGAACGGGTCTCATGCAGTTAAATGAAACCCCCTTTGAACTGGTTTAACTGTGCAAGGGCCCAAGGGCAGACACAAGGCGTCAGTAAGGCTGTTAGCTGCAATAGGTGCAGGATGGAAAGCTACAGCTACTAAGCAAACAGACAGAAGCCTACTGACTCTCTGGAGAAAACTTCCTTAGCAAACACTTGTCACCTATGGCCCAGACACAGCGAAATCTCGCTCTGGCGATGATAGTGGCTAGTGCAAATAGGCTGGGCATGTGGAACATGAACCTTGGAACATTTCTAAGCATCTGTGCAAATAACCATCATAATTATGTTTTAAGCCATGGCTTTTGTGCTGTGGAGTCCCTTTTTTAAACACCTTTTTTAAACACTTTTTACTTTTTGTAAAAAAAAGGCTTAAGGGCCCCAGTCAGTAAGGAGGAAACAGAGAGGAAGGCTTAAAAAGGGTGCTAGCAGGCATACTTTAGTATTATTTTTGCATTGGCCTAGGACGCCATTGTGCCAGGCGCTATGCAAACAAGGACAAAAAGGCAGTCCCCAATCTAAACCAGACAATCTAAGACAAGAGGCCCCAGGCAGATACAGACAGGTTGGCGGGTGGGGGATGGGGGGGGAAGAATACAAGGAAATGACAAGACAGCACAGTGAGCAGTGGCCTGAGCACCGTAACGGCCCCCTGGGTGAAACTAACTATTTCGTTGTTAATAAAGGTTGGCTTTGCATAGCGCCTTCCACCCAAGGAGCTCAGAACATCTCACCAAAGCAGACATGCTTTTCAGCTGAGGAAACCAAGGCACAGATGATTAATTGACTTGCTAAAGATCAGTTAAGGAGCCAATGGCAGGACGAGAACCTATGAGTCTTGCTTTCCAGGCCACCCCTTTATCCCTCAGTTCCCCTTCCCCTCTCTGTCATGCCCTGAGAACACGTGGTGCTATCACTAACCCCTAGAGCAGAGCCGGGCATGCAGGAACATTACACAATCCTTAACCCTAGACTATGGGACCCAAGTCTGATTGCATTGACTCCCCAAAGCCAGTGCTCCCATGGCTGGGGGCAGGTTTGTGCCCTCAGGCAGGATAATCAGCAGAGATTTTGAACTATATGTCGTGTAAGGGCCAGCTCCTGTGGGGAGCTGGGTGCCTCCTGGGAGATGCTGAGCGCTTTCACCCCCATTAGAGTGCAGAGTATCACAGGATCAGGAGAGCAGATTACCTCTTTGCTGGTCAACTCTCACTTTGCCAGCTCTCTTATAGCTTGGATCTGGTACAACGGCTCCTCGGGGCATTTCTGGTGGGATGATCTCTAATTCCCTGCAGCCTCCTGCCTGTTCCTGGACTTCTTCTTGGCATCTGGCTCAAGAACACATGCTGAGCTCCTTAAAGTGATGGCACTTGTACTTCATGTGCCCTGGTGGCAATCTCCCATTCTTCCATATTGCTCCCTTTGCATTATGGACTTGGTTGGACCTTCAAAGGCTGCCTCAGACAAAGCTCATCCTCCATGGGATTGAGTGGTGGGTGTGCCGCAGTAAGCAGATACCTTCTGTACCTTGCCACAGTTGACATAAATACACACAGAGACTGGGTCTACACTGACGGTGGCAAGCGACGCAGGAACACCACCCCGGTAAGTGGCGTAGCGCTGCATTAAAGGGAGCGCTGTTCCTTCGATGCAGCGCAGTGTGGACGGCGCGCAGAGGAGACGCTGCAAAGTCGACGGGAAATACGCAAGTGATTTATGTCACTTGCATATCTCCTGTCGACTGCTGCCGAATCACAAAGGTAAGTGTAGACCGGGCCAGAGCAATGGATTCTCTCTTCTTTAGTCATCAGCCTGGAGCCGTTTCTTCCCCTCTTTTGTGATGTATGGGGGATGGCTGCACCTCCCAGTGCCTGGGCATCAAGTTAAACTAACAATTCCTAACAGGATAAATGAAAACTCCCCACCTCCCTCCCCACTGACCCCTTTTCCCTGAAGCAAAGGCCTCCAGCCCCCACCCAGATGCCCCAGTCTGTCAGTAACTACATACATACACAGCCCCATTGTTGTAGGATCTGAACATCTCACAGTCATCCGTGGATTTTAGCTGGGCGACACCCCTGCGAGGATGATGGGGCACTGAGGCACAGCGAGACTGACACACATATCCTTAGAGATATGTAGGCACCTAACTCCCATTGGTTTTAATGCCTAATTACCTTGGAGGATCTGGGCGTCGGAGACGTGCCGAAAGTCACCTCGCGTGTCTATGTCACAGAGGCGAGTTGAATCCAGCTCTCCCAGGTCAATGTTCTAGGCACTACAGCATCCTGCCTACCCAGCCTGGGGAACTCTGGTACGAGCAGCTGACTTAGCAAGGCAGTGACTGGGTTCGAGAGAGAGCCCTTGATGCTCCCTAGCAGTACATGCTGTCCTACAGCATCTCACTGTCATCAGACGCCGCTCCCGATCCTGCCGAGTGAGGTCAAGGGTCTTTCGCCCAGTCTAGACCTTCCTGGCCATGGGATGCACTGAGCATGTGAACCCAAGGGGGCAGGAGTGATGGGGCTGGAGGACTCCCGAGGGTGCATGTCACCCAGCTGCACACTCAGTCTGCCCAAGGTAACCCCCCCAGCTCCTCATTCTGCACGTCAGAAGGCAGGCTGGCATGTGAAATAACGGCAGGCACAGGCCACGCGTGGGCACTGCCAGTGAGGCTGGACTTTGGCTAGCTGGGAAAGGGTTGGGCTTCCCCTTTGTCCCACCCAGATCAACGGGGGCATGTGGGACACCTCCTTCTATATTCCCATTAGCAGTGGCTTCGGCCCAGTTCCTCAAAGACAAAGGGAGCTAGGCACTTAACACCTCTGAGGACCTGGGCTGTAGCAACGTGCGATGTGTGCCGGTCTGAATCCTGCTCTTGGGCAGCCCCAGCCCTTCATTTCAATTGGTCTCCGCTCTCCTTGCGTCCAGGCACCCTGCCCTGGAGCAGCCGTGCTTCACTGCCTTCCTTCACTGCAGCCAGAAAGGGCAGGGGCTGCAAGGTGCACATGCCAGTCACTCGCGCGCATCCGAGGCACAGGGAAACGCACCTGCTCCTGTGCCCAGAGGCCCAGCATGCGCTGGCTAGAGAAGCAGGAATTTCCAAGGTCACTCCTGAGCCTGGATCTCCTTGAGGCAAAGGCAGGCCGCACCTGATCAAAAGTCCAATGACTAATCATCTTCTTGGTGCGTCTGAACTGGAAACTGCCTTTAAACCAGGTCTGACCTGGGGCACAAGAAATGCTGGCTGGCATGTGTGGGTTTTGTGTTCCCCTTGAGAGCCTTTTCCAGCAGTGGAACCTGGGGAGACATCATCTAGTGGTTAGAACAAGAACATGGGTATTTGCAGCTCTGCCACTGATTTACTGTGTGACCTTGAACAAGTCACTTTGCCTCTCTGTGCCTCAGTTTCTCCATCTCTAAAATAAGGATGTTAATATGCATCCCACCTTTCTCAAATGAAACAGAAGTGCAGAGGACAAGGAGCAATGGCCTCACGTTGCTGTGGGGGAAGTGGATATTAGGAAAAACATTTTTACTAGGACGGTGGGGAAGCACTGGAACGGCTTACCTAGGGTCGTGGTGGACTCTCCATCCTTAGCGGTTTTTAAGGGTCAGCTTGATAAACCCATGGCTGGAATGATTTCGTTGGGGTTGGCCCTGCTTTGAGCAGGGGATTAGACTAGATAACCTCCTGGGGTCCCTTCCAGCCCTCATCTTCTATGCTTGCTACTAATTTCTGCCCCCTTTCAGTAGTTTGGAGCTCTAAAAGTCATCACTGACCTTGCAGGTCATTACTCCAGCCCAAACTGAATTTCACTGGTGATTTCCAGTCTTCCTGGGGGCAGCAGGAAATGAGCCAGCAGCAGGATTTGGCTGTGTAAACACAGAATGGTAAAGTCCTTCTTTTGATTGTTTAACCCAGATTGGAGCTGGAAGGAACCTGCTGTTTACCATGCACTTTTCTATGGCTCCCAACCTGCCTCAGGCCAAATGCACCCCATTGACCTTTGTAATATGTGACGAAAATCCTGGAGTGAGGACCTGTTGTCAACAGCAGAGAGGGGCAGAAACGTGAAATGACGTTTCCTTGCAGCGTACAAAGTGGTTTAGAACATCACATTCCGGAGCCAGCAGTTTGGTGAGCAACATTTGCCAGAGGGAATCGCTACATCACGTTAGATCAGTGATCAGTGTCTGAGAACGGCCAGTGCAGACACAGCTAGGTCGACGGAAGAATGCTTCCACTGAACTAGCTTCCATTGCTGGGGGAAGTAGCGTTCCTACAGGGATGGAAAAAACCCCTTCCATCCCTGTAGGCTGCATCTATATTAGGGGATTATGCCTGCATAGCTACGGTGCCAGAGCCATGCTGCTCCAGTCCCTGTAGTGTAGACAGGGCCTCAATCTCTGTAAATGCTGTATCTTATCTAATGTAACGGTGTGTGTTCTAGTGTGAACCCACTAAGCCCTTGGCCTCAAAAATGCATCATGGCAGTGAGTTCCACAGGTTGATGACACGTTGTATGCAAAACTGTTTCCTTTTATGTTTCTAAAGTGGCACTTTCTAATCTCACTGGATGAGGGGGGTGAATGGTTGGTGTGCAGAGGAATCTAATTTGTTTCTCACCCTCATATAGTCCTATGCCCTGGTGAGACCTTCCAGGAGGGACAAAAACCCTGTCACTTCCATGTGAGTCCTGTATAAGAGGCCTATGGGTTATGCAGTGGATTTACCCGAGGCCACATATTGGCTCGGGTCTGACCTGATTGGAACGTGGCCCCTTTCTAACGTCACACAGACAGAGACAAAACGCTCATATCTTTGTACATGAGTGAGACATGTGTCCTCTGCACATGGGAACCTTTCAGCCATTTGGAGCCCGTCGAGCCCGTTGTTTTTCCATTGGGTGTCTCTGAGTGTTAGGGGAAGTTCAAATGGTGGCTCCCCCAAGGGCGTGTGTGTGTGGGTGGGGTGCATTAGATGTGTCCATGTGGAGTGAAGCTCAGCTTCCTCCCAAAATATATTTTTGTTCAGGGTGTTGCACTCCCCTCTGTATTCCTGCCTGGGAGACAGTGCCTACCATGGCACCAGACACCCCCACTTCCCTCCTGAACACTGGTTTTGCAGGAGACTCACATGGGTGACCCAGGGTCAGACCCATGGATCTGTGTTACCTTGGATTGTTTCCCCTTCTGTGCACTGGGACCTCGCCCGAGAGCTGAGGGGGCAGCTGTGACAGCGAGAGATTCTGGCCGTGCAGCTGGTTTATCAACCATGCTGTGCTGGGCCCTGTGGGATCCAAGTGGCAAAGCATCTCTTGCAGATCCCCCAAGAGCCATACAGATCTGATGGGATCCATGGGTTAAAGGAGTGAAACCCCGCTGTCTTCTTCAGCACCTGTGCCACTGAGGAAGAATGTGCCAGGCTGGGGGACTCCACAGCGCTCCTCTCCCTTATGGGTGAATGGGGCCTTTATTTTCTCCAATCAACCGATTTCCCTGAAAATCACCAGCATATGCAGAGTCTCAAGGCCAATTTACTTTCACTGCTGCTGGGGTGCTAGTCACGAGGGTGCATCTGATGGATGGGAGCTAATGCATTTGAATGCATCAATCTCCCTTGTATTTACACAGCTCTCCATGACAGCCCTCAGCTGCTAAAAGCCTGTTAGGGCCCAGTCCTGCAGCCTACGCTCATGCAAGTACAGTGGCCTCATTGAAGCTCATGTGAGAAAGGTTTGCAGGATCGGGCCCTCCATTGCTCATTACAGCCACTTCTTAATTCTGCGATCAGCACGTAAGCTCTTTTGTTTATTTCAGCCAACTCCTTTGAAGACAAATCATCTGTTTTCAGTTTGGCTCCCTGCTGTGATCAGGTTCTGCGGCTCAGATCTGATAATTCACTCAGGAAATCTGAAGCCATTCTCATCAAACCAGCTGCAGGGATGTTACAATCCATAGATGTTAGGAGTTTGTTCAAAATAGGAGAGTGCAGGCTTATTTGCTTATTTTCTTCTTGGACCTGAAGTGAATGATGACCACAACTGACAGCATTGAGGCAGTGCTGGCCAGTGGCTAGGGCATAGGAATCATGAGACCTAGATTCTATTCCCATCTTTGCCCTGTTTCGCCATTGAAAAAAATCACTGCTTTTCTGTTGCCTGAGTTTTCCTATCTGTAGGTCCTTTATCAGGTACATAGAGATCTATGGATGAAAATCTCAGTACACACATAAAGGTTCAGATCCTCTGCTGGTATAATTTGGCCTAACTCCATTGACTTCAATGGGCCTACATTGATTTACACCAGCTAAGAGCCAAAGCATTTATTACTGAGAGCTGAAATTTTAGGTCAGTGCAAAAGAACTGAATAAAAGCAATAAGGAAATCAATAAAAACACTGGGGACTGGATTTTTTGGTTAATGTTGCTTTAGTAAAGCGAGCCACCCATTATCATTACTAATAATGATACTTTGCCCTTGTGATCTCACAGCATTCAGCGAACATTAGCAAATTAAGCTTCCCAATGCCCCTGGGAACTGGGAATTCTTACACTCCTCATGCAAATGGAGAAACTGAGGCACAGCAGGGTGAAATGACTTGCCCACAGTTGCAGTGGTAGGAGGATTAGGAACCTTGTGTCCTGAGTCCATATTCCTCAGCAGGTCTCCCCAATTCATGACTGATGAAAACGGCATTTCCCCTTTCAGAAACAATCTAGCTCACACACTAAAAACCCCTCCCCCCCCCCGTTCCATAGGACCCCTGTAAAGAATGGGGCGAGGTGTCCTGTATGTAACCTTCACCACTGGGCAGATCTGGCCTTTCTCCATTCCAGGAGAAACGCATTATTAGGCCACTAGGAAGAGGTTTTTGACTCAGTGGCAAAGCTCAGTGGCTACTTTGCTAGCAGTGGGCTGCTGTTAGCATGCGACCGGACTTCTTGTCCTATTAGTGACACTGGCTAGGATGCCAAGAGACCCGCAAGGAAACTAGAGAGAGAAGCTATGGAGCATCACCATGGGTTTGATTCCCATCCTCCCAAGCAGACGGCTGCTGTTACTGTTACCGCTGTTGCACCAGTGTCTCCACCTTACCCCATCCGGAGAGATAAGGCCCCTGGGTTTTTCAGAACACTGGGTGAATTTGGTGGGTCCATGGCACTCTCTGTTACACAGGGTGCATTTCAGGAGTGCTGCAATGCCCTGGGCACAACCAGGGGAAGACCTGAGATGGCAGCTGTGCCGATTTCTTCGCTTGCTCTGGGGACATGTGGACTGGTGTGGGGGAAATCCTGTGCCCTTCAGCCCCAGCACTCGGTCACCCCTCACCGACACCGGTGGGGACTGGACGGAACCGCTAGTGTTTGGCACCTTCACGTCCCATTTCAAAAGTGCCCCTTGTCCTGGGCCCCGGGGAGCACAAGGCGGACACCAACCTTGGCAGCCTGCAGCAGCCACCACACGGCAGGCGCTGTGCGGGGCAGTGCGGAGAACAGTGCCACCGCAGACACCTCGCGAGGGCCCTCCCAACCCCATCGGCTCTGGCTCTGTGGCTCAGCCTCCGCAGGGGGCTGCATTTATAGCACCTTCCTCCAGGTGTCTGATACGCGCCCACCCTCGCTGCGGAGCCGTGCCGAGGGCACGGTCCGACCACCTGCGCGATGCACGGCGCTGTCTGCGCGGGCACCCTGCACGCGGCCCGGGACCCCAGCCAGGCCTCCCGCCTCGGCGGCCGCTCAGATGCTGCGCCCGGGCGGTGCAGCTGCCGCGTGCTAATGTCACGCCCGCCGGGCCCCGAAGGGAGGCAACACGCGGCTGGGCGAGCCCGGGGCCGCTCCCCCCGCCCGTGCAGAGGAGCGTCGCGCGCCCCGCCCCGCCCCGCCCCGCCCGCGGCTGGGCGCTCCCGCCCCGCCTCCCCTCCGCGGCCCGCGCAGCCAGTGCCAGTCCGCCCCGCCCGCCCGCCCG
>ML675626.1:143985-157978 GCA_007922155.1 Mesoclemmys tuberculata
CGGGCCGGGATGTACACGCTCACGCGGGGCCCGAGCAGGCTCGCCACGCAGCGGCGGATCGGTAAGGGGCGGGCGGGCGGCCGGGCCGGGCTGTCCCGGCACCGCGGGCCGGGCCGGGCCGGGCGGGGGCGGACTCGGGCGGCCGGAGCCCCGCGCTGACGCCGGTGTCTCCCCGCAGGCCCCACGCCGCAGGTGGAGAGCAGCGCGGCGGATCTGAAGAGCCGGCCCCCGGCGAGGTGAGCGAGCGCCCGGCCCGGCCCGCCCGGCCCGCGGTGCCCAGGTGCGGGCGCGGCGGTGACCTTGCGCAGAGGTTACCCGGCTCGTCCTTGCCTCGCCACATGGCTCCGGGCCGGGGCTCCGGGGCGGCCGGGAGGGGACCCGGGCTGGGCAGGGCCCGCTGAGCGGGGGCGAGTGCACGGGGCAGGGCGGGGGCACGGAGCGGGGGTGGGGTGGGGTAGGGGGCAAGTGCACGGAGCGTGGGGGTAGAGTGCACGGAGCTGGGGGGTGGGGGCGGGGGGCACAGAGCGGGGGGGCGGGGTTGGGGGGCACAGAGCGGGGGGGTGGAGTGCATGGAGCTGGGGGGTGGGGGCGGGGGGCACAGAGCGGGGGGGTAGAGTGCATGGAGCTGGGGGGGTGGGGTTGGGGGGCACAGAGCATGGGGGCAGGGGGCACAGAGCATGGAGGTAGAGTGCATGGAGCTTGGGGTGGGGTTGGGGGGTACAGAGCATGGGGGCAGGGCAGGGGCACAGAGAGTGGGGGGCGAGTCCATGGAGCTGGGGGGTGGGGTAGGGGGCTCGGAGCTGGGGGGTGGAGCTTGGCACTGGTAGCCCAAGGGGTGGCAGCCAGATGAGGAGCACTGCCCAGGTGTTCGCCTTTGCCCCAATGTACCGGCCCACGTGCTCCTGCAGGGAGGGGGAGGGGGAGGGGGAGGGGCAGGGTGTACCAAAGTACAGCCCTGGGATGCCCTGAAGCTGGGCCAGCTGCTCCCAGGGTCTCCCTGAAACACAGTGCCTGTCCTCCTCTTGCTGCCCATCTCAGGGGAGGAGTGATGCTAGGCCATTGCCCACAATCACCCCTCCTCCATGGGGCTCCAAACCTACCTATGCATATTGGGACCACAAGCTTTGGGACCAAGGAGGATATGCAGGGCCCGAAACTTCATTTCTCTGTGTGTGTCAGGGGATGGGGGCAGGAGGAAAAGGCTTGAAATCCTGGCCCCAGTTAAATCGATGGCAAAACCAGTGCTTAAAGCGGTCTGAAAAAAGAGTGTGGGGTGTCTGTCCTAATGTGGGGGCAGCGGCTGTGGTAAGACAATGCTCAAAATACACGTCTCAGGGACCCACAGGATTTAAAAAAATAATAATTCTGGATCTGTGAACTTGCAACCCCCACCTCCCACTTTAAGCACTGGACAAAACTCCCGTTGAGGTAATTGGGGCCAGGATGTCACCCAGGGGCTCAGTCCCAGGGAGGGTGGGGTCCTCGTCTGAAACTTTTGTGCTTGAGCATGTGGGGGGGTGGGGAATCACCAAGCGCGGAGGTCATTTTTGGAAGCTCATGGCCTGGCTCAAATGAGCCATTACAGGATCAGGTCCAAAACTCTCTCCCTCCCCCCTCCCACGCAGCCTGTCTGTTTCTGCCCCCTGGCTCCCTTCTGAATGAAGCATAACTCGGCCGGGAGTGCTTTCGCTTATACGCCATGGGAACTGCAGATCTAAGCAGATGTTTCTGAGCTCTTTACAGCCTGGCTCAGAGGATCCACCCATGGTGGAGATGTAGAGACCCTCCCCAATCTCTAAGACTCCCCCTCCCCACACAGCCCAGCCTGCTTTTTCCCAGATAGTGCAGCCAGAAGATAAGGAATTGAACCCTCTTGGGCGGCTGAAGACATGAATGGCCAGCCTTCAGACATTCAGGGGCCTAGGCAAGGGTAATGAAGGTGCATATCCAGCTAGGACACCGGTTGAGCAGTCCCCGCCCCTCATGCTCAGCCCAGCCTCATGCCTGCAGTAGGAAATGCTACCTAGTTTCCCAGCCCGTGTGAGGGGATGGAAAAGGCCGGAGCACGTGACACTCTGACAACGTAGCCAGAAATGCAGGCGTTGCAGGGGGCCAGAGGCAGTTGAGCAGGTGGACTGTGGTAGCTAAGTCACAGTCACTGCCTGTATCCAAGCCTGTCCGTTGTCCACTTCAGGGGAAAACGGCCAAGGGCAGAGTGATATCCCATTTAGCTGTGCGCATGGCCCCCCATTCCAGTCGGATCCATCTGGCTGGACCGTTGCGCCCATGTGGAGCCCCATGGAAGTCAGCATGGATCTGTGAGGGCACAAGGGTCCAGCTGCATGGATCTGAATCGCTGCAGGACCGGGTCATGCTCCTACCAGTTCCCCGGATTCTGCTGTGGCTGCTGTGTTGGGCAGTGAACTGCACCCCCTACAGGATCACCTACCTGTTCAGGCTAGGGTACGTGAACGCATGAACCCTTCTGTGTGGGCAATTACTAGCTGTAAATGGTGCACAGAACTGGGGGAAAGTAAATTTATTTTACTCTAAGTGTATTTCACCTAGAAGACCTGCCCAGCACCTGTTTGCTATGGGGCCTCCCTCTCGCCCCTTCAACCCATCCACCTGGCCCTTTTCTTCCCAATATCTCTCCAGCACAGACTCTCTCATCAGATCACTCCAAATTCCACACAGCAGAAATACAATAAGAAAACCTTAGAGTTGCACAGCTAAGCACTCAAAATTCAGGCTATTGCAACATTACTGTTGTACACACAGCCTTAACTCTACCCTGTCGCTGGGAAGTATTACTGTACTGTGTTTTGATTACATGATCACATGCTATTTGTCACACAATGAGCAACTGAAAACGGACCTGTTTACGAACAGCAGACCTATAGGTTTGCGTGTGGCAGGTGTTGTGTTGCTGTAAAAGTTCTTAGGAAATAACCACTATTAAACAGATTTCTGGTGACTTCGGAGCCGTCAGATCTTCTGTTCTTTAGCTGCCAAAGACACACAACTAAGAGCAGTGGGGAGAAGTTTCACTCCAAGGCCATGGGCACAGCAGAGTGTGTGTGCACATGCCTCCAAACAGTGCTTAGTAGATTAGTCTCTCTTATACTAAGATGATAGAATCCGTTTCTCTGCTTATCAATTCTCTGTTGCGGGGGGGAACCTACATTTTCATGAGGGGATGTATATAGTGGGACCCTGGCAGAGAGCGTTGTCTGCTCTGGGCTATTCCTTACTAGAAAAGATTGTCTAGTGGGTACTTCCCCTCCCTTCACCCAGTTCCCTCTGTCTTCCCACTGCCAATCGCAGAACACCACTGTGGTAATTTACCTGCATAAAAAAGTAACATTAGGGAAGGTGGGGGTGATTGGCGTAGTGCAACGTAGCCGTTAGAAACAGGGAGAAGATAGCACCATGGGATCAACCAGCTCTCCGTAAGCCACCAGTAAGTGCTCTGCAGCCCCCAGGTTGGGAATGACCGGTCTGTTCTTCCACCATGTGGGGAATAGATATCATTCTAGCTACGGCTAATTTTTAGTTACTGAGCGGGCTCGCTGTAACACGCTCAATAGACAAAAAGTCCAGCTGCGGGACACATTTAGGCATTGCACTGCTAGGATACCAGCAGAAGACTACCTAATGTGCTTGCAAAGCATTTTAACCAATAGAGTTGCAGAATGCAAAAAAGAGCTATATGATGATTGACCAAGTTACTGGCGATGTCAAACCCACTTTTACAAGGCAAGGCCCGCTGCACTGTTCCTCTGCCCAGGTGGAAAGGGTCCCTAATTCCCACTCAAATCAACAGCTGTTGATTGCACCTTGCATTTATCCCTATACTGTCTAATCCAAACCCCATTGAAATCAGTGGAAGGAGCTATAACAATCCTCTGCAGTTCTACAGCACTTTCCAGTCAAGGACCTCAGCTGAGCATGGACTTGGTGAATTCAGCCTCTCACCACCTTCTTAAAAGACATGTTTTGGCAGTGACAAATAACCAGCCTGTATTAGCGGTGAATGCCAATCGAGACAGATGCAAATCTTTGATCAGCTTTGCTGGGTTTCTGTTATCCAATATTTATTATTGCTACCTTCTGGTGGATGAAACCGCTTTGGGTTTTGCTCATGTGCCTTCAGCGAAGGTAGATTATTCTTGGATTTCACCACTTAAAAATATTATTTACCATAGTACCTATTAAACAAACAGCAAACAAGGCTGTTTCTTGTTATGACGAGACTTCAGTTTAACTCATATGTACAAGATTCTCCCATCAAGATGACCTGTGTTTGTGCCCTTTGGGTTTGCTTCTTTATGGTATAAAGTGGAGATCTGGAAGGGTGTGATATTTGTTATTCAGAAACATCAGGAATGTCAGTCTTCCTGTTCTTGTTGGAGAACTCCTTGGATCACAAACAGCTGTGGCTTGGGAGCTTTCTCTGCTCTTAACTGAAAGGGCTGAAAGTGCTGAATAGGAGTTAAAGCAAGAAACAGAGGTTTATGTAGTCTTCCCCTGTCTATTGACCCATTTTCATTACTTTGCTACTTTCAGTGTCACAATCCTAGTAGATCTTTAGTTATCCACAGACTTGCCAAGGGCATGGAAGACCTCAGTGTCTAATGTGAATGTCGTGGGGGGGAGGGGGTGGGGAAGGGAACATGACACGAAGACGACGACGACTCCTAAAAATCCCAGCACATCTTTCTGGCAGTTTTTCTCCATTCTCAAGCTGCAAACAAGAAAAGATGCACTACCCAAGGTCCATTTTCTCCCGTTGTCAGTTGCCTTTCACACATTAAACAATATGATCATTAAACATTTACCATCTTGAAAATTCCAAGTCACTTATTTACCATCCTGGCTGTAACATTTCCACTGTGGTGACTGTTATACGGAACAAAATTTCCCTTTGACATTTGGAGGTCCTGCCTTGCTGGATCATGTGACATTGCTTCTGTTGTGTTGTTTGCACTGCAGATTCCTCAAGGCAAGAGAATGGCTCCCAGGAGTAGACAATGGACCCAAGAATAGACTGGCAGGATTTTGTGAGACGTGGTCAGACAGGTCTCAAGGTCTGATGGTCTCAAATGGTGGCACAGCGTGGCAGGGCCTTCAGGTCACTAACTGAGGCCTTTTGTCCGTTGGAATTTCTATACTCAGGGAGAACTATGAGAGCTGGTCGAAAATTGGAATTTCTGCCCCATCAGAAATTCTGATGTTTCAACACTCGTTTTTGCCCCAAGTCAGGGTGGGGAAAAAAAAAATGTTGATTTTTACCAGAACAGCAAATTCCAAAAAGTTTCATTTCAAAATGGTTCATGTAAATGTTTCTGTTTTCACATTCCAAATCCAAATGGTTTGATTTGTTTGCATGCCTTGAGATCTGTTCTCTTCTAGGGGGCTGGGATTATAAACTCATGATCGGCACCCCCCATTGGTTCAGAGGGGCAACCACAGTGCCTCATGGGAGATGTAGTCCAGCCAGAGATGCCGTTCAATAGAGAAGAATGGTGGCATGAGTTATCCAAACTACACTATGGCAGCTCAAGCAGACAGAGATGAATACTAAAGTGACTGAAAAAACTTTGATTCTGTTCAACAAACTGAAATGTTTCAATCTGTGTTGACCCGGCCTGACATACAATATTTCATTTCTATTTTCCTGACAGAAAATTGAAAAATTTAGTTAAAATCAAAAAACGTTTTTGGTGGAAACCGCATTTTCCATCCAATTCAACAGATAATTCGCAGTTAATTTGAGTAGCTACATTGGTTCAGACCCTTCTTGCACACTTGGTGCATTTGTGTCAAGTGTGATCTACATTGATGTAGGTACTCCAGTTTTAAACATCTTGCCCCAGTCTCCATGGGAAAAATAGCATGTGATCATGTAATTTGACTGTACAATAATACATATGCACAGAGGAGCCAAATTAAGGTTGCATGGGCAACCTTAATTCTGGCATACTCTATCTTCTCAATGTGTAACTTTGTCACCTTAATGTTCTTGTAACATAGCATGTTTATGCGTAATTTCCTAGGTTTTAAAAAAATCAGAAATTCCCTTGAGTTGTATCACGTTTACTTCTATGTGGTTCATCCTATGTGGTTGGACCCTTTAGATCTACTGCACAGACCTCTGCCACTGAGCCAGAGAGGTAATTGATAGCAGTAGTAGGTTGTTACAATTGATGTGGGTCCAGCACCAAAGTGGATGGGACACTTTGCCAACAGGTCTCATAGCTCTTAGCTCACTGCCATGGGTTCCATTCCAGGGTTTGCAGGGGAGTGTGTTTTCGGGGGCACAGGCTCTTCTACCTGTTCCCTCAACCCACCTTCTTGTCCAAGTCCCACTCCTCAGGCTTCTCGTCCCAGTCGCCTTGCCCGGCCAGTCTCCATTCCTCACCTCTTGGCTTCTCATCCGATCTGTCTCTCACTCTCACCCCCACCCCAGCTGCTAGTCACTCCTCTCCCCCACCCAAGTTCCTCATCCCCATTGGAGCCTAGTCCCAGTCGCCCTCTCTGAGCTTCTCATCCACTTTGTGTCCTCTCCACGCCCTGATGCCTTGCCTCAGCCCCTGCGCTCCAGCCCCTTGTAAGATGTCTCCCCACCGTCTCCCCTTCTTCCCCCTACCCCACCCCATTGGTATGCAGACCCAGTCTCCTATCCCCATCTCCCCCCAGCCCAGCTCCCAATTCCGGTTTCATCTCTCGCCCCAGTCTCTCCCCACTCCCCAGACTCCTGGCCCTAATCTACTCCCCACCCCACCGGTCTGGCTCTTGTCACTTCTGCATTCAGATCAGACAGCTTCCTCGAGCTGGCTGGGCCCGGCCGGGGATCCTGGCTCCACAGCATGGAGGCCCTGTCCAAGCTTTCCAAAGACAAAATCACACCATATTTTCCCCTAGCCTCATTACTGGAAACATCTGAACCATTTTGGCTGAAATCTTCCCCCCAAAAAGCAGCGTTGGGCAGACGTTCAGCATGGAGCATTTCTGCTGGAAAGTGTGAAGTTGGTAAAGTTATAAGCAACTAGAACCAGGTTCTTATAATGGAAGTGGCAGGCAATTTTTTCTCCAGCTGGACTAAGATGTGCCCATGCCCGTTTCTAGATCTGTGAGAGCCGGTGGGATCGGGGGTGAGCCGCTGCACTGCAGTGAGGGAAGGGGCTGGGGATATAGAGTGAAGGCAGCCTCTTGGGGGGGGGGGAGGGGTCGCTGGGATTTCTGAAAATCAAGCCAGGCAAGGTAAGTTGAGGCAGGTGCTGGGCGAGCTTGTTGGAATAAGCTAATACTGAGTGTCCCTGGACCGGTAGCTGTGCGATGCGGTGACCGAGTCCACGTGGGCCGCACATTCCCGGTTAGCCAAAGCCCTATGATCCGAACGGGAACGTGTCAGAATCCCTTCCTTGCTCCTCAGGGGTCTCGGGCCGGGGCCAAGGGAGGCGTTTAGATAGTGCAGTTTTGGGTAACAGAGGGGAGCTCCCCAGCCAGGACTGAGGAAGAGGAGGCCCTGGCTGGGGCCAGCAGGCTACTGAGTGGCTGAATGTCTCCTGCCTTCTTGATTATCTGCATAAAATCCACATTCCCCTGCTCTTTGGATAAGCCAGAGCATGCAGTATTTCCTACCCCTCTCCAAACCCAGCACCAGAAGTGGGATGGGAAGGGCTGGCAGTCACCTTGTCCCCATGTGTCTGTCTGGCCCTGTCCAGCTCCCTCCCCCCACCCCTGACCCCATGCGAGGGGTGCCGTGCCTCCATCACGTATCCTCTTGCCGGGCTAATGGCCCCCATGCCAGGCACAGGGCCAGCCCATGCTGCTTAGGGGCACAGTTCAGATGCTCCAGCGTGCAAGGCCAACAGCCAGACAGCTATTGAACTGGACAGCAGGGCCTGGGGCCTGTCCCCCAAAATCACAGAGGGGTTTTGAATGTGGGCAGCAGAACTGACCAGCCCTGGGGCCATCTGAGCAATGCTCTCTGTCTCTGGGGCTTTTCTAGACCTGTGATGCCCCCTTCCCCCCACGCTCTCAGCCTTCCCCGCGTTATTGCATTGCTGCTGGTTGGCGCTGGAGCAGGGATCTGCAAAGATGCCCCTGAGGCGTTCCCAGCTATCAGCAGCTCTCTGCGGCTTTTCCAGTTCTGGGGGCAGGACAATGCTAAGATCCTTGGATTGCTGACGTCGGAGCCTTTAATGCTGCCCACTGAAGTGACCAAGGACCTTAGAAAGCTGCTGATTATTTCAGGGGTGGGAGAAATGGCCTTATCTTCCCCACAGGCAGATTCCCCCCATCCATTGATGGTTATGCTGCATGCCCCAATTCATAGCGACACACCGCAGCATCTTTTTGTTTTGTGTTTGTACAGCACTTAGCACAGTGGAGATCCTGGTTCATAACTTTCCCTCCTGATCTGAGTTCAAATATTTATAATCATCAGATGGAAGCAGGAAGCTGGCAATTATGGAAAGCCAAGGAAAAATGAGGCACATGCTGAAATGCCACTGGCTCTGTTGACTTTGCCAACTCTGCCGCTCATATGATGATTGCAACATTTTCTTTCCCAGTGAAAACTCACAGTGAAGTGACTCTGCCATAGCATTTGTGCAAACACTGAAGATCTGTATTGGCAGCAATAGGGGCTGAGACTGTAACTGATTCAAGTCACATACTGAATTTGAACATTTAGAGCAACAGGTTGTTAGTTAAAGAAACCAAATTGCAAATGTCAGTCACCAGAAGTGTGCACAAGGGGGGGCATGGGCCAACCCAATAACCAGCAGGGGGAGGTGAGCGCCTCCGGCTCCTGGGGTCCCGGACAGGGGCGTAGAAAGTGCCCCTCCAGAAGCACTGGAATTTAAATTTCTGTGCACGGGCCTGTCAGTCACAGTCTCATAACCTCGAGATACTGATATCTCAGCAATGCCTAGCAATACCTGAACTTGAGGCCCCATTGCGCTAGGTGCTGTACACATAAAAGCTTTTTTGGCCTCTGATTTTTCTCTGATTTCTTTGCCTCAGTAGCCCGACCCCAAAACTTGTGTTCAACAGAGTGAATGGCAAAAGGCCCCAGGTGACGCCACAGATCACGTCATCCACAGAGGAAAGCTACACGCTGGCCCACGAGGAGAATGTCCGCTTTGTCTATGAAGGTAAGAGGGCCCCCCATAGGCAGGGTCTAGCTAGCTCACAGAGAGCGAGAGAAAGGCTTCCCCTCTAAATCCCAGCCTCCTAGAGGTGTCTGTGCCTGAGGGTCCCGGGGGCTGTACCACAGCAGAAGGGATGCAGGGATGTCTTGGTGCCGGGGGTGCTCCAGTGCTTACCTGCGGCAAGGATCTTACTGTGTGACTTAGCCCTTCTCTCGCTTCCCCAGCAATCTGTCACCACTGTGACATCCGGTGCCTGCTCACTTGGGGATGTGGATTGGAGGTTCCTGTGATCCAAATGTCCTGCAGCCAGCGTCTCCTTTCCTTGGTGGCTTGCACAGACTCTGGGTGCGGATTTGGGGGACAGGGTGGTTAATCAGCTGAACATGGGTTCCCAGTGCAACGCTGTGGCTCAAAGGGCTAATGTGATCCTGGGAGGCATAAACAGGGGAGTCGGGTAGGAGCAGAGAGATGAGTTTACCTCTGGCTCTGGTATGACTGCTGCTGGAATCCTGAGTTTGGTTCCGATACCCACAATTGAAGAAGGTTCAGAGAAGATCCACAAGAATGATGAAAGGATTATCCAACCTGCCTTACAGTGCCAGAGTGAGAGCCCTGAGTCTGTTTAGCTTAACAAAAGGAAGGTTAAAGGTGACGCTCACAGTCTGTAATAAACACTTGCGAATGGGCTCATCTGTCTAGCAGACCAAGGTCCAAACACGAGTCAATAGCTGGAAGTGAAGCCAGACACACGCAGACCGGAAAGGTGGTGTACGTTTTTAGCAGTGAGGGTAACCGACCCTTGCACCAGTTTATCAAGGGTTGTGATGGAGTCTCCAGCACTGGCCTGTTTTCAGTCCAGATTGGACGTGTGTCTGACAGATCTGCTGAAGGGATTGGTTTGGGGCTGGGTTACACAGCAATTTAGCCTCCATGGGCACAGTGCTACCCTTGGATACTGAATCTTTGTGTGGTTCACGACTTTAGTGCTGGGGAACGGGTTGTGCCTGCCCAGCCCAAGGGGCATTTGGCAGTTCCCTTTGTAAGGCTGGCATCAGCTGTGCCAGAGCAGCCCCGTGAGGTCTCCTCTCATGGGGCATGAGCCTACAAGCCTGGAGCAGCAACTTCTAGGCCTGGGCAGAGGTCATGGGAGGGGGCTGCTGAGGAAAGTGGGAACCCAATGTAGAGCAATGCCTATGCTGTTTCAGTCAGAACGCAGGCTCCCAATTGGCCCCCTTGTTTGCTGGCAGATGCCCCCCAAGGACTTGCCTGGCTCTCACCTTTGCTCTCCCTCCAGCCTGGCAGCAGGTAGAACAGCAGCTGGATGACAGCCGGCCAGGAGAGGGCAGGTATGGCCCGGTGCAGTATGTTGAGAAAACTCCCAACCCTGCGTTGACAAGTAAGTGTCCAGGGCCCTCTTCCAGGGGCAGCGCTCAGCAGGGCCTGGGATGCGTGCGGGAGAGGAGGCATGATGTGCTGCCGATGGACCAGGCTGGCTTCCGAGAGAACAGCATGGCCCTAGCTTTTTACTGGGGTGACCCATCTGCTGCGTTTGGGCTTCTTGGGGACCCACCATCATCCCTGCTCCCTCCTTTCCCCAGCCTCCTGCTCCCCCCTCTCCCCTCCCCAGCCCCCTATCCCCTTGACTCCCCATCCCATCCCCCAAACCTCCGGCCTGGCTCCCCACAGCTCTCAACAAGCCCCTCCCCCTCTGCAGCTGGGTGGTGCTGACTGGCCACTTGCTGGCTCCAGTTGCTGGCTCCAGGCTCCCCAGGCTGTGGGGGCTGCTACCCAGGGAGGTGAGAGCGCGTTGGGGCCCCCGAATGTGTCACTCTTGGTGCTGAGCTCCCTGCAAAGCAATTCCACTGTGGGGCCAGGAGCAGTGCAAGGATGTCGAGGCCCTGCCTCTCTGCAGAGTTGGGCTCTGAAATGAAACGAGTTGGAAAGGCCTCAAGCGAGTGCACAGGGGATCTCAAAGTGCCTGGTAACGGGGCCCAGCTGGCAGGGTCTTCAGCAGCGCCTCCCCAGGGGCTGGGGGTTGGCGGTGGAGTTCAGTGCGTGTCCTGGTGCAGAGGGAGCTGCAGACCAGGACAAAGGAGTGCTATCAGAGCCCAGGGCTGGAGTAGCAGGGGGGCTGCAAGTCAGGATAGAGGGGCCGTGGGCCCAGCATAGTTCTGCCAGAGTTTGGGGGCCAGGAAGGGGGTTCAGAGAAGCTGGCTGTTGCCTTATGCATCTGCCTGGTTGAATAGGCCTGGTCAGTTTTGGCCCCACTGCAGCCTCTCAGGCCAGGAGCCAGCGGGGCCAGGAGCACCCTTCTCTGTTTTTTCTGAAAAAATGTCACTTCTTCCAGCAGACCAGCTTTGGGGGGGCTGGAGAAGGGAGCTTGCTCCCCCCAAACTCCCCAGCCTGCTGGGGGATTGGGTCCGTTCTCTCTCGGGACGAGCGCCCTCTGCTAGGCACCAGCACTGTATTACTCTGAGCATCTCAGGAGCATCAGCCGCTGGGCCCCCGTGGGAGCTGTAAGCCAGGAAACCCAGCGTTTCCCCTGGGAGCAGCGGGTGAGGTCAGAGTGCGAACTGACTGCTCCAAGGGTGCCCAGGCCTGGCTGCCCAGCCACAGGGCTCCAGGGAACAAGGAGACCTTTCGATGCCGTGCGAAGAGGGGAGAAGGCGGGGGTCATGTCGCGTCCTTCATACTCCTGGCAGCCCAAAGAAAGTACCAGGGGGCAAAGATGCAGGCAGCTGCAACTGCTGTGGTTGAAAGAAGAGGAGGTGCTCCAAGGCTCTCGGATTAGTCCCTCCTCAGTTCAGACGGGCATGGGGAGCGGTCAGGTGACAGTGGAACAGGGAGCCTTTTGCCTGCACTCTACTGTCAGCCCCGGTGGCGGGCGGGGCATGGCCACACGCCAGCGTGAGCACTGTAAAACTGCTGCCTGGCCCTGGGCAGCCTGGCCTAGCCTCTTCTGTCTCTCTTTCAGATTTTGTGCCGATTGACCTGGACCAGTGGTGGGGGGAGCAGTTTCTTGCCAAAATTAAAAACTGCTCATGAAAAAACCCAACCCCAAAATACAGCGTAAAAAAATGAAGTTAAAGAAATAAAACGGTTAAGATGCTCCCAGCCCACGCGAAGCCACCGGAACGGACCACAGCGCCTCCATGCCGCACACAGCCCGCTGCCTGGACAGGGCTGGCCAGCAGCTCAGGCCCGGCTGGGATTCCTTAAGTGCCAGTGTTCAGACACTTGAAACGCCTGCAGACTCAGGGGCCCGGGGACGCCGCTGCAGCAGAGGTGGTGGGGAGAGGCTTGCGACCCCCCCCGTCGTCGTCTCGCTCTGTCCACTCCTGAGCCGTAGTGCCACAGGAAGGCAATGGCTATCTACAGCCAGGACCTTGCTACAATAAAGAGCTGAAACTGCCAGTGGATGGACGCGTGCGCTGCTGCGGGGCTGTCTGCAGGCACTGCGCTGTCCCAGGATGGGCAAGAGGCAGCCAGGCCTAGTGCAGCCAGCCGCTGCCACGCCACCTCTGGCAGGCGGGGGCATGACCCCTGCGACTCTGCCTTTGCTGCTGCCAGGGGGAGCCTGTGCGGGCATGATGGGGTGGGGCAGGGCTTCTGGGTCGGACTCTGGGTGCCTGAGCCCCACCATTGAAGCTGGGTGTTTAACTGCAGCTGGAATCCCCTGGCTGGCTGCTCTGGAAATGGCTTCCCCGTGCGGAGGAGCGGGAGGTGCCCAGGCCTGGCTGCCGGAGTGTTTGGCACGCCGTACAGGGAAACGTCTGCCCCCCCGGCTATGTGCCCGGCCCTGGCGCGGTTTGAACAGGGAACCCCCGAGTGGGGGCAAAGCACAAAAGCAAACCTGGCCCATCCCAGCCAGCACGCCACTTGGGGCGCTCCTAGGCCCAGTCCTTACAGAGCCCCCTTCCCCCTCTCCCAGTGGAGCACCCCCACTGCACCGCTCAACTCCCACCCCCCTACCATTGCCCTTCCTCCACCTGAACCTGCAAAACCATTCCCTCCCCGTCCCCAACCTGCACCAGCCAGGCCTGGCCCGTGCGTGATGACGGGAGGATCTGAGAAGGGGAAAAAGCAGGGCCAAGGCCAATTCTGGCGCGATCCCAGCTGAAGGCCAGCACTGAGGCAGGACTGCACAGCATGGGCACTACGTCATTTCTCCCCCCAGCCAGAGGCTTTTGGGCTCTGTGCGGCTGCTGGAGACAAGCACGCGATGAGTGTATACCCCCTGCGTGAGGACACCTCACTAACCCGCTTTCCATGCTGGCCACCCCGTGCCCCGTTCCCCAGCCCCAGCCAGGGCTGGGAACAGGCCAGTGAAGGGAGCCGGGCTCATGGCAGAACATGTCACCTTGGAGGCTGCAGCCGGCGCATGGTCACATGTACACCCTCTGTGCCTGAGGACAGCGCTGCCTAGTGATTGGGGGGGGGTAGGTGGGAGCCCTGGGTCCTTGCCCCATGTCCACTATTCACCAGGCATAACTCCGGGCTAGTCCCGTTCCCCCCCGAGTGCGCAGGCTGCCCAGCTGGGTCACACACTCAGCCGCCCCAGGGATGCACAGCATGAGCTGGGCCATCCCCCAAGCATGGAGCTGGCTGCAAGGGCCACCAGGGGGATGCACAAAGGGCCCCTCAGCAAGCCGAACACGGGGGATAGGTGGGGCTCTGAGCAGGGGAGGAACCGGACCAAGGAATAAAAGGCCCATGTCGCTGAGAGTCCCCTGCAGCCATGAGCCAAGGCGATGGCTGGAGGCAAAGCCACCTCACAGCACCACTTGACTCATAGACTCATAGGTCAGAAGGGACCAATATGATCATCT
>ML675626.1:158378-201068 GCA_007922155.1 Mesoclemmys tuberculata
TCTCATTTCATTACAATTCACCTCATCATTGACGTACAAAGCTACTTGCTCGGACACCTGGGGCAGGAGAGCCTGCGGCTGCTGCCTCATTCCCGCTTTGGCTTTGCAACGTGCAGCTGACACCTTCCTGAGCAGCTGCACAGCCCACTCGGCCCTGCGGGTTTGATTACGGGGAGTGCCGGGGCCAAGCTACAGGGCTAAGGGTAGGCCAGGCGTACAGCCCCACACTCACTGTGCTGCAGCTTACCCTCTGGCCAAGCCCTCGCCCCCATCAATTACAGCCTCAAGTCCCTGCTTTGCCAGGGACCCGCTGCTGGCGCTTGGCCAAGTGACTTCGCCTCGCTGCACCTCCAGGTCCCCTCCCACGCGGCAGCTGGCTCGCCCTCTGTGCCAGGAGCCTGGGAACTCATTGGGGCAGGGACTGGCTCTGCCTCTCACCCGCTGACCTGACTGCTGCAGGGCTTTCTGGCAGCTGCTCCGCCACAAATAAGGAGCAAGCGGGGTGGGGTTTGCTTCCCTGTCACCTCCCACCTCAATCTGCCCTTCAAGCTAGAGAATTAAAAGATTCCTAGATGCAAATCCAGCATCAGCCAGCCCTCCTCCCGCTCATTAGTGAGTGCGGCCCCCATGGCCCACGCCACCTTCGGTCCGCCAGGGGACTGCATCCTGCTGGCATGGTGAACCCGGGCCACCCCCAGCCGTGACCAACCCTGAGTCGCTAAGACACCCCCCGCCCATTGCAACTGCTCGCCCCAGGAGTTGCTCTTTACAGACGAGTCAGGGAGGTGGCACTGGTAGGCAAAGGCAGTTTATTTCAGAGATGGGGCAAGCTGTGGCCGCCTGCCACGCACATGGCTATCCAAGAGCAAACAAGCCCTGGCCCATGATGGCACCTCTCTTCTGCTGCTGGCCTCGTCTCCACAGTAGATGGGTTTCAAATAAACCAACACAAAACTGGATGAAAACAGACAAATGTGGCCAATGTCCTGGCAAGAAAGCGACACACAGTGGAAACCAGGCACCTGAGTGCTGGAAAGTGGGGGAGGCGCAGGATGGATAGCAAGGGGAGGTGGTAGTTCACCCGCCGCGACTAGCTCAGTCGGCTTAAATCCCGGCATGGGATCCTATTACTACGCATGGGCCCAGCGGGTGAGAAACCTCGGCCATGCTTAACCCTATGCACTGCTCGCACATCCACTGATGGTCATTGCCGTCAGCTAAACTCAGGCCTGCGTCCCTGCCGAGTCAAGGTGCGTCAGCAAATAAGCAGGTGAAATCATAACACCACCAGTGGCCAACGATCCCAAGCAATGACTCCTGCAACTTTCTGCTGAGAACTGATCCTTAGCCCTCCAACATCTCTGCTGCAGGCCGGAGGTCGTGCCTGTGGGCGGAGAGCCACTGCACACTGAATTGCACAGCCAGTGCATGGCTCCTTGCTCCTTTGCTGGCAATTCACAGCACGGGACCCACCCTTTTTCTCCCTCGGTTTGCTGCAGTTCAGGCTCAGCTGCATGCGGGGCAGTGGGGTTCACGGCATGCTGAAGCCTCAAGTCAATTCACACGAGTTTGAAACGTGAACGTGAAACAATTTCCGTTTTTGACCCTTGCTTTCTTTTTTTTAGGGTTTGGCTCTCAGCTGGTTCTTCCAGCTTTGAGGAGGGGACAAAGGGGGATGTCGCTGCTAAGTCCCCCCCAAAAAAACTCTTGGGGGCTGCTTGCTTCTCGTTTTAGGATCCTGGGACAGGCAGTCCTGGGGAGCACGCACCTGCCTGGGAGTCGTCTCCTTTTACACTGAAAAGCTCACACTAGTTATTTTAATATTGAGCTTAATAAAATGCCAAATCTTTATTTGAGCTGCTAACCTGACCCCCCGACAGTTCCAGTGCAGCAGGTAGGACAAAATTAGGGTTAGGGGCAGTTCCAGTTCCACTGCTGGGCCGCAGGAAGCAGAGCTGACAGGCTTGCGAAGATTCCCTTCCAGAAACACAACTAACATGCATGCTCCTGCACACACGTACCAGCGACAGCCTGCAGGTCACGCCAAGGGCACGAAGTACAGGCCCATGTCTGCAAAAGGGAGGGCGATTTATTACACTGAGCAAACAGCATTCATAGAAGAGTAGAGGCAGAGATATCGAGTCCCACCCCCTGCTCAAGGCAGGACTAACCTCAGCTAAATCATCCCGGCCACGGTTTGGTCAAGCCTCAGCTTAAAAACCTCAAAAGATGGAGATGCCACCACCTCCCTAGGTAACCCATTCCAGTGCTTCACCACCCTCCTAGTGAAAAACTTTTCCTAATATCCAACCTAGACCTCCCCCACTGCAACTTGAGACCGTTGCTCCTTGTTCTGTCATCTGCCACCACTGAAAACAGCCTAGCTCCATCCTCCCTGGAACCCCTTTTCAGGTAGTTAAAGGCTGCTACCAAATCCCCCCTCATTCTTCTCTTCTGCAGACTAAACAGGCCTTGTTCTTTCAGCCTCTCCTCATAAGTCTTGTGCTCCAGCCCCCGTATCATTTTGTTGCCGTCCACTGGACTCTCTTCAACTTGTCCACATCCTTTTTGTAGTGGGGGGCCCAAAACTGAACACAGTACTCCAAATGCGGCCTCACCAATGCCCAATAGAGGGGACTAATCACTTCCCACGATCTGCGGGCAATGCTCTTACTAATGCAGCCCAATATGCCATTAGCCTTCTTGGCAACCAGGGCACACTGCTGACTCATAGCCAGCTTCTTGTCCACTGTAACCCCCAGCTCCTTTTCTGCAGAACTGCTGCCTAGCTCGTCGGTCCCCAGTCTGTAGCTGTGCATGGGATTCTTCCGTCCTATGTGCAGGACTCTGCACTTGTCCTTGTTGAACCTCATCAGATTTCTTTTGGCCCAATCCTCCAATTTGTTTAGGTCCTTCTGTATCCTATCCCTCCCTTCCAGGGTATCTATCACTCCCCCTAGCTTAGTGTCACCTGCCAACTTGCTGAGGGTGCAATCTACCCCCTCTTCCAGATCATTAATGAAGATGTTGAACAAAACTGGCCCCAGGACCGACCCCTGGGGCACTCTACTTGTGAACGGCTGCCAGCGAGACATGGAGCCATTGATCACTACTCGTTGAGCGTGATGATCGAGCCAGCTATCTATTTTATAGTCCATTCATCCAACCCATACTTCTTTAACTTGCGGATAAGAATACTGTGGGAAACTGTATCAAAAGCTTTGCTAAAGTCAAGGTATATCATGTCCACTGCTTTCCCCACATCCACAGAGCCAGTCACCTCTTCATAGAAAGCAATCAGGTTGGTCAGGCATGACTTGCCCTTGGTGAATCCATGTTGATGGTTCTCTCTTCTAAGTGCCTTAAAATGGATTCCCTGAGTACCTGCTCCATGATTTTTCCAGGGTTTGAGGTGAGGCTCTGTAGTGCCCTGGATCCTCTTTCTTCCCTTTCTTGAAGATGGGCACTATATTTGCTTTTTTCCAGTCATCAGGGACCTCCCCAATTGTCATGAGCTTTCAAAGATAAAAGCCAATTTGTCTGAAATCACATCAGCTAACACTCTCAGCACCCTTGGGTGCATTGCATTTGGCCCCATGGACTTGTGTGTCCAATCTTTCTAAATAATCCTGGACCTGTTCCTTCAGCACTGCGGGATGTTCACCTCCTCCCCATTCTGTGCCACCCAGTGCAGTAGTCTGGGAGCTGACCTTGTCTGTGAAGACAGAGGCAAAAAAGGCATCGAGTACCTCAGCTTTCTCCACATCCTGTCACTAGGTTGCCTCCCCCATTCTGTAAGGGGCCCACACTTTCCCTAATCTTCCTCTTGTTGCTAATATACCTGTAGAATCCCTTCTTGTTCCTCTTCATGTCCCTCGCTAGCTGCAACGCCAATTGCGCTTTGGCCTTCCTGATTTCATTCCTGTATGTTTGAGCAGTATTTTTATAATCCTCCCTAGTCATCTGACCAAGCTTCCACTTCTTATAAGCTTCTTTTTTGTGTTTAAGCTCACCAATGACTTCTTTGTTAAGCCAAGCTGGGCACCTACCATATTTGCTATTCTTTCTGCACATCAGGATGGTTTGTTCCTGTGCCCTCAATAAGGTTTCTTTAAAATACAGCCAGCCCTCTTGGATTCCTTTCCCCCTATTAGCCTCCCAGGAGATCTTGCCCATCAGCTCCCTGAGGGAGTCAACGTCTGCTTTTCTGAAGCCCATGGTCCATATCCTGCTGTTCTCCTTTCTTGTCAGAATCCTGAACTCGACCATCTCATGATCACTGCTGCCTAGGTTGTCACTCACTTCTACCTCCCCTACCAAATCTTCCGTTTGTGAGCAGCAGGTCAAGAGGAGCACAGCCCCTAGTTGGTTGCTCCAGACTTGCACCAGGACGTTGTCTGCAACACTGTCCAAAAACTTCCTGGATTGTTTGTGCTCTGCTGTATTGTTCTTTAAAGGGTTTGAAAAAGGGAGACTCCATATCCTTGAACTATGGAGGCCAAAACTGTCAGCTGCTGTTTCCTTCTGCAGACGGGGAGGGGGTTAAAACTCAAAAGCTTATCAGAACCACTTCCCATAGCAACATCTTGAAGAAGCCACACAGCTTAGATGCAAAGCACAAATCAATAGCAAACTGAAATGGACAGGAGCACGCTGGGGTACACAGACCCCAGCCCTATGAAGCCAGGACTTACACATCCTGTTCTCCTTGGGAGAAATTCTCGCCCCACTGAAGTTTTGCCATTGATTGCAATGGTGGCAGGATTCTACCCCAAATCCATCTTATTTCCATTTTATAATCCAGATTATTTCAAATAATTTAATTTAATTTAATGTAGGATTTAGAATCTAATTTTGTGGCAAGGCAGCCCCACACAGAGATCCTAGCTCCAGCTGCAGAGGGATAGCCAGGAGCCTGGCATTTCTTAGCTGGCAGGTCAGAGAAAACATCTCTGACATACATTATCTACATTTAACTCCACCTCTAAAAGTGGCTCTTCCTGGCCAATCCAGAGATTTCCCCTGCACAGTTCTAGTGACACGTTGCTTCCACTGCAGACAGCAGCCACTTCTCAAAGTACTATTCTAGCCTCCCTCTCAGCCCCATCGCAGCACTTGGGGCTTAAGGTCAGTGAAAAGGAAAAACGGAGGGGAGGGGGGAAGGATCTCCAGCCTGGAACCCGCACACACTTCATGCAAAGCTATGCAACAATGCATGGGAGACACGTGTTACACACACACTGCAACGCCAGAAGCCACATAACAATCTCATCTCTTTGCCCCCTGCAGTCTCAGAATTTGGGTCACCAACAGGGATTTTTTTGGGCAGTGGATTACTCCAGCAGGGCAAGGGTTAATTGAAAAAAGCAGGTGGTTCCTGCTACCGCCAGCAACAATTGGAGGGTGGGGGAAAGTGATGATGGACATTCTCTCCTGGGCTGATCCAGCTTCCACGGAAGCGTTCCCACGGACTTCAAATGGGCCCTTCCGGCTTGGTCGTCGTACAACTGGAAGACAGTACCTGGAGGAACGGGCACCCCACCCTTAGCTGCATCAACATGTGGACTTTGGGAGATACATGCATTCCAACCCACCAATCCCTTCCCATCGTCTCACTGAACGGCTGCTGTAGTCAAGTTCAGACAGGAGCAGGAGCAGTGCTGAGAGCTGCCAACTCCCCCGTGCAACGCACCTGTGTGGGTTTGATGGGTCCAAAGCTCCCCCACTTTGCCATGCAGCCAAGCCCTGGTGTAGGCACCCACGCTCGGCTAGTGGATAATAAAACAGACACAGCCCACAGTGAAGATCCAGAGACGTTCTTAGTAACACAGTGCACCATCATCAGGGGAAACGGAACAGAAAAGAAGGATCTGGTTACAGGAACAGAAACCAAATTAAAACCCCCACGACACGAGCGTTAGAAGGGAATCTGCACCCAACCCATAAATATTAGCATTTAGTATGTGCAATTGTGTGTGTAACTATAGTGCAATATCTCAGCTCTGCACTGATCCCGGAGCAGCCAGGAGGACGGGAGCTAGTCACCAGCATAGGAATCAGAACAGAACACACCCGAGAGAGTTAAGAGCAGGAGCCAGCCCAAACCTATCAGCAGCTGCTACCAGTTTATTCAGCCAGCCCGTCCGTACAGGGACAAGGATGGCTCTGCAAGCCAGGGAGCTTGATCCCGCCAACAGCCTTGATCGCCGGTCACGTTCCTCACACGCCGCAGGATCAGGCCTGCGGGCAGGCCAAGGCGCATGTGCTGACCAAAACAGAGCGCAATGGTGCGTCCTGGTGGAGCAGTCTGACCTTGGTAGGGAAGTACCCAGGGAAGGCTGAAGCAGAGGGGAGAGGCTGGGATCTCAGACATGACGTATTTGGATCAGAAGGTGGCCCACTTCCTTTGAGTGCCTCTGTGAGTGAGCAGAGAGGGGCACCAGTTGGAGACAAATCTGAGAACCAGAAGTCGGGGTGTTTGGATTCACTACAGGTAACAAACATTTAAGAAACTAACATGACGCACTATGCCTCCTGCAGAAGCCCACAGAACCAGCCCAAGGAATTCCATCTCCCACTCCAAGCCGATGGGTTGCCTCCGTCTCCGCCACCATTTAGATTGTAAGCTCTTCAGGGCAGGGACGGGTCTGTTCCTGGACCACCGTGTGGCGTGCCTGGTTTGGGCACTACGGAAAGAGGCCAGACTCACAACGGTTGAAAGCGGCACACGGATCTGAACGAGCCAGGATCTGGGCTAGGGCCCAGAATGCACATCCCAAATTGTTTCGGTGCCAGGTCCAACAGTGCCCAGGCTGCAGTTCGGATTTGACCAAGGCGCCTCTCACAGCAAAGCGATAGGAGCAACAGTGGCTTCTCTTGGCGAGAGGGGACATTGCCCCGGCTCATGACACAGATCAGCTGTGGCCCTTCCCCCACCGAGCACTCTGGGGCCAGAGCCACCATACTGCAGGCTGGGAACCACAATAAGGGGCTTTCAGCTGCCAGGTGCCCCACAGGAACAGGCAGGCAGCATGTTAGGGGGTGGCTGGGAAGATTTCCCCTTTCGAACGGCATTCTGCTGGCCTCCTGCAGTGGTTTTTGGTGAGTAGCTGGCAGCATACCCAGGGCTCGTGCTGATACTCATTACAGCAGGCACTGTTCACGTCCGACCAGTGCACGCTGCGCCGCTGGCACCGAGAGGCCCACGCTGACCTAAGGAGGGGATTGGGGGTGGCCTTGAGCACCTGGACCCTACTGAACAAGGTCAGGAGGGTTTCCCGTTCCACATTGGTAAGTCCTTGCTGGGGTAGTCTCCCCGCCCCCCCCTGCAATTTACTGGCGGAGGGGACACGGACGGACGAGAATGTAATTTCACTCCCCTGGCCTGGTCTGGACCATGCACTGGGGAAAGGCTCTCTCCAGCCATGTGGGAAGCTTCTGGGCCCCCAGGAGTGGGCTGTCCCCACAGCCTGCTCTCCAGCACGCTCTGCGCAGGCTGCGTCCCTGGTGCCGGCCGGGGGTTTACCCCGGGAAGCCCAGAACAGTTATTTCCCCACTTCCAAAACCGCTGGCTGTGGCATACGTAATGCAGGCCACGCAGTGAATTGAGACCACCTTTAGCGCACGCTGGCCTGGCTCCTTCACTTGTTACCAAGGCAGGACGGGCTCTGGAGGGAAACTGTTGTGCCCAATGGCTGTTCCCTGCTCTCATGCTGCTGGCTGTGTCCCAGCACCGCTGCAGCCCACTCAGGACGGAAATGGCTCTCCCCGGTGGCAGGTCAGAACAGAACAGGCGGTCAGGAGAGCTTAAAAAGAGCCAGTGACCAGCTCGGCCCCACTTTGCTGCTGCTGGCCCCGCCGGAGGAATGGACGGAGAGTTCATCTGCAGGGCCCGGAGCGCGAACAGTGGCCATTTGTTTCTGTCTAGCTAAACACCAAGTGCTCCTGGAGGATCATCCAAAACAGAGCCTGACGAACTGAGTGAAGTGTCGGCCCTGAGCTATGTGACAGTGTCCCTTGAATGACAGCGAGCCACGGTGGGAATACCACGCAATGTGCCTGAGTCCCAAAGCTGCGTCCTTGCACGAGTGAGTTTCTGGGCGATGAGGCGCGTGCAGAGATGCAGCACGTTAGCGAGGGGCCCCTCTGGAGTGGGGCCGGGGGAATGCTGCCCCTTCTCAGCTACGACAGGCATGCTGGCCCAATCCTGCCTCTGCAAAGGCCACGGAGACTCTGACTGCAACTGCAAGGAGCAAGGCTGGGTCAAAACCTGCATCCTGGTGCCCCTTCCCCTGCTTTTAGATGTCCCTGTGGGTGGCAGGGAACGCTGACCAGCGACCGTCTCTTGCGTGCTCACAGGGAGACGTGTGCAGGGATCGGGGATAAGGACATCAATTAAGAGGGGGGCTCTGACATCCCCACCGAGCAGCTGATACATCGATTGCCCCCCTTCGATGGAGTGGAGCAGCAATTTCCTGGTGCAGGCCCGACGTGATGTAGAAAGAACCGGACTCCAGAGGCTCTGTAGCTCCATTGGTTGCTGTCCTATTGCCGAGCACCATGGCTTAGCTGGTTTAAAGATGGACGGGAAGTAACAGAGATTTCCCCAAAGGCAGCAGGTTGTGAGCGCCTTCACCGTCTGTGCTTCGCACACCCCCATTCACACACAGTCCTTGCGATCTCTGCCCCGAGGAGCAGGCCGTACGTCCCCCCCAACACACCCTGGTAAAAGCGTTCTGACATTGACACAGTATTGAAGACTCGCTGATAATATACATGACTGTCTCCGTATACACTATGTACAGGCGGCAGGTCGGTCCAGCGGGTGGGGCTTCTGTTCACTTCCCTCGGTCCTCTGTGCAGTGCTGGAAGCGGGTGAAGCTCATGAAGACCTGCTCCAGGGAGATCTGGCTGACGGAATAATCCTGCACGCGGAATTTCTCTTTGGCTCTCTCCAGCGCCCCAAAGACCTGCGGGGAGGGCACAAGGGGCTGGGTGACTCCAAGTGACTGGGTTCTGGGCTTAGCTGGCTGGAGCCCGCTGGCCTGCATTACACAGGAGGTCTGATCAGACGGCCAGATGGTCCCTTCGGGCCCTGACCTCTGTGCCTCCAGCTACACAAGACTCTGCAGCAAGAGAAGACGCCGCCCAGGGCTCGGTGTTCACTTTGCAACCTAGGGCCCTTAACCACTGGGATGACTGGGAGCCCCGATGAGGGCGGCAGAGACCTGGCTATAAGACCCAGGGGCCACTGGAGGAGAACATGGCTTACCGGGGCCACCTGCTGGTCAAAAGACAGCAGCGGCTGGGTTTCAGTGGGAGCTGTGTCTGATTGGCCTGACCTGGCAGGAGGGTTGCTGGGCCCGCGGTGGGGGGTTTTGGTGGGGATGCCTGGTTTACAGAATAGGTCCCCTGGGCTGGAGACAACTGGGCCGATGTTCCAGCCTGACGTGCATGGTGAAGCAAAGCCTGGCTGGACTGGATGGATAATCCCAGCAGAACCAGCCCCCGAATGGCCAGGGTCACCCAAGTCCCTCCGTTCACTCTCTACTTCCCTCCTCGTGCTACGGAAAGGGAGCAGCCTGGCCTGGCTAGGGCTAAACTCTAGCAGTCTCTGCCGGCCCTCACCTGTGCCCAGCTGAGGTTCTTGTTGGTCAAGTGATAATGGACCATGCCTTGGTGCTCGTGCTTCAGGACACTCCCTGGGAGAGAGAAGCAGAGGTTAGCTCCGAGTTAGGAGATGCGCACGCCTGGCTGCCACGCCCCTGCCTAGGGCTCCCTGGCACAACCAGAGGCTGCATCCCAGCTGAGGGGAGGGGGCTTAGGGGCTGTACCTGGAAATGTCTTCTCCACAAAGGCCTTGAACACCTGCACGTCGCCCTCCTCATCGGCCCGGGTTTTGGCCAGCAGGGTGTATCCACTGCCAAACTTATTCTTTAGGTGCTGGGGGCTGCCCAGGCATTTGAACTGCCCATTAACCATGATGGCCAGCCTGGTGCACAGGGCCTCGCACTCTTCCATGCTGCAGGGAGGAGAAGGGAGCCATGGAACGGAGGTGGCAGCTGGAGGGTATGATGCTGAACATCTGGGGGGGCTGCTGTCTGGGGCTGGGATGTGACGGGGCTTTTGGGTGGGGGCTGGGGTCAGACACAGGAAGTTCTTTACCCACAAGGGATGTGGGGTGCAAGCACCGCCCCCGCTTCGCAGGCTAGACACCATGGGCAGAGCGGAGCAGGTTACGCTGCAGCAGTAACTGGAAGGACTGTGCAGAGCCACTCTTTCAATGCTCATTCAGCAGGTGCCACAAACGTCTGCCTGGTGCTCTGGGAGACAGGGAGCAAGGGCTAGTCCATTGCACGGGAACCTGCCAGCCACTCTGCCCCTCCCCCTGCTCCCCACTGTGTCCCAGAGAGGAAAGAGGCACCACCTGTGGGATGTGATGATGATGGATTTCCCGCATTCCCGTGTCCGGGTCACAGCATCCCAGAGCAGGCGCCTGGCCACGGGGTCCATGCCGGTGGAGGGCTCGTCCATGAAGATCACAGGGGGCCCGCCGATCAGGGCAATGCCGGCACTCAGCTTCCGCTTGTTGCCACCACTGTGAGGGAGGCATGGACAGGAAAGGCAGCCTTGAAACAAGCTCTGTGGAGTGTCATGTGTGGCTCTATGGGGGCCTCCTGTCTCAGGCATGCTGGGGGGCGGGAAGCCTGAATGTCAGGGGGCTGCAGGTAGGAAATCAGGGCATCCCATTGAACCAGTTCACAAAGGCTACAACAGGTCATTTGCACCACTCAGGTACCATCCAGCTGTGCCAGGGTCTTTCCAACTATGGGGCCTCAGCTGCACAGGCAGGGACGAGTTATCCCCATTTGACAGATGGGGAAACCAAGGCAGAGAAAGAGAGACTGGCCAAAATCTCTCAGCAAGTCTGGGGCAGAACTGGGTCTAGATCTCATGTCTTCTGGCACTGAGCCCTGAACCTCTAGGCCTTGCTCCCACAGGCACTCAGGTTTCCAGTCCTGCCCACAGGGACGCCTCAGGGCAGAGGGTTTCTGTCTCACCTGTAGGACCTCACTAACTTGTCCGCGTGGGGCTCCAGGAGTAGCCCCCGCAGCATGTTCTCCACGCAGCTCCCGATGTAGCGCTCGGGGATCCCGCGCAGCCGGGCATACATGCTCAGCGTCTCCCGGCCAGTCATGTGATCCAGCAGGGCATCAAACTGAGGACAGTAGCCGATCCGCTGCTGAACCTGGGAGCAAAGGAAAGCCAAGAAAATAAGCTCAGAGTCAGCACCCGTGAACGGCTCGTTTCACTGAGATCACCAGCAGGGGGAGCTCTGCTCTTGCCATAAAGATTCCCTCCAGTCCTAATCATTTTACACTAATTACATCAGTGGATAGATTCACATCACCAGAGCCCTGAACGTGCTGTATCTCCAGACAGACAGACAGACAGACAGACAACCCTATACAAAACGGGCTTATGGCTAATGCGTCCTCTAAGTAGCTGGTAGAACAATGAGCCCTGAGAAGCTACAGCTGCTGGTGGCGAGGGATGGCTAGAAAATCACACCCTGGCGGGCTGGGACTTGCTGATTCCTACATAGGCATGCTGCACTGCCAGCCTGACAACACCACACCACCAGCTTCAGATCCTCTTCGCGTCGCTCAGTCCAGCAGCTGAGGCTATGGGCAAGGAAGCTACACTCTAGGTACTGCCTGGCAATAAGCAGGAGAAATTGGTCACTCAAAGAGCGTAAGTGGGCACCGCACCAAGTTACTCACTGTACTGTATGCCTGGTATCTTGCTTCCTAAATACTCACAAGCGAAAGGGATATTTGTGCTAGCCTCCTATGACCGGATCCTCGGTGTTAGTTTCTTCTGGGTAGCTTCCCAGGTTTTAATTCTTTGCTCCCTCTCCCAAATCAACACTATCTGCAGACCAGAGTCCATGAACATGGGCTCCTAACTACAGCACCAGCTTCAGGGGGACAGGAACTAGATCACAGGCTCCTAGCCAGTTTTATTCCACAGCTGGCCCCACAGAGCAGGGGGCACTGTGCTTGTGTGTGTCTGCCACTTCTCAAAAGAGGGCCTGCGGGGAGTTACAGACACCCTAATAGCAGTCAGCACCAGCTACGTCAGAAGGTAAAAACAGCCTGTCCATAGGGGTGTTTTCCACCAATTCCCATCAGTCAGTAGCGGATTTATTCTGTAAGGTACCAGGGTTTATTCCCATCTGAATAATTTTAATCCAATGTAACTGCCAATGTTCTCATTAGCCATAAAAGGTCTGATACTTGTTTGAATCGTGCTAAAATGTCATTGTGGAGCAAGGAGTTCAATGGCTAGTTTTGCCTTGTGCAAAATATTTCCTTTAACTACATCTATGAAATGTGTTGCCTTGCAATTCCATTGAGTGCCCACCGTTCTGTTATTGGGAGACGGGATAAACAGAAGGTGTAAAGAGATGGCAATTTCCTGCAATGTCCTAGGAAAGTCTGGCTGAATGAAGTTTAAGTAGCTTTCAGGTCCATTGAACTAAATGCAAAGTTGATGTATTATTGTGGGCCAGGATGGTCTGTGCCTTTCCGAGGGGAGATGAGATGCAAGGCATACGCTGAGCAACATGCCAGACAAGAACGGGCTTTTGGTGCAAATGTGAGAGATGTGGATTTCCTGGGAAATATTTGGGGGAAGGGGAATGCAAATTTCTCACCTCTGGTTATGCAAAAACCCAGCCTTTGGGGGCTCCGCCCTAAGCTCCGCTTGCTGATCACCTCTTCCCAGAGACTGTATTAAGAAATGGATGAACTGACTGCCAGTTCTGGTTCTGGTTCTGAGATAAGGCTGTTACAAACTTGTACCCACAGAAAACCCCACTGGGGGTGTGCGTGCGTGCGTGCGAGCGAGCGAGCGAGAGGGGGTTAGGGGTGAAGGGCTGACTCCTGCCAGAACCCCTCTTAGAGACGAGTGATCCTTGATAAGATCATTAGCAGGTGCGTAGGTTCTTTTACCATTTGCACTGGTTTTCTCTGTAATGCTCTTAAGAATAAAGGGGCTGTGAGAGAACTTCTAACTGCTAGCAATTCACAGTTACAGATCCCACACGCTGCCACGTGATCGGTCACAGCGCAAGCCAATGGCACCAGCATTCCCCTGCACTCCACCAAGGGCACCCGCTCTAGGCTTCTCAGCCATCACCTCTTTTGGGCAGGGACCTAGGGCTCTCTCACTTGAGCGGGGTTTTCCTAGGCTGCACAGTTCCCGGCCTATCCCAGCAAGCCAGGCATCTGCGCTTTGCTTCTCTCCGAAGGCTATGAACAGCAGGGATGTTACCGTGGTCAGAGTGCATGCGGAACATTTAGCGAGAGGTGGCAGCGTCCACGTGGCCATTTAGTGTGTCAGAGATTTGCATCTCTATGCTTGTTTTTAGCATGCTAACGAGTAGGCAGCTTAATGCATTTTGATTACAGTGTGTGGCACTCTTTGGAGAGTTACTGACATTATTCCAGGGTTAAACTCGTTTTCTCTCTGCCTTTATAGCCAAGAGGGTCAGCCTCCACCAAATCTTGCTTCCAACCTTCGGCGTAGCAGGCAGGCGGCAGCTAACACCCCATTGTGCACCTGCTCCCCATATACACCTGTCCAGAAGCAGCATCGTGCCCTGAGAATCAAACATGGGGTGCAGAAGCATGGCTGCTCTCCCACTCTGCCCCCAGCAGGGTGGCATTCGCTCTATGGGGCTCACTACCTTTTTGATGTTGTCCAGGATGCTGTGGCCATCCACATAGGCATCCCCTGAGGTGATGCTCTCATCGCCTGTCAGCATTTTGAAGGTGGTGGTTTTGCCGGCCCCGTTGAAGCCAAGCAGGCCGAAGCACTCCCCTTTGCTGACTGCCAGGGAGAGTCTGTCCACAGCTAGCAGGGACTCGTGGCTGTTGTACACCTGGGAGAAAGCAGAGAGCAATCCACTTGGTTACAGAAAGCCTGAGTGCTTTTCCATCTGCCTGATACATTCCTGCCACTTCCTGACTGGGGTGCTGGGCTCCACAGGGGATGCTCAGGGACACGGCTCAGAAAAGGACCCTAAGAGCCTGAGACAAAATCCAAGCCCTTAAATACAGAATTAGATGCTCACTCCCTATCCAGTGGCAGCAGGGGCATTCCTGCCACCACAGCTGTGCTACAGCATGACCAGGAAAGCAGACCATATTGTGGGCATTCGGCAACTGCGTGAGCAGCGACAGGGCTCAGGCCCCTGTCCCACGGCCACCAGCATGCAGGACCTTGCACGCAGCACTCGGTGTTCTCAAAGCACCCTGGGAAATGGCAAGCAGAGGGCAACCCTCCACATTCACCAGAGCCTGGGCTTTCCTTGGGCACTTTGCTGTCACGGCCTCTCCACGGACTCGCCAACAGATGAGAGCCACATCTGTCCACCCCAGCGGGCCCAGCAGGGCGTGGCCAGCAGCACGGACGAAGGTGCCAAGTTCCACAAGGCTGGGGGCCACGGAGAGTTACGGACGAGCTTTGCTGCTGTGCAAACGTTCCCCTGAACAGCTCTGCTAGTGCGCCGTGAGAGCCAGCCAGCAGCACCCGCAAAGCTGCAGCGGCACAAACCGTCCGTGTCCATTCGTCTAAACTGGGCCGTTTAGGGTGGACGCAGCCCGTCCAGGCCCACAGCTCCAACTCACCTTGGTGAGCTCTTTGATGACCAGTGGGCTGCTCAGCGAGGACAGCAGCTCTGGTGGGGACTCTAAAACTTTCTTCCTCTCATCTGCCACATCCCGGTCTTCTGGCAGCACAGGCACCTTGTTCATCAGCAGCACCTACGCCAGGGGACCAGAGGGCACGTCAAGGCGCGACTGGAGGGGCACGAGGCTGCCCTGGGTGAGCCCCCAACTTGGAGAAATGCAATTTAAAGGAGGAGAAAACTGTTCCAACACACCCTGGATGGACCCTCCCTCCTAGCCAAGCTGTGGAATGGTTTCACTCTCCCCCTCAGACTGACCCTTCGGCCCAGCTGACTCTAGCAACAATTCTCCTCTCTGCCCCGGCAGACACAGCCCTGACGGCAGGAGGGAGAAACCCCCATGCTCGGAGAGCAGTTTAGCGAGGGTGGGAGAATTAATCCTGCTCGTAGGCAGCAAGAAGATGTGACTGAGAGCAAAGAGCAAGTAGATCTGGGGCTCCGACAGCATGCCGACACTTGGCACAGGCCATGGGCTCCATTCAGATTAGGACTGGCTCCAGGGGGCTCATTAGACAGCCTGATGCAAACACCCCTGAACTCAAAGGGTTAAGAGTCACACATCCCCCAGTTCCGGACAACTGGGACCCGATCTCGTTTGTATCACCACCAACAGGCCTAATTCCCATTTACGCCTGCGTCACTTCACTGACCTCAGCAGAGCCAATCCTGATTACACGGAGACAAACGTGGCCCCGTTCTTCAGGACCTCAGCACACTGACACTCCCCCCAACGCTGGGCCTGGCAGATTCTCTGCTCAGGCCCTGGATCAAATGCACACTAGCCAACCCTGGCAGAAGGGCTCATCGGCAGGGGAGAGCAGAGGGTGGTTGATTCTCCCTTCCCTTGCTAGTACAAGCCAGGAAAAGGGCTCTGAACATTAAGAAGGAAGAAGGGGGGGGGCATGGAGGCATTGAAGCTTGATGGCAAACACCGACTGCCTGCACTGATAAAACTACAGTGCGCAGTTGTTTCTGAACAGCTCAGCACCTCACCCATTTCCGCCTCCTACAGAGGTCGCAGACAACGATCCTCAATCTCCAGAGGAGGTTCGTTTCAATGAAGAAGAGGAGGAGGAGGAAGGCGGTGCCCTGGACAGCCAAGGAGGTCAGATATTGTCCGATCCCTGGAGTCTTCCACGAGAAGTAATTTGTCTGATAACTGATATCTGGAGAGGGGGGAAAAAGCCAAAAATCAGAGAGGGGGCATTTCTCTCTTGGGGGAAGGGGAGGATTCATCCCCACCTGCCACATCGCTGGCCAGCCCAGCAGGGCTTCCCCACACAGCTCGGCCAGCACCCCTTGTCCCCAGCCTGCCGGACGCCCATCAGTCAGTGACTGCCAACTGGCAAGGACCTGGTGATGCAGAAAGATGCCCAGTGGGGATCCAGGCAGAGCCCACTGGATTCTTCACTCTTTCTCCAGTCTTTAGCCTAGTTCCTCAGAGGTAACAGGCTAATGCCCCAACCCCACTGTGCCCCCCGTTAGCCCTAAAATCATCTCCTCGTTTCCTGCTTTCCAAATTGACTTCTCAGCTCCACCACCCCAGGCCAGGCCTGGGACCTCAGGTTTCCTAAGGGAAACTGCTAAGGTGTCTTGAAGGAGCCCGGACTGTGCAGAAGCCAGGCCTGCTAGTCCCAGAGAAACAGGGAGGCATGGATCTGCCCTTGCTGTACGTGCACGTCAGGGACCAAAGACACCAGGAAGTCTTCAAGTAGTTTTGATCTTTCGCCAAACTCCCACCCCAGCCCTACTGACCCTGGGCCTGGCCCATCAATGACATGGCTCCAGGAGGCAACAGACCAAATTCCACCTTTCAGTTTGCTCTGGAGCCTCAGGAATCTAAGTGCACTGTGCGGGCACTCAACAGCATCCCTCGACAGAGAGGGGTGAGCAGCATTTGTAATCCATTCCCCACGTCTGCTTACCCCCCGTTTCCCCCTAATGGCAACAATGTTCCTTTCTCTCCCCCTCACTCCCAGCACCTCTCGACAGTCTTTTATGTGCCGTCTCACTGCAAGGCCCGTGGGGATGCTGGATAGTTGAAGGCTGGCAAGCTGTAAAGGAAGCAATCTGGATACTCACTGAAGGCTTTGCAGATGATGACAGCTTCGATGGAAGAGGTGCAGAACTGAATGAACTCGTAGTTCTGGTAGAAGTCGCTGATGCACTGGCCCAAGCAGTAGTTGGGCAAAATCAGGAAGATTTTATCTAGGGTTCTGGAGAGGTCCACCAGGCCTAGCTCTGAAAGAGAAACAGGATCAGCTGGGTGGACATCAGTGCTGGAACTTGCTGCCCAAGAAAACACAGCACCAAGACTTCCGAATTTATAAAGCGGGGAGGGAAAGTGAATTGGCACTGTGGTGCACGGCAGGAGGAATGAATCTGCAGAGCTCTCCCTGCTAGCAATTAGCACTGTAGTGTCCCTGGCAAAGGAACTGAGGAAAACCTCTTATTTTTCAATGAAGGCTGAATCACACTAGCATCCTTACAGGACAGGGTGGTAGGGCAAAGGGCAGTCATCGTACCTGGAATGCTCATGATCGTGACCGCTAGGAAGGTGGCCGTGCCCGAAAAGATGTTGAAGATGGTGAGCCGAGTGTAGGCTGTGGCTGCCACTGAGAAAAAGAAACTGAGCAGGTACATGAGGGGGATGATGGCCCAGCCGTAGAGCAGGAAGATGAGCATCACGTCGACGAGGTGGTTGTCCTGAGTGAAAGCTTTCACGGCGAAGGCTTGGAATATCACCTGAAAGACGACACCAAGAGGAGAATCAACACACAAGGAATGAGTTGTTCTAGATCACAGCTAACACAGCCCCCATCTGACCTGGCCAGACAGCTTAGCAATGTTGCCAACTCGTAACACACCCTGCCAGCTTGCACAAGGACATGGGCAGTTACCCTTATTCTGGAGCCCCACAGCTCACAGAGTACAGCGCTGTTCTCCTTCTAGAAGGAGCCATAGATCAAGACATCAGGAGTAAAGCAATGCTGTTCACACTTCCACCACCACAAGTCTTTTCAGCATCTGTAGGCCAGACATGCAGTTTTCCCTGCTGGTCCTTTATTCTTCTTTGCCTAAGGACAGTTACTGTAATAAGATGGGCCCAATATGGGAGTGAACAAAGTGGATGGGGGGAAGTAATAGACGAGCTAGATCTAGATTTTAAGTAAGGCTTTTGAGAGTCCCACATGACATTCTCATAAGCGCATTTTAAAAATGTGGTCTAAATGAAATTACTGTAAGGTGGATGCACAAGTGGTCGAAAAACCATACTTAAAGAGTAGCTATGAATGGTTTGTTGTCAAACTGGGAGTGTGTTTCTAGTGGGCTGTCACAGGGTCCAATCCTGGGTCCGATTCCATTCAATATTTTCGCTAATGGAGTGGAGTGGATGCGTATAAAATTTGCAGGCGACACTGAGCTGGGAGGGGTTACAAGTGTTTTGGAGGCCAGCATTGGAATTCAAAACAACCTTGACAATTGGAGAATTGGTCTGAAATCAAGATGATGAAATTCAACAAAGACAAGTGCATGGTACTTCACTTAGGAAGGAAAAAACAAACTACGAAATGGTACTGCTGAAAGAATCTGGGGGTTACAGTGGATCACAAATTGAACACTCAACAATATGATGCAGGTGTGAAAAAAGTTAATGTCATTTTGGGGTGCATTCACAGGAGTGTTGTATGTAAAACACAGGAGAGGAAATGGTCGCTCTACACAGCACTGGTGAGGCCTCAGCTGGAGTGTCCAATTCTGGGTGCCGCACTTTAGGAAGGATGTGAACAAACTGGAAAGTCCAGAGGAGAGCAACAAAAATGAACGAAGGTTTAGAAAACCTGATCTATGAGGAAAGGTTTAAAAAACTGGGCCTGTTTAGCCTTAAGAGAAAAAAAAAGACTGAGTGGGGTACTGGTAATGGTTTTCAGATATGTTAAGAGGATGGTGATCAATTGTTCTCCATGTCCACTGAAGGCAGGACAAGAAGAAATGGGCTTAATCTGCAGCCTGGGAGATTTAGGTTAGACATTAGGAAACTCCCTCTCACTATAAAGATAGTTAAGCTCTGGAACAGGCTTCCAAGGGAGGATGGCGAGTCCCCGTCATTGGAGGGTTTTCAGACCAGGTTGGACAAACACCCGTCAGGGATGGTCTAGGTGATGTGGTCCTGCCTCAGTGCAGGCGGCTGAACTCGATGACCTCTCAAGGTGCGTCCAGCCCTGCGTTTCTAGGATTCTAGGACAGAGACGTGTCATTGGTGACTCACCAGCATTAGTGCACAGGGAACGAGGAAGTTGATGAGGTCCCAAAGCAGGGCTGAGAGCCAGAAATTGGCGACATAGACCCCGCTGACAAACTGCACGTGCTTGGCCTTGATGGCTCTCTCGCTGACCAGCAGGAGTGCAAAGGTGCTGGACAATGATGCCATCCCATAGAGCAAGTTGATAGCAATGGCAAAGCCAGTCTGGCCTCTAAGGAAACATTAAAGCAACTGGTTAGCAGGGGAGAAATCCCATCGGAACAATAGCGAGCGTCTGAACCTAGCTGCTCCCTATGCTGTACACTGCACGCGGACGAGGCTGGTCTTTTGAGCTCTCTCCCCCACCCAGCATGGTTCTCCTAACGCCAGAGGGGGTCTCGACCACCCCCCAGCCCTTCATTCCCGACACACCACTGCGCTCCCTCAACGTCAATCTAGGCAGCTCTGAGCATGGTGCTCTTGCCTGGAGAGCGGAAGGGAGGTGCGAGTGGCGCTCCAGCGGCCCCTACCAGTTCCAGGCTCAGCTTGGGGAGGGGAAGAGGGGGGCAAATCCATGCCCAAGATGGAAGTGAAATAAAAACAAACGAGCACTTCGATAGTAACCTCGCGTCTCCACCACAGCTCTCAGGGCACCCGGCAACCGCCACAGAACCCTTGGGAGCTCTGCAGTGTGATCCTCTGCACAGAGGGGAGCCGGCACAAGCAGGCACCAAGGACCAAGCTTTCAAATGCAGCACCGCTTGGCTGAAAGCGGGTGTCACGTACCTGCCTTTAGGCACCTACTGCCTGATGTCCAGAGGCGTTACTCAGCTCCCACCAACCTCCGCTGGAATCTGGGGTCCTCAGCACGTCGGAAATCAGGCTGTAGGTGTCTGAAGACAGATGCTCGCCCACTGAGAGACACCCCCACTTCTGGTTATTTGGGTTCACGTGATCTTAGACTAGATCACGCAGCACGTCCATAGCACAGCGGGAGCCAGTGCATCTATGTCCTGACTGCCAGGCCCATGCTCTCGCCTGAGATAACACTCCCTCTCTAGTCTGATCCCAGCCTTGGCCAACTTTGGGAAACTCCGTGGTGGTGGAAATTAGTGTGGCTTCACTGAAGTGGATGGGCCTATTGACTCCACCTGTGAGCCTGGCCGTCTAACGCCTGGCATGAAAGCAAGCAGTGAGAAAGCTGGACGTACTCCATGAGCTGGTCCTTTGCCGTCTCAGTGATGTTCCTTGGCTGGGGGTAGTTCGTGACAGTGATGGAAGCATTGGGTCCAGCCAGCAGCCGGAACAGGGCGTTGTCTGCCAGCATCAGTGCGGTGGCGGAGGCATGATACGCCTGATTGTTGAACAGTGCTGTGATCAGGGTGCGGTTTCTGACCTCTTGGAAGGAAGCGGCTGCGATGTAGCGTTCGTTGAAGGTTCCACCCTCCGCAGCAGCTCGGGAGATCAGGTACTCCTCCAGGTCACCTGTGACAAGTGCATCCACTTCGCCATTACCACCGGAGCCCAGCTAGTACCCGCGCAATGGATGCCAGGCTGTGAGCACAAAAGGTACCGAACAATGACACTCCTTCAGAAGTCCCCGGGAGCAGGGGAGGCTCCACCGCTCGGAGTCTAGCTCTCATTCTTTACAGCAAGACTTCACTGAAAGAAATTGCATGCTACAGAGGGAGGTGGATCTTAAGGTCTGTGCTGGTGCTTTTTTTATTTAATTTTATTTTAGGCTAAAGTCAGAACATGCGGCTTGGTTCTGCAAAGCCCCATGGTTTGGATAGGACGTGCACAGCAGGCAACTGACACATTTGATCAGTTATTGGCTACTTGCTTAATATAAAACAAACCTTCTTTTAAAGGAGCATAGATACCACTCGCACTTCTCTACGGAACTAAGTCAAAAGAGGATCACACTATCCAGAGCCTTGTTAATGGATGATCTGGACCGTCTGTTACTGAAACTAAGAGATGAATTATAAGAGCAAGTGTACGAATAGTACACGTGGGTCAGAGAGGTACAGGCAAGACCACAAGGGCCAAACATAACAAATTTGGGGAAGGGTTATTCAAAGAGAGAGCTGTTTATGGGATAGCCTGTACGTCCATTCCAAGCCTTCCGTAGACCCCGATTTCCTCATTTAGAAGCAAGATGCACTTGGGTTCAACAGTGTTTGGAAAGCGAACACATTTTTAAATGAAGTAAACATACACCCGCACCACCTGGAGATGCTGAACTAAGTTTCACCCTCCATTCTGGTCTACACGAGGAAACATTTATGCATCTGCAAACATCTGCTTGTCTTACAGCCTGCCGTGGCTAGCTAGCACAGCCCACTCTGGGAAATAACATGGAGAAAAGCAGCAGGCAATATGCAGAGCGGTTTACATTTAATGCACATTGATATTCATGCCTTATACTCAGATCTGAAAGCCAGGGAACACCGAGCTTGGAACCAAGTTTTGAGCTGCTAGAGAAATCTTGTGTCACCACCCATTAAAAGAATTCGCTAACAGAACTGCACAGGGACGTGCGAGTTGAAAGGCAAGTGGAAATTTGGAAGTTAAGGCACAACTCTACTTTTAGCATGCCTGCTTAGTGGAATGCTCTAACAGGACGGGGTCGGAAGTAACCTATATCCTGTATTACCCAGGTCTTCCAGGGCACACAGAGGCTGGAATCTGACATCCCTGGTGTCTGTTGGCTGCATCATATAGATCCTGCTCGGTTATTCCTGCTACTCTGTATCTATGGAGCAGGAAACCAGCAGCCCTCAGGTCTGTGGCCGGACTCTGTATGACCCCTCCAGAGGAGCAGCCCCGCCCCAGTCCTGACTTACCGAGCACCTCCCGGGGCACTTGGTGCTGAGCATCCAGCAGCACTGCATACTGTTCCGCCAGCCTCGGAGAGATCCAGGACGCCTCAGAGACGGAGAAAGGCACGACAGTCTGGCCGTACGGGCCCAGTGTCAGCCTCAGCTGCGCAGAATCTCTCGGCCCGGGGAAGGTCTTCGCAACAACCAGAGCGAGGGTTGTGAAAATCAAAGGCACCAGGAACTGCGCTGCCACCATCTTCCAGTTGCGCCAGCTGTACACGGCCCTCTTCATGAACATGGCATAGAACTGCTGGCAGCACAGATAGAACTGAGAGCAGAGAGGGGGAGGGAGGGTTTAATTGGACTCCATGTTGGCAGCAGACACCCCGTGGGACAATCGTGCTAAACCCATCCCTGCTGGGGCAGCCCCTTGCAGCTTCCAGAGTCTCCGAAGGGCCCCTCCTGACCCAGACCATCCTAAGGGGACTAACCTCAGCGCTCCCACTGGCCATGCTGGTTCCTAGCAAAGCCCGTAAGGAGATCGCGGGAAGTGATTATTCCCCTCTATTCGGCATTGGTGAGGCCGCATTTGGAGTAGTGTGTCCAGTTTTGGGCCCCCCACTACAAAAAGGATGTGGACAAATTGGAGAGAGTACAGCGGAGGGCAACAAAAATGATACGGGGGCTGGAGCACAAAACTTATGAGGAGAAGCTGAAAGAACTAGGCCTGTTCAGTTTGCAGAAAAGAAGAATGAGGGGGGATTTGATAGCAGCCTTCAACTACCTGAAAGGGGGTTCCAGGGAGGATGGAGCTAGGCTGTTCTCAGTGGCAGCAGATGATGGAACAAGGAGCAACGGTCTCAAGTTGCAGTGGGGGAGGTCTAGGCTGGACATTAGGAAAAAGGTTTTCACTAGGAGGGTGGTGAGGCACTGGATTGGGTTACCTAGGGAGGTGGTACCATCTTTACAGGTTTTTAAGCTGTGGCTTGACAAAACCCTCGCTGGGATGATGTAGCTGAGGTTAGTCCTGCTTTGAGCAGGGGGTGGGACTCCTGAGGTCCCTTCCAACTCTGATCTTCTATGATTCTGTGATTACTGGGGGTTAACAACTGCAACCTGCAACTAATGAGATTCCATCCATTTTCGGAAGAGTGGCTCCAACCCCTGCCAGCAGCCAGGCCCTGTGGTTTTACAACCGCCTTTTCTGACTTTTTTTTCCCTCTCCCTCCTCTGTGGCTTAGTGAAACACCCACACAGAGCCAGAGACCTTGGACATAGAGTGAAAAAGGCTAGATGCAGGCTGCTGCTGCCCAAAGAGAGGAAGTTGGCTTCTGCTCATCTCCTGCAGTGCCAGGACGCACCTGTGCTGCTGGGAACAACGGCAGGTGAAACACTAGACAATCTGCATTCCTTTCAACTGAACGTGACCCTATGCACATAACATTTGCAGGGTTGTTATGGCCATGTCGGGAGGCCCAAGAAAGCTTGTCCCTTCCACCCAACAGAAGTTGGTCCAATAAAAGATTATGTCACCACCCATCTTCTACCGCCTATAAATCTAAGGCACATTAAAAAGGCTGCAGTCACTATTTCCTCATTTAATGTATAAAGTCCATCTAATAGGAAAGAAGTCATATAGAAGTCATTAGCCTTTATAGTGCTAGAAATATTCAGAGCGTTAAACATTAAGAAGAGTAAAATCAGTACATCTCAAAAGGAGACAGGAATTCTTGTACTTCTGAGTAAAAGGCTTAAGATGCACATGATCCAGTGATTTTGCTATGGAAGAATTCTACCTCTTCTATACCCCTCAAGTTTTGACCACATTTCACAGCTGGATGCTCTGGCATAGCAACTAATGCCTAGCAAATTAGAGACATTTCAGAAAGAAAGAGACCAAGCCACAGCTTAGATTGCAATTCTGGGCATTTGAAATCAGAAGAGTGGGAATCTAAACTCAGAGGAGGTGATTAAAATCAGGAGTCCTGGGTTTTAATTCTGGACTCTGCCACTGATTCACTGTGTAACCTTGGGCAAGTCACTTCACCTCTCAGTGCCTCAATTTTCTTACTTGTAAAATAGAGATACTGACCTACCTCACAACATCAACATGGATGAAACCAGACAGAAAACCACAATGTGCTTGATGAACTTACACAGAAAAATAAGATAAAAACTAACACCCATGGGATAACATGGGAGAACTCCATATCTGACCCCTCAGTCCTCATCCTCAAAAGCATGGTGCAGGTTTCCTTTGAAAGACAAGCCTGGAGTTTAAATTCATAACTTTGCTAGACACTAAAAATCATGGACTCAACAGACACACTGGACGTATGTCTCATTACAACAACCTGTAACCTACTAACCCCTCTTTTGTCCTATGACTGCAGGGTGTTAAATGCACACTTCATCTTTAATGGTCTCTGCAACATGTGTTAACGCCTTATGCTTAACAACCTGTTCCACCTTGCGTTTAACTGTGATGCTTGGATCGTTACCCTTCCCAACCCCGATGGAGCTCTGTGCATCTGGACAGCTTGCCTCTCTCACAACAGAAGTTGGTCCAATAAAAGATACAGCCTCATTCACCTTGTCCCTCTGCCTCAGTAGGACAATTCAATTTCTGTAGAGGGAGTCAGCTGACATTAGTGAAGTGCTTTAAGAACCTGTCATGGAAGGGTCTAGTGAAGTGCATTTAAATTGTTCGTGTTAATAGGGAAAAGCATCATGTGCTGCTGTGTGGCCACAGACTCCCAGGGCCCAATTCAGAGAAGGGCCAGATTTAGAGGGGAGGCCAAAGAGATTTAATCCACTTGAGATATAATTTACACCTTTTTCCTTCCCCCCCCAGACTCACCTCGACATTTGGCCCCATCCTGATTTCACTAGACCCCCAACCAAGCCAGCAGAGACACTCCTTTGCCCTCCTCACACCCTGATGGTCCTGACCGAGTGCTCACCCCTGAGTTCAGTTTGATACTGGAGCAATCCTCCGTGATCAGAGCCCCGCTGTCATCGGTCATGTCAGTCATTCCACTCAGACTGCTGGAGTCATCCATGGCCCAGCCGTTGGACCGCCTTTCGTGCTGGTACTGTAGGGCAGGGAGTTGAATGGCTTGGATATCCATGCTGGAGTCCACCAGCTTGCCAACCCTGAAACAAACAATTGGAAAGTGGCCAGTGGAACTCATGGAGGCAGAGGACTGAATTTCCTGATGCTCCATTAAAGCAAATGGATGAGTGCTAATCACTTGTGCTACAGACTGGCCTGAGCCCAAACCCAACAAGTCAGGGTTCCCAGGTGGACGTGTTCAACTCCAGCCCACATGGGGGTCTTTAGATTTTTGCCTGATTGACTCCTCCACCTTTATTCCTATGGAAATGTTGGCCCTGATGCATTCAAGGCTCCAGGGGGCTCTCTGTAATGCTGCTTGGATTGGGCTTTTTTTAAATCTAAAAAGACAGAAGACTGCTTTGTCCAATCACATGCTGACTTAAGTGGCATTTCCAGAGCCTCCAAATCCAACTCCACGGTGCCCTGAATAGCAGCTTGATCTGGGTTTACCACCAGCGATGTCTACAGCAGAAGTGGAAGAGGTCTGTGCTGTGGATCTGGGGATTCAAACACTGCTGATGACTCATATAGGGGGTGAAAAACGCATAGAAGTGAGCGTAAGGGTCCTGGAGTAATTGCCAGAATGAGGGATCAGTCAAATCCCTTCCAGACTTAAAATCCGTGGCTGGCTCTGAACAACAGGAGTCAGCGCTAGCATTAACCTCAGCAATCAGCCGTGTATGAGACACCTACACTCCAGACACCCCAGGAGGGCTCAGTTATTTCCTTAGAGGTGCCTGGAGTACCCTTGTTCTCAGGACAGGGCTTTCCACATTCACCCCCACAGGCTATGCTGATCTCAGAGATTTGCTGCAAGGCAAAATCTGGAACCTTTCCTGAGAAGATAAATAAGGGGACTTGGGGTTTTTTCATGTCACTGCATTGAAACAGACGTTGCTCCCAGGAGCTCATATCAGACACACCTCCCTTTGGGAGCTGGGGTGCAAGCCTTCTCCACTGGCTATCCCAATGGCAGCCTCCATCCCTGGCTACCGTGTGACTACCTACCTGAGGAAGACCTCCTCCATAGTGGTGACAGAGGCACCATAGCTAGCGATCCCCAGCTCCTCCCGTTTCTGCTCCAGCTCCGTGAACAGCGCCTCAAACCTGCCAGGACAGCGAGGCAGTTAGAAGCTACATTCTTGTATCCCTTGCTTTGGCTCACATCAGAGTCACTAGAAGCATCTCTCCAGCTTCCCTGTGCAGAGGCCAGGCAGCAGCCAGCCACGCTCGTCTGTTAGGATGCCAAGCAGACAGGTCCCTCTGCGAGGCTTGACATCAGGCCGGCTCGTTCAATTAATGGACAGTGGAGGGTGACGGGACGCAAGACGGGGCAGAAGAGCAGCTCACCAGCAGGTGTTGCCCTAGATACCCAGCCTGGGGCTTCTGGGCAGACCTGGCTGAATGGGAATCGAGTCAGCGAAGGGCAAAGGAGTGACCGGCCGGGAGCTGGCCTTTGGCAGGAGCCTGGGGTGGGTCGTGCAGCCCCTGCATTCAGCAGGACACTGTGGTGAGGAGCAGCTGCCCAGCTGCCTTGCAATGGACGTTTTGGCAAGTGCCCTGTCATCTCGTTACGGCTTCCCTTGGCCTCTGGGGAACACTGGGCAGCAGTGTTAACGTGGTAACTACACGTATCGGCGCAGGCCCAGGGTGTGACGACGCGGCCCGCCCTGAGTCACTTACAGCCACGCGGCCCTCAGGTGACAGATCCCCCAGGCCCATCAGTGACACCCTGGGAAGAGCAAGGATCTTTCCCCAGCGGGAACACACCAGCACCTGGTACGCCTTTGCTACATCAGACTTCCCGAGCCCGGCCTACAGGGAAGCCGAGGGCTCCTGCACCGAGCTACACAGAGAAGACGCTGCTTCCTCCGTCTGTCCTCTGTGCAGCCCAGGAGCAACCTGCGTACCCCTCAGCGTGCATTCCGGGCCATCTGCTCCAGGCAGGGTTAGCAGGGACCCTCCATCCTAGCAACTCCACTGGCCACTCCAGGGAGAAGCAGCGTCTTAAAGGCCTGTTTGGCTTCTGCGATTGCTGCGGCAGAGCAATTGACACACTTCCCCGACACCCAAAGGGAGTCAGCGTCGGCATTATACCCCAAGTCTCCTGGCTCATAACCCTGTGCTTTAACCATCAGGTAACACTGCTCCTCTAAGCAGCCCTTTGTTCTCGATAGCTTTGCTTTTGCTACCGGTAGTTTGCCCAGTTAGTCTAGACTTCTGCCCACGCCAGGTACTTATCTGGCTCCCATCACCATAGCATGGGGGTGCCTCACAGCCTTTAATGCATTTACCCTCACCTTCACCTTGGAGGAAGGGCACGGCTACTGTCCCCATTGTACAGATGGAAACTGAGGCCCAACCAGGCTAAGGGACTTGCCCAAGGTCACATAGGAAGTCTGTGGCAGAGAAAAGATTTGAACCCAGGCTCCTGTGTCGTAGGCTAGTGCCCTAACCACTGGCTCATCTTTCCTTCTACACCTTGCTGGGTAACTGAGAGGTGCAGCGTAGTTTAGGTCTTGAATTGCGGCAGGCCTGGTGTGTGATGGCAGTGCAGCTCGTGCTGGACCCGGCAGCAAGCCATCTAAACAGCAGCAGAGAGCTGTAGAAATGCTGCGGACCCCTCCAGGGCAGCATTACCTGTGTGTGCTCTCTGTGGGCAGGATGAATGACAGCTCTGCCCCGGCATTGCTCTCCAGGGTGGCGTTGGGCACATACTGACAAATGAGGCGGGAGATCTCCCCAAGGTTACAGTACGGCTCCTTTACCATCACCATGTGGTATCCGGCACCTGCGGGAGACCAGTTACAGATGGGCACCAGTCACAAAGGCTGTTCCGTACAGGGCAGACCTAGCCTCTCACTGCTGGGGAGACAACGTGGCCAGGCCTCATGCTGCACGACGTGGACCTCCTGTCCTGTGGGGCTGGGCCCGCTCCCCTCCCCCCGTCATGACGATGGGGCAGCTTGGCCAAATCTGAGTGAGTGGTGTTGCAACCTGGCACACGGGGTCGCAGTGCCAGCTCAGGTTGGGCCCGGGCCCGTCACAATGGAGGGGCGGCAGCTGGGCGAAACCTGCCATGATGGAGGGGAAGCCGGGCCAAACCTGAGATAAGGGCCCTGGGCAACTGCACCCAGTACACACTGGTTAATCTGGGCTTGATTCCTGTGGGTGCAGTTGCATCTGTGGACCCTGGTTAACGCCGCCCCTGCAGTGTTCCCCTCCCACAGCACCCCCAAGGCTGGCACTCCCTTTCTCTGGACGCAGTGGCAGACGACCTCCCTGCTGCCTCCCCTCACCATATTTGTGCTTGAGGAAGAGCGAGGAGCCGCAGCACTGCAGCTCGCCCTGCGCCATGATGGCGATGCGGTCCCCAAGCAGGTCCGCCTCATCCATGAAGTGGGTGGTCAGCAGGATGGTACGGCTGCTCCTCTGCTGTTGGAGGAGGTCCCAGGTAGCCCTGCGGGAGGCTGGGTCCATACCGGATGTCGGCTCGTCCAGCATCACCACCTATGCACCGGAGAAGGCCGGCTGTTAGCGGGGCAAGGCAGATGTGGTATTGTGCATGAGTGCGCTCAGCAACCGGAGCTGAACCCAGCCCTGGGCTGGCAGCTCTGCACAGATATGGGGAGGAGGGCATGGCAAGTTACAACAGGGACACAGGGGTAGCAGGTGGGAATCAGCTCAACATCATAGAAGATTAGAGTTGGAAGGGACCTCAGGAGGTATCTAGTCCAACCCCCTGCTCAAAGCAGGACTATCCTCAGCTAAATCATCCCAGCCATGGTTTTGTCAAGCTTAAAAACCTCTAAAAATGGAGATGCTACCACCTCCCTAGGTAACCCATTCCAGTGCCTCACCACCCTCCTAGTGGGAAACTTTTTCCTAAGGTCCAACCTAGACCTCCCCCACTGCAACTTGAGACCGTTGCTCCTTGTTCTGTCATCTGCCACCACTGAAAACAGCCTAGCTCCATCCTCCCTGGAACCCCCTTTCAGGTAGTTAAAGGCTGCTATCAAATCCCCCCTCATTCTTCTCTTCTGCAGACTGAACAGGCCTAGTTCTTTCAGCCTCTCCTCATAAGTCTTGTGCTCCAGCCCCCTAATCATTTTTGTTGCCGTCCACTGGACTCTCTCCAACTTGTCCACATCCTTTTTATAGTGGGGGCCCAAAACTGGACATAATACTCCAAATGCGGCCTCACCAGTGCCGAATAGAGGGGAATAATCACTTCCCACGATCTGCTGGCAATGCTCTTACTAATGCAGCCCAATATGCCATTAGCCTTCTTGGCAACCAGGGCCCACCGCTGACTCATCCAGCTTCTTATCCACTGTAACGCCCAGATCCTTTTCTGCAGAACTGCTGCCTAGCTCGTCGGTCCCCAGTTTGTAGCTGTGCATGGGATTCTTCCATCCTAAGTGCAGGACTCTGCACTTGTCCTTGTTGAACCTCATCAGATTTCTTTTGGCCCAACCCTCCAATTTGTTTAGGTCCTTCTGTATCCTATCCCTCCCTTCCAAGGTCTCTACCACTCCCCCTAGCTTAGTGTCACCTGCAAACTTGCTGAGGGTGCAATCTACCCCCTCTTCCAGATCATTAATGAAGATGTTGAACAAAACTGGTCCCAGGACCGACCCCTGGGGCACTCCACTTGTGACTGGCTGCCAGCTAGACATGGAGCTATTGATCACTACTCATTGAGCCCTTTGCTCTAGCCAGTTCTCTATCCATTTTGTAGTCCATTCATCGAACCCATACTTTTTTAATTTACTGATAAGAATACTGTGGGAGACTGTAACAAAAGCTTTGCTAAAGTCAAGGTATATCACGTCCATCGCTTTCCCCACATCTACAGAACCAGTCACCTCTTCATAGAAAGCAATCAGGTTAGTCAGGCATCACTTGCCCTTGGTGAATCCATGTTGACTGCTCCTGATCACCTTCCTCTCTTTTAAGTGCCTTAAAATGGATTCCTTGAGGACCTGCTCCATGATTTTTCCAGGGATTGAGGTGAGGCTGACCGGTCTGTAGGTTCCTGGATCCTCTTTCTTCCCTTTCTTGAAGATGGGCACTATATTTGCTTTTTTCCAGTCATCAGGGACCTCCCCCTGTTGCCACGAGCTTTCAAAGATAATAGCCAATGGCTCTGAAATCACATCAGCTAACTCCCTCAGCACCCTCAGGTGCATTGCATCTGGCCCCATGGACTTGTGTATGTCCAACATTTCTAAATAGTCCTGGCCCTGTTCCTTCAGCACTGCGGGATGTTCACCTCCTCCCCATTCTGTGCCGCCCAGTGCAGTAGTCTGGGAGCTGACCTTGTCTGTGAAGACAGAGGCAAAAAAGGCATTGAGTACCTCTGTTTTCTCCACATCCTCTGTCATTAGGTTGCCTCCCCCATTCTGTAAGGGGCCCACACTTTCCCTAATCTTCCTCTTGTTGCTAACATACCTGTAGAAACACTTCTTGTTCCCCTTCACATCCCTTGCTATCTGCAACTCCACTTGCGCTTTGGCTTTCCTGATTTTATTCCTGCATGTTTGAGCAGCAAGAACATGTACACTTGTTCTGAGATCCGGAAGGAGCTGAGAGGCAGAGCAGGTAAAGAATTAACGGGGTAAAAAACAGGGACGATGTCATGGTAAGCATCCACTACAGACCACCAAATCAAAAACTTGTTTCAGAAAGTGGAAGAAATAACAAGGAAGACAGCCATTTTAGACTTGATTCTGACCAACAGAGAGGATTTGGTAGTGAATCTGAAGGTGAAAGGCAATTTGGGCAAAAGTGATCATGAAACAATGGATTTCATGATTCTGGGACAGGGTGGGACTTCAAAAAAGCAAGCGTGAATGGACTCAGAGAACTGGTAGGCGAAGTCCCATGGGAAGAAAATCTAAGGGATAAAGGAATTCAGGAGAGCTGGCAGCTTCTCATGGAGACAAGTGCAAACTCTCCTGATGCAACGGAAAGACCAGAAGTATTGTAAGAGGCCAATATGGCTGCATCAGATCTTTAACGATCTGAATAAAGGAGTCCTACCTGAAATGGAAAGATGGAAGAATTGCTAAGGAAGAATACAAAAGAATAGCACAAGCATGTAAGGGCAAAATCAAAAAGATTAAGCACAAAATGAGTTACACCTAGCAAGGGACAGAAAGGGCATTGAATACATAATACTCATTAGGAGCAGGAGAAAGACAAAGGCAGGTGTAACCCTCTGTTTAGTGGGGTAGGAGAGCTGATAACTGAGGACATCAAGAAGGCTGAGGTGTTAATGCCTGTTTTGCCTCAGTTTTCACTAAAAAGGTTAATGGTGACCGGCTGCTCAACACAATTAATATTAACAAGGGGGGAAGGAACGCAAGCCAAAATAATGTGAGAACAAGTTAAAGAATATTTAGATACGTTAAATGTATTCATGTCAGCAGAGCCTAAGGAAATTCTTCCTACGGCACTTAAGGAACTAGCTGAAGCTATCTTGGAACCATCAGCAATTATCTTTGAGAACTCACGCACAACAGGTGAGGGCTAGAGAACTGGAGAAGGCCAAACGTACCACCTATCTTCAAAAAGGGAGACCAAGAGGACCTGAGGAATATAGACCAGTCAGCCTTACTTCAGTACCTGGAAAGACATTGGAAGAAATTACTAAACAATCAGTTTGTATGCACCAACGGGATAACCTAGTTATAAGAAACAGCCAGCATGAATTCATCAAGAACAAATTATGCCATACCAACCTCACTTCCTTCTTTGACAGGCTTACTGGCCTGTTGGATGGGGAGAAGCAACAGACATGATATAACTTCATTTTAATAAGGCATGGACAGTTCCACATGACATTTGCATAAGTAAGGTAGAGAAATTAGGTCTAGATGCACAATGGGTTGAAAGACTGTACTCAGATAGTTATCAATGATTCATTGGCAAACTGGGAGGGCATATCTAGTGCGGTCCTCCAGGAATCAGTCCTGGGTTGGACACTGTTTAATATTTTCATTAATTTCTTGGATAATGGAGTGAAGAGGATACTTATAAAATTTGCAGATGACACCAATCTGAGAGGGGCTGCAAGCACTCTGGAGGACAAGGTTAGAATTCAAGATGACCTTGACAAATTTGAGAATTGGTCATATAAAAAAAAATTCAATAAAGACAAATGCAAGTTATTGCATTTAGGAAAGAAAAATCAAATGCATAACTAGAAAGTGGGGTGGTAGTACTGCAGAAAAGGATCTGGGAGCTCTAGAGGATCACAGACTGGATATCAGTCAACAATATGATGCAGATGTGAAAAATATCAGTCGGGGGGTATTAACAGAAGCATCGTAGGTAACAGACAGAGGTTATTGTCTGCTCAGCACTAGGGAGGCCCAGCTGGACTACTTCGTCCAGCTCTGGGCGTCACACTTTAGGGAAGATGAGGACAAACTGGAGGAGAGCAACGGAACGTAAAACCAACCTAGAAAACCCGCTCTAGGAAGGAAGGTGAAAAACCTGGACACATTTAGTCTTGAGAGAAGACGACTGAGGGAGGGTCCTGTTAAATCTCAAACCTGTCACAGGCTGCTGCCAAGAGGATGCTGATCCAATGAAGGCAGGACAAGGAGTAATGGCTTAATCTACACCCAGGGAGCTTTAGGTTAGATATTAGGACGCACTTGCTAACTAGAAGGGCAGTTGAGCTCTGGAACAGACTTCCAAGGCAGGTTGTGAAATTCCCACAGTGGGAGGGTTTCAAGAACAGCTTGGACAGACTCCTGTCAGGGATGGTCCAGGTTTACTTGGGCCTTCCTCAGCACAGGGCTGGACTCTGGGACTATGTGAGGTCACATCCAGCCCTGTGCTTTGATGAGACTGTGCCATGCAGGGATCCCCAGGGCCTGGGCTGGACACAGCTCTGGGCAAGTGTGTCAGGGTCACAGTGAGGGACCAACTGCCGCACACTTGTCTGCCCCAAGAGGCAGGAGACGCTGCTGGTACCAACCCCCGAGCTGGTCCAAGAAAGACTGCCTAGCCCCCGGCCTTTCATCCTGGGGGCACGGACAACCCGCCCCTTCCCCCCAACACCTGACGTCCTAACAACCCTCCTGGCTCATGAGGGAGGGGCAGCTTTCGGTGAGCTCAGCACCCATTCCGCTCTGTGGCAGCAGGCTGGACCAGTCACAGGCGCTTTGCCACAGCCTGTCCCCAAAGAGCCCTTTTCTGTAGCCATTGAGCAACACAGCCTCCTCGTGCCACAGAGATCCCCAGCGACCCGGCTAGCTGAACCGGGGGGCTCGGGACCAGCCACACTCCCTGGAGCTCTGTTGCCAACACCTCCGCCCCAGGGCTGCCCAGGGCCACCCAAGCGAAGGGGAGCCACTTTGCCTTGGAGTCCCCGATGAGCGCAATGCCGATGGACAGCTTGCGTTTCATGCCTCCGGACAGCGCCTTCGACAGGGAGCAGCGCTTCTCCTCCAGGTTCAGGATCCTCACGATGCGGCTGATCTCCTCCGGGCACTTGGGTGAGGGGTAGCCTTTCAGCTGGCAGACAAGGGGGCGGGTTAAGCGTTTAATAAAGGAGACCCCGCTGGCGGGAGCTGGTTCCCTGCCCCATACCGAAGCAAGCAGCCAGGAAAGCCCCTTGCAAGAGGCTTTGCTCACTCCACTCCCACCCATGCTCCACCCACACTTCTGCATTAACCAAGAAAACAAACTCAAGGGAAGGGGAAGAAGTTCATGGCTCAGCTCCTGCCCCACAGAGAATCCCTTCCTGCAGGGCTCCCTGCCTCCCCCCGGGACAGAGCATATCATTAATGCCTCCTGGAGGGGCCGTGCTGCTGTGGTGCAGCCAGTCCCAGCTGCTGCCCCAATGAGGCAGCCTTAACAGGATTCACAGGATCCCAGCAGGAGTTTGCAGAGACCCAGCCAAGAGGGACGCCATGAGCTGGGAGGGTTTTGCATAGCTTGGTTGAATAAGAAGGCCAAAGACAGGCGAAAAAGGGGGATGGTGCTACTTGTAACTCTCTTTCCAGCCACCCAGTCTCTAGCCAAGCCATGACCGCCGGAACAGCAAGATGTCTCAGTGGGGGACCACCCTTAGAGCCACTCAAGGGGCTCCACTGCACACTCAGACCCTGCAGAGCGGGGGTTGTAAATGGGAAAAGGCCCTCAAATGCAGATGAGTGTCGGGGGAAGCCCCATTCCCTCCAGAATTCAATGCAGCCCATGCCCTGCCCCAGATGGCTGGGCCCAGCTCCTCCTGCCCCATTGCCACAGAGATACAAAGAGGGAGGGCAATTTGGACTCAACAGAATAGCCAGCAGGCATCTGAGAGTGGTAGATTCTATGTGCTTACCCACACCCTCTCACATCGGTGACCAAGGTAGCAAACTCCCAAGAGCACTCTCATATACGCGCTATAAATTCCACAGGTCATCAGCTTGTCCACCAGCAGAGTTGCACCAGCATAACTTAAAGGGACATTTTAAATCAGTGCACACTCCAGCTTAACTCTGGATCATTTCGGATTAGCTTAAATGGATCAGGTATAGCTTTAAGCTAAACTGGAATAAACTTCAAACCAAAATAAGTGCTTCTACAGGGTTTGCACCTGTTCGACCAAACCAGCTGCAAGCTGGCATGTGTATAACCCTGGTAGGGATAGAAAATGGAAGGATAAATGTGATTTTCTGTTAGTGATATGAAAAGCATTAGTCGTCAGTGTTTAGCGCAGGGTGCATGGTGCTACATTACTGACGGAGGCTGCCGTGCCCATGCCAGAACTACGGGCCACTGTTGTGATCACAGAGATACAAAGACTTCTGCAGACACAAATGGGCCCCAGCCACCTCCCCCCGCGATGCTGCACGTCCTCAGCTCACCCCAGAGTAGAAGTACAAGTGCTCTGCAACTGTCATGTTGTCAAACAGAACGTCGTGCTGGGGACACAGGCCCAGACTCCTCCGGATCAGAACCATGTCCTGGGAGATCTCATAGCCGCTGATGTAAGCCTGGCCGCTCGTGGGAGGATACAGACCTAGGAGTGCAGCACATTGGAGGGACAATAGCCACTTGTGGATAAGAGCAGCGAGTTGCCAGTGTCCCATCTCCCCCCGTCCTCCCATGGAGCCCTCAGCTCCCAAGCCCTGGGGGTTTCTCACACCCCTCATTCTCGGCTAACAAACCTTCACTGTAAGCACCATGATTCAGGCAAAGAACTGAATGGGGCTCCCCTTACAGCCATGCTGTGCCATGCCTTAAAGGGCAATGCAGTAGATCTAATTTACCTCGACTTCAGTAAGGCGTTTGACACGGTTCCGCATGGGGAACTGTTAGTTAAATTGGAAAAGATGGGGATGAATGTGAAAGTTGTAAGGTGGATAAGGAACTGGTTAAAAGGGAGACTACAGCGTGTCGTGCTGAAGGGTGAACTGTCAGGCTGGAAGGAGGTTACTAGCGGAGTCCCTCAAGGATCGGTTCTTGGACCGACCTTATTTAACCTTTTTATAACTGATCTTGGCACAAAGAGCGCGAATGTGTTAATAAAATTTGCGGATGACACGAAGCTGGGGGGTATTGCTAACACGGAGAAGGACCGGGATGCTATTCAGGAAGATCTGGACCACCTTGTACACTGGAGCAATAGTAATCGGATGAAATATAATAGTGAAAAGTGCAAGGTCATGCACTTAGGGATTAATAATAAGAATTTTACATATACGTTGGGGATGCATCAGTTGGAAACGACGGAGGAGGAGAAGGACCTTGGGGTATTGGTTGATAACAGGATGACTATGAGCCGCCAATGTGATGTGGCTGTTAAAAAAGCAAATGCGGTTTTAGGATGCATCAGGCGAGGTATTTCCAGCAAGGAGAAGGAGGTGTTAGTGCCGTTATAAACGGCGCTGGTGAGACCCCACCTGGAATATTGTGTGCAGTTCTGGTGTCCCATGTTTAAGAAGGATGAATTCAAACTGGAACAGGTTCAGAGACGGGCTACTAGGATGATCCGAGGAATGGAAAATCTGCCTTATGAAAGGAGACTCAAAGAGCTTGGCTTGTTTAGCCTGGCCAAAAGAAGGCTCCGGGGGGATATGCTTGCTCTATATAAATATATCAGGGGGATTAACGTTAGGGAGGGAGAGGAATTATTTAAGTTTAGTACTATTATAGGCACGAGGACGAATGGGTACAAATTGGATATTAGGAAATTTAGACTAGAAATTAGACGAAGGTTTCTAACCATTAGGGGAGTGAAGTTCTGGAATAGCCTTCCGAGGGAAGTAGTGGGGACAAATGACTTATCTGGCTTTAAGACTAAGCTTGATAAGTATATGGAGGGGATGTTATGATGGGATAGTTTAATTTGAGCAATTGATTTTGGATTATCGGCAGATAAGTCTGCTCAATGGTCTGTGGGAATGCTGGATGGGATGGGAACTGAGTTACTGCAGAGAAATCTTTTTTGGGTGCTGGCTGGTGAGTCTTGCCCACATGCTCAGGGTTTAGCTGATCGCCATATTTGGGGTCGGGAAGGAATTTTCCTCCGGGGCGGATTGGCAGGGGCCACGGAGGTTTTTCGCCTTCCTCTGCAGCATGGGGCATGAGTCGCTTGCTGGTGGATTCCCTGCAGCTTGAGGTCTTCAAATCTCACTTTTGAGGATTTCAATAACTCAGTCATGGGTTCGGGGTTGTTATAAATGTGTATGGGTAGGGTTTTGTGGCCTGCCTTGTGCGGGAGGTCAGACTAGATGATCATATTGGTCCCTTCTGACCTATGAGTCTATGAGTCTAAATTAGCTTCTCCCTTCCACCTTGACAGCTGATTTCACAGAGCTCCCAGAACCTGCCTGAGCAGGGAGAGTGGAAGGGTGGGGATGTGACCCTGTCTCCCCCACAGAGCGGGGCAGAGCACCTGTCATGACCCCACTGCCCAAACCCTCTCCAAAGCCAAATGAAGTCTCAGTCCCGGCTTGGCTGTACAGCCTTGTTCATCCAGCCGGGCTCTCTGCTGCAGGGAGAGACAATCACCGCAGAACCTCAGAGGAATTCACCCCTCCCTTCGCACAATTGGCAGGGATGGTGCTGTCCTCTGGTACATCAGGCGTTGGCCGTTGCAGGAGGCAGGATACCAGACTGGCTGGACCAAGTCCTATGCTCTGCACCCTGCTGAGAGCCATGTGAACCCAGAGGATTCAGCCACCAAGCAAGACAACCTGGCTGAGATTCCCACATTTCATCTTCTGGTCCTTGGGCTGACAGAGGCAGCGTGCTTAGCTCCCGAGGAGGAGGAAGGGGCCACATCACCCCACAGTTCCGTGAACTGTCAAGAGGATTTCGTTTCCAGAGAGCCATTTGCTGTGCAATAGCAACATCTATTGCTCTGTAGCACTGGGAAATGAGGAGGTACGTGGAGGCCAGATTCAGACCATGACAACAACAGATCACCTATTTGCAACAGGACAGATACCAGAGACGTGCACAGAACACCTTTTAGACTTCAAAGAGGCTTTTGAGAGCTCTTAGCAGCACTGGGAGGTGAAATGGGAGGAGTCACGTTACGTGGGAGGACAGAGAGTAACCTCTGACTCACAGACAACATTGGTCCTCCAAGCATTGACCACAAAGACTTACAAAGACTAGCCGACAAGGCAAACCAGTAGAAAATTTGAACTGAAGAGCAGCATGGAGACGACAAAAATATACAACTGTTGGAAGACAAGAGGAAAAGGTAAAGCTCAAAGCCAGAGACAAAGCACTAGAACACGTGGGAAATGTTGTGTACCTTGGAGGACCAGGATTGGAGAATGGGAATTGTGAAGACGACATAAAAAGAACTGGACTAGCTGCTAGTGCATTCAGAAAACTCTGCAAGATCTGGGAGGTTAAAGACATTGTGACAAAAGCAAAAGTCGGCACATCTGAGGCAACTGTCACGCTGACGCTGCCCTAGGGGTGGAACGGTGGAGTATGAGGAAAGCTGAGGACCAAAAGATTTTGACTGCAGCAACAAACTGGCGGAGGGAAAGCTGAGAGCTTCGAGATGGCAGAAAATTAAAAATGCAGTGATGAGAAAACAGATAGGGCAGGAAATAAGGCTGTAACAGAAGATTCAAGAAAGACAAAGGCGATGGTTCAGACACGTGTCCCAAATGGACCTGGAAAAAACACTGTGCACGGTGATATGTACAGAGTGCAAAGGACTCAAAACAGAGGAAGATCAAGGATGCATTGGACAGACAGTGACGAATGACACAAAGGTTTAAAGATTAACAAAGCAGGTACAAGACAAAGTGGTGAAAACTCTTCATTCGGCCCCATCATTGCTGTTGAGCTGGCAGATGGGACTCAAAGAAGAGGAGTCGATTGCGCTGCTTTGGGGAATGGATCAGACATGAGAACAAAGTCCAGGCCCCTCGCCAGCCTCAGCAGATGGTTATGGCTTCATATGCTCCAAAGCGAGATACACACTAACACAGGAAACACACTGTGCCCTCTTAGCCGCACACCCACACTGCAGTGTGGATGGCCCGGGGTGGGGGTGCTGTACCTGTGAGCATGGACAGGGTGGTTGTCTTCCCAGCACCATTGTGTCCCAGGAGGACTGTGATCTGCCCCTCATACATGTTCAGGGTCAAGTCCCTTACTGCCTCCTTGGTCTTGCTCCCCACTTTAAACACCTGCAGAAGCATCGGAAGACGACAAGTATTAGAAGAAAATAGACATTAATCGCTCACATCCACTGCACCTTCATCCCAAAGCACTGCCACCCCAGACACAAGCTGCAATGACACCTCTACAAGAGGCCACTGATCTCTTCCAGGGACTTTGGTCCCCAGAGTGTTGTAACAAACCACAGTCACTTCCTGCAAGCCCCAGGGATCACAAAAGTGACAGTCTCCAAACCGTTAGCCCTGGTCTACACCAAAAACGTAGCTCGACCTAGGTATGTCATTCAGAGGGGTGAATTAAGTGCTGTCATTAAGCCGAACTAACCACCAGTGTGGACGCAGCGAGGTCGATGGAAGAATTCTTCCCGTTCACCTAGCTACTGCTATGTGGTGAGGTGGATTATCTACACTGATGGAAAAACCCCTTCCATTGGTGTAGGAAGTGTCTACACTACAGTGCTGGCCCTGTAGTGCCCATAGTGTAGACATGCCCCCAGAGGCTGTGGCTGGGGGGCACGGGGCAGAGCTGAGTCACCCCTCCTTTAGCTATTGCCACTGACAATTCTTATGTGAAATGGCATGACCCATACCAGCACAGATCTGTCTGGTGATATCTAATTCTGCTGTCAAATGGCCCCTGCTTGCTGGGCAGGGCTGGTCTGGGGGACTTCACCTTGGTGAGGTGCTTTATTTTGATCCCTGACACGAGATCAGCAGGCTCTTCCTCAATGTACTGGCTTTTCAGGGCCTTCTCCGGATCCTCCTCTTCTTCCTTCTCTTTCCCCAAGACGGTTCTGGGAGTCCCGCACCAGTACGAGGGCTAAGATGAGAGATACAGAGACAGTGAGATAACCCAGCTGCCATGCGCGGCAACTTCGCTTCCCCCTACTAGCACTGCTCAGGTAGGTGGCAGAACGGATCCTCTCATCCCACCAGCTCACACTGGTACGTCCCGTGCGTGGAGCTGTCCAGAACACCAGCAAAGAGACAAGCATGTCACAAAGATGTGCCCATGAGACACAACTCAGACATGCTTTAGAAATAGGCCCCCTTCAAAGCAAGCACGTAGAGTGATCCTGTGAGGAATGGGCACTCCAACACACCAGAACGGAGTGCCCAACACCGCCGAGGATCAGATCCCAGGGCCATCCATCCCTCTTCCCCACCCCAAACAGGAGCTCCTTGATTTTCCACGACTCCCAGGGGAGCCCCTGACTACTGACAGCTGTTTCCAATAGAAAAGGCATCAGGAGAATTAATTCACGCCTCCAGAGAAGGCAGTTCTGCTGCCTGCGTCTAATCCGAGAGCAACCATTGGCTGAAAGCTCGTGTCCTTCCGTTACCACCACCACCACGATCACGTAGGCGCTCAGCATCAGAGGGGTTAGAAGCGCAAGGGCCCCTGGCATCACCCACCTAGCACGACGTCGGCCAAGGAATGTACCAAGTGGGACAGCACTTCCCCAGGCAGGGTTTGGGTCAGTGAGAGTGAAGGGGGGGCCAATTGGGGCTGTTCACCTACTCATCAATCTGCCCCTCACCATCCTCGCCCATGCAGCAACTTAAGCAGGCCATGAACATCCACACGGGGTGACAGAGCGGCTCAGACAGGTCTATGCAGAGGGTGCAGTCACTCCCTCCACCCCCTCACTGGGGGAGCCACACTCTCAAAGCAAGAGGACCGCTCATGATTTAGCTTCAAGGAGAGGCCTGACTTCACTCCACATATGGCTCGCCTCCTTCCTACAGCAATCCACGAACAGCCACACCAGTGCGCTGGACCCATCACGGCTTTCAGTCAGAGGGCAAAAAAAAAAAAAAAAAAAAAAATGGCACCAGGGTCCTATGTCCTGCTCCAAAGAATCTCAGTGCTCCCTGTGCTTTCCAGCGGTCCGCAGCATCATCTGCCACGCAGAGAGCTGGCTCACGGGCCCCACACGACGTCCTAGAGGAGCACGCTCGGCTCTGTTGCTCCCACTGCACTACAGAGCCAGGCACTGAAATGAAATCATGCTGGGGGTGGGTTCGGGGGCAAACCACCACCAAATGATAGCCCATGTCTGGCGGCCCTGTACCACCTCTTGTATGGCGCTTGGTGCTTGACAGATTTCAAACCCTAAGACCTAGTCACTCATGTGGCTGACTTCTGATGCCAAGATTTTAAGCCCAGGAAGAGACTGTTGTAATCATCTGAGTATGACCTTCTGCATAACACAGGACAGAGAGTTCCTATTTAGTCCCCATTACAATAGACGCAGTGGGCGTGAGAACAGAATCCCGGTGTTTTCTCTCACATGTTGCCAGCTACGGAGTGTGCAGCAGCAGTGCTCACCGTCAAGAAGAAGTACCATGGCTGCGGCACACCATATTCCCCTGGGAAGACGGCCTCCACGTACCAGGCCACCAGGCCATAGAGGACAGAGTCACACAGCAGCATCCCCAGCACCTGTGCAAAGGTGAAGTTATCGTCCACACTGACAGGCTTCATGAGGTCCCTCCACTGAACACCGGTCCCTGAAACACACACAAGATAGTGTCTGATCTGCCAATGTGCAGTCACAGCACAGAACGCAGTGTAACACCTCAGCCGCAGGCTGGGGGAACGCATAGCAGTACACGTTCCCTGGGACTGCGAAATGAAGCATTGTGACACATTTTCACTCCTAGCACATGTATGTTCTCCACACTGCCTGTATCTTCATCGCACCGCATGTGCGTGTGTGGTGGGGTGCTGAAACCACATTTGAAAGTAAGACATGATAAATACATGCATGTGCCTAATGTAACTTCTGTGATTTAATTTACGAAGATCTACAAACCTGTACTGGCTAAATATTTACGTTACTGCATGACCTCGTCCTCACCAGCTTTGTTTCCCCCCACCACTCCCCATGTGTGTTCAGAAACTCCACCTGCACTAGGAATCAAACCTTGCTAAAAATGTTTTCCCAGTACAGAACCCTTGAGCTGCCACAGAAAACCATTCCATGCTTGTGTAGATCAGTCCATCCTGCCTCACAGCTGTGTCTACACTTAAGATATGTACCACACTAAGAACCAATTATTCCTCCTAACACACTTGTGTCCACGTAGGAGTGTTTTGAACAGCGTATCTGCCAAATACCACTTGGATTAGCGTAAACTTCACTTCAATCTGCACCATTTCCTGCCTGGATTCCCACAGGGCATCCTTCACTGTAGTGTCTGAGCAGCCGTCATACATCAGAAATTATATCCTCCTGGCACCTTGTCAGGTGAGAATGTACAAACAATCCCCATGTCACAGATGGGGAACTGAGGCACAAACAGGTTAAGTGACAAGAGTTGAACTCATATCTCCTGATTCCCAAATGGAGCCCCTGGATCAAAAACCATCCACCCTCTTTTACACTCTCTGACACTGTCCCAAAAGAGATTTGTGTCTTCTCCCCTACAAGTACTATCCTTGTCTCAGTCTCCACGTAGTTTCATCAATTTGCAAAGACAAATTTTTCCCTCTTGGAAAGAGAGAGACAGCTCAGGAACATGGAAATCAGCAGGGGAAAGATGACCTTGATGCAATTAACTTCATAAGTTACATTCCTCAGATGACTTTGCAATTAACAAAAGCAAAACCACTGAAGAACCCTGGATTTGGAGACCAGCTCCAATTTGAAGGTGGGGTGTTTCTAAAAGAACGGAGGACAGCTGCTCCAGAGAGATTTACGCTTCCCTGAACCTTGAAGCCAATAAGCATGTACACTGAGGTTCCCTCTGGAGGGCAGGTCCTCTAGGCTAGCTGTCCAAGGACTGAACCCTGCTCTCGCTTACGCCAATGGCAAGACTCCGTCCGTGGTACAGGATCGGGATCAAGTCTCAAGGTTAAAAAAAAATAAATCAGACCTTAGCATGCCTAACAGCCCCAACCCAGAGCCCGGTGTGCCCCAGGCTGCACTTCCCCCGACTGGGCCTGGCTATTACAGCAGCAGGGGGAGAGAAATCACTCACCTTTTCCTTCAAACATGCCTATCAGCTGTGCCCCCATAGCCATGGCAACATTGGAGATAAGGCAGGACGACAGCTTCTGACTGTGGGACATCAGGTCGTAG